>OV121132.1:37392500-38642500 GCA_921294245.1 Brassicogethes aeneus
CATACATTTTTAAAAATATTATAGAAGGTATAGCTCATCTTATTTCACATAAAGCGAATATGCACTAAAGTTGAAAAAACAGAATGAATTTTGTTTGGAATTTGGTATTAAGAGTTTATTATCCATATTTGTGGTGGAGGGCTTAAGGACTTAACTTTGGTTTTGAATTTCAATAAGTCATATATTTGTATTTGCATAGCTTTGGCAGTCTACTTTTGAAAATCGTTATTTACACGGCAAGTTTAAGAATTTTCCTTTGCATTAAATTTGTCTGTGTCTAACAAAAGCAAAAGCTTCTCGACTGGTGTGTTGAAAATGCCGGCGAACGAAGTTAATTTTACAATGGATTATTAAAATAGAAGCGAATTGTATGGAAGCGCGGCTGGATTTAACTTTAAACTTTTCATTATCTCTCGTCATACAAAAGATTAGAAGTTAAATTAAACAATAATGTTTGAATTTCGCTTTGTCATAAATTATTAAATAGACTATTTGTAAGGAATTATGCCGTTTTGTCTAACTTTAACACCGCTGCTCGACTTATTTCATTGCATTGTACAAAAAGTCAGTTTTATACCTATACTTTTGTTAAGGATTAAATTCATCGCAGATTGTCATAATGTCCAAAATGCAAGTTTTATTTGCGACATTGTTTCATACATAAACCTAGTATTTTTATTTGGATTTATAAAATTTTATTTATATTGGTTTAGGAGAAAATGTTTTTTTAATATCAATTATTTATATAAAATATTATTTTCAAAATAGTAAATTGGTTACAATTTTTTTTTAGACTCTTACATTGAATAATATTAAAATAAATTAAACGTATTCTAATTAGTATAATCCTAATAATCTTTGTTGTTTGTCCAGGAAATATTATTCTGCCATCATTTGCGGGAGTTGACAAAAAAGCTGAGGCCTTCATGTACTCATCTTGCACTTTGGGGGTAGTGTTTAACGCTCTACTTTGCAATAAGAAAGAAGCCACATTATTTAATGGATTAGGGTAATCTTGGATCGGCAGTGTGTATTACCCACTGGGTAATTAAGACATAGCGTACGAGGCTGTTCTAGATGTATATCTTAGGACAGTTCTACACAGATCTATGTTTTCGGGGGTGTAAAGAGATACTGGGAAGTTCACTTCTTTGACTTATGGTAGTTAATATGGAAATTTATATGTAATTAGTGACCATATTACTTTATGTAATTACCAACTAATTGGTAATATCTTAACCAAAATTTAGAACAAAGTGGTAAAGTAAAACCCTTAAAGTTTCATGATAAATTTTATTATGGTTTGACTAAAATGTAATCCTTGGTTTAATACATTAATGTTTTTAAAATCCATTTTTGGGCACATGGGGATTGGGAAATACACAAGGCAGAATTGGTATGCTTTAAGTTTTAGTACCGTTGCACTTAATACTTATGATGATTATAGAGGGTGCGATTCGGGAACAGTAATTATTATACATAGCCTCTCGAAAATGAAGCACCCACGATGTACCACGTTGTAGGGAGATTATTTTAACCCTAAACTAGGGTAGAAGGTCCTAAGAAACTAGGAAAAATACTAAGGTGACATAGGTGCTGATGTATTCAATATATTTTTGAATAATAAAATTCTCACATATTTGTAAAATTATATTTACTAACAGTATTTTCTTTGCAAAGGAAGAACCACACTAAGATTCTGAGCCAGTTCAAAATTAGATTTTAGAAAATTCCTATTTGTAGATATGTCTGTGTTGCCGAAGAAGGTGTGCATTAATTTTGGAGATATGTCTGTGTTGCTGAAAATATGTGCATGAATTTTGCAGATATGTCTGTATTGCTATAAATGTGTCGATCAATTTTTTATTTATTCATTCTTTTATTGTTGATTATGAATATGAGGAACGTATGACTGGCCCCATCGGCAACGCCTTACACTGATTTCCCTGGGTTATTTTACCCCCTTTCAGTTCTCCTACTTATCCCGCCACTGCACAGCTTTGTCTGTGGTTGGTGGAGTTTTCACCCCGGCTCGTAAATCTTGCCTAGGAGGTCGTGGATGACAGTGTCGATGGTTAAGGTCACTCGGAATTTTGTCGCCGGACCTGGCCATACGCCCGATTTAGGCTAGTGGAGTGCCGACAAGAAGGAAAAACATTTTGGTTTTTGAGGGAGATTAAACTGACCCAAAACTATAATCCGGAGTCCCCCTAAACCAGGTATTTAGTAATTACCCTATTCAATTGGGGTTCATGAATGGGGCTTGGTTTGTTAGTACGCTGCTAGGACCTATCCTTGCTGGTCTTGAAGTACTTCCTGTTCGTATGTCTCCGGGTCTCCGTCCGAGTTAGTTAGTAAGTAATCTACAGATGTTTATTTCGTTAGGATGAGTTTCTTTTGCCTAGTGTTTATCTGAACTTGAGTGTTTAATGACTACTTATGTGAGTTCTTTGGCTATGCTTGCTGTTCTTATGGAAACTGTTGGCGACTTATTAATTTTTACCTGGTGGAGTTCTTTTTAAGTTAAGGTTGTGAATTTCGCATTAAAATTTAGTATTTGGGTAATATTAAGGTCATCCAATTTTGGTAGGTTTACTTATCCTGTTTATACAGACTTGTACTTCAGGTGCATTGACATTGACAGGTGTTGTGAAATTATTCCTTAACCTCGACAGCCAATAACTAGCACGTGTTCTTTCTGTGTTGGTAATCCAGGAAAAAATATTCGTTGTATCCAATCACCTCCCTCACACTCTTTTTCACAGATAGAGCACTTTGGGACTTAATCCAGGAGGAGGTACCACACGCAATTTGCACCCTTTTTACACTTTTTTCTGGCAGATCACGTGTAGAATCATTAATTGATTTTTTTAATTTGAACACCGATAGCGGTGGTAGCACTATGGAAGTACGAACGCATTAAACGAGACCCTAGACACACGACGATAAGCAAAAATAATACCTACAGATACATTTTATCATTTATTAGATCAGATATTATGTTATAAATTTGTGAATATAGCTGCTCCCAGATAATTAATGGTAATGTTCTGCACAAACCTAACTGGCTCAAATACAATTCAAAATTTTAAGGTATTTTACTTTCACTTTCTTATTTATAAAGGTTCGTAAATTGTGTTTTTGTATAAAATGCCTTAAAATAAAGTTAATGCTGACTTGGTCTAAAAAACATTTCTAGCGCATGATAACAGAAAATAATTAAATCACAAAAGTTGTAAAAGATCCGAACGGGCCTTATCGGCAACCGTATAAATAAAAAAATTACCAACAAAAATGTCGAAAAGCAGTTTTTAAGTTACTAAGCGTTTAGGTCTGGGCAACGCTGTGTTCTCTCTGATTTATATTACATTAAAAATGTTGCGTAAACAAAATAAAACATGCATCTAGCAGTTATTTAAGTTAACAAGGTTGTCACATATATTTTATAATATTTTCTTCAGATTACGTTTATTCCATTTTATTTTTTAATTAATAATATAATTATATAATATAATAATATATTAAAGATTTCCCCAATTAGTAAAGAATCACTCGTAATGTTGACTTTGGTTAGTCGAACAAGCGAACAAAATAAATATGATAAATGAGGCATCGCTACTGTGGCATTAACCAGTTTTAAAATCTGTCTGGGACATATCTGAGCCCATTAATATCATATACGCGATTAGCTCTGAATAGACTCAGCGTCTTTTGCTAAAGATTTAAATATTGATAGTGTACCAATGCACGGTTGTAGAATATAAAGTTTTATTTAACAATTTTATAAATATGATCTCATCTTTAATAAAAAAAAATTGTTCGTTATTTCCCAAGTTGGCTTTTTTGGCTTGGTAATCATCTAAATTAATTGTAATTAATTTTAAAACCAAAAATGACATTTTAGGAAAAAATCATAACTCGCTAATAAAAAGACATACAAGCCATATTTTTGAGCAAAATTGTATGCTTTACAAAAAAAGTCTACGATCTTTTTAAAAAACATCAATACAAATGGTATCGGAGCTCAAAATTTATAACAAATACAATACCTTTACCGGTAAAAAAAATTGTGTCCTAAGAATAACAGTTCTTTAACTTTAATCTTATTATTGTTTTTGTTTAGTAATATGTTGTTTTCTTGAAGGGTTTCGATAACTTTTGCAAGGCATGTATCGTGTTCTTCCTCAGTTTTACCAAAAACAATAATGTCATCCAAAAAATTCAAACAATTGGTACAGAGGTCAGAATTTATTCCAAACATCAACCTTATGTACCGAAACATTCCTTTATGGGCGATGAAAGTTGTAATTGGTCTACTTACATCTAGTTCCAGTGAATGGTAGGCGTTTACCAAGTCCAAGCTAGAAAAATACGTTGTCTTTTTTAATTTTATTATAAAATAAAAGTAGGTAATGGGTAATTTCTTATTAAAATAGCTTTAATTCCACTCACTGGGCCAACTACTTTTTGATTGATGATCTCTTCTGACGCAAAATATAGCTCCACTAATCTTAACCATTTTCTTCATTCTATTCGTAACATTGCTTTTTCAATGTTATCACATAAAAATGGTTTTAGTGAAGTTTTAAATTACTGTGATTACAAAAGTACAAACTTCTACAAAAAATATGCTATACATATACTGAAGTTAAACCATCTATTTCAGATGAGTAAAGTTCACTCATCTGAAATAGATGGTTGTACTTTTGTAATCACAGTAATTTTAAAGCAAAAGCTATTTATTTGCTGTTGTTCAAAGTAAATGTTTTTTAGTTGTACTTTGTCGTACAACTGTATACTTTTAGCTTTTACAAAAACTATTACTAAATGCAATACAATAAAGTTAATTAACTTAACACATCTGCACTCTGCTACCGATAAAATAAGAGTGACATTTTAATGAATAATATTAGTTATTTACGATATAAGTGGGATAAGAGCTTTATTAACGTACGCATGCGAAATTTGCCCAACGAGTGCTACGCACTCGTTGGGCAATCGCAAAAGTACGTTAATAAAGCGTTATCACACATATATTGTACAAATTTTTATCTACGCCTCCAAATGAAAAAATAAATGGTAATTATTTTTGTCTAAGACTTAATTTAGGGTTATTTTGACATTTTGACATTTTGACATTTTGACTTTTTTATTTGATTGGTTAAAAGCAGAGAAAAACGCGTGCGTTAATGAACTTCTTATCTCACTCAAAATGAGTGGGATAAGAAGTTCTTATCTCACTGGCGTAGATAAAATAATATATTAACAGGTTACATAATAATACAAAAGTACACTGAAAAAAATTTAGTTCATAATATCAATTAATACAGTTTATTGACTAATTTTTTATTGGGACAACGATTTTTTCATTATTGTAAAGAAATTTTATGTACGGTATTTTATTAACAAATCACGTGGTTCATCATCATGATGAACTAGTAGTTATTGTAATAGTAATTAATTTTACATTAGTCAATGTATAATATTTATTTTGACAACAAATTTTTTATCAGTCCAGTAAACAATTTCATTAAATATATGAATTTGTTGAATAATTTGTATGAACAACTTTTACTAAATTGTTTCGTTATGATAATGTAATAAAGTATTAAATGATAATTTGTCCATTGTGTTCATGTTTTGCGATTAATTTCCGCAACGAACAAATAAAATGCTTGATTAAAAGTATACATTACATTGACGAATGCATTCATTAAAATAATGTACTTGGTTTTAATTATAAAAATCACGGTATTAATGTACAGTATGCATCGATTAATGAAACGCATACTTTATATTAACAAACGCATTCATTGAATAAATGTACTGTCCTAACGATAAAACAATCAATTAATGTACACAGTTAATGTTAATTATATTAACGTACAACCAAACAAATGAAATATAATAAAAATTATTAATATTGTCTCAACGTAGGGATTAAGTTGTTTTAATAAATGTTTACGTTGGAACAATAATAAGGACATAAAAATTCTTGACAAGACGAGTTTGGAAAATAGCTATGCTTAGTTTCCTTCATTTGAAAAATAGTGCGGGCATCAACTGCATGAAAGAGGATATTTCTTAGTACAGTGTATTTCTTAGTGACTGGCTTTATTTAAAAAAAGGTAATTATAATTTAGTTTTTAAATATAATTTTGATAAACTGTTTAGTAGTATTAGGCTTTACAGGTTTAAAAAACACTTATAGCGTCTTGTCCTAAAGTGTAGGAAAACTAATTTAAATTTCGGATAGTTATAGTCGAAACACGATGTTATGCTTTATTTGCAAATAAAATTAATTTGCTGAAATTACTTATATTGCATTTTAAACGAAATCAAGATCTTACCAAAAATTCAGTATTTAGATACCTAATTGTGGTCAAAGTTTTTAAAACTTAAGTAGTTTTAAAAAACATATCAATAGAAAACATTTAAACAATAATTTTTTGAAAAATTTTAATATCCAACTCAACAACGATCCAAACGACGTTTTAAATAGATAGCTTGAAATTAATGTTTTAAAATCTTTGTGTTTGATAATAATTATGAATCCATCAATCCATATTGTATTTCTAATAAAAAATCAGACGATTGTGACATATTTATTTAATATATTAAATGAAACTCCTAAAGGTTCTATGCTTGTGGAATATTACAATACATTTTTAAAATTTCAAGATAAACAGCTAACCTCAAACTTGGTAGCGCAATTTATTAAAGTTAAAGGTGTTCCAATTACCTTAGCAATCAGTTGAGAAAGAGAAATTCTAGACAGATTTCCGACTGAAAAATTGGTATGTTTAGTGATCTTTATTTATTACGCCTTAAAAAGATTGTTACAAAATATTCTCTTTATATTTTAGGAGTACTATCGTTCCACCAAGTTTGTGGTTGGTAAACATGTTGTTGATGTAACAGCAAAAAAAAGTCGAATTTTAAAACATTTGGTAAGCTGATTCAAATTAAGTACGTTTTATATTTCGTTTATTTATTAATTTTGTGTATATGTGAATAAAATTTGAAGTTGAGTATTGTCTTTTAGAACCCGAAGATGATGCGGGAGCAAGCTTAAGAGCGTTATGGTTTGATAATTATAATTTAACTTCTGAACAATTCAATAACACTTGGAAGGCCTGCAGTAAATATCGTTTAAAAAATTTAAAAAAAATTGGGAATACTGATGCGATAATGGAGAAATGGCCTTTCTATAAAAATCCGATATCAATTGGTAGGTATGCGTTATAATTTAATTTTTTAACAATATTATTTTATACTTACAGAACGATATGGATTTTAATGTTGTCTTCGATAATGCGGATGTGCTATTAATTATTTGGAGCAAGAACTTCGGCAAGTACATACCTTGAATTTTTAAGTTATGAAAATAATGTTAAAGACAAGAATATTAAAGCTTTTTTTGGAAAACCCAAAGACCAATAGTAGTATTTCTAAAAGTAAGTCACATTACCCATTTAAATTTAATTAAAATATACAACCATTTATTTATTGCATAGGTAATGATATATTTTCTACCAAAGACATTTTTATTTTTTAACAACATTAGATTTAAGTTTTTATGTTTTTAAATATTTTTTGTTTTTAATCTTTGTTTTTTTTAAGTTTTCCAACTAGAAGAGCACTTAGACTCAGCGAAGTGATAAAGCGAAAAAAAGTTTTTTTAATTTGGAACAGCTCCTCAGAAATGATGTGTGGCAACTTTAATTATAATTATGTGATATATCACATTTAGTTTTTTTCAATAGGTTTAAGTTAAGTTATATTTGTATTATTTTTAAAAAAATAAAAATAAAACAATAAATATAATTTTTTTTTATTTTTCCTTTGTAAAAAGTCATTTCAAAAATTATTAGTATTTGCAAGTCTATGAAATTCATCATTAACATTGAGTAAGATCACCTCAAGTGGACCCTCCATTTCCCACTTGATCGTGGAATTCAAATAAATATATTTTAATATAAAGTAGTCACCATCAATAATAAAACCCTAAAACAGTTTTTTAAACTTTTCATTTTAACACCATTTTTTTTACAATGAAAATTTTGGAGACTTTTAATTAAAAAATAGATAACAGAAAAACCGTTGGAGATATTTTAATAAAATTTTCAGGATTTATTGTTTATTATTTACATTTTCAAAAACAATTAAAAATTTTAAATTATTTATTTATTATCATATTTTTAATTAACTTTTAAATAAACAAATAAAAATTTTAATGACTTCTCCCTCAAATTATAAATTTGTTTTATTTCAGTTACATGCATTGTACACTTTAGTTAAATATTCTGCAATAAAATTTCACTGCCCGCTATTAGTTTAAAAAATATGAATTTATTTATCCCCGAGCGCGAGCCATTTCTGTAAAGCGCGCTACCGGGCACCGTAGACTCGGATCCGCTCCAATCAGTATTAATAAATAATAAACTGTCGTTGACAATAGAAAACCATGTTATTTAACAAATTTAATTTTTTTAATGTAATATTTAAAACAAATAGATATTATATTTGTTTTTAAATATAAATAAAGACTGTAAAAATTAACAAATAATTAAATGAAACATAAATGTCCCATGGCGGGTTACTTTTTTATTGTTTTTTTTTAATTATCTCCATTTGTTTTATATATATATATATATATATATATATATATATATATACATCCCTAATACAATATTGCGTCATTACAATTCGCGACCTTATTGCGTCTACTAGAAATACGGTATTTAGCGAAAATATAGAAGAGTATATTGGCGTATTTTTTTTTGCTGATTCCAAAAATCTGGTCAGATTTTTTTTATCTTAAAAAATTAGATATACACTTTTTTTTCAAAAGTCACTACATTATCAACTCATTTTAATCTTGATATAATATTGCGTCACGTGTATATTTCATTTTAAATTTTATATGGCTTGTACAGACTTTATTGCGTCCTACAGTGTTGCCAAATTGTAATGACGCAATATTGTACTAAGGATGTATATTTATGTATATGTATATATATATATATCCGTAATACAATATTGCGTCATTACATTTCGCGACCTTATTGCGTCTCCTAGAAATACGGTATTTAGCGAGTCAACTTTAATAAGATATAAATGAATTTTTAACATGTGATTTTTCTTCTATGTAATTTTTAATATTGATATTTTGCATGTTTATAAAATATTGTCTGTATTAGAAATGTGAGGTTTAAAAAGTTTTAATTAATTTTATATTAAATTTTAAATATCCCTATTATTTTTTAAACCTTCAAGGTTTTAGTTTCTATTTTTTTCTTGCTATACATTTTAACATAAATAATTACCATTAATATTATAGTAATTCTTTTTGAAGGGTATATTTTTTAAGGCTATCTTTGTTCGTATTCTTAATGAAAAATAGCATACTTAGAGGAAGTGAGGGTATTTTGGAATAGTAGTTTAAAAAAAAATAGCAAAAAATTTAAATTTAAATTATTTCGATTAAAATAAATAAAATGTCCAAGATCTACATTTGTACTATGCCATACGAAAATTTTAAACTATTTAAAATACTTTAAAAGGATTTTTTCACTAATGAAAAAAAAAGTGTAAAAAATCTCTGTTTACGTAACATGAAGATAATTTGGAATACCACCAATTTGGAATATTTCAAAGTAGCAGCAAATGTTTTATATTAAAAAGGTTAATAAAACATTTTAAAAAGGTAACCAAATATTAATTAAAAGAGAAAATTGGATTGATTATCAAATATTACAAAAAATGAATATAATTTGGAATATTTCAAATTTGCATTATTTATAGTATTCCAAATTAGCAATATAAAGACCTACGCCATAATATGTAAAAAAAAGTAAATGCTTTAACATATCGAAAAAGTACAATTAACAACTAAAAATATAACCCTTTACTTACCTGAGGATACAATTTAAGTTAATTTAAAGATAAAAATCGAAGCTATGATTGCCGATTTAATTACCACTAAAAAAGTTTTAGTTACCCCACAATTAATTTTTCACATGTGTTGGCCCTCTACCATAAATCAAAATATCTACAAAATCACATGTCCACAAAATACAGGCTATTCTAGTAGTTTATTTCATATTTAACGAGATGGCGCTAAGCATAGTCTCAATATTTAAGTATTCCAAATTACCAACAGTATTCCGAATTACCCCCACTTCCTCTACTTTACTAAGAGAAATAGTAAAGAAAAGTATACGTTTTCTGGTTAGCAAAACTTTTTTACCCAGCAACACTTTGAACATTTGAAAAATCGTAATGAAAAGTATTATATTAATCAATGCTTTTTCATGACACTAGCAGCATAAATTCGACTTTCGCTTAACATAAGTTCTTTAATAATTAATATTATTAATTAAGCCAATTATTGTATTTAGTTTGGTATATTTTTGTTTATGAATTAACTTAAATATTAACAATTTTTCTCTCTTAAAGGGCAGCAAAAGTCAAATTTTCATTTTGTCATAAAAAAATAGTGTACATATTTCGTGGTGAAAGGCGGCCATTTCTAAATAGTGTGTTCTACATTCGCCTCGCTCGTGCAGCAAAGCTCACGATTGGTCATAGAAAACCGCATAATAGTTTTCTAAGTGTAACTCAAGTCCGGCAAATTTCGATACATTTTCTGATTTATACGACAAGATCTCATCTGAAAACTACTCCAAATCATCGGAGTCGTCGAGTTCCATCACGATAGAGTCGGAGGAGGATACAGTGCTTGTACTACTAGCTTGATCCATGCATAGCTTCTGTTTATAGTCAAGGTCGACTTGGAATTTTTGCAAGGTGTTTTCTTCGGTGTTTTCCTTATACTGCCTATAAATCTTTTTATTTGGCCAGTACTTACTCTACCGTCGGACTGATCTAAAAGCCAGCAGTACGATGATTTTTTAATAATTGAATATATAATATTATATAGGTACGGTGATTTTTCCGATTCACTGTGCACTTTTTTAGAAAAGTCTTTTAAACTTATACAACTGGTTTCCAAAGTATCACATTCGCGATCTTCATTAGAAATCTTGTTCGAAATTAAGTCCATAACTTCATCCATAACTTTATCGTCCTCATTACTAATATTTGTTTTTGCCATTTTTCTTCGGGGTTTTCGACAATTTTAGCGTTGTCTTCGTCGGCGTCCTCATTATCGTGTGTAATTGCAATATTTTGTTTCCGTCTTATTAACGGTCCAAGATGTTTCATGTCCTCTATGACATTTTGTAGAGCTTTTTTAACTGTAGATTTAATATCCAAATTTAAAATTTCTTCTTCACGTGGTAAATTTTCTTTTATTAGTCTGGTTTTTAATCTTTTGTCTTCCCTTGGAAATGTAAAAGTCCCCCTCAGATTGTTTATGGTATCAGTTGTCTTAATTCTCTCAATTCGGTTCAGAAATTGAGAGGCCCGAATTGACATTCCTCCACCCCTGCTCTTAAGGAGCAGTCCTCTCTTGAAAATTCAAAGGGTATAAAACGTATTGCACAGTAGTATAAGTTAATGCGGACGAACGGACATATACTAGCATTTCTGCAACAAGTTGCAGCTGGAAGATGGCACATACCTTGCGGTTTCTCCATCTTCGGGTGTGCAGAAATTACTAACTAAAGCTAAACAAATATTTATTCTAACCTAATCTAGTGTTGATGTATATGGGACATATACAAACATAGAGACTCTGGTATCTTTCAGATTACTAATGGGTCAAGTATATTCTTGACACGAGGGAGCAGCCTCAGGAAATTGGCTCTTGTTACTCCTATCTCCAGCTCAGTCTCTGCTACCATTCTGGTTTCGTTATGCAGCGGGCAATTGAACAGCCTATGCGGCGGATCGTCACACACTCCACAGACTTCACAGTCTGGCGTGGGTGCTTTACCGATCCTGTGCAGGTGTAATCCAAAATTGCCATGCCCAGTTATTAGTTGGATCATAGCAGGAGAGAGAGTTTCTGAAGGTGATTCTAGCCACTCGCGGAATGGACTCAAGAGGTCATAGGTATAACGCCCTTTGGGACTTGCGTCCCAAAGTTCTTCCCAACGCACCAGAGATAAGTTTCTCACATGCTGATCAATTTGCCATTGGTATTGGAAATCAGCCGCTACAAGCTGTTCCCCAACATGGGTCCCTTCCCCGTGCCTCTTAAGTGCACGCCGTGCCCAAATTTCGGACAGAAGGAGATGTATCGGTGGCTGTCTGGCTACTACACACAACGTCTCCACTGGAGCCGTGCGATACGCACGCAAGATGGTCCTCAAGTATAGCCCCTGAATTTGTCCGAGAGTTCGAATCACTCTGGAGTTTGTAAGGCGGTGACCCCAAATCTCCACTCCATACGACATAATAGGGATGATGGCCCCGTTAACTATGACTTTCAGAGCCGGAACTAAGTCCGGGTTCCACACTTGCCTTGTGTATCGTCGCAAGGTTGAATATATAGACTTTGCCTTGTTAGTGACATGCGACACGTGGGCAGCAAAACTAAGCTTGCTGTCAAAGATTACACCCAGATATTTGATCTCGGAGACTCTAGAGATAACTTGTGGCCCCATGTGGATGCTAGGATTCCTCCTAAGGTTTCCTTTAAACAGCACATACTTAGTCTTGGCAATCGATACACTCAGCTTGTGCTTCGTCATCCAGTCATAGACGAGGTTGAGTGAGGCGTCTGCACGGCGCTCCAAGTCAAGCCTGGAGTCCCCGTGTATGGTCAGAACAATGTCATCCGCGTACGCTATTATGTCGCATGATTGAGGAAGGTCCGAGCGGAGTAGTGAATCAATCACCAAATTCCAGAGAGTCGGGCCAAGGACCGAACCCTGAGGACATCCTTTGGTCGCACGCTTGGACACACTATGGTAGTTGTTGGCCAGTGTCACAGATCTATCACTAAGATAGCTCCGCAACAACCTGACCAACTTGTGTGGGAGACCTTTGTTGTGCATAGAGACCAGAGCAGCTGGCCACCACAGGTTATCGAAAGCACCAGCGATATCAAGAAACACTCCGACCACGTATTTGTGTGGCGAGTTCAGGATACCATCATGTAAATGACTCATTGCTTGTATCGTAGAACGCCCTTGTCTAAATCCGTACTGCCCAGGGTGGAGCAAGTCGGCATCGGGTATTGACTTGGAGATCTCATTGAGGATGAGTCTCTCAAGTATTTTGCCTAGTTCGGGCAACAGCGTAATGGGCCGGAGGGACTTGGGGTCCGAAGGATCTTTGTCCGGGGCTTTAAGTATGGTGATCAGCTGACCTTGCTTCCACGATCTTGGAAAGTGCCCAAAGTATAGACAGTCTTGGTAGAGCCTTAATAAGTAGTCGCCAATCTCAGGGTATACGAGCTTGATAAGATCACTGGGGACTTTATCGTGGCCTGGGGCTTTGCCCGATGGTTGACGGGCAATTGCCACGTCTAAGGAATCTTGGGTAAAGGAGGAGTCTATTGCTAGATTCCCCCTTGCTCGGTCCGCTCGAGCTCTAGTGCCCCAGTGATCAGGGCTGTCAGTCTCAGCCGTATCGTCTGGCGAGAGACGGTGGAGTATGGCAGAGAGAGTGGAAGGGTGGTCAATGGTGTGAGTATTCTCATCTAGTGAGATGGCTGCCAAGATGGTAGGGAGACGGGCCTTTTGTGAGGAGAGCTTGTAGACTGCACCCCAAGGGTCACGTTCCAGCTGGTTATGGACGAAGTCCTGCCATGACTGTTGCTTTGCAGAGTCAATTGCTCTTTTGTACTGGAGTCTTAGTTGCCTGTATGATGTAAGTAGCCTTTCTGGAGCCTCTCCGCGGTGTCGCTTAATGGTCCTCCGGGCTGTGTTAAGCCGGCGACGCAAGGTGGACAGACGACCTGTCCAAGATGTTTGATGTCCTCTATGACATTTTGTAGAGCTTTTTTAACTGTAGATTTGATATACAAATTTAAAATTTCTTCTTCACGTGGTAAATTTTCTTTTATTAGTCTGGTTTTTAATCTTTTGTCTTCCCTTGGAAATGTAAAAGTCCCCCTCAGATTGTTTATGGTATCAGTTGTCTTAACTCTCTTAATTCGGTTCAGCATATCCTATACTAAAATGTATTATTGTTGAATACGTAAAAGTCATGGATCTGGCAGCCCGAAATAAGGATTCACATGCTTGGCTACCAAAAATGCCGGTGATGAACATATCTGGTTTTAACTCACCGCTGTTAAGCTTCAGTATTAGTTTAATCAAAGCATGGGCGTTTCGATGCAAAGGTTACAATTACTGGTCAAAAAGTTGTCTGTTATTTTATATTCTTTTTGTTCTTTAATCCAGGCTTTCCAGATTCTAGTAAAAAATACAACATACCAGATGCGATATAATCTAGTATGCAACACAGTGCTGGAATTTAAGAACGACGATTCGATGTAGTTCATTAGCTTGAGATACGCCACGCTCTATTTAATTTGTGGAATTTCCTTATTTGTCGTTCAATTACTATCAAACTACACATTTTTTCTGCGGATGCAAAATTAATCTTGTCTTCACTTTTGAGATCCGAATCTGTCAGGAGATGTTTGTCTTTTGGAAACTTTAAAATTAATTCCCTGAGATGACCAGAGAAGACAGTGTATTTCCCAATTGGCAGATGTATTCCTGGTTTTAGGAAACGAGTACTAATTTTTGTTAAAATATGGGTGGTGTGCTGTACACAACATTCTTCATTTTTTTTTAATGCTGCAGTGGTACTACTCCCAATCTGGAACTGGCAAAGAATGGAGTAGCTCTGTAACTTCCGGGTTTTTTTTGTTTTTTTCTTTATATTCAAGTGCTAAACGAGACATCAATTTTCTTCTAATTTCTTTATAATTCCCCACGAATTCCACTATTTTCTTACTAATTTACCGAGTAATTCCCCAAATTCCCCACTAATTCCTTTAATTTTCCACAAATTCCTCTAATTCCTTACTAATTCCTACAGATTGTACACCAAAATTCCCCTGCGGTTTACCCCTCGGGGTAAACCGCAAAAGAAAATGTGTACACAAATTCCCAGGATTGCTACTAATTCCTCTATTTCCTTACTAATTCCCCTTATATATTATAATTCCATGGAATTAAATGCATTTTAATTTAAAAAATAACTATTATACTAATTCCACTAATTCCCTACTAATTACCCTAATTTTACTAATTTCCAAGTTAATTTCCTACTTATTGACCAAATCTATTGTTTACAACTAGGCCACAAAAAGGTGTACAATTTTAGTACAAAAATTTCCGTGAACATAAAAAAATCACTAAATTCAAAAAATTCCCGGGAACTTTTATTTTTTTGAGGGTTCATTGTCATTGTAAGAAGGGTACACAAATAAGCTGTTTTTTTCAAATTTTTTAAAACAAATTTAGCCGCGCCCCCTCAAAATTCAATAAAAAATATTTTTTAAGTTAAATTTTGAATTTGGGATATTAAAAAACTGTTAGGTATTAACTTACTTAAGACACACAAAAAAAATATTTATATATTTTAATTTTACGCCGCGCACCACGCTGCATATTAGAACTTTAAAAGCTTTGGGGAGGGGCTTAAAATTAAAATTTATTAACAAGATTTTTTTTGTGTTACAAGTGAGTTAATACCTTATAGTTTTTCAATATGCCAAACTCAAAATGTAAGTTAAAAAAAAAAATTTAAAACATTCAATCCCCCGGGGGCGCGGCAAAAATTAGAAATTCGGTAGGCTGGGCTGAAATAATTATTTTTGGAAATCTCACTTAGTTAAAAAAAAGTTGTGAGAAGGGTATTTGTATAAGCTGTTTTTTTTTTTCAATTTTTAAAAATAATTTTTGCCACGCCCCCGGGGGATTGAATGTTTTTAAAATTAAGACAATTTTTTTTAACTAACATTGTGTGGTATTATTTGATTTTAAGATTTACATGTATTTAATTATGCCTGAACATAGAGATGATGGACGGGGTGACATTCCATAGACCGCTCAACATTCGAGTTTCGAAACTACTTTTTTAACTTGCTACTGCATTGTTTAATGATATTATTATGTTTAATTTTATTTAGTAATGTTATTATTATAATATAATGTAATATTATTATTACAATAATTAAAATTATAATAATTATTATTATAAGACATTCAAATTTGTATTGTGTTTTTGTTATTTTGTGTAAAAACTGTAATAAATCTACTAAAGATACTAAAGAAAAAATGTCAAAATTTACTAAAAACTAATTTTTTGTTAATCCGCTCATAAATAACTTACATAAAAAGTTTTACTTCAAAACAAAGTTTGATAATTCAAAAACAAAAGCTCAATTGAAAAATATTTATTAGAAAGCCTAATTTAGATTTTCAATTTATAGTAGAAACACCCTGTATTTATAACATTGATGTTTTACTTTTTTAAATTTTTTTTGAATTACCTGTTAATAACATAAAACACATTGTAGTTATTTACATTGATATTAACCTTTTTTTTAAGTACCTATCTAAAAACATGAAAAACTTTTATTATTTTTGAAATAGTAAAATTAACAGAAAAAAGATGATCATTTTTTTACGATTATAACCGTAAAAAAATGATAATTGTTTTTCTGCCTTTAAATCTGCATCTGCATATATAATTTAAAAAATACATTGTCACAATTACTTATGTAGAAAACAATTTTATCTCACAATCAGTTTTAATAAATCGACCGTCATAATTGTAAATTTCATAAAACTCGACGCGCGCCCCAAAATTATAATATGATTACATTTAAACGAAAGAACAACTGTCTCTAGCGTGACAGCGCTACCATTCGCAATAGTATCGTGAGTTTAATTCAAATATTAAAATCATAGGCGAGACGTTGCCAAATTGTGCGACGCAACAACATACAGTATTTAAAAACACGTATATTGAAAAACGTATATTATCGCAACGCCCTCATCGTCAAATGGGTTGAACTAAATATACACATTTTTTCCATTTTTAGTATGTTGCTGCACATTTTTTGTGTTCAAATTTTTTTAAATATTTAAAAAACGCAGGGTCGGACATAAAAAATTTTTGGACACAAAAATTGGGCATTAAATTCTACACAGATCTGTATTAGCAAGAATCTTAGAAAGTGCTGGGATGAAGTAAATTTTAAGAAATAAGCGCTTGACATTATTGCGTCAGATATACTGACGCAGTAAGGTCGTTGACGCAATAAGAATAGGGATTTTATAAATGTATGGACGCAGCAATGATAGAATTTTGTATATATATATATATATATATAATATATATATATATATATATAAACGTAAATAATAAATGAATTTTACAAGCCATTTGTTAAATAAGTTAATTAATACTAAACACAAGAATTCTAATTTTGTAGATTTGCGTTTAACTACTTTATTAATTAATTAACTTTATAATGTTTATTAATATTTATTATATTATGGGGCGAGTAAATAAATGCTCTAATCTTTTTTTAAATTACGTGATAATTTCAGAAAAAATTACTTATGACACAAGCTCAGTTTATTTTTTAATTTAAAGTAATTGAAAAATAAATTCGGAGCTAATAATATTTAAAAAATGTCCAACTTTTTTGACGGAGCAGGTTCTCAAAATTATATTTATTTTATACTGAGAACCTGCTGTGATGTCACATTACACAGTAAAGGAGCATGTGATGGCTTATGAGGAAGCGTGAAAAGACAAGCTTATCGTGCTAGTCTACGTCGCGACAATGATAAGCACATTACTACTGCAGAGTCAATATTTAAATGGGCCAAAAATTCATTTAAAAAAAATGCTTTTGCTCTCAAAAGGAACATGATTCTCATGAACAAAAATACAAACTACGTTTTCAACAATCTGTTACTATACAAATTACCCGCCAGTTTCACCATTATAAAGATATAGACGGTGTATCACTTCAGTGTAAGCTTTTTTCAAAAGATAAAAAAATTAAAACTTTTAAAATTTTTAAGAAAAAATATAAAAAAGTAACATGCTGAGGGGAAATGTATGTTTCATTTAATTATTTGTTAATGTTTATAGTCTTTTTTTATAAATACAAACAAATATTATATCTATTTGTTATAAATTACATTAAAAAAAATTATTTTTTTTTAAATAACATTGTTTCTTATTGTAAAAGACAGTTTATTTTCTATAAATACTAATTGGAGCGCTGGTCGAGTCTACGGCGCGCGGCAGCGATCGCGCTCGGGGATAAATTAATTCATATTGTTTAAACTAATAGACGGCAGTGAAATTTTATTGCAGAATATTTAACTAAAGTGTACAATGCATGTAACTGAAAAGAAACAAATTTATAATTTGAGGAAAAAGTCATTAAAATTTTCATTTGTTTTTTTTTTAAGTTAATTAAAAATAAAAATAAATAATTTTAAATTTTGAATTATTTTTCAATCCTAAAAATTTCATTAAAATGTCTCCAACGGTTTTTCTGTCTATTTTTTAATTAAAAGTCCAAAATTTTCATTGTAAAAAAATTGTTGAAAATTTTGAATGGCTTAATTTGTTATTATTGTTTATATATAAAAAAAGAAATAAAGATAATTAAAAAAACTATAAAAACAGTAGATATAATATCTATTTGTTATAATTATTACATTAAAAAAATTAAATTTTTTAAATAACATGGTTTTCTATTGTCAACGACAGTTTATTATTTATTAATACTGATTGGAGCGGATCCGAGTCTACGGTGCACGGTAGCGCGCTTTACCGAAATGGCTCGCGCTCGGGGATAAATAAATTCATATTGTTTAAACTAATAGCGGGCAGTGAAATTTTATTGCAGAATATTTAACTAAAGTGTACAATGCATGTAACTGAAATAAAAAAAAATTATAATTTGAGGGAGAAGTCATTAAAATTTTTATTTGTTTATTTAAAAGTTAATTAAAAATATGATAATAAATAAATAATTTAAAATTTTTAATTGTTTTTAAAAATGTGAATATTAAACAATAAATACAAAAAATTTTATTAAAATATCTCTAACGGTTTTTCTGTTATCTATTTTTTAATTAAAAGTCTCCAAAATTTTCATTGTAAAAAAAATTGGTGTTAAAATGAAAATTTCAAAAAACTGTTTTAGGGTTTTATTATTGATGGTGACTACTTTATATTAAAATATATTTATTTGAATTCCTCGATCAAGAGGTAAATGGGGGGTCCACTTGACGTGATCTTACTCATTGTCAAATTTACAGCAAAGCGCACATGCGGGAAATGACAGAAAAAATTTGTTAGTGTGGTGATTGAACCCACGTTAAGGTTTTTTCTGTCTTTTTCAACTTGTATCTAAAAATGAGTTAGTCAAAAATGACTAATTTAAAAGTTATTAGTGGCTGTTTTTTCACTTGTACCATGAATAACCATGAAATACCATGGTATCCCAAAATTTAACGGCCAATCCTTATGTAAAATTGTCCCCTGAATCTGAAAATGTCGTCAAAAGTTAAAAAAGTAGGACAGTTTTTGAGATATAGTCAATTTTCCATTTAATATGGAATTGACTATATTTTAAAAAGTGCTCCACTTTTATAATTTTTGACGGTTGACAATTTTACATATGAATTGGCTGTTAAATTTTGGGATACCATGGTATACCATGGTTAACCATGGTACAAGTGAAAAAGCAGCCACTAATAACTATTAAATTAGTCATTTTTACTAATTCATTTTTAGAGAGTAGAATTATTGTATCGAAAAATTAAGTTCATTACATTAATAAACTGAATTATTATAACAATTACTAAAATTCATTGTATTGACAATGTCATTTGTTGCATCAGCTACAATAGTTCGTTAAGAGTATGAATATATACATTTGATCTATATTTAACGATTACAGTATCAACGAATAAAATTAATTGTAATAATAATTTTTATTCTTTCTAACTATTACTAATATTGATAAGACTAATAAAACAAATACATATAATTAATAACTAACAATTGTCGAATTAACAAAATATGGTTATTTAAAAAATAAATAGTGTTCGTTACAACAATAACATATTTCATTGAATGAACAAAACTAACATTTTCTTTTCAATGAATTGATTTTTATAAATACAATGAACTATTCGTTGGTTAATAAATTCTATTATCAATTAATGAAATGGATTTCATTGATTTGATAAAATCGGTCGTTGGACCAATTTTAATGATGCATTTTATCTATACAATGAACTTTTTTATTGTATTTACGCTACTTTTTGGTTCAGTGTAATATTAATAAAATCAATCGATAATTTATTTATCTAATATTATAACCTATAGTAACTAAACTAAACTAAAGCTACAAATCACAAGAGATTAAAGCTAAGATAAAAATTTTAATAACAAACAGATAAATAACAACATACACAACATAACAACAATTCTAGCAGATTGGTCTCAAAGGCAAATTTAATTTACCGAGGAGTTCAAAAGTCTATATCATTTTGTTTATTAATTAACAATTAAACCTATTGTTAAAAACTGTCCAAAGTTGTTGATTCTTAAGTAATTTATGAAATATCACCCTTTATAGATACATATACATATATATGTATTATTATGTAATATATAAATAGGGTTGAATACATATTTCTTTTATTACTCAGTTGGATAAGATTAAAACAAGTTACCATGCAATTATAGGGTAACTACATAATATTTATTACATATAAGGTAGATATTAAACCTTTTTTAGTAATATTTTATATGAACCTCAAAAGTCTCTTATTCTAATGTATCACTACAGGATTCGGCATGCAGCAAATAAAAGACTTTTTTAATATCTTACACATTTTGTTAAACTATTAATAAGTATATCGAAGTGAAGAGGTCCTAAACTACTACCCTGAGGTACCCCTGACGTAGACAAAAGATTCAGATATTTTTTTCACTTAAACTTGATTTAACCTGTCTTAGGGATATTAATTTAAATACTACGTGATTTAAAACTACGTTTGCTTAGTTTTTCAATTAGTATGAAGTGATCCTTTTGTGTTAATGCCATCCTGTGCATTAAAAAAGCGAAAATCTGGGAAGGTTTTGGCTCAATACTAACTTCTTTAGAGTGCAGTTGACAGAAAGGTCGTAACAGCCACGCCCTGTTGTAAAAATATTATATTAATGTGATAATAATGGTTCTAAAAGAATTATAATATGAGATTTAAAAGGGGATCAGATAACAGTATGATGGATGTTCTTTGATTGTTGGTCTGAAAGAATCCTCTTCATTTACCTTTTGATATTTTAATTTTCATTGGATCTGACACTTTAACTAATTGGTACGACGAACTTAATTACACTGAAGACAGGAACAAATTAGCTTAAATCTGTATCATGCTTTTCAATCAAAGCTTTTTTCTAAAGTGTCTTTATTTAAAGGGAATTAACAAAGATTAAGCTATGTTAATTTATATATTTACCAATTCAAATTATTTTAAATACCCGTCCGCAATTATAGGAGAGAAATAAATATTTAGGTTATCATCAAAACATAAATAAATTTATATTATTAACATGATTTTCTAACAAATGAAAAGCCACTAAAAATTGAATTTTAAGCCCCATTTTGGTAATGCAGCGTTAAATAAATTAACTAAAAAATTAAAAGTTTGTTATTAATTTAAAAGCTACTTAATATTCTTTTTTTTACTCCTACTACGGAATGGGGTTAAACTTGATACATAATATACTATTCAATACTATTTCTTTACAATAAAAAAATTTATAAAAATAAAAACATGGTTATCTTGCTCTTACTTTTTTTAATAATACCATTACTTTTATTTATTACACAGGTCTACAACATTTAACAAATTTTATATTGTTAAAATAGACTATAAATTATATAGTATAAAATGTGTATAGTATACAATTCCGATGCGCTAAATCCGAATCCCTATAATCATGTCAGGAATATGAGAAATTCTAACCCAAAAGTAGAAAAAACCTAAACACGAAATATGTTTTCTCCAGTCCTTTATTTATTTTTAAAATTCGCTTTTATTTTAACATATTATTTTCTCCTATTTGAAATTTCTTTGTAGATTGTGTGTGAGGCAATAATTATTAGTAAGTTTCGCTGAGTTTAATATTCTATTTTTTTATTTAATAGATTATAATATGTTATAGACATGGGCGCCGAAAGGAATTCGTCTAGGGGGGGGGCTTTTTTACAATTTTGATAGATGTTATTTATAATCAAGTTGTACTGTACAAGTTCACATTAAACTTAAGTAAAATAAAATATCATCTTTATATGTATATTTACCTATTTATTTATATTGGTACCTATTGCAAAAAATACGTCACAGTTTTTTGGTAAATATATAAATAACTCTTGGATTCCAAATCAAAATTGCCCATGCCTTGACCAAATAAACAAAACTAGAGTTCAAAAAATTCAAAATTCATGCTGCAGGTTTGTATTTGGCCTTCATAAATATGACAGAATTTCTAGCAAAATTAATAATTTGGGTTGGTTAAAAATTGAAAATTTATTTAAATATAATGTGTCTGTTTTTGTTTACAATTTACTTAAATCCTCAACGCCTTTGTATCTTCGTAAAAAACTAACTTTTAGATATAACCTACACGATTTAAATATTAGATATAAATTTAAGTTATCCTTACCAAGATTTCGATCAGCCATCTTCACGAGATCATTTTCGTATAACGCACCCTGTATTTATAACGCCATTGATGATAATATTAAGTCTCAGTCAGAAAAACGCTTTCGCAAGGAAGTTAAGGCATGTTATTTTTCTTTACAGATTTAATTATTTTATTTAGTATTAGGTTAAGTAAGGGTTAAGTGGAGTAGCCTGGCTAGACTTCGCCTTTTAATTATTGTATTTTGTATTATACGTATTACGTAATTAATAAAGACATTATTATTATTATTATTATTATTATTATTATTATATGAACCTTATTGCACGTATATAAGATTCCATCGAAGATTTTTGGAATATGAACATAATGATCTGTGGCTTCTGGTTTCTTCGCCATAGGATTATGAACGGAATCAGTAAACTGTGCTTTTGATTTCTTTGAACAGCCAGCCATTTAATTCATTTTACAACTGTAACAACACTAGTGTTCATTAAGACGGCACAAATCTAAGTTAAATAATCTAAGATAACAAATCTAATTTATCTAAAAAATAATGAGCAAATGATAACGATCAGCACTTACCGTTAACTGTTGAGTTTAGGTATAGGAACTGTTGAGTTTAGGTACATGAAACACTTAAATTCGATGCAAAAATTTAAAAAATAAATAAAAATATAAGTTTTTCCATTTGAAAAAAATAAATTGGTGGTCGTCACTTATTTTAAATCGTATATTGTATACCTGATTTCACCATAAAAATATGCAGAAAAAAATAAAAGTCAATTTGTTCGAGCGTTTTTCCAAAAAACTAACCCCGAGGGGTCAACCACCCAAAGGGAAAACGTCCAGGGATTCCCATGTATTCCTATTATATTTTATTGTATTCCTATGTATTTCCATTGTATTCCTATGGTATTCCCCCTCTAAAATGTCCAGGGATTCCCAGGTGTGGGTGACCCCTCGACTAACCCCTAAATTTTAAATGAATGAACCCACGCGTCCTCGTGGTATTATGATTATAATACATAATGATACATAAAATACATAATATATACACATGTACTTAAAATAAAATAAACACAAGAAAAAAACATCAGATACAGTAATAATTTTAGCTCCTGGTTAATTTTGAAATTCAATTTTTTATTTTTGTTCTCAGATATTCAAAGAGCAGTCTTCAATTAATCAATTTTAGAGGAAACGGGATTAAGAGGCGCAAGCGCAAGATATATTCAGGAAAGAGGAGATTTCTCGTTCGTGTAGACCAATAGTCGCACAATGTAAAAATTACTATTAATTGTCCTAAATATAATAAAAAATACAAATTAGTGCTAAAAATCTCTAAAGAATGTTGATAAAAAACGCTTCCTCTTAACTACTGGTGCATGAAATAATCTCAATTATTATAAATGTAATTTAATAAAAATGTTAATTTTCAATTGACCATTGGATGATCTACTTAATAACAAGCTTAACCTAAAGCTTCCTCTTGTTTTATAAGGCAAAACATTTTGCATAAATTAGCATAAAAGTACGTAGTTTTTACTTAATTATTCAATTATAACAAATAATTTTTTGCTTATTAATTTAATCAAACAAAATTTTTGCGCTCAAACTGAATAATTGACTGAAATTAGCATACTTTTTCCAATATAATTTAAAAAGGTAAAACAACCTATTAGTTATAATTATGTTGCATGCTTTTCCGATCAAGATAAAAGCTAGTTTAAAATTCTGTTGTTTAGTAACTCATAGCAACTGATTAACCATCGCGATTTGCATTTTTTAAATGCAAGTGACTTTGGATCTAACAATCACGCGATTTCAGTTTGTACTTTTGGATATGTCCGATGAATAGACTGCTGTTTTTTAGTCGATAAGCGGCTGTTTTATTGCCTATAACATTTGTAAATCTAATGTCGTGAAACATTATTGCATGCTTAGGTATATTTTAAGCTAATAAAGGCTTTTAGTTTGTAATATACGATTTCATTTATATATATTTTGTTTTGTCAAAATGCGGGATTTATTAGTGTCTGCCCCAGTTTAAATTTAGATCGTAATTTAAACCTAATAAGTCTGAACAATTTCTGTCCTAAACGGTTTAATTTTCGCCTACAGATAACTAACTTTTTACCTAAAACATGGCAACCTACAGTCCAAAAAAGACCAGGCCACTGCGCATGTCGATTAATAAAAGCGCGACAATATTTGAATCTAAATATATCGTTGCTGCGCCTGAAAAAACATCTATGTGCATTTTAACAAATTTTACAACATTTTTCTACTCCTATTATGGAATATGACCGTTCTAATATCACTTTTATCTGTGTTACAGAATTAAATATTTTATCATCTGATGACAGAATAAACACTCGAGGCGACATCTCTGTTTTTAATATCTAACAAATTTTAAGCCAAGTTCATATAGAATCGAATTTGCGAATTTGCGAAATGCGAATATTCTCATTTCGCAACTCCTATTCATATAGATGCGAATTGTCGGAACCATTTTAGGGACATTGTTTTCTTACTAGGCGATATTTGCCATGGTATTTTAGGGACATTATTTTCTCCCCAGGTGATATTTGCCATACTTGGTTAACATTTTCTATTTTTTTATTCATATTCAAACTAAAAATATAGGTAGGTACTTAAATAGTAAAGTTACTTCTAAAAAAATATGCTACTATAAGGTAAAATAAGAAACTAATGTACCTCCAAAAACTCTTTGTCCATTACGAGGGTTGCCTTTTATATTTCGGGAATGGCCGAACCTGCTGATGCTATCGGACAACAGATGTCTGTATCGTTAAGTTCGACCTTTTAGACGACGTTCTTACTTAACACGTTTTGACGTGCGGGCGCAATTAGTATTATTAACAGTCACTTGAAAAATTAATGTCGGCCAAAAAAATTGAATTGACCCGTGAACATTTTCGTGCTATAATTTTTACAACTTTAACGTGGATTATCCCAACAATAATGCATCGATGAACTTAATTTGACTTTTGGCGACATAAAAAACAAGTGAATATCGGTGGTGTTCCGAATTTAATCGTGGCCGTGGTTCGCTCAACGACGAATTTCGTGAAGGTCGTCCAAAATCACTCGTTCTTGCAAAAACATTGATGCTGTGCGTGAACTGGTAATGCAAGATCATCATGTGACATATCGTGAGATTGGGTCATCCTTGGGCATTAGTGGGACCAGCATACATACATTCAATATTAAATGAACATTTGGCCTTCAGAAAAAATTGTTACCGTTGGATCCCACATAATTTGAGAATCGATCAAAAAAGGTCTCGGGTCTAGTGGTCAAAAGAAATGCTTAAAAAAATACGATGGCGGTGCTTCAAAACATGTTCATGACATTGTAACAGGTGACGAATCATGGATCTAAGCGTATGAACCTGAAAGTAAACAGCAGTCGACTGTGTGGGTCTTTAGAAGCGGTTGATGCGTTCAAAATGCATGTTTTGGAGGTGCCTCAATCGGAGTGAAAAAAATGCTTTGAAAATTGGTTCAAGTGCATTCAAAAGTGTGTCGATCTTCATGGAGAATATTTAAAAAAACAATAAAGCCATGTACGATGATTAATTGTTGTTTGTTTTCTCTATTCCCGAAATATAAAAGGCAACCCTCGTATAAAGAACAAAAAACAACTTTAGCAAGAAACAGTTCAAATAAAACTCAACAACGATGTAATACAAATGAAATAAACACAGAACATAAACAAAAATGGCGTAGGTACATATAACAAATACGTATAATAGGCATCTGCATTAATGGGCATGCGCATCACGCCAAATTCGTGCGATTTTCGCAAAATATTGGATTAATCTCAAGATTCCCGCCCTCCAGATTTCAAATCTTGCGAATTCGCAGAATCTGTCGAAACGTCGAAACACTTTTCCCGCCAAATCAAATGGACCAATGAAAACATTTTCGCATTTCGCAAATTCGCATGTCGCATCTATATGAACCAGGCTTTAGACCGATCCAACCTCACTTTCTTCCAATTAAATTATTTGATAAAAGTATTTCCTAATATTTTTATATTATAACTATATATATATACTATATACATCCATAAACGTTTTATCTGGTAGTAAAATGTTTTTTCTTCTCCTGTAAAATTTGTTAAAATGCGCATAAAGGTTCTTGCAGGCGCAGCGACAATATATAAATAATTTTAGGTACCTAAAATCATTTAGACGTTAACGGTTTTTCTTAACAATTGTTAAGAAAAACCTAAATGAGTGAAATTTACGATTTATTTAATAAATTTAAATTTTAACTCTAAACTTTAACTCTATTTCTGCTGTTCCGATTGCTTATCTTGTGACGGTCTGTATATATATATATGTATATATATATATATATATATATATATATATATATATATTAGGGTGTTTAAAAAAAACTAAAATTATTTTTTTTCTAATGGTGTTGAAAAATTAATAGTACATTAAAAAACAAAAATTTTGGTGCTTATTTGAGCTCTTAATATTAATTTTAAGGTTTGCCTCAATTCATTTGTTGTTTTTCCATTTCAATAATACGGGAATTTTTATTTTTTAAATTTTGAATTCTTATAACTTTGGAATGGTTTGTTTTCGCAACACCCAAGCGAGAGGAGTTATAGACAATTTCACGCTCTATAAAAAAAATCTGAAGGTCAAAGTTCTTCAGGTCAACCGTTTCAAAGATATCAGAGATCAAAAATAACACTAATAAAATTTTTTAAATAAAATACAAAAAAATATAATATGCCATATTTATATTATTTTTTATGTAAAATCACTTTAATTCTGTTAACCTAAGATAATGAATTCTTTGAAATACCTGTAAATAAAACCGAACTTGAATAGCAATTTTGCATTTATAGAAATTTTATTTATATATTTTTTAATTGGTATACCAATATTAAAATTTATTAAATAAATGGACGAATTCTTTACATTCATTATTTGCAGTAAAATTAAAAAATGGAATTTATCAATGGTAAAATTTTATTTTTGAAATAAAATGATTTACTTGGTTTATAATCCGACCAAAAATTTTATTAGAGGTTTAAATCGGTTCAAATGAACAAATTAGGTTGTTCTAGTGCTAAATTGGAGTTAACAGGCTGAACAGGTTTTAAATTGGTTTTCGTAGGTCAAAGTAGGTTTAAATTTAACACAATACGTAAGCCGTAGTTGCATTTATAGATAAACGCCGCCAATTTGTAAATGCTACAAACAGCTTGCGTATTGTTTATGTTTTACGATCAGGCGGGAGGAAGAAAGAAGGTAATTACCTATATCTAATCTATAAATCAGGCTTTAAGATGATTAGCACTAAACGATTAGGTAACAAGAAATCTCATTAACATGGCGTAAACTATACTTTGAAGTTAAATCGTGTAAAATACGTAAACAATAAAAATAAATTATTTTTTACAAATACAAATAAGATAAAAGAAGTTTTTTTTTAAATAAAAAATATCTATTTTACATCCAAACCATATTAAAGATTTTTTTCTCAAAAAAAGTTTTAATTTTGTCTGATATTTTAAGACAAAATTCATTCAGCTCTTTGTTTGGGTTTTGCGCATAGTTTTTACGATTGAAATACGTTCTAGGAACGCCTAAGAATAATTTCACATGCATGCACAATACGTCGTGCGCGACAGGCGCTCAATTGTTATAAACAAAAAATTTTTCGTTGATAAAAAAATTTGAAATTTTTTTTTTCAAAATTTAAAAAATGAACAATATTTTCGTAAACTTTAAAGATTCACTAATATTCTGTTAATATTTTATTTCAATTTGTCGATTTTACACGACTTTGAAGATTTAACAAAATTTTTCTTTTTTTCGACAAAAAAAACTAAAATCGACTTGAGCGACCTCTAATTTTTTTTTAATTTCGATTTTCCAAGTCGCATTCTTCTTTTTATAGAGTAAACTACCAAATGAGGGGGTGTAATTCAAAATATAAGGAAAGTTACTTTTTTGATATATATACACACATGTCCAAAAGTTTGGAATACTTACAAATAATATATCTACGCCTGTGGTAGTTTAAAAAAACTGTTGTTAATATTTACTCTATTTTCTCTGTCTTTGAGGTTTATTTATTATTGGTCGGAGTCGTTATAAAATGGTATTTACCTATATAAAAAAAATATATATAAATATCAATAAAAAAAGAAATATTGCAATATTCCAAACTTTTGGACATATGTGTATATATATATGTATATGTATATATTTAAAAAGTACATTTAAGACCAGGCGGATAAAGCACACAATATTGCCAGCATACATTTTACGGAGTTTATTAATAATTTGACTCTTGCACTAATATTAATATAAAGTTTTTCTTTATAGACTTATAAGTGTTATAACACTTATAAGTCTATAAAGAAAAACTTTATATTATATATAATATAAAAATTATTGTACTCTCGAAAACAATTTTTTTATCATTAATAATTACAATATTTTTATTCATCTGTCAATATACAATACAAAATACTTATATAAACCGCTATTAAGTTTTAAATTTTTTTGTACTGTTTTTAATTATATCTGCTCTCCTTGCTTTTCGCTTGTATAGGCATTACATTACAACAACCTTAATAATACTGTTTAACATGCTAATATTTTTGCTGTATGGGCATTTAGGAATATTTTTCCAATTCTTTTAATAATAATAATAATAATAATAATAATAGGCTTTATTTCAGAAGACATATACATGTGTAGAAAACGTCAAGGTAAATTTGAAATAGACAAACATAATACATAAGAAATTACAAAATGATTCATAATGTACATAAATAAATTTTAACAACTTTAGCTAGATTATAAGAAATTCATTCAAGCTATAGAAACATTTGGACAACAAATATGACTTCAAAAGTGTTTTAAAAATGTGAACTGATTTTGAGTTTTTAATTTCCAAAGGAAGTCTATTAAATATATGTATTCCTAAACTGTTTGGAGACTTTTTACCTAAATTTAGTCGATTAAAAGGTATTCTCAGATCATTTTTATTTCGTGTATTAAAATTATGGACATCACAGTTCATTGAAAATTTACTTTTATTTAAAAATACGTAAGTACATAATTCTAAAATTTGAACGCATGGGACTGGTAATATATTAAATTTCTTAAATAAATTTCTACATGAATAATCATGTGAAACCCCAGCTATTCATCTGATAATTCGCTTTTGAGAAATAAATACATGCTCAGCACAGGTAGATGATCCCCAAAAACAAATACCATAGCGGAGCCGACTGTCTACTTGGGCATGATATAAAGAAAGTAATTGTTCCAAAACCAATACTTGTCTAAGATTTCTAAATAAATAGACTAAAGAACTTAACTTCGAAATCAAAAAGTCACAATGATGCTTCCAATTTAGTTTCTCATCAAGAATAATTCCTAAGAATGTAAGGTGGTCTTTTCTTGATATATCTAGGCAAGACAGACAGTACAATGCGAATATCAAAAGTCAACCTAATGGTTGGAGTGTTGAGCTTCGTAATGAATCTTTGCCAGTATTCGATAATACACAGATTATAGCTAAAAAGTCAACAGGATTTTTGCTACCTGCTAACCAACCCTTTTATATTATTCCTTTTTAACATTTATAGCAACTCATCCTAGTCGACTTTTTGAAAATATTTCTTGAAAGCAAAATACTTACTTTTTAGATTAAAAACAAAATTAAAAATTTAATTAATTTTTAAATATGCGATAAATATTTATTTAAAAATTACATTAAATTCAGAATAGACTTCTATTTTAAAACTAGCTGTCTAAACCACTGTCGAGTTTTCACCCTGCCCTGTTCTGACAAAGGGGGTGATAACTGCGTAATGAAATATGGGTAGCAAGTGTTTGTGATGTTTTTATAGTGCCAAATAAAATATATTAACCGAATGTAAGGAATATATTAATATCCAGGGTGTGTGCGTGTAGTAAGTCTTCAAACCGTTTTCCAGGGTTTATTTTCCAAATTTACGATGGGTTGATATTCATGAGGCATAAAATCGGAATATAGAGCATCAATGACAAATGTGAGGAAAGTTTTCTATTTAAATATACTGTTTAAATTGATTTTAAAAGAGGGAAATTTATTAAATGAAAATAAAGGAGGGTAGTCATGTATTACCAAAAATTCATACCTATTGGGAAATTTACAAGCCACTTCTAATTTACACTGAAGTATTGCACTGTAGCAGGAGCCTAACCAAATACAGGAGCAAATATTATTCGCTGTATTTCTGTTTGTCATTCCCACGTCCTGTTTTATATCCCTTCGTAGACACGCGTCCAAAACAAACATTAACTAATCCTGATTAGCAATATAAGCAACACATTCAATAATAATATTAATTCGAAAAATCGTAATGAAAGTTTTTTTTGTATTTTTGTATTTTTTTGTATATATATCTTTAGATATATGGATATATATCTATAGATATATAGATATATACTATTTAATGCTTTTTAATATAAAAAATAACCATTTCCTTAACTCATTCTCTTAAAAAAAGTATTACCTACTAGGGAATGTGTTTTATCATTAAGCGTCTCATAATTAAAACTGTATTATTATCAACCCTCACTCGTAAGATGATTAATTATCGCCCAGGCTGTCAAAATAATATAAACCAATTGGGTTGGGTTGGGTTGGTCAAAAAACCTGTTTGAACCAATCAAAAAATTCAACTCACTCTTTAAAAGGTACTATAGCATTTTATAAACGTTTAAATTTTTACTTTGTGGTCCAAAATTACTTAACTGTTTTAGTACCGTTGGTTGGTAGCACTGTAGCACTAGTCGAGGCTGCAGATCTGAGTTAAACCATATGAGCGAGACAGTTAATATGTTTTTTTCGCCGTGTTGTTTTTTAATTGTTTAATAATTCTGTACTTACTTTGAAATTTGTTTGCGACATTTTTTTCATAGGTTTGACTTTTGCCATTAAAGGTTATGTGCATAAATTTATCCTACCTTTTATTTATAGTTACACTGATTACAAGTTTACTGCGATAGATGGAACAACACTTCCTATGTAATTTTAATGTATTTTCATTATTGTACTAGGTGTATAATAATTTGACTTTTAAACTTAGTACAAATATGATTTTATATGGGCTTGTGACTCAAGTTTTGAGTTATGATAAGCTTAAAATATTATTATTATTACACTGTTCAAAATTTCATGACCATTTTAACACCAAATTAACACCATACATGGTCTATATCGATACAAACCAAAATGGTGTTAAATATGGTTCGTTGGTCCGGTGTAAATTCAAATACTAAAATATTGTTATTTTAACTTTCACACAGTATTAAAATAAATTTTACCTGGTGTAAATTGAACTCCTTTTCAGTGTTAAATATTATGTGTTTGTGGTCAAATTAAATCATACTACACAGAAAAGAGGAAAAAAAAAGGAAACAGGAAGTTCCTTGACGCATTACTAGTATATTACCAGTGGTATTATTCCAGAAAATGGAACCTTTAACTCGCTAGAGATAATGTTTTTAGTGCGTTCCACTAACTTAAAATACTTAGTTTTCTGGGTTAATTTAACCAATTTAAAAAAAATAACCATCTGGTTTAGTACCGTCAGACTAATCTTTGTTTATATTAACCTTCCCACAGTTGATAAAAATAAAAAAATACAAAAACAAATACTTATGGGTCAACTAAATTAATATAGTTAAATGAACTATTCCTTTTTTTCTTTGTAGGTGCACTTCTCAAATATTTTTAGATAAACACCCTTTTGGTGTATATAACATTTTTAACCATAATTCATGGTGTTATATTAACACCACTTGGTGTTGGATTTTGACACCATTTTAAGATTAAACTTTACACCACAGATATTTTAAACAGTGTATTTAATATTTTTTAAGATACGATTCTTTATTATGAGCAAACATTTTTTCATCGATTATTTAAAAAGTTTGATTTTGTTTAACAAAGTATTTGTCTTAAATTTTGTAAATATAATGAGTTTTCGGCAATAAAAACGTATGCAATGTTGTTTAAGGCCTACGCGAACCAGCGTAGAAGAAAAAGATTTTTATAATTGGCAAAGAAAGTTTAAAGATGGCCGAAAATAATTTTAAAACGTCACCACTTCAATGTTATCAAAGATCGTCAAATGAAAATTAGAGATCAAGTCTCCACAAACGCCAAATTTGTATGAAAAAGAACGTCGACAAAAATTTGGCTCATATTGTTCCGCAGCCACGGTATTCGAATGATTTATCACTGTGTGACTATTCTCAAAATTCAGGAGACACCGTTTCGATTCCGTAGAAGATAACGTGAATTGTTTAGAACTTTGAATGTGATTGGCATAGGTGTTTGTATTAAATGGGGATTACTTTAAATACGATAACAAAAATGCATTAATAAAAAAATTCAATGTACCTATATCAAAAATATGCTTTTAGGTTTATTCATTTTTGATATACTCTAAGGTAAAGTATATACAATACAATACGAAGTAGCTGACGTCTCGGAGTGATATTAAACATATGTGACGCGAACCAAGATAAATACGATAAAAAATGCATCCATAAAAAAAATCTATGTACCTATATCAAAAATAATCATATTATGTAAAAGTTTTACAAAAACGGTTACAATACTGTTAGGTATAAGAACATTTAAAAAAAGGGTTACCGTATAGGGGAACATATTTTGTAAAAAAGTTAATGTCTTTGCATAAAAAGATTTTTGAACCATTTTACAATTACTTTAGCCCGTGCGAGAAAAAGAATTTAACTGATTGGTAATCTTATACTATTCTCACAGCTCCTAATATGATGTAATGGGTATGTTTGTAAAAAAACAGTTAGCGGATTAACTATTCTCCCGGGCCAGGAGTCCCGGCTCCAGGATCCATACCTAAATATATATTTTTAAATTTAATGTGTATTTTAAACCTTTGACTTTGAAATTTTTTTTCATAGCGTAATTTATTTTGTCACCAACCAAGTAATAATTTTACTGCTCAAATTGATATCTTGTTTCACGTGCATGTATTTTAAGCACCTATAAATGGCCCAAATATTTTTTCTGTCCTTTTATCTAACCCACCTACTTAAAGTTCGATTTTTGAACGAAGCAACTTTGACAAAAGTTGTTTCTTTCAAAAAATCGAACTGTACTCAAATTACAGCAGAAAAAATAACTTACCCATTTTTTAAGTTTTAATAGTAATATAATATATAATTATAATAGGATGTTAAAAATAATGATTTTTTTAACAACAGCCAAGGAGACCAAAGAGGGAAGGAATAAATTGCCAGGTGGGGGCAAGCCAAGTACGTACGAACTCAGTATATTCGTCGCAGCAAATGTTTAAAATTGCGTCATTAATGTCGAATGTCAAAAACCGATATCTCGACATACGTTTAACACAACCTCAGAATTTCAACATTGTATTGGATATTGTCCGCCGAAGTGACAGGGGTCCTTGGGAGGACAATATGAAGCCCACAACACAAAAATAAGTTGATAAATGTTTAAACTGCATAATCTACATAAGATTGGTGAAGTTCCAAAAGATTTCCACAAGAGATGGACGAAGTTTTTCAAGATTGATGTTATACGAGGAAACAGCCATGTTTGGTCGTTTTTTTTTTGCCTTTTGACTTCCGCTGCCTATATCGTGACCGAGTTTGTGTTTAGAATATTAAAAGTGTATCAAAAGTGACTTCCGCTACGCGGTTTCCGATTTTGTTTATGGTTAAATGTTTAAGTGTATTTAGAAGACGTATTAATAATGAACTGAAATGATCAAATAAATAAGTTTGATATTAAAAATGGACTAGTAAAAAGATTAGGGGAGCGGCGGGTATTGGCGTACATGCCGGTAATCCCGTTAATGACAAATTTTCGATTGCGTCATTTATTTTGGAAAAGTTAAAGCATAAAACGATGCCTACTTAGATATCTGGTAAATGGCTGCAAGAATTAAAAATCTACCTTATCAACAAAAACTTCCACACCAAAACAAAGTTTCTTGCATGGCGTCTTATAAGACCGCTGTGACTTTTTAATTACAACAAACAGTGATTGAATTGGTTTTTTAAAACAGTGCTGCCAGTATACGAACAATTAGTGTTTGTTGTTGATTTAAGTCTGAAATATAAGTTGAAATATTTCAAATAACATCGTAGTAATTTTTTTTAAACTACATAGTTGGTTCGGGTATTCCCGTACGTCATTATGATAGTCCTAAAGACTATATTTGTGGCTACTGTCCAGGTTTGCAGCACTGAATATTTACTATAGACCACATTTTTTATTTTGTCTTAATTTGTTGTATGCTATTATTTATGTTTGTATTCCAAATATATTGAATTTGTTACCTTTTTTAATCTAGTTTATGCATGTACGGTAATACCCGCAATGTAGGGTAATGCCGAACATGAACCGTTTTTTGAAAAATACATTTTTGCATTTCTGGCTTAATATCAATGTATTTGTTTCCACCGGATATCACTACAGTGAACCTTAGGCTACGCCCACAACAAATTTTGATGCTATATCTTCCCAGGTGTATCTGTAATTAATTTTAATGCTTAGGTATAAGTCAATACCCGCCGTTCCCCTAAGTGATATAATTTAAAAAAAAATAATATAAAATCAAGAAAAAAAGGAAAAGCTATGGGTTATTCTAGACACGCTTGCTACAGTACCACCGAAACGAAGAAGATTCAGCTGGCTAAATCCTGGAAGGGAAAGGCCATTACACAGTAGAAGAAGATGAAGACATACATTTAAAAAACGTGAAATGTTAGGTTAGGTAGTCAGTAGCATATCATTTTGTGAAATTTCGAGTAAGAAAACTTTGCATTGTTTTTTTAAATGAAATGCCTCTGGTTTTTAGATTTTACCTGTATTATTGTTGTACAATTGTTAAGGAACAAATTCTCCTAACAAAGCACCGTATTCAATTGACCCTCATGCTCCAGTTCCCTTTGAAAATAATAAGTTAAACAAAAATCGCTACTGTTTCCCATGTAACCGATTTCTGGGCATTCTGATCAGAATCTTACGGATTTTTGCTAAAATCGAATACTGAAACACTAATTTCATTATAAAAATATCTGTTTCTACTCCTATTACGGAATTTGACCCTTCTAATATCACTTTTATCTATGGAATGACATATATGACAGAATAAACACTCGTGGCGACATCTCTGTTTTTAATATCTAACAAATTTTAGACCGATCCAACCTCACTTTCTTCCAATTAAATTATTTTTCTATGGTATTTTTTGGAAACGTAGAAAAAGTATAGTCTGAAACACGTTTGGAATTGCATATTCCGCTCTCGTGAAACCGTCAAACTCGCTTTCGGCTCGTGTGACAAACTCTTCACTCGAGCGGAATATGCTGTATTCCAAACTTGTTACAGAATATACTATATTTGATGTTTAAGAACCTTAAAAATGATAGAATTATATAGATGTCAATGTCAAGAAAAAATATTAAATGTCAATGAGGAACGCCGCTGAGCACGTCACAAAAACTTAACCTCTTCAACAACAAACTAATGCGCTCTGTCCTTTAACACACGCTACGTAAGCGTGACATCAGACTCACATTCGTCTTAGATCCGAGTGATTGTGCCCTAACCTAGCGGTTCCTTGGATTACATACGTAAAAGAAAACAACAATTAAGGAGGATCCGTGCAAAACCGGTTATATCCATTTTAATAAAATGTTGGTAAAAACTCCCAGATAAAAAAAATGCATCTTGAGTTTTGTGCCCACAAAACTTAATTAAGGTGCATCTTTTTTATCTGTAAAGGCCAGTAAACAGGGAAATTTTACCATTTTCACAACATTTTATTAAAATGGATATAGCCGGTTTTGCACGGATGCTCCTCAATCGTAATGTCTGGGCTTGGTTCAGAATTTGATGACACAATTTCAAAAATTCGCCGCGACGACTATAGTAACTTACGGATGCGCAAAAAGTTCGTGCGCACACTGTTTCTGTGAGTATGTATTGTAAATTACCCAGCAAGCATTGAATGACAGCTATGCTCGGTGAGTACTTTGCGCATGGCCATTATGCATTATTATGCATTATGCCTTGTGGACGAAAGTTACTTCTTCCTTATTTAGTCTTTTTGACTACAACACTTGATTTTTTAAGATTTTTAAATTTTTTTTTTGAATAAGTAGCAAATTAACAGTTGTAAAGTTTCCAATAAAACTACTTTTACTTAAAAAAATCAGTAATAGATACAAAAAAATATTTTTTAGTCGCACAGTATATGAGAAGCATCTGTTGGAAATATATATCCAAGTAGGTGCTGTATTGGTAATAAAGTATTTTATCCACAAATATTACAGCAACCTATTAATTCGGATTATTCTATCTGGAACAAATGTTCCCGATGTTCTTACACGGAATAAACATTACGACTACATTGTCTTGAACGTCGCTAGCAGTGCCGAGGGTATAAAATATGGCTTTGGAATAAGTACAAGTGTCAAAATCACACGTCACATTAAAAACATAAACACTCTACGCGCAACAAACGGCCTTTTTGCCACCCCAAATTATGCATTATGCAATCGTCAAAGTGGCCCTTGTAAACAATGGAACGCCGTAGAATAGTAAACGCTGCTTCTAAGGGGAGGAAAAATAGTTGCATTTAAATGGCCACACAAATTTTAATTTAGGGTTATTATGATTTATTTTAATTACATTCTTCGAATTAATCTTTTTAAATCTATTCAAAATACCATATTTTAAAAATAAATGTGTAGATAGATTTTGATCCCAAGATGAGATCCAAAAGGTTTTGTTTTTTTTAACTCTAAATCAATTTGATTATTAGACAATAAAAATTAAACAAAAGTTCGAAAAATGGTAATTAGGAATTAAAAAGTTATATTTTTCTCACAATATAAATATTGTTTATAATCAATATTTTATTACACGAAATATAGTAATCCACAGTAAATGTGCCAATAATAATTAATCCTTGAGCCATCCCCATTTTTTTTGTAAATAAATAGATTATCACATATAAATTCTGGCACAATCGTTGAATTTTATCAATGTTTATTTAATTTAACACCTGTATAAGGCGTGCGAATTAATTGTACATTCCCTTTGTTTTAAATACAATATATTATTATTATTTTTTCGTAAATACAATTTTATGTTCCAATGAACACCCTGTTGAGTTGCGAGTAGTATCCTACAGATCATAAAAAAAATTGAAATTGAAATTTATAAATGTTAAATTAAGGTTAAACTATATTGTAGGCAATATTATATTTTTAAATTTTTTGATATTTTTGAAAAATTACGTTTTTTTAAATGCTCATTGAAAATAATCGGCCAAATTGTTTTTAAAATGTTTAATGACAGGTTTCTAAAATATCCCAACCAAAAGATTACGAATTTTTTTGTACATAACTCATTATCTTATACAATTTTTAGCTAAATCAAGTTCATAAATTTCAACTAACAAGTAGTGATGCCGCCGATACGAGAGATTCTCGCCTCTCGTCTCGTCTCGTCTCGTCTCGACGAGACGAGAGGGCGGTTTTCTCTCAAAAAAAGGCTCGAGACGAGAATGCCCTCTCTCGCTCGAGAATTTCTCGTTTCTCTCGATCTCTCTCGTTCTCTCGATTATAAAAAACAATTTTTTTTTACATAAAAATTATAATTTTGCACATAAATGACTATATTTATTTGGACCAATGAGAACATTATTCGCATTTCATAATAAACAAAATTTGTTCCTGGTTAACGTTGTATTATTTTATAACACAACTTAACGGTAACCAAGAAAAAATTACTTATAAAATAATAATAATTTTTAAAATTTATCCTGTATAAGCACATCTATGGCACTCCTTATACTATTAAAAAAAAAACCGTATGCTTAATAAGCATTGCTTATTCAATAAACTTATCAACAACATGTGGTTTTTGAGGGCCTGATTACAAATTTGATATCCATTTTTTTAAAAATAAAATGGCTGATCCAATATGACGAAAATTCGTCGTTTGGCTTTAATGGTTTGGGTAAAATTTAGTATTCAGATATTTATGGGGTCCCTGATTCAGAATTTGATATCCATTAAAAAAAACAAAATTGCGGATTCAAAATGACGGACATGCGCAGTAGGTACAAGATGGTTGGATCTATGTGGAGTAGTTACATCATATATGCGCAGTAGTTTTCAGATGGATGGATCAAATGATTTGATCCATTGAATACAGGCTGTTTCTTTTAACTTGAGACAGTTCAATATCTCGAGAAATACGCATTTCACGGAAAAATGTTTTAAATAAAAGGTTAATGTGACCAAAGGGGACATTATTTGGTGCTACCGCTAGCCACCCCCTACCCCTCCTTAAGGGTGAAACGGGGGGTAACTTTGGAGAGTCAGCACTACTATGGGTATAATCATAATATGGTAACAAGTTAGATAAATATAAATTTTTGGTAATTTTTTTTAACTTACTAATTTTATGTTATAAAGAACTGCAGCTCAATAGTTTTGTTGCTTTTTTTAATCATAAACCAACTAATTCACATAGGGCCGGTTTATCAATATTCAGTTAAAGTTGCAGTTAGTTATCTGGTAGATAATTTCCATGGATACCATACCACACCAATCGATATGGAATTTAACTGTCAGATAGACTAAGTGGAACTTAACCAGAGATTTATAAACCGGCCCATAATTATTTAACATTCATTTTGTTTCTTCACTGTAAATAGGTCTCTGGCATCCACTTAACAATATTAAAGTTGGCCTAACCTTCACCTATTGCCCGACTGAGGGCCGGTTTATCAATCTCTGGTAAAGTTCCAGTTAGTCTATCTGACAGTTAAATTCCAATTATCTACCAAATAACTAACTACAACTGTAACTGGACATTGATGCACCGGCCCTGAGAACAGTTAGCCGATACATTACTAAATTTTTGTTTCTTGAGTTTTATATACTTTGTTTAATTAAAGTGTATTGGGGATAATAAGTTTCACATAATTTTACACAAGAAATGGGTGGGCCTTTTAGTTATAGTAAGCAACAGACAACATTTTTAGAACACAAAGAAGCAGGTATGTTCTAAAAAACATTTTAGTTAAAATAATAACTTTCTACGTCTGCTGGTAAAGTCCTGCTATAAAAACCTAGTATATTAACATATTAACTGTTAAAATATCTTAATTTTAAATACATCGTGTCTACAATATGTATATCTCAGGATGTTCTACAAGGTGTTTCATATTAAACTTTAAAACTCAATCAAATTGACAATGAGCAGAGGTTCAATACAGATGTCAAACGTCCGTTATCAAGTGACCATCTTATCAAATCAATTTATCAGGCACTAGTGGGCCAGTGGACCTCGGCAGGCAGGCTAAAAGTCAAGCTGCCTCCGGGAGATTAGCCGAGAGTTAATCACGTTATCACGGCCGATGCGCGCTCATAATGGCCAACAGATGGCAGATGCGGTCTCCTGTAATTGAATCAACTTTATCTACAAATATAATGGCCGAGGGTCGTCGCGGGTGGTTTACCACGCCGCAGCCGCCCCCTTCGGCCCCGATAGGAAAATCCGGGTGGAAAAATTTCCTGATTTTAATTGATATGTTGAACTTAAAAACATTACTTAAAATCAATTTTAGACTGTTTTGGTGTTGTGTATGTGTAATTGTCTGGATTTTAAAAACCTCCTATGTACAATATTTATATAAAAACTATATAGGGTGTTATGAAAATACTAAATATGTAGAATATGTGTAAAGTATAATAATTAACCTGGATATATAAACTACTAATACACATTAGCACAAAAGTTGTTTTCAAGTGGACAAATTTTGTTTAGCAAAAAAACAAATAAATCCTTCCCAAACTATATTAGAGGTAAACGTCACACAATTTAATTATTCAAAAGCAAAAAATACATATACATAAAATCTATGTATATCCATATAAGAATGGAGAAGATTTCGCTGCAAAACGAGACCGGTTTACACATGAGAACGCGGTAAATTTAAATTTAATGGCAGTTGTCTCTGATAGAATATTATTATGTTACAAGAAATATGGACAAATCATAGCAATTCTAAATGTACTAGGTAAACCATGAAAAACTAATTTATTATACTAATTAAGACCTTTGAACACAGGAAAAATATATGTATTTTATTGTTTTCAGAAACCAAGGCGAAATTATCATTAAATTGAGAAAAATTACCTTAAGGTAGTTGTCGTGCTATAAGCATACCATCAGAAAATTTTGAATTTTTGTATACTTATTAAGGACATGACAATACATATATCCTTAAAATTTGAAGTCGATTGACCGTCTATAACCCGAGATAAATTCAATTAAAAATTGGATAATTAACATGGATTGTATAGGCTTTCTGTAGTTCTGTACCAGTTTCTTAGTTATACAGAAAAAACTAACTGTCAGAAGCTTTCAAAAAACTAACATTGTTTTAATGTATTTTTGCTGAGTTTAAAAAAAAAATAATTAAAAATTTTTGACCGTCCAATTGTTTATAAATAACCGTTTAAAGTTCAACAATTTGTAAAAAGTATACATCACTAGTGTCAGATAAAAACAACTTGGCAAGGCTGTACGCGAGTATAGATATAATTTCCGCAGTAAATTCAAACGTCTGATTCAATCTCCAATATATCTATTGGTTGAGCATAAGCGACGTTGCCGGATTAAAACTTATGAAAATATTTGAAAGTATTACGTAAAAATAACGTCTCCAGGGTACAGTCTTGCGAACAAATTATGAATCACTTAGCTACCAGCTCGTATACTTTTACGGTGCGTATAATCTAAAAATTTTTGACAATATTGTACCACGACAACTACCTTAATTATTCGACTGCATTCCTCATTTAAATCAGTGGGATTTTTTATGTGGAATAGTACATATTTTAATGTTGTAACAAATTTTTATGATTTTATAATAAAAAAAAAATTCAGTTATTAACAAATAGACCAAGTTAATTAAAAATATAAGAAAAATTAAATGGTAAATAAATGGAAAATATCTATTTTTAATTTGAGTGTAAGCATACATCCATGGATTTAAAAAAATGCATTTTTTAATATAATACATACATATATTATATATTATGAAGGACCTCGGTCACTAGCCATTTGATCAGGGGTGTAGCTACCGCGGTATCAGCCGTATCAATGATACGGCTAAGGGGGCTAAGGGGGCCCCCGATTGGCTTCGACATGCGTAAGCAAAAAACATATTACCCACATGTTAAAAAAATGGAGGCATGGAATTAAATAAATAAATATATATTATTATTATTTAATTGTTTATACTTCAATTTATTAAATTATACCCTCCTGTTCCAACGAGGCCGTGAACTCATACGAGTTGTTTCTGCCCACACATTTCCGCTATGCGTTGTCTGCGCCGCATACTAAGTCTGCTTTGCATGTAATTATCATATGTTATATTAATAGCAAAATTAGCGTTACAATTATTTTAAATGACTTGCCTTTATTTTAAAATAGAAACCTTTTAAAAGATGTTGAAGAACGGTAAATGTCTAAAACCATACCAAATTTTAAAATTTGTTACTGTTTAAAATTTTCTAAAATTTGTCATATTAGTAGATTATGATTATGAGTAAAAAGATATTGAACTTTGAAATTGTTTGCATTTAAATTGAGGCTTATGAGAAATCACAGTTTTATTTTATTTTAAAAAAAGTACCGTTTAGATTCCATTTAAAATTAAGAAAATGATAGAAAATAATATATAAAACATTTAAGACACATAATTACTGCTTCAGAACATGTGGTAATAATAATTTATAAATAACTGTCAAATGTTCTCTAATAGAGAGTCTCTATTCTCTATTCTCCCTCAATCCCTCTATTCCTTAATATTTACCACCTATAAGTATACTTCAACCTGAATTAACTAAGGCATTGACTATTCACCAATTAGGTTAGTAAAACGTTAGGTCACAAGTTGACGTCACAAATTTGGAAACAGGCAGCTTTTAATTATATCTAAGGTACGACTCGTACGAGTATATCTAGTAGGATTTGTTTTCTTATTTTTTAAAATCAGTACTATTAAATTTGGCTTGTAAAATAAGATGTCACTATTTCTGTAGGTTAAACTTGTAAATTTTAAATTCTGTAGATATATATTTTCAGGGCCGGCCCGACCTTTTTTGCCGCCCCGAGCGAAGATATTTTTGCCGCCCCCATTTTATTCAGCATGCTGCAGGAATAGGAAAAAAAGTAGTTTAACGTAATTATTTTTTTCAAATTTATTAATTTTTTATAAGAGTTTTTTATGCTTTAGAATTAGGCAATATACTGTTAAATATATATACATAATTGCATCACTTGTCAATGATTATATCCTATATATTATTATATACTGTAAATAGTGTCACTATTATAGTGAGTACCTATAATTAAACAATATTTTTAAATTACAAGAATTCTTTGGTTTGTTAAAATTTATTTTCGCAATATTCCGCAATATTATTACATACATAATTACTGTTAAAATATCGTATTTTTAATGTAAAAGTATAAAGACCGAGTGCACCCGAACATTTTAAGTAACTTACTTCAGGTGAATCATCTTTAAAAGTAAATTAACTCAATAATTACGTAATGAAACATTTATTTTTATTAGTTTCTTTAAAAAACTTTCTTGACCCATTACTGGTAATATTCATAGGTTCATTTTTTTTATTACGTAATGAGTTTAGCGGACTTTGGCAAAACCGAATGCTGCTGTGATGCACGTCAGATCATTGATTTTAGACCTCTAAAAACAATGTTTAGATGTACACAACAAAAATAAAACCTCATTTTCATATATGCAATATTGTTTAATTATAGTAAGTATAATTATTATACCTGCCTACGATGGTTCTTTTTGCAAGAATTTGGAAAAGGTTGGTGCTAGTACTCGATTTTCCGCCGCACGCGTTTTTCAGACATTTTATACTTCTAATTATCAAACTACCTTAGCAATGCACTGATTTTACAAGCCCAATCGTGATATAATATTTGTCAATTATTAATTGTCAATTGTCAAACAAAAGTATAAAAAACTACAGGATGTGATTGAAGAAACGAATGAAAGAAAGCCCCTCTTTCAAATCTTTGTAACAAAGATATTAAATTATCTAAACTGCATTTCTCGAGCGTAATTCTTAATTCTTGATTATTATTTTTCTTGATTATCATTAACAAATCGTAAAAATGCCGCCCCCCCATTATGCCGTTGGCGAGTAAAAGGCCAGTTATTAAAAATATTTGAGAAAATCTACCGTTAAAGCTGAAAACCTAGTTTTAAACACTGGATTACCCACATAGTCACGAATAATGGCTAAACTCCACTTTCGGGCCTCAGTGGAGTATAATTTTTACTCCCACTATAACGTGTAGTTTTTTTATTTAGCACAATTATTTTTATTTATTATTTTAGGAAATTATTTACCAACCTTAGATTTAACTATTGTACTAAAACCTTCGAAGATCTTAAAATGATTTTTAAAACGATTTTCAAAGGAAGGAGAAGATGAAGCAGCAGGAAATACCAGTAAACCTAACGAAGGGTTTCGACAGCGTTGTTGTGTTTATGCAACACGCTCAACTCGAGGGAAAAGTTTAACAACATGTACAGCGACTTCGGTTTTACACATAAATATCTCATACAAAAATTTTCCGGAATAAAGGTGGAATTTCGAACAAGAGATAATATGAAAGTTTCGGAGAACTTCTACTACTGATTCTTTTGTCTGCTCGCTTACTGGCAGGTTGTTTTCCTACTTACTTTGTTATACTGAAACTTCACAAAAGACGTACACGACGAAATTGGGTTTTTGTAAGCTCTTATTATTTTAGTAAGAGTTTATGTACGAAATAAAGTCTGATTTTGGTGAAAGAAATCCAATTTAGAACAAAAATCGTAATCTCCATTGTTTAGGAGTCAATGACTACTAGTCATGTAAACTGGAAGTTCACACAGTTCGCAAAAGGAAAAAGCCATAAATACAAATCTGATTCGCATGCTTATACCCCCCGAAAACACATATCGATATGTCATAAGCGTTCGCTAAACCTCATTTATTACCGCAATGTAAACAATGGGCCAACGCACAAGGCAGCGGCGGGGGTCACGAAGAACATCCACTTATGCCGCTCGTTCTGTATTTGAAACGTATTATGTGGCAGATATGATGGATCTAACCTAAGCATGATTTATGTACTTCATGGATTAAGAACGTTTTTCCCCATCGACCAAGTGGATTTTCTATTTGTGTCCAAACGATATGTTAACCAATTTCTAACCATTTGGATTAATACTTTTAATTTTGACTTGATAAAACTTAAACCCTTTAAGTTTATTTATATTATTATTATATTATTTAATATTTGTTTGTATTCATAAGAATACCCTTCTTCTTTTACGGAGAACCTTTATAAAAATGTTGTCTTTAGTTTTAAAATCCGGAAATAAAATGTATATTTTAGTACATAAATAAAGCTTTACAAATATATTTTAAAAACGCCTTACATGCAGTCTTAGTTTCAAAATTGGACGCAAAAATATTCATACTTTGCGCCCACAAAATAACATTTTAACATAATATTTTCAAAATAAATTGTACCTATACGGTTTAAAAATATATGTACTGTAAAATAACCATTAAGGTCATTTCACTTTAAATTTTCAGTCAAAATTTAAATTTGCCTGGGATATTTTTTTTCTTTACGATACGAAAAAAATGCAAAGTGTATTAAAGTCTGCAATAAAACTTGCATGTTTTCTTGGTGACTGTAATACGGGCTTTAGAGATAGTATTGCTTATAGACCTGAAATGTCAAATATTTATAGATAATGTATTGCCAACATGCAATGGCAGGTAAAATTACTCCAAAAAAATTTATGGACCCTAGCGAATATAAACTCTTGTAAATCTAAAGACTATACTATTTCTTTTGTTTCGTTTGTTCCTGCAGCCGATCAAGAATTGTTTGTGGAATATAACTGACTCAGGTAGAATCAGTTAGATTCAACTAACAGTGATAATGACATTAAATACATACAAAAAAAATCCGCTTTTTTAGAATTTCGTTTAGTAATAGCAAAAATGTTGTTCATTATGTTGTAAAAAAAATTTGTGTAAAAGATTAAAATTTTCGATCAACATCCTAGGCTCGCCCAACGCAATTAAAGATCAAAATGTTCAAAACAATTTGTTCTTAACTTATTTCTATCGAAAATTTTATGCTCTACAAAAAAGGTTCTTACACAAAATTACTTCAGATAGATAGTTTCAGAAATTTGTGCATTATGTTGTAAAAAAATTTTGTGTAAAAGATTAAAATTTTCGATCAACATCCTAGGCTCGCCCAAAGCAACTAAAGATCAAAATATTAAAAAAAAAATTTTCTTAACTTATTTCGATCGGACATTTTATGCTCTTCAAAAAAGGTCCTTACACAAAATTACTTCAGATGGATAGTTTTAGAAATAAACCCGATTTTAGTATCAAAATTTTTTTGAACATTTTGATCTTTAATTGCGTTGGGCGAGCCTAGGATGTTGATCGAAAATTTTAATCTTTTACACAAAATTTTTTTACAACATAATGAACAAAATTTTTGCTATTACTAAACGAAATTCTAAAAAAGCGGATTTTCGGCCCACCCTAATATACAGTATATTATACCTATAGGTACCCTAATTTTCATAATTTTTAAGAGCATTTGTGCAACTTTTTGCCATCATTAAAATAAAGCGAGTAAAAAGTGAGGTTAAAGCAGTGTGACTTATCTCAGAATTTATTAATTTTTAAAAATCATTTAACTTTGTGTTCGCCCTAGAAAAAGTATAGTTTACAACTCGTTTTATAAACGTTTCTAATAATCGTTTTTAAACACTCGCTAGCAAGCTTCGCTCGTGCCTAATTAAAACTTTATATGTATTATATAATATTAAGTACCCAGGTATACCTAAGTTACCCAGGTATACCTACAATTGTATCATGATGAAAAGGTAACGTACATATTTTGATATTATATCTTGTTTTTGTTGTATCATTAGTATTTGTCTAATTAGAAAAATATAATACAAAATCAATAAAGATTTTCGAATGTAAAACATTTATTCTATAAAGCAACTTAAATCGATACAAACCAAATGCAGTGCTTCGTATCCAAACAAATTGCTATATTATACAAGTCATCAAGGCGAGAACTGGATAAAATGGTTCGGTTGATAAAACTGATCGAAAGAGGCGTTTCCCAACGGGAAAATTGCGTTTCCATTTAAGGGTAAACATCCTCCCCTCTATGCACTCACTTTAGACCAAAATATTTATAAATTACCCAAATTAGGCGGAGAGTGTACACCCCTTACTCGGTTTTTGTGCGTGATTGATTTTATTATAATTGTGAAATATCTATATCTTCATCAAATTTAAGTTTAAATAGGTATGCTTAAATAATTCACGCCAGACATGTATACTATAGAAAATTTCTATTAGAAATGAGTTCTTATCTGCTACGTTTGAGCTGAACTTTGGCATCCAATTAAAGCAACAGATTCTAATTTAGTCAAAAGAAGTTTAAAACATAAATTTTCCGCTCTTTTAAATTGCAGACTATTAAAGAAACTTTCTTAATCCAGGCATTAATTGTAAAAATCATCTAAAACATTTTTTACGGATGTTGGGACACTGTAGCAGGAAAGTAATAGATGTTGACAAGCCATTACAGGCACGTAATGAAATAATGAAACAATTGTTTTATATTTTAGAGGCGGCAGCTGTTTTTAATAGTTGCTCGTTTAATAATACTCATTTAGTTCCTTTAGAATCATTATTTAGTACGTGCATTCTTTATAAATGCTAAATTTTAGTTTATTGTGACTTAAATTATTGCTTCGCTAAATTTTTGCTTAAAATTAAAGATTCATAAAGATTTAGAAAACTGTTTTTTATTTTCAAAACTTTGTTGAACACTTTACCAAAATTGTGACGTCTTTATGAAAATATTAATGAACTTGATGGATGTTCGCTACAAAAAGACCTATTGTGAAATTATATCAGACAAGAAAATTCAGTGGCGTGGTACAATCCCTTAAAATGAAATCTTAAAGAAGTATTGATTAAACATTTTTTGATGTGTAATTTTGTATATTGAATAATACTTTTTTTTCTTGAATTCTGTTGTTTTTTTACACATTTTGTATGGCTATAAAGGAAGTTCTGTTAGATTTTGTTCACTTCCATACTCTTGTAAAATTATTTAACAACCTTATATAGCATACTAATTACCCTGGTTTTTGTAAAAGCTATGAAATTTAACAATTTTTTTGTAAAACTATTTAACAACCAAAATTAAATAATTATTTAAAAACTTTGACAAAAGGTAAGGAAATTATATGTATTTATCTGGAAAATAAGCAAGGCTCTGAATTGCAATAAAAATATTATTATTAGTATTTTTGTATATCAAATATTTTTAATTTTATAACATTTTAAAAATATATGATAATTTTGCCCACGGCACTGTGTGTAGGTGTTGGAGAGATAGCACGAGGGCGGCACTCTTCGTAGATGATTGATGACCGTTGTTGACACCGTGTAAGGAAAGATGTGGAAGCTCAGCTTCATCGTGACGGCTGGTATAACTAATAGTAACAACTCAAACGATGACTCTCCAGATCAATATGGACTTTGAAAGTAAGCTCTCACTTACCTCACCTTTTATATTCACTTTAAAACAGTTTTAAATTTACATTGTTATTATTTATTTTTTAAGAGTTCATCCCATTTGGGAGTTAATACAATGTATGAATCAATAGAGCCTAAATTATATATATTATTGTTTTCTATTTTACTTATGTCTTCCTTGCAAACTGTGGTAGATAAATTATAGTCATACTTATGGTTAAATACCTTAAACTCTAATTTTCCTGATGTTCTAATTTTCAAGGAACCAATTGGACCTTCACTAACATTTTGCAATGGAAAAATTGTATTTTCTTTTGTGAGTTTACTAAAAAGTTTTTCAGGTAATACAAAAAGCGAGAGGTTTTCATTTTTTGAATACAGTGCCTTAATTTTATCGTCTTCATCACATTCTTCTTTATTGTTACATTCATTAATAACACTTTTAGTTTTCTTATAATACTCTAAATTAAATTTTTGTTTATTAGAAAATTCATGTTTCATACTTTTAAGGCAATATTCTGGTTCAGAATAATTGGGATTTGTTTCTTCACTTTTATTAGTTATAACCTTACAATTTCTATTTTTTCTTATTTGGCCAAGATTTGGAGTATATATTTTATTCCGTTTCTTACAATTCATTTTATGATTTAATATTGTATTATTTTTGCCCTCTATGAAACTTTTTATCTTTAAAATGTCTTTGGAGTCCATTTTAATATTGTTTCTAAAAACTCTGCAAAGAAATGTCAAATTAAAAGATGAAATGTTAATGTCAAGTTGAGTTTTCTAGTTTTTAATACCAACTTAATTAATAACTTAAAGGTTTAAATAAACTTAATTTAAAATATAAAATAAAGATAACAAACAAGTCACAATTTTGATGAAAATCAGGACCATTTCGGTATTAATTTTAAAATAATTTAATCTTGCAATCCCATTACCAGGAAAATTGAATATAACAGCATCTATAAGAAGCAATTGGCGAGAAGTTGCCAGCATCTGGTGTTTTCGCGTTAAAATAAGCGTCGGGGGCAAGATTTGCCTGCAAAGTTTTCCGAAGGGGCGTTTATGTCATATTTATAAAGTCAAAAGTTGCCTAAATAAGGGAGTGGCAGCTTCTCGCACAAGATTGCGGTCTTATATTACGCGCCTTTACAAGCAGTCGAATTTCCAATGTCTTCATTAGAATTGAAATTAAATTTAATCCACAAAACTTTTGGATAGTTTCGAATATTTTCCTAACACTTGCTACTCTGATTTACTTAGTTTAAATTTAATGAAACGCATAGGGGTGCAAAATTTTATATAAATATTAAATTAAATATTAGTTAGTATACCTACTAGTATAATTTATATTAGTAAATTATGTACATTTTTTTGTAAGATACTTGTGTATTTTAAAAGGAAGATGTCGAAGTCAAAGATTTTACTTCTCGAAACTTCTCGGTGGCCACTTTGATCTTTAAAATACAATCTTAATAATAATAATAATAACAACATTAATTTTCATAAGCGTTAACGGTTTACAACGTCATTGCTGCTCGTGCTGTGTGAGAGGTATCGGAGTCCTGTTGAGTAAGATCTAACAACATAAAAAAGAAATTAAACATTACCTCCGTAAAACCCTTTGTTTATATTTCAAAACGTTTCCTAAATTTTTTTTGGAACCACATTTATTTATTTATTTATTTTTTATAACAATTATGGATTGAAAATAATCTTCCAATGATGTGTTAAATAAACCCTACCTAGAATTAAGCTCATATTTAGGTTATTTTTTAACCAACGCCATTAGATATGGATTCCTTCTTACAGTGTTTATAGAAAAAACTCAAAAAATTATTGCGTAGTGGTGCCAGTACCTGATTTTTAAAACCGTTTGTAAGAAATATATTTATTTAAAAATTCAAATATTTTGTTTCATATTTTTTAAGCTGGGACGAACCTAATACTGTAAGTTAAACTTGTCACTGAAGCTATTGTCAGAATAAAAGTACACATGTAGAAGAGAGATACACGCGGTGTAAAATAGTGAAGTAAATCTTTTTGCTGGGGGGTTGTTTGGTCCCCAAAGACGAAAAGAGTGTTGTATGCGATAGTTTGTCCCCAGGGCGAGTCTGCATACATACAAGTCTAATCCATTTTTCCAATATACACGTCATTTATACTTACTACCCAGAGATTACCGACTAAGCCCCTAAGATATGAATGTAAATTAATATGGAGACTGGATGTTGTTTATGGGCACCCCATTTTTTCAATTGACTGATAGATAGTAGCATCTGTACTGGAGGAGATTTAATTTTGTAAGCTAATAGAGCTTTTAAATCTACGTGTCAAGCTTTAAAAACACTTTGAAAGTGAGTAATCTAGAATCTTATATAAAATACAAACAATAATTATTATCGTTTAAATTTGCGCTGCATTTAATGTAAACAGGGCACCAATTTAATTGGGACGCTACAGCTCTTACTGGAAACAATAGCGGTAATGATGCAGGTGAATACAATGCAATTAGTAAGTTGGAATTGGCTCGACAACGCGTCCGTGCCTATTTACGATAATGATTTCCCGGATTATTGCGTTGCTGTTAACATAAATTCGACTGAAGTCTTCCTCTAACGGTCGCTTTAACACCGTGCAATACTGCGTTAGGTAACCGCAACGAAGCTGTTCAGTTACACCATGTGCCAAAGATTAGCTTGAAAGGAGAATATCTTGGAATATGCAGATATTTTATTGAATATAGCTATTAGCTTAAACTATTTCTAATTACTTCTATTAAAACAATCCTTTAAGATATATTAAATATTTTTAGTTTTAATGACATCTTCACCTATCGTGGCCGAAAAAAAATAGTCAATTTTTAGAAAGTACTATGTTTTTTTTAATTGGATGTTTCACGTCAATTTAATTATATAACATGAAATCATTGGTGTTTCTCATGAGATCTTACTTATTTTTTAATAAAAACTATAAGAAAACAACTTCAATTCAATGGGAGACCAAGAAAAATAATTACTAAGCTATTAATTTTACATTAATTTTTTTTTTAAGAATAATAAAAAGAATTATTTTACGAGTATATTTGGTAGAATTACATTAATAAGCTCCTCTATTTCTTGATCTAAATTTATATTTGTAAAAATTTTACCACAAATATTTATGATTGGATATAAAATTGGGGCTACTCGATGGCCAAAGAAGGGTTCTTACGTGATTTTCTTCAAACCAATTACGAACCACTTGACCAGTGTGAAATGACACGTTATCCTTAAAATAAAATATGTTTTTTATGATCAGGCAAAGGTACGAGGTGTGTTCAGAAAATAACGGGAATTGTTAAATTTCGCGGGTTCGGAGGGTTCGGTTGTCATAAAATTTTCTTTATTATGTTGGTATACATGCCCCCGAAGTATGATAAAAACTTTAGCTGTTTTCATTGTTTACTTTGTCTGTGGCAGCCGCTAAGGTTAGACGTGTTTTATGAGCTCGGCGATTTTTCGTTCGTTAAAAGAAATGGATCAAAGAATTTGTATCCAATTTTGCTTAAAAAATTAAATAAATTCTGTGAAATGTTAACAAAGGCCTATAGTGAGTCTGCTATAAGTAAAACCAACAGAGAAGTCGCTCATGATGTTGGTATATCGATTGGCTCATCCCATGAAATTTTTTCGAATGTTTTGGGTATGAAACGCGTGGCAGCAAAATTTGTTCTAAAATTGTTAAATTTTGAACAAAATTTTTGGCCAAAAACAATACTGTAATGATGCCCCAGCCTCCATATTCGCCAGACATGCCTCTGTATGACTTTTTCCTATTCCCAAAAATAAAGAGTACCTTAAAGGCCGTCGTTTTGCAAGCATAGATGACATTAAAAGCGCATCGCTGAAAGAACTAAAGGCTATCCTAAAGATCGAGTTTTAGAAGTGTTTCGAGTATTGGAAGAAGAGCTGGCACATGTGCATAATATCCAATGGGGACTATTTTGAAGGCGACAACATTAATGTAGACGAATAAATAAATATTTAAAAAAAAAAACCGAAAATTCCAGATATTTTCTGAACACACCTCGTATATCAAAAGGTGTTACGTGTTGACTTATAAAATTGTTATTAATTTATTGATTTGATGAAAGCATTTCATCGTTCAACATTTTCACGTATCGGTTACCAGTTAATCGTCCTTCTACGATATGCATTCCAACAGCTCCTGCTGAAGATATCTACGCCCACACATATACAGAATAGAATACCTTCCGATGTTTTGATGATTTCTAGGTCGATAAACTCATAGTTGCTAATTGTAGCAGGACTGCAATATTTTTTCATTGGAAAAGAACACTCGCTCCCAATTTTTAACGTTTTAATTCAAACAAATATTTCTACTCTTACCTTTTTCGAAGCGAGCCTTTTTAGCACTCACGCAGTTAAACAGACCTTTTGTGTCAGTATTTATAAATAGACTTATAATAATAGTTATTTAGGTTATAAGGCCAAGATGGAGTCTTGAGACACTTCTTGGCCGAATGGCATACAACATTTATTTTTTAAACCATAATAAAACGTACAATGGAATCGGTGAGAATAAGAACAATACCAAAACTCAAAAAATTTAATTTTGACAAGTCATTTTTTAAAATCAATTTTGTGAAAAGATACACTGAGAGAAACAATGTTGTAGAATCATTTAAAACAATAATAATTCAAAGGGATTCAAATATGTTTTGGCGTCATTGGTGTGTCCCATTAAATTAATAAGTAAGTAATAATATAGTTTATAATACATATCTTTTTGAAACAACGTTGAGAAAGGCAATGAAATAAATAGATTTCTTTTTGTATATAAATTTTAAAGAGGGTACACTTTAAAAGTGTTTAAAAGTATTGTAAAACTGTTGGTAAATGAATATAAAACTACAAAATTTTCTATTTGAATCAAATTTACCCGATTATTTAAATTATTATAATTTTATATGCTTTTCATGGCATGATATTTCTCTGAGTGTATAAACCATTTTACAGAATATGAAAGAATATTCCCACAAAAATGCCTTTAGAACTATAAAACTGATTTTTTGAAATAATTTTTCAAAATTTTGACTTTTGGACTTGTACTGTTCTTAATCTCACCGATTCAATTATAATAATAATAATTAGAAGTAGAAAGTGAGGTAATACTATAATAATTTTTTACGGTTCAGGTCATAAATAACCTAAGCCGATTAATCTCAACCATTTTTAAGTGCCTAAGCCTTAATCCATCACTTTAGTAACTAAAGTTCAAATTATAGACTGATTAAAGATAAAACTTTCATGTTACACAATCGTAATAATATCGTTGCATTTTATTTTTGTTTTTTGTTGGGTTATTTTGTCAAATTATCACTAGATAATATTTTTTTATAAATAATGCCCCCGGGCAATACAAAAGATAGGTACTTATGTTTGACAACAGAAGTACTAATGACTAACAAACGATACGATTGAAATTAAAAGTGCCTGTCAATCATATTTATACTTGACATAAGAATTAGAGAATCTCTAGTGGCCTGAAAACATACAATAAACATGTTAGAGGAGCAGGCGGTGGCATTTGATCGTATTCAGCGAAAACACAGCAAGCCGTTGCACAATAAAGGACATCAGTTGACTTTTGTATAATTGCCGACAGATGTTGTAAATAAGTACGCTTGTCTTTGATTGACATATTTTCCCATAGCCCGTTTTGGATTTTCCCCGGCCTTCTTGCTTTTGCGGGCTGTCAATCATCGCGATGGCTTATTTGGGTGCGCTGATGCAAGTAGATTTCTTCTTTTCATCGACCCCGTATGTTTGTCACATGGCAATGGGTTGTCATATTTGTTATTAAGATATTAACTCGGAACGGGTGCAAGGGATAAGAATTTTACTCGAGTGTGATTTGGTTAGGTAATCGGCATTGTCCAAAATTACAGAACCAAATGACAGCTCAAAGGATCTTGTTTGTATTTTTAATAGCAGTTACATAAGTTTTTTTTTTGTTAAATAGTTGATATACATGTTAACACATGTAGGTTCTGCTTTCATATCAGGGATTTAATATCAAACACAGCAAAGTCCAATATTTTAATTAGCAAATTCCAGCACATTTATAAAAAGTTTTGTCAAAAAGTCAAAATTCCAGTTGAAATGATTAAGTAAAAATATCATACTTTATATTATTATCCATATTACTAGGTATCTACATGTTTTACTCAAATAGACTTTGATATTAAACCCCGGACACGCTAAAGAACCATCGCTAGTAGCGCCACCACGTGACCGTTATCATAGTCACCAGAATTCAGTTTTTGATAAGCGAAAAATGTTAAAAATTTCGGAAAAAAAAAACGTGGCACGATTTGTTGTGTTATTGAGTGTTTTTCGAGAGGAAATCCTGGGTTGAGTTTTTACCGATTTCCCAATAAACAATGGAAATCCAAATGAAGAAATAAATTGCATAGTCCCTGTAAATATAAATTGTACCTATAAGATACAACAAATGCACATTTTAGTAATGATTTACGTGAAAATTGTAAACATTTTTTTTAAAATCATAAAACAAATAAGTTGTATACATTTAAACAGCATTTAGCATTATTTAAAGCATTGATTAAGAAAGCCTCCACTCAACAGGAAAATTCAAAGAACCCGTATTATATAATATTATGTTGCCAAGTATTCGTAGGTATATTTTGTCCTTTAGGACTACATATAAAATTTTTAGATTTTAAGATTATGTATGTACAACAATTATTTTTTGTTAGATTTCTTAAAAACGTCAAAACTTAAATATACATTATATTAGGTAAAGTTATAATTATTTATTTCTGCACCAACAAATATACATACCGTATTGGGCAAAAAATGACAATGCAACGATTTATTTCTTGAATTTTATTTACAATTAAAAACACAATAATTCACAATGTTCACTTGGATAAAATACACACACTAACGTAACTATATAAGCATATAAGTGTTGAGTTTCTTAATCAATGATATAAGAAATAATAAATCGAAATTGAGTACTAAACCAAACTTTTTTAGATTTTACTTGCAACGCAAAACACAAATAACGTAAGCGATTTAGCTGTGCAAATGAACAAAATTTGTCAAATAAGACTTCTGCCCTCCTCTCTTCTGTGAAAAACCACTCATTTATTTAAAAATGATGTGCACTTTGTATGCTTTAAATGTATTGTTGACAATTCTTGAATTCACACAATGCTATCGAACACCGCGTTGCGAAAATCCGATGCTTCTTTAGCGTTTATACTAAAAGCAAGTTAAACTGAATTTTAGTGACATATGAAATGAATTATTATTTTATAGACAAAACTATAAAACTCACCCTGTTACAAAAATTTGGGATTATATTCAATATATGTAAAAGAAATATATATTATTAAATATTTAACTCCAAGCGGGTTTAATAGAACCAGTACTACATTTTGCATAGTATACCATTCTGGAGCTAAATAAAAATAAATTTATTGTGATGGCGCAGAATTTAAATAAATATAAAAACATTGTGTTTAACAAAATACTTAACTTAATCTTTAGCATGCTGCAGCATGGGCTAACTCCCCATTTCCTCCAAATCCAGTAATTCATTAACTTCAATTAATTAATGCTTCATTTATTATCTTTATTAACTTGAACCATAATCTAAATCATAACAAGTTGGTGGTGGTCTAGTTGAAAATAATAAATAAATATTTAAATTAAACGGTTTTATTGCAAAATTAATATTTTTAGATTTTACAAAAATTTGGTGGTCTATCAAATCTTAACAAGCGTTTTGTGTAGCAGCTTTTAGTAGCAGAATCCAGGTTTTAGTAGCAGAATGCAGAAAGTAATTTTAACTAATAAAGTTGCTATGGACTTATGTTTAAATAATTCTCTTTTCGGAGATACAAGGTGTACAAGTTATAATAATTTTCTTTAATATCTTTTAAAAAATATGAAAAATATATTTTTTTTAATTTGGTATTCAGTTATATAGATCTAAGGATAATATACCAATTTAAATTATTTTTGTTTTTATCATTCGGTATGTAACCTAACCAAACTTTTTTTACGTATAATTTGATAACAAAAATACATTTCTTGGCCCAATTTTTCATACCATAATTGTTTTGATATTGCTTCGTTTAAAAGTTATTGAGAAAAATAGGACAAATTGCTAAACTTAATTAGAGCAATAATTTTTGGAAAAATATTGTTTTAGTGAAATAAAATGAAATTAATAGTTCAATTTGATCAGTAGGATGCTAAAAAATACTAATGTATTATACGGTATTTAGCGAAAATATAGAAGAGTATATTGGTGTACTTTTTTTTACTGATTCCAAAAATCTGGTCAGATTTTTTTTATCTTAAAAAATAAGATATACACTTTTTTTTCAAAAGTCACTACATTATCAACTCATTTTAATCTTGATATAATATTGCGTCACGTGTATATTTCATTTTAAATTTTATATGGCTTGTACAGACTTTATTGCGTCCTACAGTGTTGCCAAATTGTAATGACGCAATATTGTACTAAGGATGTATATTTATGTATATATATATATATATATATATATATATATATATATATATATCCGTAATACAATATTGCGTCATTACATTTCGCGACCTTATTGCGTCTCCTAGAAATACGGTATTTAGCGAGTCAACTTTAATAAGATATAAATGAATTTTTAACATGTGATTTTTCTTCTATGTAATTTTTAATATTGATATTTTGCATGTTTATAAAATAATGTCTGTATTAGAAATGTGAGGTTTAAAAAGTTTTAATTAATTTTATATTAAATTTTAAATATCCCTATTATTTTTTAAACCTTCAAGGTTTTAGTTTCTATTTTTTTCTTGGTATACATTTTAACATAAATAATTACCATTAATATTATAGTAATTCTTTTTGAAGGGTATATTTTTTAAGGCTATATTTGTTCGTACTCTTAATGAAAAATAGCATACTTACTTTACTAAAAGAAATAGTAAAGAAAAGTATACGTTTTCTGGTTAGCAAAACTTTTTTACCCAGCAACACTTTTATTAAGCACATTTGAAAAATCGTAAAAAAAGTATTATATTAATCAATGCTTTTTCATGACACTAGCAGCATAAATTCGACTTTTGCTTAACATAAGTTCTTTAATAATTAATATTATTAATTAAGCCAATTATTGTCTTTAGTTTGGTATATTTTTGTTTATGAATTAACTTAAATATTAACAATTTTTCTCTCTTAAAGGGCAGCAAAAGTCGAATTTTCATTTTGTCATAAAAAATAGTGTACATATTTCGTGGTGAAAGGCGGCCATTTCTAAATAGTGTGTTCTACATTCGCCTCGCTCGTGCAGCAAAGCTCACGATTGGTCATAGAAAACCGCATAATAGTTTTCTAAGTGTAACTCGAGTCCGGCAAATTTCGATACATTTTCTGATTTAAAGACAAGATCTCATCTGAAAACTCCTCCAAATCATCGGAGTCGTCGAGTTCCATCACGATAGAGTCGGAGGAGGATACAGTGCTTGTGCTACTAGCTTGATCCATGCATAGCTTCTGTTTATAGTCAAGGTCGACTTGGAATTTTTGCAAGGTGGTTTCTTCGGTGTTTTCCTTGTACTGCCTATAAATCTTTTTAATCGGCCAGTACTTACTCTACCGTCGGACTGATCTAAAAGCCAGCAGTACGATGTTTTTTTAATAATTGAATATATAATATTATATAGGTACGGTGATTTTTCCGATTCACTGTGCACTTTTTTAGAAAAGTCTTTTAAACTTATAAAACTCGTTTCCAAAGTATCACATTCGCTATCTTCATTAGAAATCTCGTTCGAAATTAAGTTCGTCCTCATTACTAATATTTGTTTTTGCCAATTTTCTTCGGGGTTTTCGACAATTTTAGCGTTGTCTTCGTCGGCGTCTTCATTATCCTGTGTAATTGCAATATTTTGTTTCCGTCTTATTAACGGTTAACAGTACCTACCTGCATATATTTCCAATCGTTTTCTTTTTGATTAATTCCAAGATGTTTCATGTCCTCTATGACATTTTGTAGAGCTTTTTTAACTGTAGATTTGATATCCAAATTTAAAATTTCTTCTTCACGTGGTAAATTTTCTTTTATTAGTCTGGTTTTTAATCCTTTGTCTTCCCTTGGAAATGTAAAAGTCCCCCTCAGATTGTTTATGGTATCAGTTGTCTTAATTCTCTCAATTCGGTTCAGCATATTCTTTATACTAAAATGTATTATTGTTGAATACGTAAAAGTCATGGATCTGGCAGCCCGAAATAAGGATTTACATGCTTGGCTACCAAAAATGCCGGTAATGAACATATCTGGTTTTAACTCACCGCTGTTAAGCTTCAGTATTAGTTTAATCAAAGCATGGGCGTTTCGATGCAAAGGTTACAAGTTGTCTGTTATTTTATATTCTTTTTGTTCTTTAATCCAGGCTTTCCAGATTCTAGTAAAAAATACAACATACCAGATGCGATATAATCTAGTATGCAACACAGTGCTGGAATTTAAGAACGACCATTTGATGTAGTACATTTGCTTGAGATACGCCACGCTCTATTTAATTTGTGGATTTTCCTTATTTAGTCGTTCAATTACTATCAAACTGCACATTTTTTCTGCGGATGCAAAATTCATCTTGTTTTCACTTTTGAGATCCGAATCTGTCAGGAGATGTTTGTCTTTTGGAAACTTTAAAATTAATTCCCTGAGATGACCAGAGTATTTCCCAATTGGCAGATGTATTCCTGGTTTTAGGAAACGAGTACTAATTTTTGTTAAAATATGGGTGGTGTGCTGTACACAACATTCTTCATTTTTTTCAATGCTGCAGTGGTACTACTCCCAATCTGGAACTGGCAAAGAATGGAGTAGCTCTGTAGCTTCCGGGTTTTTTTTGTTTTTTTCTTTATATTCAAGTGCTAAACGAGACATCAATTTTTTTCTAATTTCTTTCTAATTCCCCACTAATTCCACTATTTGCTTACTAATTTACCGAGTAATTCCCCAAATTCCCCACTAATTCCTTTAATTTTCCACAAATTCCTCTAATTCCTTACTAATTCCTACAGATTGTACACCAAAATTCCCCTGCGGTTTACCCCTCGGGGTAAACCGCAAAAGAATATGTGTACACAAATTCCCAGGATTGCTACTAATTCCTCTATTTCCTTACTTATTCCCCTTATATATTATAATTCCATTTTAATTTAAAAAATACCTAGTAATTCCACTAATTCCCTACTATTTACCCTAATTTTACTAATTTCCAAGTTAATTCCCTACTTATTGACCAAATCTATTGTGTAAACTAGGCCACAAAAAGGTGTACAATTTTAGTACAAAAATTTCCGTGAATATAAAAAAATCACTAAATTAGAAAATTCCCGTTAAATTTTGAATTTGGCATATTAAAAAACTATTAGGTATTAACTTGCTTAAGGGTCGGTTTATCAATGTCCAGTTAAAGTTGCAGTTAGTTATCTGTTAGATAATTTTCATGGATACCATTGTTCTCACAACGATCGATATGAAATTTAACTGTCAGATAGACTAACTGGAACTTAACTAGAGATTGATAAACCGGCCAAAAAAAAATATTTATATATTTTAATTTTACGCCGCGCACCAAGCTGCATATTAGAACTTTAAAAGCTTTGGGGGGGGCTTAAAATTAAAATTTATTAACAAGATTTTTTTTGTGTTACAAGTGAGTTAATACCTTATAGTTTTTCAATATGCCAAACTCAAAATGTAAGTTAAAATTTTTTTTTAAAACATTCAATCCCCCGGGGGCGCGGCAAAATTAGAAATTCGGTAGGCTGGCCTGAAATAATTATTTTTGGAAATCTCACTTAGTTAAAAAAAAGTTGTGAGAAGGGTATTTTTATAAGCTGTTTTTTTTTAATTTTTAAAAATAATTTTTGCCACGCCCCCGGGGATTGAATGTTTTTAAAATTAAGACAATATTTTTTAACTAACATTGTGTGGTATTATTTGATTTTAAGATTTACATGTATTTAATTATGCCTGAACATAGAGATAATGGACGGGGTGACATTCCATAGACCGCTCAACATTCGAGTTTCGAAACTACTTATTTAACTTGCTACTGCATTGTTTAATGATATTATTATGTTTAATTTTGTTTAGTAATGTTATTATTATAATATGATGTAATATTATTATTATTACAATAATTAAAATTATAATAATTATTATTATAAGACATTCAAATTTGTATTGTGTTTTTGTTATTTTGTGTAAAAACTGTAATAAATCTACTAAAGATACTAAAGAAAAAATTTCATAATTTACTAAAAACTAATTTTTTTTTAATCCGCCCATAAATAACTTACATAAAAAGTTTTACTTCAAAACAAAGTTTGATAATTCAAAAACAAAAGCTCAATTGAAAAATATTTATTAAAAAGCCTAATTTAGATTGTCAATTTTTAGTAGAAACACCCTGTATTTATAACATTGATGTTTTACTTTTTTAAATTTTTTTTGAATTACCTGTTAATAACATAAAACACATTGTAGTTATTTACATTGATATTAACCTTTTTTTTTAAGTACCTATCTAAAAACATGAAAAACTTTTATTATTTTTGAAACAGTAAAATTAACAGAAAAACGATGATCATTTTTTTACGATTATAAGCGTAAAAAAATGATAATCGTTTTTCTGCCTTTAAATCTGCATCTGCATATATAATTTAAAAAATACATTGTCACAATTACTTATGTAGTAAACAATTTTATCTTACAATCAGTTTTAATAAATCGACCGTCATAATTGTAAATTTCATAAAACGCAACAGTATCTATCGTGAGTTTAATTCAAATATTAAAATCATAGGCGAGACGTTGCCAAATTGTGCGACGCAACAACATACAGTATTTAAAAACACGTATATTGAAAAACGTATATTATCGCAACGCCCTCATCGTCAAATGGGTTGAACTAAATATACACATTTTTTCCATTTTTAGTATGTTGCTGCACATTTTTTGTGTTCAAATTTTTCTAAATATTTAAAAAACGCAGGGTCGGACATAAAAAATTTTTAGACACAAAAATTGGGCATTAAATTCTACACAGATCTGTATTACCAAGAATCTTAGAAAGTGCTGAGATGAAGTAAATTTTAAGAAATAAGCGCTTGACATTAGTGCGTCAGATATACTGATGCAGTAAGGTCGTTGACGCAATAAGAATAGGGATTTTATAAATGTATGGACGCAGCAATGATAGAATTTTGTATATATATATATATATATATATATATATATATATATATATATATCTAATTCTATTATCTAATTTATAAATTAATATAATAAAATATATATTATATAATTACAATTATTATTATAATATGCGGTATTCGAAAATATACCACATGATTAACAAAAATACATTTAATAATGTATAACTGCCTACCAAATGTAAATAGTTTTTTTATATTTTGGAAGTAACTAAAGAAAATATTAAAGATAATATAAGTTTTGATTTATAATTTATAACTTTTATTTGTCAACCTGTCTAAGATACAGGACTCGTTTCAAAGGTGCACTATTTGGACATGAGTTCATAGGAACCTTTTTAGTTAAAATAACTTTTTACATCAGCTGGTGAAGTTCTGCTACTAAAATCTGGAAGTATGTAGTTAGTTGAAAGTTATTAAAATATAATAAATCTGCTATAACAAAATGTTCGATGCGATAAGAAGTGGAAGACTCGAAAAGCGCGCAAGCGAAGGAAGAAAACAAATAGGCAAACAAAATCCAGGATTAGGCTGTAGGTACCCCCTTATTCGAAACAGCGTAAATTTAATTAACAAGACATTATAAGTTTAAAACAGCGCCAGTGCAGATGTGATTTGGATTCAGTAGCTCACAGTAGTTATCCAATTATGATTAAAAGGTTTTTAAGAACGCATTAATTAGCTGAATTGGAGTCGGCGAGGGTCGCTAATGCACAGCCCTCTCAATATCTCCGCAATAAATCACATTAGTTGACTAATTCGCCGACGCGTCGCAAAATAGCGCTAGTTACAGCCTTTCTTTGTGATTTTAGGCTTCAACGGATTTTAATGCAAATAAATGTATTGATTAAATTAAATGGTTTTTAAATAATTATTATTTTACTATGAAAACTTGAACAGTATATTACATAAATAAAAAAAGAAAGGTTGATAGAAAAGATTAAAAACTTTTATGGTTGCCCCAAAGAAAAAATGAGGTAGGTACCGTAAAACAAGTTCAATAGATAAAAAGAAAATATTACGCAAAATTTCTTTAAAACATCATAAATTTTAAAAGTTTAGTTTTAAGCACAATTTTACTAATAAAAAAACTGTATGATTTTAGTATAACATGTATTTTTCTACAATTAAGATTAGAAAAAAGCATGGAAATAGGTATAATTACTTATATCTAAATATGTACTATATTCTTACAAAACATTCTTATAATATGAGAATTGGCTGCCATTAACAATCTTTTTCGAAAAAAAACAGAATTTTATTATTGATGGTCGATTTAATAATAATTAGAGATGGTATTTTAGGTTGCAAAATTTATAAAAAATAGGTACCTAAATAGGTAAAGTTTTTGTCTTGTTTTAGGCGGAAAAATTCCTAATTTTTGTAAATAAGCATATTTACAATTTCTGACAATAAAAAATTCACATTTCAGAAATATATTTTTTTAAGATTTTTAAATAAAACATGATAACGTAAGATTAATTAAAAAACTTAAAATCTCATGCAAGGGGCGTAGCGATATCAGCCGTATCAATGATACGGGGCCCCCGGCTAGGGGGGGGCGATTGGCTTCGTCATATTACCCACTTGTTAAAAAATTGAGGCATGAAATTAAATAAATAAATAATATTATTAATTTAATTGTTTATACTTCAATATAATAAATTAAAATTTTCCTGAATACCCTCATGTTCCAACGAGGCCGTAAACTCATACTAATTGTTTCAGCCCGCACCTTTCCGCTATGCGTTGTCTGCGGCGCAGTCTGCGTATATTGTTCTGTGCTCTGCGCCGCATTCTGAGTCTGCTTTGCGTGTTGTTATCATAGGTTATATTAATAGCAAATTAGAAATAATTATTAGCGTTACAATTATTTCAAATGACTTGCCTTTATTTTAAAATAGAACAGTTAATTTCAAAAACCAGACCAAATATTAAAATTATTATTAATATTATATTATTATATTATATTATTAATATTAAAATTATTATTTATTAAATTATAAAAAATTGGTAAATACAAAAAATTTATACTTTAATTTTTTTTTGTTTGCTCAAAATAGAATTTGGCGTGACACACAGAAATTTTTTTGCCGGCAGCTTTTTCCGTATAAGGGCCCCTTGAGGCTAGCTACGCCACTGTCTCATGCAACATTGCACATAAATATCACATTCGCGTCGCTTTTCGCGATCTCCAGTGCCAACCAACCCACATTACCAATCCTGTACCTACAACAGAAATAATAAATAATGCCATCCAAATACAATTTTCCAAAAAAAGCATTAGTTTGATGGTAAAATTTGAAAATTTGGTTTATTTATGTTAAAAATAAGAATTTAGGTGATGAAACTAAAAAATTAGGTTTACATCTCTTAAAAATGAGAATTTAGGTAAAATTTATTACCAATGGGTAAAATAAAATCAGGTTCAAATAAAATCATTTTCTTTAAAACGGATTTTATTTCATTGCACCTAACACTAAACTAAACACAGGTAAATATAAAATTACTTGAAAAAAATGTTATGTCTCAAAAAGCATACAAAACTAACAAATATTTAAGTTATAGACCGTGTAAAATAAAGAACAGCGTTTTAAGACCTACAACAATTTTTTTTCAAGCGTGTAACACTCATAAGCCTATATATGTAACAATTAAAATTAAAAACATTATCAGATGTAATAAATTAAAACTAATTTGAGAAATTTAAATAGTACCTATATTGTATCAAGTTTGTTAAACGCCATTTTAGTCTTGCATTTTGATTAGGCACGAGCGACTTTGCGGGCGAGTGTTTAATTAAATGAGTGTCTCGAAAAGTTTATAAACTAGTTGCATACTATACTTACGACAAGTAGGTACTTATTATAATCTAAAAATGATTTAAATTAAATATTTGTAAAGAGACACATTTATAAAATAATAGAGTAATTATCCTTGGTATCTGTATTACCAGCGCGCCGGTGGAATTTTTTTTATTTTTTATTTTTATAAATCTACTTTACTGCCGGCAAAAATAAATGGTTAATATAATCTTCAATTAAACTTTTTACTAACTTGTCGTCGAAAAAGTATGCAACTCGTTTATAAACATTTCTAGGCAAATTTGTGACTTAAATGGCGTTTATTAAACTTGATACATAATATACTATTATCTACTTCTATTGCATAATATTGGGTTTTCTCCATACATGGTTTTTTTTTATAAATATATAATTATTATAAATTTTTATAACCGCCGCGTTTAACAACGGAAATTATAAACTCATTATTCACGTTGTTAGGCATCATTGATTGGCCGATTTCAATATTTGAACCAATCGTATTTTAAATTGTGCAAATGCGACTGACAAATATCAGATTTAGTTTATTTATTTTTAAAAATCATTTAATCATCTACTAATTGGCGTAGATAAAGTGTAGTATTACTCTTGAGATTATGCACATTATCTCTCGTATAATAATATTCTATTATAGACACTTGATTTGCAAATTTTATTGTTTAAGTTTTACTTAATTGACACTTTTTTTAGGTTAGGTAGGCGTTTATAATAATTTGAATTTTAAACTAGTTTTCGTATGTAAACTTATGATAATTATTAGTAATAGTAATAACAAATGAAAAATGAAAATAAAATTAACGATTAAAAAATATTAAAACACAAATAATGTTAGATAACAAAAAAAAACATGGAAAAAGTACATCGGAAATATTAAAATATTTTATTTATTTGCAATTATTTGCAACAGATAAAATATTGCTGAATGTTTTCAAAAGTAATTAATTAATCTAATTTAACATCACAGAACGCAATAAAGCAAAAGATTTTGATTTTATTTTAAAACGAAACTTTGGTTAAAAAGTAAATTGATAGGTAGATATAATCCTATAATAAGTAAATATTTAGGTAAAATTATACATTTTTATAAAACGTAGGATTCAAAAAAATATCTATAAAACCTAAAAAATCAACAAAAAGTATTTACATAAAATTCGGGCTCTACTTATAAGTAGTTTTGTCAGCCCAACTTTTATAAAAGTAGGGCTGGCAAAATCGTAAAAGAACAAAACCAATTAATCGGTTACAAATAAAATTAGTTTCGGTTAAAATCGATTAACCAAATAATTAATAAGCGAATATTTTTAGATTTATAGCTGACCTAAAAAGGGGATAAAAAACTGGAGTTATTCGGAGGACAATTTTATTCAAAAAAATTTAAATCAAAAGGCATCGAAATTAAGTTTTCCAAAATATTCACCTAGTATCTACTATCAATTTTTGACCAACCAAAAGAAGTTGTTGACAATATTGGACTAGTACAAATTGCAGCCAATATTGTACAAATAATCGCAACTACTTACTTTTGATTGGTGAAAAATTGACAAATAAAGCGCTCTGTTAGATCCCTCAGGACAGGTTCATTGTATTCGGTTAACTAAAAACCGATTAACCGAAAACCCAATGCCCAGTTTTTCGGGTTGACCAAAACACGGTTAATCGAAAACTAAATAATCGGTTTTTCGGGTTAGATAAAACCGAGGTTAACCGGATAACAAAAAACCGATTTCGGTTTCCAACCCTACTTATAAGTCCATTAAAAAAAACTTAATATTGGTAGGCAGTTCAAAAGTCAACTTGTTTTATACCCAGTGCAATAATGAAAATACATTTAAATTATATAAGTACAGAAAGAGTGGTTCCATCTATCGCATTTAGCTCGAAATCAGTGTGGATAAAATGTAAATTTACAGGTCACTGCAGAACAAACTTTTGTACATAATATGTAAGTACAAAATTAATAAATCCTAGAAAAATAGTACCTAAAGTACCTTATTAACAGCCTCGACTACCGCCATGTGAACGAACACTGAGCTCGTCTATAATACAAGCGCCTGTTAGATAATGTACCATTTCTCTAGATTCTTCTAGAGTCTAGAATATCTAAAAAATGCCAATAGGTAAATGATGGATAGCTTTTTAACAATAAAATATCCTTGATTCACGTGTTATATGAAGTTGCCCTTGTAGTATCTCAAGCATGCATAAGGAGGTAATTATACAAATTTATAGTAAATTAATTAGGCGCGGTGCATAAAGAAATTTCAACAACACGTTCTCGGGCCATAAATCATCCTGAATAAGTAGTGTAAAGGTGGGAAAGGAGTGATAATAAGGGTGTAGGTCCTAGCAACGTTGTAAATGATATAATTAGTTCCTAAACTACCAGAGCGAGATGATGAATGACCGGTAGACAATTTGAATTAGACATGGACCGTATAATTAAAAGGTTGTGTCTGATGATACGAGGGCCAAACTGATTTTCATATCAAGTCATGTAAAAAATGAACGATGAATTGCAAATTTTAGGACTTGATTGATGTCCTTTCGTTTGCTTTTAGCAAAGGATTACATTTTATTAAATTGGAAAGACTCCTTTCTACCTCTAACTTCATAGTAGTATACTATAGTATACTATAAATTTATTTATATATAATCAGGGACGGCCCTTGCAGGGCAAGATCTCATTGTGGAGCTCCTCCAATATGCATAATTGCATGCAATTACATATTAAAAATACTAATACCCTACCAATGCTTGGCCAAATACAAAAGTGTAAAAAAGTTATACGCAATTAAGGTCAGAATCCGTAAAATCAGCAATGCAAATATAGCTATCCTTATTTTTTATCAAAATATAAAAAAAATCCTTGTAAAATTGTGTATTTTGCAAAGTTATAGTAAAATCACTGATTCAAGTGAAGTTTTGACATATCAAAGAAAAAGTAGTAATTAATTTGCGTGTAGCTTTTTGAGTAAGCATTTATGGACTCATGTGTACAAGAACTTTTTTGTTTATTATGTTACCAAATTTTAAATTATAAATAAAGTATTCTATATTACTATCGTCAATAATATTTTTCGACGAAATTTCTAAATTTGCTCAACAATGACTTTTGCCAAGACCCATTTTATCTTTTAGCCACAATTTTATTTGTTAAACGATACTTAAAACGTACAATAATTGTTATAATAATTATTTATAAAAGTGGGTAGATCTGACAAATTTTTTTATTGGTTTAAACGGATTTTTTATAGACCCGATTGATCTAAATTATTTTTACAGCTTAATATAGTTTAAATTATAGAACGCTCAAAGATAATAGAATATTAAGTATCAAGTTTTATAAACGCCATTTTAGTTACGAGTTTAATTAAGTGCGAGCAAAGCTGGCGAGCGAGTGTTTAATAAAAACAATTTCTAGAGAAGTTTATAAACGAGTAGATTTTTTCTACTCCCACCTTTAAAACGCCTTTTATCGTTCATGTTTCCATGACACTAAGTGAACTTTTAAATACACATTGACAATTTGTGGCTTTACGGCACTTTAGTCACGGGCTGAAGTTAGCAACAGGTTTTTAGTCACGGGCTGAAGTTAGTTTTAAGTTTGGTTGACAATTGTAAAATGTCATACAATCGTTAAAATAAAGTGCCTTTCTTGTAAAATAATACTAAATGTGAAAATTATTTTATTATCTCAATACAAAAATACAAAAATATTAAATAGTTTCTCAACGCCAATATTTGAAAAGTTTATATGAACATTTTACTGACCTTTTAATTTCGCTGGCAGTAAACTTAACTTAAATTCGGGCACGGACTCTACTGTAAAGTCCTCTTAAAACATTTCCTTTACTTTCACTGTGAAAAACTGTCAATTTTCAAGATACATTTCGATTTATAACCTTTATAATTGAGTTTATAAAATGTAAAAATGTAACATTTGACAGTTTCCCCTGTTGTTTCATAAATACAATTTTTTGATTTAAATCATTTTAAGATAATAATAAGTATTTGTCGTAGAAAAAGTATAGTATGCACCTCGTTTATAAACTTTTCTATACACTCATTAAGCAAGCTCGCTCGTGCCTAAATTAAACGAGGTGCATACTATACTTTTTCTACGACAAATACTTATTATTATCTTAAAATGATTTAAATCAAATATTTTTATAGAGCGCCATCTATAAAACAAAAGGGGAATCTGTGTGTCACCGTCAAATGTCAAATTTTTATATTTTATAAACACAGATTATAAAGGTTATAAATCGAAATGAATTTCTTGAAAATGGACAGTTTTTTACAGTAAAAGTAAAGAAAATGTTTTATGAGCACTTTACAGTGGAGTCCGTGCCCGAATTTAAGTTATAGTTTACTGCCGGCGAAATTAAAAGGTCAGTACAATGTTATAAACTTTTCAAATATTGGCGTTGAGAAACTATTTAATACTTTTGTATTTTTGTATTGAGATAAAAAAATAATTTTCACATTTAGTATTATTTTACAAGAAAGGCACTCTACTTTAACGATTGTATGACTTGAACTGTCAACTATTTTAAAACTTCAGCCCGTGACTAAAAACCTGTTGATAACTTCAGCCCGTGACTAAAACGTATTTAAAAGGTCACTTAGTGTCATGGTAACATGTATGATAATGGTCGTTTTAAAGATGGGAGTAGAAAAAATAAATTAAAAAAGTCAAAGCAATGCTTTGTCCCCTTCAAATATTTGTTTAGTATTTCTACTATTTGAAATATAAATCCATTAATATTATGTCTATAATTTAAAACCGCTGTTGACATACCCACATTATCTTAAATAATGAATTATGTACATGTTTATTTTGTTAATAAATCATTAATGTAAAAATTCAAATGATTTTAAAATTTAAAAAATCGTATAAATAATAATTCAAATAATTTAAATTTTACAATAATTTGTAGGTCTTTGTTATTCAAATAATTTTTATATTTATTACCTATATTGTAATTTAGTTACTTTAATATTAACGTATATTTAAGTTTTAGGTTTATTACTTTGGATTGTTAAATTATTAAAGAATATTATTATTATGATTTTATAGGGTATTTATCAGTGGCGGCTGGTGGATTTTGGGCACACCCATATCTCAGTTATTAGACATGGTTTTTATACCATTTTAAATTTTTATTATTTCTTTTACTAAATTTTAAAAAAATTAGAAATTGTTTAAAATCTGTAATACTTGAATTTTTTTAATAAAATTTGAAATTTATCGATAAACTTCAGTGAATTAAATATTTTACCACTTTAATTTAAATTATCTTAATTTGGGGGGGCAGGAGGCTGGGGGGCACACTTAAAAACTAACTTTTTTTCGCAAACTTTAATTTAAATTCCGCTTGCCCAGAACTTGTCTATATAATGTCATTATAAACTCATATAAATTTGATGTGGGTCCCATGTCTAATAACTGAGATATGGGTGTGCCAAAATCCACCAGCCGCCACTGGTATTTAAAGTAAATTATAGTACACTACTGGTATACCATATAACTATAGGTACTTAACCCCTAAAGAATATTTTTAAATAGTTCATTCATGAAAGTTTTGGCTCTTATTAGATAAATGTTACTATTTAAAGAAACATTTTTTTTTATTATTTTTTACCTTAATTTGTGAACACTCTGTAAAAGCTAGAGTAATAAAACTTAGTAAATGTGTAGTTCGTGTAATTCCTAAAGAAATGCAAAATTTTTGCTAGAATTGAGTTCTTAAAAAATTGATTTTTTTCCAAATTTAACCTTTCTTTTTGACATTCCTGTATAGAATTGTATTACAAATCGTTTTAGGGGTTTATAGGTAAGCCAAATTTAGAAACGCTGGAAAGCCATAGAAAAAAAAATAATTTAATTATTATTAATTAAATACATATGTGTCTGTTTCATTTTGATTTGCGACAATTATAATTGTCGCAAATCAAAATGAAACAGACTGTAGGTATACATGTATATTAGGGTGTTCCTTATTTAGGGGTAAGAAAAAATTTAACAGAGGCGCCCCCGAAATCGGTTCCAAATCATAAAAGAAATCCTGCAAAATTTTAGATCAATCGGTCAAAAGAAACACGTACCCCACAGGTGTTTTTTGAGAAATAATTTAGAAAATTCGAAAGGCTGATATGAACTTTGAAACGGTCTATCGTAGAAAAAAATTTGCTGACGAGCATGTCGCCTAGTTCCAGTTTTATGTGCTGGAACCAGGTGACATGCTCGTCAGCTTCGATGTCGTATCTCTCTTTACGAATATTCCAGTCAGCGAAGCCTTGGAGACAATTCAAAGAAAACACCCAATAAGTGATGACATCGCAGAGATAACCAAACACTGCCTCAAGAACACGTATTTCATATACAACGACCAGAGATACAAACAAATCGAGGGTGCTCCAATGGGCTTATTCATGGAAGACATAGAAGTACAAGCAATCGAAACAGCAACACTAAAACCAAAATTATGGCTACGGTACGTAGATGATACATTTATCATCTGGACCCACGGAAAAGCGGAAACTGAAGAAATTCCTGGACCATCTCAACGGAATTCACAAAAAGATCAAGTTCACAATGGAAACCGAGAAAGAACACCAATTACCTTTTCTGGATGTCCTCATAATCAGGAAAAATAATGGCAAACTAGGGCATACGGTCTACATAAAACCAACCCAAACGGACCGCTACCTCAACGCCCAGTCTCACCACCACCCGTCACAACTGCAGTCAGTTATTAAGACACTTGTCACGGGAAAAAAGGCTCTTAGACCGCGACTCAGGTTAAATACCACAAGAGACGAGAACAACAAACCAACTTAGAAGGCCTTTCTTCCCTACGTCAAAGGGACAATCGAAAGAATAGGAAAAGATCTCAAAAAACATAACATTGAGACCAAATTTACCGCCCCAAGAAAGATCGGTCAAATACTTCCAAACGCCAAACCAAAAATAGAGTTGGAGGCACAAGGGGTTTACGAAATTCCTTGTACGAATTGTGTCGGAAGCTACGTGGGACAGACCAATAGACGTATCAACTTTCGACGCGAAGAACATCGTAACGCAGTCTTAAAACAAGAAAAAACATCTTCCTTAGCTGAACACGTCCGAAAAACTTGGGTCTTGGCTAGCATCGAACACAGGACCAAACGTACCATCCGTGAAGCCATTGCAATAGAAAACGTCCAAGAAACCTCAACACAAGAGACGATACACAGACTACCAACTGCAAGGAAACCAGCTCTTACAACCACCAAAGCGCCACGCAGATTAACGAGATCAATGGAGCCGAACATAACACAGGATCAATAGCAGTCACGGTTAATGACGCAGAAAGCTAAGAGGGTATATAAACAACGATCAGCGGCAACGGAGCTCACTCCACGTCTAACTCGCAGCAGAGCAGCAACAGCAGCCCAGCAGATAAGACCTGAAGATGGTACAAGAGATTGTACCGAAAGTTCGTCAGACATACGGTTCTTTTATGAACCAAAAACCAACAACACGGGCAGATCCCCAAAAACCACTAATACATATAACGGCCGTGGACACCTAAAGCAGAACATGTATAATTGCATATTACTTGTGAAAAATAAAAAAATAGTAAAGATAAAAAATAACATTTATACAATTTGGATATTAAATTGCCTTGTAAATATTTAATTATAAGTCATTTTACTGATAATACCTTTAAATTCTGACAAACTTTACAACTTGAAGATAAAATGATATTCGACCCAAAAGGTATTTTTGTGCTTTGCTTAAACTTTGAACTCAATATAAAAAGACTTTTTGGTCTAATGGCACAAATAACTAATATTTATTTTAATGATAAAGAAAAACAGAATAGTATATAATAGCATATTATGTATCAAGTTTTATAAACGCCATTTTAGGCACGAGCTAAGCTTGCGAGCGAGTGTTTAATAAAAACGAGTGTCTGGAGAGGTTTATAAAACGAGTTGCAAACTCTACTTTATCTACGACGAACACAAAGAAGAATTTGAAGCCAGTTTTATTTGTTAAAAAATGACATCTGTCAACTTTTAACGGAATTAACCTCACTTTTCCCTAATTTATAATAAATCTAACTAACAGCCCGTGACTAAAATGCCCAAAAGCCACTCTTGCTAACTTCAGCCCATGACTAAAACGCCATAAAGTCACAGCTCGTCAATGTAGAAGTAAATAAATATCATTAATATGATACATTGTTAAAATCCGGCAACAATCATTTTTTTGTTTTCCCTCGTAGTTCCTGGACGGACTGCAGGTTGGTTGCAGCAGGCAAGCGGCGTTTCTCGCTGCCGCGGCAATTATTCCGAATGATTTAATACCTGAAATTGGTGGATAATAGGCTGTATTTACACACCAATATACCTCTCAGTTCCGACAGCATTATTGACTGCTATAATATATGCCTCTTGTCTGCCGCAGTTTACTGCCCATGTTTCGCTATCCAGGTACGTATTTTTATTTTTTATCAGGCAATAAAAGATAAGATTTTATATTTGATTTTGATTTGGTGACATAATTTAATAATTTTAATCTAATTCTATTGAAATTTCAAAAAGGTTAAAATTTATATATTGGATCCAAAGGATCTAAAAACTTATACTAGTATGGAACGCCGTTGCATTTTTTAATCGCGAAATTTATATGTCTGCAAGACATATAAAATCAAATAAAAAGCATTAAGTACTCATTTTAAATGAAATCAATTCAAAAAATCTAAATATTTTTTCGTCAAGTAGTCATTTTAATTCACTTCATTTTAAACGTCATCTAATACTTGTAATTCGACATGAATTAAAAATATCATAACGACATTTTAATTGCATTGAATTAAAAATATGCGTTGCATTTTTTTGTCATTTGAACATTTTAATTCATTTTATTTTAGAGGTTAATGTGATTTTTATAATTCTACCCCAATTAAAAATATAACAGTAACATTTTAAATTCAATGAAATAAAAACGTTTGTTAAATTTTTCTGTCTCTTTGATATTATTAATTCGAATTTTTCTGTCTAGTTGAATTTTTAATTCGAATTTTTCTGTGTAGTTGATATTTTTAATTCGAATTTTTCTGTCTAGTCAATCATTTTAATTCGAATTTTTCTGTCCAGTCATTCATTTTAATTCGAATTTTTCTGTCTAGTTGATATTTTTTTATTCGAATTTTTCTGTCTATTTGATATTTTTAATTCGAATTTTTCTGTCTAGTTGATATTTTTAATTCGTATTTGTCTGTCTAGTTGATATTTTTAATTCGAATTTTTCTGTCTAGTCAATCATTTTAATTGGAATTTTACTGTCTAGTCAATCATTTTAATTCCAAGTGTGGACACCTCTACTAACTTCGGCTAGATGGCGCAGTGGAAATAGAGATGTGTCAGTCAATTGCGAATGATTATATTATTTCAAGTATCGAATCTACATATCGTTTTAACGCAGGTTTTAACATTGGAAATGTTCGTATATCTTTTTGTTCAAAGAAAAAAATGACAGTATACGCGTTATACAAAAGAACTACCTAAGATGGAACTATCTATGCATTGCAAATGCATTGAAATAACCTGCCCATTAAACTACAAAATACAAGTGTTAAAAATGAATGCGTCTATTTTTAATTTCATAATAATATATAACATAATAATATATAACATACAGTAATTACATCTCCTTGTATCCATAGAACCATTCGCGAATGACACATCTCTATTTCCACTCAATCGCCATCTAGGTGCAGAGTGTCCAAACAATTGAATTAAAATGATTGACTAGACAGAAAAATTCGAATTAAAATGATTGACTGGACGGAAAAATTCGAATATAAATGATCAACTAGTCAAAAAAAATCGAATTAAAAATATTAACTAGACAGAAAAATTGGAATTAAAAAAATATCGACTAGACAGAAAAATTCGAATTAAAATGATCAACTAAACAGAAAAATTCGAATTAAAAATATCAACTAGACAGAAAAATTCGAATTAAAAAAATATTAACTAGACATTAAAATTCAAATTAAAAATATCAACTAGACAGAAAAATTCGAATTAAAAATATCAACTAGACAGAAAAATTCGAATTAAAAATATCAAAGAGACAGAACAATTCAACAAACCTTTTTATTTCATTGAATTTAAAATGTTACTGTGATATTTTTAATTGGGGTAGAATTATAAAAATCACATTAACCTCTAAAATAAAATGAATTAAAATGTTCAAATGACAAAAAAATGCAACGCATGTTTTTTATTCAATGCAATTAAAATGTCGTTATGATATTTTTAATTCATGTCGAATTACAGGTATTAGATGACGTTTAAAATGAATTGAATTACAAATATCAAAGTAAGAAAAAATTAAACAAACGTTTTTATTTATAAAATTTAAAATGTTACCATGATAATTTTAATTCTAACTAAATTAAACGTATTAACCGGTCTTTATAAATCCTTATTTTTAAGACTGGATAACATTTTTAATTTAAGGAATTAAAAATATCAATCTAAGTAAAAAATATTTCGGCGTTCCATAGCTGGAACGCCGAAATATTTTTTACTCGGTATTTCGATGTTATCATGACGTGGAATTACATTTTAAACTAACATTTAAAATAGTAGACTTAAAAATACAACGGCGTTCCATATACTAGGATTTTTATCTATCTTAATTTAGCTTTTTAGGTATTATTTAAATAAAAATGATGCTTAAGGAAAAGTTATTTTAAAATATCCTAAACGCACAATGTTTCCCCTTGGCAAGAAAACATATTAAGTGAGAAGTTTATTAAATCAGAGAAATAAATGTTTAACGCTATTTATACACTCTCACTTGTAATTAACTAACTACGCGTCAAAATTAACGCATAATAAGTAAAAAATTCTAACTCTAAAACGTCTTTACCAATATTTGGATAAAAATACTTTATCTTATATCCCAGTTTACGTGTTCAAGGGTTTTTCGAAAAAATATGCTTAAAGCCCTTTTATTTAATAATAAAAAAAATTCCTGAAAAAAAACTTATATAGGGAATTTTTTTAAGTAAATAAAAAATATGCTGTGAAATACATTTGTGAAATTGTACAAATCAAACGAACAGTAACAAAAATACAGCGCTTCAAAGTCGTCAAAAATGACCACTTTTCAGCAAAATAATCAAAAAGGGGTCATTTTTACAGACTTGAAGAGTTTTATCGTCTTTACTGTTCGTTTGATTTGTACAAAATTTTTAGGGTATACTAACAAAAATACGGTCTTTAACAGCATATTTTTTATTTACTTAAAAAAATTCCCTAAAAGTTATTTTTTGAACGTTTTTTTTATTATTAAATAAAAGGGCTTTAAAAATATTTTCTAGAAAAACTCTATATTTTTTAGTGCGCTAAACCGTGTTTTTAATTTTTAAATATCTATTTTTATTAAAAGTTGATTTTTACATAATATTTATAAATATGTTGTGTAAAAACATTAGTTTTTCGTCTACAGAAAGTCAATTACACACGTCGTTATAGATGTAATAGCTATTTACCTAACTAGTGCGGAAAGTGTTAATTTTCCGCACGCGACTGAAGTTGAACGACCGACGCGGCCATGTAAAGTGACATTTATGTGTGAAAAGTGAGAGGTCTGTGTGAAAAGAAATTGACAGCCTCGTTGGACATTCAGACGTATAACAGCTCGATTTCTTCGAATTTGCGTGATTTAATTAAAAAAAATTTTGTATTTGTATATATATATATGTCTAAATATCATTTAGAACACAATTAATTGTGTTTGTATAATAAATTCTAATTATTAGTGCCTTTATTTAAATTTAAATATAAAAGTCGCTTTTCAACAATTGTAAAACAAATAACTATTTTCTACAAGCGCAAGAAAAATTGACTATAGTTTTTGGTATTTTTTTAATATTGTATCACAGTATAAACGTCAAATTAAAAGTACAATTCAAAATTCAAACATTTATTAACTGGTAGACCTGTATAGAAATATTTTTTGCCATATCAGAATTATTTACGTGTTTTGCAAGTTCAACATAAGGTGGCTGAAGCTCAATTACTGATTGGAAGGAGTAGCCGGAGAATCCGATCTGCATTTTTCAGCAACTTTGGTGGACTTCCATCCACCATGGCGTGATGTCTACTCCAGCATCAAAAATAACTATAGACCAATCGGTTAACACGTTCGCTGCGGAAGTTATTTTTAAAGTATACTTTAAAAATAACTTCCGCAGCGAACGTGTATATATATTTCTCGGTGCGTAGCGGGTCAGAACTGCCCCGTATTAGTTTTGCACAGAGTGTGTCCCGTATGCACTGTGTTGCATTTTTATTCGTAACTTTGTACATGCTTAAAGTAGTGAGGAGTTAAGTTGGCAAAGTAATCTAGAGGCTTGGTTTTATAATTCACTGCGACCGCGCGGGGCTCCTTACAGAAATTCACATTTTATTGCAAAAAATCTTTTTTTTTGTGAAAAATATTAATTTTATGGCATAAAATAAGAATTAAAAAAACTTTCCCACAACTTTTTTCTTCAAATTTATTATAAAGTGTTTTTCTTGTTCTGAAAATTCTGAATTTTTTTTCGAATTCTATTTATTATAGTCAATTTACAGAATTTAATTATTTTTATTTAAAAAAGTTATTTTTTTGTGAAAAATATTAATTTTATGACATAAATTTAGAATTAAAACAAAAACCTTCACTTTTTTTCACTTTTTTTGATTAATTTTATAGCCAAGACACTTAGGTTATGCGCAGATCATCAAAAGTCACTGCTTGACGATGAACCCCGTACCGCACACAGTGAGAAATTTCTCATCCAGTGCGTTACGGGCCGTATATATCCCGTATTATTTTTGGGGCGAATAAAATTAACAATAAAGTATGGATTCGATATGTACCAATAACATTTAAATATCTTTAAAGTTGACTGAGTTATTGCTTCCGCATTTTAAGAAGGATATGCTTTATTTTATGCCGCACGGCAGGAGATAAACCAGAATGTTTACATGTATTTCTATTAAAGAGTTTCTGTGCTTTTATTTTATTAAAATTTTCTCTGGAGTTCCTGCTACATACTGACAGCGCCATCTAGTCTTTATGAGGTGAACTATATACTCAAAAAGAACTATAATTAAAATTAAGTAGTTTATAATTAATAATATTTAATAATTGTAAACAATTAGTGCTAATATTAAATTTTCAATGTATAATTAGGTAAAAAAAAATTAAAATGATATAAATCATATTGTACACTGTATATAAGGCGTTTATTATTAAAACAAGAATTCCTAAAATTGTCAAGGTTTTCCGACTTGAAATTTAAAATAACATTAATATTTTTTTATGGGTATATTAAATCTTGAAGTTATGTTCGTACAAGCCGATATGGACTTAAAAAACCTTTAATTAATTGGACGCGGCAAATTAATAAAATAAAGAAGCCCCACACTTGTTACAAAGAGCCCGCGCGCCTTTAAAAATGCAATTAGACGTCAGAAAATATTTCTATTGTTCCTGTTCTAATTGGATACGAATTCCCGCTTGGCATAGGACCGATTTAAAAAGTGTTAAATTGACTAAGGGTCTCGGATTATAATATATAAAAAGACCCTCAGGTAAGACTGAATAGTTTAACGTACTCAATGAAAGTATACATAGAAGTAGATACTAGGTATAAGAATTCAGAGAGGTATGTTTTTGTGCTTTGTGCACTGTAGATTTCCATTTACACTTACCTATTAAAGCACTTTTTTATGCTAAAATACAATATCATTACTACCTATTTATATTTTTCTGTACATTTTATTTTAAACGACTATAATAGTAGCATAAAAAATGCTTTAGACTTCAAATTTAAAAAAAATGTATAACGTGAATATTGTATAAGTTCTGCATGTCAATTAATGTAAACAACAATATTGAAACAAGTATCCAAATTTTTGTACATATATAGCGAAAACTTTAAAAGTTAATAACTCCACTTCTCTTTATGCACTTGTACCATGTTGATTCTGACCCCTTCATATATTACTACTAATTACTACTATTTTACCATAATAACGTTAAATGATATTAATGTTATGTTTTATATTGTTCTAAACATTTTATTTTTTAAGAATAATTGTACTTTTTGACTACAAATATTGTAGAACTGTTTGGCTAAACTATTATAAAGTGTAATAAACAAATAAATAAATAAACGGAAATAATTTAATTTAATAAATTTAAAAAAGAATTAGTAAAAAAACTGTGGTAAAATTGCACCACTAAAATTTGTATTATCTTTAGTAGGGGCGCCAGGCTGCATGGTAGGCGGAGCAAAAACTGTATTTTTTTTCTCCCAAATTTCTATTTAAATTCTGCTTGCGGACAACTTTATATTAGTCTATAATGACACTAAATAAACAATTTGGTGTGGGTCCCATCAAAGATTATCTTTGGGTCCCATGTCTAATAACTGAAGTATGGCATATGCGAAATCCACCAGCCGCCACTGGTATAGAGGTTTTAATAGAATTTGTATGTTTTGAAATACATTGACGTTGACGTTGACATTGTATATTAAGTGTTCTACAATATGCTTAATTTTTCTTATAATAAATACTAAACAGTTTAGCGGTTAACTTAAAAAAAATGCTGGTTTTATAAACTTTGTTTAAATAATTTTTCCTTCACCAAAAAATCGACTTTGAATTAAAAAAAAAACTTTAAATATAATATTATAATATAAATTATATATAATATACAGTACGTCCCCGGATGGGGTTGCCAATAGGAAAAACTTTTTTATTACGCGTTTTACATAAATAAGTCATTCTTCATAAAAACCCCTGCTTATTTAAAAAATGACATCACCTTCCAAAAATTTTGAATTAAATGTACGGGGTGCTCAAAAATTAGAAAACATGAAAATTGTTCAAGAGAGAAGTACCTTTATAAATTATTTTATTAAAAAATTTGACTACAATTCAAATTAAAATCTAAATACAAACTAAAAAAAAATATATTTTAATTTTATGAATTTTTTTTTCATAATATTTTAATAATTTTTGTTTGTTTTGTATTTAGAATTTAATTTAACTTAAATTGAAGTTTCATGGACCTTCACTTATAAAACTTTTAATAAAATAAAATAATTTTTTTATAAAAATAAGATACAATTTTTTAATAAAAAAAATAAATTTTTAAATAAAAAAAATATATTTTGTATTTAGACTTTAATTTGAATTGTTATCGACTTTCTTTTATAAAATTTTTCAATAAAATAATTCATAAAGGAAGTCTCTGAAGTGAAGTGAAGTGAAGAATTTTCATGTTTTTCTAATTTCTGAGCACAAAAATTTTGAATCAAATGTACGGATTCAAAATTTTTTGATGGGGATGTCATTCTTTAAATTGGCAACCCCATCCGGGGACATACTGTATAATATAAATTATATATAATATATAATTTTTTCAACAAACTTTTTAAATATTATATGGTGATGAATTATTACTGATTTGATTAAAACAAATATGAGTAAATTAAGTTGAGCAAAGCGATTGGGCGAAATGAGACCAATGTCTCATCTGGTTGCTTTCAATTAGAATTTACTTACATTAATATTAATTTTAAGGCTAGTTTATTTGTTTAAAGGATCTACCCGTAATTAACCATTGAATATAATTTAAATATCTTATGTGAATAACTTAAATTTTATATATTTAATTATGAAAATAAAATGAAATTTAACTGTAAGAATATATTATAGAATTTCTTCATACATACAAAATTAACACTTTTATGTATTTTTTAGAAGATTGGACGCACATTAGTTCCAAAAATAATCCTAAATAAAGATGACATGACTACCTATGTCAGCCAATGTTATTTAAAAGACCGATAACAGGTTTTGTATAAAGTTACAATGGCATTAAAAGTTTTGGCCATTTGGTTCAGAAATATCATTTAGGTTTTTCGTGCTATCAGGCAGAAAATTGTCTTTGGTTCTGATGTAGAAAGGTATGCGAGGACAAAACGGGTTACACAGATTAAATAAGATACATACCCCATATTTTTTTACAATAAAGTGGGAGTTATGATTTATTCTTATTAAGAACATACAAGTTTAATGTTTGTTTGTGGCATTGTTTTATCATACTTTAGTTGACATACGAATATTTTTAGAGGCATATAAGTCCGTTTCTAATATTAGATATACAAACATTTTAATATTATAAGTGAACCAAATATCTGAGGCTAGGTCTAATCCACGGTATAAAGACTACTTTTACATGTGACGTGAAATGCTTTTGTGCGTGTGTAGACTGTATAAAATATTTATTTACAAGTCAAAACTAGTAGTTGCCCCTTATCCGATGTAGAATGTTTCTTTTACTTTTTTTAAATATGCTTCCGTGTGCTTATCGTATGGGATTAAAAATATATAAAAGAAAGTGGGGAAACAAACACATACGTACATATACAGTAAGAACTTGGCGATTAATATAGGTAGGTATTGTGAAATTAATTCGGTTTTCTTTAGTTTTACATAAAATTACATAGGTTTTTAACTATAAACGCGAATAGTCACGTAACGCATTTTAATGTTAATTAATAAAAAATCATTTTATTACATTACACTGTAAAAACTCATTTAAAAACATATTAGAATTATCCAATTATTTATCAAAAAAACATGTTATACACTTTGTGTAACCAGGATATTTACGATGGGTAAACCACTTATAAGCGTCCAAACCTTATTAATAAGGAAAAATCCTTTTCAATAAAAAAATACTTATTAATAAAAAAATTCTCTTAGCGACGCGTTGCGTGACTACCCTGTGATTTTTTTACTATCAGTTAATTTGTGTGCGATTTTTAATTTTTTTAAATCTACCGGTTACTGACATTTTTGAGTAAAAAATAACGAAAATGTTTTTTTTTAATATTATCACCTTTTTTACTTTATGGTAATTATAGCTATACTTTCAATATAAGGATATCGACAATTACTTACATTGTATCCTATTTAATAAGTAAAACCGTTTATGCTATAGTATACTTATTATGATATCGTAATAATAGTAATTTTGTCAAAAAATGTCTAAAATTAATTTAAATTTTATTTAAATAAAATAAATACCTTTTATAAGTATAATTATTTTTTCAATTACTGTTTATTACCTAAAATATGTGAGTGTATTTAAAATAGATTATAGTTAATACATTTTACCCATGGGTAAAATGTATAATGGATAATATATTTTATCTTTAAATTAATTAATTCAATAAAATATGTATTTTTATTGATTACTCACACTAGTCGACAAACATAAATTTTTGGTTTTCCTCAGCGTGGCCAATAACTTTTCTGGATAATTTGGGTGCTAGCTGTTTCTGCGATATTATAAAATGGAAGTTTCGCTATCGCTTTTGAGAATCCAAAAGAATTTCACAATCAAGTATTAAACAACATTTTTTCGAAAACAGTATGCCACAGTTTAAAATTACTAAAAATTTTAAGAGAAAATTTTGAAACGCATGTAAAAGAATTTTATCCGAAATCGGCAGTAAAGTAGTCAACAATCGGCAGTAAAATAAAAGTAATCGGCAGTAAAGTAGAACTTTACTGTTGATTTAATACGAGTATTGTATGCAACCCATTATACATTTTAAGATGTGTCTACTGCTCCTCAGCAGCAACTAAATAATATTTTTAAAAAAGCACCGTCGCGGATGTCGATTGGTCCCTTTCATAAAATGTTGTTTGATAAAAATAATAAGTTAATTTTATTAATTAGATTAAGAAATCGCCGAGGCGAGCAAATATATAATAACCGTCGCAACAAACAGTATACGTAGATACTTCCTACATTCAAATGACATTTGATTTGATCATAAAATGACATTTGATTTAATCATCAATATTAATTATTATAGTATTATTAAATGTGATTTCGTATAAAATTTAATATGCACCTCGGCATTAAAGTCATTTTTTATCACTCACGTGGTTATTTGCCTCGGCTTTCGCCTCGGCAAATAATTTCAATAATTAATATAATACGAATTTACTGCTTTACCCAACTAGGGGTAAATATATACTTGATAATATATTTTAAAATATCTCCTCAGTGGCACTGTACAAGAAATCTATATATCTGACCATAACACACTTTTTTCAATACACAAATAAGTAGTGATAAAAAACCTTCTATTACAGACAGTAGAAGAGTTTTTTCAAACCAAAAATAAAATCCTTTTTGGGGTCCAACTGGAAAATTGGAATGAAGTCTATACAAAGGGTGAGGTAAATGAGGCTTTTGAATCTTTTCATAACATTTTTGTCTAATATTTTAATTTGCATTTTCCTATCAAAAGTTAGGTATTGTAAAAATAATAATAAAAAGAGTTGGGTTAACGATAAAATCAGAGGGTCCAGTTCTAATCTGAAAAATCTTTTTAGGTTATATATGTGGCATGAACACATATTACAAAAAGGCCAAGATAAAGCATCAACAGCTGGTTCAGGCCAAAAAAATGGAATTTTACCAGGACATGATTCTCCACTCAGACAACTACATTAAGGGGCGTGAAATGTAGTAAATGAACTCAGGGGTAAACGACAAACAGCAGCTCCAAACATTGCCATCAGGGTAGACAACACTGAGGTGGATGAACCATGAGGTTTCAGACAGATTTAATAGGTTCTTTGCTGAAGCTCCATACAGTATATTAACCAAGATACCCCCAGAAACCATGCTACAATCAACTGTAACTCAATATTTTTATCTCCAATTACTAAAAATTAACTTCTTGCTTTGGTTCAAGATAAATTAAAATCAAAAAGATCAGCAGGTCCAGATGATGTGCCCGGTTTTCTCGTCAAGAAGGTAATTCATGCAATAGTTGATCCCCTAGTTTACATAATATACATGTCTTTTGAAAAAGGTTCAGAAACGAATCACGAAATAAATGAGTAGTTTTTTCTAGAGAAAAAATTTGCCGCGGCGACTATTATAGTTAATGTCTTAGTTTTAATGTACTCCCCCAGTTTTTGACGCTATTAGAAATTTGAAAATAATAAATATGTTTTATCTTTTTAATTTAGAGCTAAATTAAAAAGATAAAACATATTTATTATTTTCAAATTTCTAATAGCGTCAAAAACTGGGGGAGTACATTAAAACTAAGACATTAACTATAATAGTCGCCGCGGCAAATTTTTTCTCTAGAAAAAACTACTCATTTATTTCGTGATTCGTTTCTGAACCTTTTTCAAAAGACATGTATATTATGTAAACTAGGGGATCAACTATTGCATGAATTACCTTCTTGACGAGAAAACCGGGCACATCATCTGGACCTGCTGATCTTTTTGATTTTAATTTATCTTGAACCAAAGCAAGAAGTTAATTTTTAGTAATTGGAGATAAAAATATTGAGTTACAGTTGATTGTAGCATGGTTTCTGGGGGTATCTTGGTTAATATACTGTATGGAGCTTCAGCAAAGAACCTATTAAATCTGTCTGAAACCTCATGGTTCATCCACCTCAGTGTTGTCTACCCTGATGGCAATGTTTGGAGCTGCTGTTTGTCGTTTACCCCTGAGTTCATTTACTACATTTCACGCCCCTTAATGTAGTTGTCTGAGTGGAGAATCATGTCCTGGTAAAATTCCATTTTTTTGGCCTGAACCAGCTGTTGATGCTTTATCTTGGCCTTTTTGTAATATGTGTTCATGCCACATATATAACCTAAAAAGATTTTTCAGATTAGAACTGGACCCTCTGATTTTATCGTTAACCCAACTCTTTTTATTATTATTTTTACAATACCTAACTTTTGATAGGAAAATGCAAATTAAAATATTAGACAAAAATGTTATGAAAAGATTCAAAAGCCTCATTTACCTCACCCTTTGTATAGACTTCATTCCAATTTTCCAGTTGGACCCCAAAAAGGATTTTATTTTTGGTTTGAAAAAACTCTTCTACTGTCTGTAATAGAAGGTTTTTTATCACTACTTATTTGTGTATTGAAAAAAGTGTGTTATGGTCAGATATATAGATTTCTTGTACAGTGCCACTGAGGAGATATTTTAAAATATATTATCAAGTATATATTTACCCCTAGTTGGGTAAAGCAGTAAATTCGTATTATATTAATTATTGAAATTATTTGCCGAGGCGAAAGCCGAGGCAAATAACCACGTGAGTGATAAAAAATGACTTTAATGCCGAGGTGCATATTAAATTTTATACGAAATCACATTTAATAATACTATAATAATTAATATTGATGATTAAATCAAATGTCATTTTATGATCAAATCAAATGTCATTTGAATGTAGGAAGTATCTACGTATACTGTTTGTTGCGACGGTTATTATATATTTGCTCGCCTCGGCGATTTCTTAATCTAATTAATAAAATTAACTTATTATTTTTATCAAACAACATTTTATGAAAGGGACCAATCGACATCCGCGACGGTGCTTTTTTAGACAGCAGTAGACACATCTTAAAATGTATAATGGGTTGCATACAATACTCGTATTAAATCAACAGTAAAGTTCTACTTTACTGCCGATTACTTTTATTTTACTGCCGATTGTTGACTACTTTACTGCCGATTTCGGATAAAATTCTTTTACATGCGTTTCAAAATTTTCTCTTAAAATTTTTAGTAATTTTAAACTGTGGCATACTGTTTTCGAAAAAATGTTGTTTAATACTTGTCAAAAACTGGGGGAGTACATTAAAACTAAGACATTAACTATAATAGTCGCCGCGGCAAATTTTTTCCCTCGCGTTATTAATTTTAAATGTTTGTCGACATATATTCCATAAACGCTGCTGCGACTATACAAAAAAAAAACAGATAATTGTAATGTCTGTGCTTGGTTTACAAATTGGTGACAGGGCCGTACCGAGGCACACTTTTTTGGGGGGGTGGAGACGATAAAAAAACCAACCTATTTATTTATCGATACTTTAGTAGTAATAGTAAACATTTTCAGTAGTTTTATCATGAATGTAAAGTGTTGTAAAGTGTAGATAAAGAATGTCTTTACCTACCATTAGCATGCTCTTTCGAAGTCGATGGGATGGATTCTCGTTCTCTATTTTTTTGATTTGCTGCCAATGTAAGTGGATTATCCGGAACAGTAACAATTTTAATTTTAACCAAATTTCCACCGTGAATATTTTCCTCGTGCATTTTTTTCTAGTCCTTGTTAAACATAGATCCACATAATGAGCATTTTACTAGAACTCGGCCCGGTCTAGCTTTCTTTTCCATATTAAAAAAAAAACAATTCCCATTTATTAACACTAGTTTTACTTAGCTTAGATAAGCTTCAACTAATTAATAATCTAGAAAAATAAGACGCAGAAAATTGCGGTAGGTAAAACGAGTCAAACGCCGCCAAAACCAAAGACAAAGCCGCGAGGCGGTGCCGACTTTGTACAGGCCGCTTGTGTGAAATGTCCTTTCATAAAAATAAGGTTGACCAATACAATTTTCTTGACGGTAACGATTATAGGAGGTTACAATAGATTAAAAATTATAATTTTGTAATATGTAGGTAAAGTTTAAAAATTATATTTCATTTTATTTATTGTGATGGGTTGGTTGGTAGGGTAGGTATACCCAACCAACCGACCCAAATACTATAGATTTTGCCAACCGTGTTTGGATTTGGAACCAACTGCCAAGACTTTGGGGGGGGTGACTCCCCCCCTACATCCCCCTTAGGCCCGGCCCTGATTGGTGACACAACGGAAAACATTCGCCGCGTTATAAACTTTGAGTATCTTTGTTAGGAAACATTTTCGATCAATATTTTTTATTTGTATTTTACATGCTATCACCTATTATAATAAATAATATATTAATGACGTTTAAACTGGACTACCATGTATAATTATAATTATATATTATAATATATATAATATTTCACTGAAAATACCCATGCATCGATCCAAATAAGGGATTTGACGGTTTAAGTTAAATTATAAGAAAAAATACAATTCTAAATTGGGCTGGTATTGTAAAATCCATTTATTAAAAAAATACTGTGGATAACATTTTAACATTTTAAAAACTAAATCCAAAAAAGATGATTAAACCATTTGTTATGGAATAACTCATTATTGAATAAAATTTGAGTAGCAAAAAGTCGTTGTTGGCGTTTTCCTTGGCCGTATCACATTCCTATAGAGTCGACGGATTGGCAATACGGCCATGAAGAGAAAATGGAAAACGTTGTCCAAACAGAACGGAGCAGAATCGACCCACCCTCGGGCACAGTTTGATCAACTTTTCTGCAGTCATTTGTTCAACACGGGTGCCAACAAATTCAGTCGTAGGCGGCTTTGTCCTTCCAGCACACTAGACTTTCCATCCAAATTTAGCGCTGCGGAAAATGCTCATCTACATGGAATGCACAGTACTCAAATTGGAAAGAAAATCTTTACAGTAATATAATCCATATAATTAATTAGAAAATTATATTAAAAACAATATGTTAAAATTGATACAACGGCAAAAACTTTATTTAAAAAATTCTGGCATTCAATTAACTTTAAAATCATTTATAATTTATTTTTTCTACTCCCACCTTTAAAACGCCCTTTATCGTACATGTTTCCATGACACTAAGTGACCTTTTAAATACACATTGACAAGTTGTGGCTTTACGGCGCTTTAGTCACGGGCTGAAGTTAGTTTTAAGTTAGTTGACAGTTGTGTGCCTTTCTTGTAAAATAATACTAAATGAGAAAACTATTTTATTTTCTACATACAAAAATACAAAAATATGAAATAGTTTCTAAACGCCAATATTTGAAAAGTTTATATGAACATTGTACTGACGTTTTAATTTCGCCGGCAATAAACTATAACTTAAATTCGGGCACGGACTCTACTGTAAAGTCCTCATAAAACATTCCCTTTACTTTCACTGTGAAAAACTGTCAATTTTCAATATACTTTTCGATTTATAACCTTTATGATTGTGTTTATAAAATGTAAAAATGTGAAATTTGACACTTTCCCCTGTTGTTTCATAGATGGCGCTCTATACAAATTTTTGATTTAAATTATTTTAAGATAATAATAAGTATTTGTCGTAGAAAAAGTATAGTATGCACCTCGTTTATAAACTTTTCTATACACTCATTAACTTAAGCACTCGCTCGCAAGCTCGCTCGTGCCTAAATTAAATTCCTGTATAAAATGGCGTTTATCAAACTTGATACATAATATACTATTATTGCTACCTGAAAATAGTAATACTTATTCTTAATACGATAAACGCTTCACGTTTTTTTCCTAGGAACTACGCTCGACAAACTGAACTAAAGAAATATTGTTCACCCTTTTATCATTTAAAATCTCATGTCAACTTTTGAGTTTAAAAAATATGTATTTTAATTCAAATTTGTTAAAAAATATATTCATTTCTTTGAAATGTTGTCCGCAAAGAAAGTTTAATGGCTAATGGTCCAAATTATCAGAAAAATGCCTCACGTATTTAATGATTGTCCCCAAATGAAAATAAAATCTACTTTTATTTAAAATTATTTAAGGTGAAAAACCCCATTATTACCAGCCGGGTGAAAAGCGTGAGACATGTTAAAATCCCAAAAATGACAACTTTATCGGAATAGGAGACTCGACTTTAAATGGTCTCTTACAGATTTCAAAAATGCGGAACTAATTTCAATTGAAAGGAAACAGGTAGAAAAAATATACTGAAGCAAACAAAAAATCCTTTTATAGTTATGAATATATAAGAAAAAACGGGCTGGTTTAAGCAAGCGCCAAGATATTTAAGTAGTTTTATAACCAAAAATAGTTCGAAAACTTAAATATGTCAAAATATACTGAGTTGTATAAAATTGTACTCGTGACGTTATTTTTCTATAAGCTTGCGGAGAGTGAAACTTTCTACATGCTTGTACAAGAAAATGTTTTAGTTAAAAATGGACATGATAAAAGAAATTGCGATTGGTTGTAGAAAAAAAATTGTACCTAACACGCGAGGAAAGTCTCTTTTCCGCACTCGACTGATGACTGAATTCCGCCAAACGTCGTTCGTTTAATGGCACTTTTTAGGTAAATAACTATTAATTTTGGAACTATAAATAAAACATTCTTAATTGAATTATATGGTAGCGGTTTTAAAAACAAGGACACCTTTACCACATTAAAAAATCGTTAAAATTAAATTTATATCAAAAGTCGTCCTAATTGTATTTTTTAATGAATATTAAACAGATGCCATCGGGTATAGCTGTGTAATAACATTCACTTCTTATCATAAGGTAATGTTAATGTATCTTTATTGTGCTAATAACCAGGAGGTATAAAATAAAGTTAAAACATGTGTTTTTTCGATGAATGCTGTTTTAATTTAAAATATTGATTTAAAACAGATAAACACGTTAATTAAGCAGTTTTTAATATTATACATATATTATGTATATATATATATATATATATATATATATATATATATACTAAACTACTTTAAGTAAAATAAACTTTTATATATATACAGTGTGGAATTCACTTATGGAATAAAATTCGTTATTCGTTGAGAAAAGATTTTTATAAAAAACGCTTGGACACGAAATTAAATAAAATTTACTAAAAAAGGTTAAAGGTTTTATGTAAACTAAACTACTTTAAGTAAAATAAACTTTTATATATATATATATATATATATACAGTGTGGAACTCACTTATGGAATAAAATTCGTTATTCGTTGAGAAAAGATTTTTATGAAAAACTCTCGGACACATAAACTTAAGTTTTTTATTCCAAATCTTATAATGATAATTTTAAATTTTATGCCCCCACCATTTTCCCCCCCGCACATTAGGCACCCTTATCTTAAATAACAACCCCACTTTTTTTCATCGAAAATTGATAGTGCACATTTTTTTGAGTATGACGATACCATATAAGTAGGGTTTAGTAAACAGTTTTCAATACAGGGTGGAAGTATAATGACAAATTAAAAAACTAAACTTTTTATTTTAAAATTAATTAAAAATTCAAAAATAAACTGTTCTTCAATCTTATAAATGTTCAAAATGTTCCCCGTCCACTTCTTGACACTTTAGTAATCTACTGTGAAATTGTTCCCGCACTCTGTTTAAAACCTCCGGTGTTCTGTTTCTTAATTCATCTAAATTAGCAGGTTGTGTTTTAAACACCCTGTTTTTTTAGATATCCCCATAGAAAAAAGTTTAGAGGTGTTAGATCCGGTGATCTTGCTGGCCATTCTATAAAACCTCTTCTTCCGATCCACCTGTGTGGAAAGGTGTCATTTAAATAATTCCGTACAGGAAGAGCATAGTGGGGTGGGGCACCGTCTTGTTGAAGCCATATCCTTGGGAAGATTAGGTTCCAATGGATTTGGAAACAACTCTGCTAAAGTTGGGACAACTTGTTCTCTTAGAATATCCAGATATATTGCCCCGTTAAGATTTTCAATGATAATAGGTGATGTGATCACCAACAATACCAGCCCAAACGTTAATTTTCTGAGGACGTTGGGTATGACTTTGTCGCATCCAGTGGGGATTTTCTTCTGCCCAGTACCTGCAATTTTGTCTATTAACCTCGCCATTTAATAAAAATGTTGGTTCATCAGAAAAAAGAATATCTGCAGAAGAAATAACATTCCTGTTTAACATATGCAGATTTGCCCGCAAAATTGTAATCTTCTATCAGAATCACCATCAATCAATTCTTGTTTCTGTCAAGTGTTTTTTTTAACTAAAATATAAACTGATACTTGGATCTAACAAAATACTTCAATAAATAAACCGCAAAATGTTTTATTAATAATAAAAATTTAAACAATGCAAAAAATGTAAACAATGCAAAAAGGACAAACGCAAAAAATGGCATTAACAAAAAACAATAACAAAGCGAAAAAACATGAATATCTAAATAGCGAAAGCCACAACACAAGAAACTAAATCATAGAATAACAATAAAAAATTCATACTTGTAATTTTTAAATATCCACCCTGTATTGAAAATAATGGTTACTAAACCCTACTTATGTGGTATCAATTTTCGATGAAAAAAAGTGGGGTTATTATTTAAGATAAGGGTGCCTATTGTGAGGGGGGGGGAAATGGTGGGGGCATAAAATTTAAAATTATCATTATAAGATTTGGAATAAAAAACTAAAGTTTATGTGTCCGAGAGTTTTTCATAAAAATCTTTTCTCAACGAATAACGAATTTTATTCCATAAGTGAGTTCCACACTGTGTATATATATATATATATATATATATATATATATATATATATATATAAAAGTTTATTTTACTTAAAGTAGTTTAGTTTACATAAAACCTTTAACCTTTTTTAGTAAATTTTATTTAATTTCGCAACTTACTTTCCAGGATGAAGTTCGTTTGCTGTGGGGTGTTCCTACTAGTAACAAGTGCATCATTGTCGATGCATTTTAATGCCGCGAGTGCCATTCCCACACTTTGCACGTTTCTGAAACAACTTCATAGACAAGGGGTGTGAAAAGTGGCAACTGATGCCGTATAATCAACTAATATCACTTCTAATTTATAGGTCTTTTAGAAGTACGCGTGAGAAAGACATCCCGAACTATTTAGTATTTCATTTAGTAGATTTAGATTAGATATTCACTATCTATATATTTTTGATACTTCTTTTACCCGAAATGGCTACCCAAAAAATATTAAATGTCAATTACACAAGAATTAAAAAATAAAATATTTAATCTTCAAGCGTTCTATAAATTAAACTTTATTGTCGTCAACACTCGACACTGAAGTAATTGATTATGGCAAAGGCATATAAAAATCGGCAGTAAACAGATAAACACTTTTATGAGGCTAGTAATAAGTTTATTTTATTCTCGTCAGTATCAGTGGCGTCAGTGGCAGCACTTAAATAAGTAGTCAGTTTTGACCGGTTACAAGATTTTCAGGTGGGACATTGAAAAAAAAATGTCGCTCTAAAATGAAGCACCCTATTAACTATGTTATCCCCACAATGTGGATTGTTGGGTATCCCCAACATTTAATAGCCAATTATTATGTAAATTGTCCCCTGAATCCAAAAATAAAGTCAAAAGTTATAAAAGTAGAGCAGTTTTTGAGATTTGGTCAATTTCATATTATATGGAAAATTAACATGTTCGGGATACAAATTACTATTGACGAGAATTAATAATGGCTGCTTTTTCGCAATGACAATTAGTCATTTTTGACTAATTCATTTTTAGAGTGTAGTTTTGTAATATTGCACTGTTTTTATCATGTTGTGAGGAGGTATTAAAGGACTGGGATCTTGTGGACCTATAGGTGACCTATGGTGAGTATACTCACCATTTTGACCGGTTCGTATCGTAAAACGCATTTTACCTAATACTGATTTTTTGGGGTTATAACCCTATAACCTATAACCTATAACCTATATGTGCATGCTGCTATAACTCGTTCTCGCTTGCTGTTTTAAAGTAATACCTACTCCCTAAAAATGATTTAGTCAAAAATAACTAATTGCCAACCACTTATAATTGAGGAGCATCCGTGCAAAACCGGCTATATCCACTTTAATAAAATATTGGGAAAATGACAAAAACTCTCGGTTTCCTGGCCTTTACAGATAAAAGAAAAAGCAAACTTGAGTTTTGTGGGCTTTGTAGTACTTGATTTATAAGACCTAGTTTCGTTTTCAAAAACTTTATATTAAGGCCAAAATTTCAAAAAATGTTTTGTATATAGCCGGTTTTGCTCAAAAACCTAATAAAAAACGATTAAAATGTGAAAAAAAAACCTTTATAATTCAAAAATATTAACAAAATAAATTTAGTGCAAACATGAAAAAACAGAACAAATTTTAGTAGTACGAGCCCTAACCACAAAATGTTCGGACACTTCATAATTTATACAGAAATATTTTTCGTGAATACTATCTCAAAATTATTAGAAGTTATGAAAAATTCAGCTTATTTTGGCATATACCCCTCGAAGCGATTTTTATTTTTAAAAAGTTTACCTTTTATTTTTAGCTTTTAAAAAAAGGGTAACTTTTTAACTTTTTTTTGTATGAGTAAAAAAAGTTATAAATGGGCCCATTAAAAAGAACATAAAATATTATACAAACCCTGAAAATTTGGTAAAAATTGTATAAATAATAAGAAAGTTATAACGATATATATATCTGCAAAATCTCCCGTTTCCTAAGAAAATTGCAAAAACTCTTTAAAAATAGCATTTTTAAATTACTTATACTTTTTTATAACTTATTTATTTTTTACCAAATTTTCAGGGTTTGTATAATATTTTATGCTCTTTTTAATGGGCCCATTTATAACTTTCTTTACTCATACAAAAAAAAGTTTAAAAGTTAGCCTTTTTTTAAAAGCTAAAAATAAAAGGTAAACTTTTTAAAAATAAAAATCGCTTCGAGGGGTATATGCTAAAATAAGCTGAATTTTTCATAACCTCTAATAATTTTGAGATAGTATTCACGAAAAATATTTCTGTATAAATTATAAAGTGTCCGAACATTTTGTGGTTAGGGCTCGTAGTATCGACATATCCAAGCCACATATTATTATTTATTGGATATAGCCGGGTTTGCTATAAAAACGTGGATTTGGCCGGTTTTGCTCCTAAAGCAACCTTTTAAATGTAATTTTAACATGGATATAGTTGGATTTGAACAGAATTATCTTTGTTGTCGATAGAAATGAACCCAAAGATGCGAAATCAAAAAAAAACAAAAACTGAATAAAATGGATTTAGCCGGTTTTGCACGGATGCTCCTCAATTGTCGTCAACAGCAATTTCTATCCCGGACATTTAGCAGAACAGTTTTTGAGATATACACAGAAAAAACGCTTTGATATAGTCAATAACAATGCTATAATTGATTGTTTTTTCATTTCTCCAATAAAAGTTTATTCAATCCTCCAAATATGTTTGGAGCAATTGAGGGTAAGGGATTGATGTTATTAGAAATATTATATTCAGCCCACAACAAAATATTATCAAGTTAAAATTACTTGTTATAGTGTAAATGGCTCTTTAAACCTAATGGAAATGTCTACTTCCTTGAAAATGTTCGAAATGATTGTATTCAAAGTTTATCTCTTCAAGGTAAAATTAGCAATATTTTATTAAATATAAAATTAATTTATATTAAAAGTTATAATGCTTCAACCAAAGATTAAAAACAAATGAAATAAAATAGTCTTTGTTTTTTTATATTTTTGATTTTTATTCCAATGGAAACTAAGGTAAATTTACTTAAGTAAGTTATTACTTTTTCACAGTGAATACCAATGTTTTCAATGTTTTGAAAAATACTTGTTATTTGCCCAATTATCATTCCCATTTTTTCAATGCGGCTTATGTTCAATTTAATGATTGCTAAAATTCAGACAAACGCGCCAGGGCATCTCCTGCCACACCACACATCGGCAACCTGCAATCGCGTACGTGCGTATAGTTATATGTGATCAACTGATTAATATTTCTGGTGAATCCGATTGATGTAAGTGTATGGATTATCTCTTGTATAGGTAGTGTTTAGTTGTTTGTTATATTTGCTAATTTCTTTGGGGTTGTACTCCCTAATCCCCAGTAATTTAATTACTCAATTATATCTAAATGATAACAAGAAGGTAAATGTGTACTTATATAGGTATATTCCATGGACACAGTTTATCTTGATATTCGGTGTCATTCCTTAAAATGGCTATTTTGCTTGAATTGACGAAGTATTTATTTATTTATAAAAAAAATTCTCATAGCATTTCAGTACCATCATGATATCCTTGAAGGGCGTCCAGAAAGTATATATTGCTTTAGGACTTTCAGAAATCTTTAGGATTCGCCTCTAAATACATAAGATAAAATTCCTATTTCGTTTTAGAATAACCATGCACCATGCCAGCTGTCTGCCATGGCCATCCTGCACATCCAGTACAGTAACTGTTGCTAGTGATGGGTCAGCAACTTTCTTAGAGCCTAATATCACCAACACTTGTAGTGGGTTCCTAATAGTTCCTACAGAAAACAGAACAATTTCATTTTATGGATCGAAAAACACAAGACTACCAGAAACAGTTTCACAAGACTACCAGAAACAGTTTCCAGAATTCATTTTATTTAATGTTCATAATAATGTATTTTATATACACATTTAAAGGAATTAGAGCTTTGATTATATTTAATGTAGCCATTCATTAGAAACCATAACTTGTATGCAAAAGATAGTTTTTCATTAAGATTCACTGTTGATTTAATTAAATAACAATTTAATTCAATAATTTCTTATGATTTAACTAACTAAGTTTTAATATGGATTTAATAGAATCACCATTTAATTAATTGACTTCTTCTGTTTGAACTAATTTTAAGCAGGTTTGCACAAATAAATGTAAGACAATCATTTATTTGTGATCATAGCTGTAATTCAGGTATTGCAAGTACAGTACACCATTGGCCCAATGTTTAATCACAATATGAAAGCTTTTTCTCTGTGTAGGTAGTCAGTTTTCCATATAATATGGAATTGCCTATATCTTAAAAATTGCTCAACTGTTATAATTCAGGGGATAATTTTACATAAGAATTGGCTGTTAAATGTTGGGGATTCCATGGTATAAGTTAGAAAGCAGCCACTAATAAGTATAGTAAGAAGTCATTTTTGACTAATTCATTTTTAGAGAGTACCTAAGCCATATAACTTATATGTAATTATGTACCAACTTTCAGGCCTTATGACACCAACGCCGGTTTCAGTACACAATAATAACACTCAAATTCCATTATTTTTGTAAATTTTCGATCCGAAGCCTTTCATCATTTTTGTAGTTCTTATATAACTTATATTTTTGTGAAAATTCATATCAATAATTATATTTAAATAAAGATTTTTTTAATACAATTGTCATTTATTTACTACCTGCTGTTAAGAAAACCTAATTATAAGGGTAAGTGCAATCAATAATACTTAAACGATTATATCCTGTTTTAAAAACTATTCTCTAAAGAAGCTGAAATAATATACTAATCGTTCCATATACCAATAAGTAGTCGTAAGTTTTAACAGTGTGTAGTGGTAAAATTAATAAAACGGTAATTATATAACAATATGTAGTAGTAAAATTTAATTATAGCAGTAGTGGTAACGATTACTTTGCTGTAATGTCAATTCGTAATGTAACATTACCATTCTGTAATGGTAGCAACTAAAGCCGGGTCTACAATTGTGGCAGGTCGCAGTTCGCAGAACATAAGCTTGCGCAATGCACCCAGCTGACAAAAGAACCTTGCTCCAGCGTCACGTCGCGGGGTGCTTTGCGCAAGCTTATGTTCTGCGTTCTACTGGTTGGCGCATATTTTACCCACATAACAAACCGCTTATTTTTTTGAGTGCATCAGCGGCGACGGCCTAGTCTTGAAAAATTAATTATCACCACATTCACAACTAATTGTTCAAATCAAAGCTAAACGCTAGGACACGTAAACTTAATTTTTGACCGTAGATTACAAATCCGTGTTTGGTTTAACTGTATCAGGTCAAAATTCAAAGAAATTTAATTTTTAAGTTTTAGAGCATATCATTATAAATAAAAAAAAAAATAAGTTGAGCTGCTTCCTCACATCGATTCCAACACTTGTTCCTGAGGGTTATATTTTGATAATTTAGGAAATGTTTTTTAGTCACAAACATTGTTCTATTGCTTCATGTCTCTGCACATATGTACTCTTATATTTTTAGAAAAAAGTGGTACCCTACAGACATGTTTTCTTGGGGATATTTTGTTTGATTTCCCTGGTCTCTTCTAGATGAAAACGTAATCTTACGTTTTTTTTGACAGACGATTAAAACTATTAAATTTAAATTGCTTCATTTAGCAGTATAGCACCAGATCATCCAAATGCTGTTTCCTAGGTATGTAGTTATTTGGTGCGCTTAATTCGAATCTGTAGTCGGTTTTGCTCCATCTTGTTAGGTTCTAAATGAAAAGTGCATACCCAGTGGGTATTACCCACACTATGGTGTTTAGCATTTTTTTGTTAATTTTTAAATAATACGTTTAAGGTTATTAAAGGCTACTCTTATTTTATTTATAAAATTTTCTGCCCTTTGTACCTTTGGGGATAAGATGGTTGAATAAAATAATTAAGAAAAAAAACGTTAACAGGTTGACTGCCGACTACTCCGATAGGATAAAGGATAAAATTATGTATGGAGTATACTATAAAATATTGTATGCCATGCGGCTGAGATATATATTTTTGTGCTTCTATCAATTATAGGCCTACGTTAGGCATCGACATTCAAACTTTGAGGTCAGGACAAAAATACTCACATCTTAGTCTTATGACATTAATAACTATTCCAGGAAATTAAATAAGCTATAGCTATTTACGTTCACTATACTTAACTTCTTAACTTTTCAAACCATCATCAATAGTTTATTTTGTAGATCATAAAAACGCATAATTAAATAAAATAAAGTAAGCAATGTATGTAGCATTTGTATAGAATGTGATGCATCCTAATATAGATGTTTTTTTATTAGTAGTAACACTCCTGCGTCGCTTACCTCATACCTCATACCATAAACTTTCAGCTCGCCCATAAAGATTCATTTACAAAGCTTGACATAACTATAACCTCTGGGCGAAATTTTACTTCGCCCGCGGGCTGAAGTTAGATTTAAGTTAAAATTGGAAAAAAGTGAGGTTATGTTGCTTGACAGCTGTCAGATTTCAGATAAAATATCAAATAAAATTGGCTTTAAATTCTCTGTGGTAGTTGAATAAAATATTGTGTGTTACCGCACTAAGGTAGCGAGGAATCTCCTCTTTAACAAAGTAGATGTACATGTCTAAAATAGATCTTTAATATAATTTAAGTTTACTTGTAAGTAAAACTTTTAAATATGAAAATCCCGGAATTACTAACGATCCGACATGTTTATTCTGTATTGATAAACAACGCAAATGAACCCGAGGCAAAATTAAATGTGCTTCATGTTAAGGGTGGCTGGCAAAAAAGAACGAACTGTCTGACTGTTGGTACACAATGTACTAAAATACGGACATCTTATGTAGGGAACACGCCAAAGTAAGTCGTTTGGATATTTGAAAGAGCGCCTCATTAATATGCAGCCGTAGGGCGTTTTTCGTAAGGTGCCCTCTCTGCTACCGAACAAACGGGAGTTTTTCTTTTAAAATTAATTATATACTTAACCTCATTTAAGGCAAATATTTCATGTTAAATGACGTTTGATCATTAGTCACAAAGGATGCGCCACAACCTTAATCAATTCCCTCTAACAAAGGTATCAGCTTTTGTGTTTTCTTTATTTTAATTTACAAATTTTTACATTCTTTGACTGTCCAAAACTACCATAAAATATCACTAATTAAAAGAACCTAATTTTAAATTGGATAATTTTGCATTATATCTAAATACTAATACTATACAGTATAGTCTATACTAAATTACTTAAATATTATTATTAAAGATTACTAATATAATAATAATTATTATTATTATTAAATATTACTAATATTGTATTATACACGGTTTGTCCAGAAAAGTAAAGAAGAGTATGCCACCAGTAAAAATAAAAGCAAATTTTATCCGTTTGCCGCTATAGCATCTTTACAAAATACTGTATTTAATGTCTAGGCCTTCTTGTAATAAATTTTGTAAATCACTCCAAGTAATTAACCATTAGTAACAACAACAGTTTTCAAAAAAAAAACCGCAAGCATAGCCAAAGAAAAAATGCCGTAAAAAAACGACTCACATAAACAGTCAAATCAGTCATGTGCAGACAAAAAGCAACTCGGTGTCTTTTATAAATACAAAAGAATATAATCTGGTCCCAAAGAAATAAATATTTGTATAATACAAGGCAGGTTTAAGGGGTAAATAAGGTAACCAACCGAAGTGTTTGCCTACATAAAAAAGTAATTCTGGACAACCGCACAGTGGGTTGGGTAAATAAGTGGGGTGCATCTTTACTGATTTTTAGCAAGCAAAACGACTCGCAACAGCAAAATTTTTCTTTGAAGTGTAAAATCAACTGCTCATTCCAAGTACTAAGGCAGAGGGGCACTGCGAATGGCTTGTTGTGGACGGCAAAACTTTGGTACTGAAGACAAGATTCAGATCTCGTACAGTGGGTCAAATATTTCAAAAGCAGTTACCGCATTTTCACAATTGAATTAATCCCGGGTTTAAGGAAATTCTGGATTGTACTTAGTTTTGGGTTAGGCGATCGTCCCCCGAAAACCAAAATGTTTTCCTTTCTTGTCCCAAATTCCACTATCCAAAAAATCGGGCGTATAGCGCGACCCGGCGACAAAATCCCAAGGGAGATTTATCAGCCAGGGTAAAATTTGTATTCATCAAACACAGGTATTGCTGTGCAGTTGCGGAATACGTAGGAGTACTAAAATGGGGAAACATATCTCTGGGAGACCAGTGTATGACTGATGGGGCCAGCTATACGTACCTTATACTTATACGCGTACAATAATAGAAACAATAAATAATTTATAAATATAAGTAAACTATATAAAATTTATTATTTTTTTATTTAAAATTCATACAGCAAAAATAAACAAGACACCAAATAATCTTCGTAACTACTAAGTCTAATAACACCTTTGACATTATTAAACTAGTAGGAGGCCTAATTTTTTAATAAACAGGACACATCAAGGCACGCTAATGCATTTTTTCTTTCTATTCGTAAATTCATCATCAATCAGTTTGTGAATAAATTAATCTTGATCAAATTTTAATAATGTCAAACTTCCCCTCCTAATAATAATAGGAATTTTGATGATAGCAAAGAAACAAGTATAAAAAATATTTTAAATTGCACTATGATTGAATCAATATAAAGAGGGTTTTAGTAAAAGTAGAAAATAAAACTAGAAAGCACAGAAACTAATGAAACATTTTCGTATAACTGCATAATAAAAGTTTTCCTATATAGATGCACTTAAAAATTTTATTCGAGTGGTTCGGAAAGAAATAGTAAAATTTATTGGTGCACTGAATGGTAAAATATTTTTTAAAATAAGCTATAATCCGTTTAAAATGTTTATGTTAATCATATTTTCCATGCGTAAATCAGGTATTGATATGGTAATTATTTTTAATATAGAGGTGCTGGTTTAATATTTTTAAAGGCGAAGTTCCACCAAAATTATTTGATAAAACACAAACATATAAAATAAAATTCTTTAAAAGTTTACCCCGGAATAAGGGAAAAAATCTTGATTAAAAAAAAAAAATTAATGACTTGTTTTCAACACATTTTTTAAAAAATATCTTCAAACGGTTTAAAATTCTCCCAAAAGGTTTAATTAACAAAATGATTTCATAAAAAATGGAAAAATCATCATGAATATTTTTTTATATCGTCTAATAAACTATAAAATAGGTTTATGCACGATGACATTATAATATGACAATTATAACAAAAATTCTTTGACGTAAACGTCTTTTTATAGCCCGAGGGCATTATTATGACCCAGCGGGCTATAATGAAACGAAGTAAGTTTTTTCGTATAAAGATTTTGATTTTTCCGGCAGCAGGCCGCAATTTTTCGTCTTTTCAGCTGCTTCCTCAATTTCATTCATATTTAAACTTTAAAACTGACTGATGTCAGTTGACATTATAATATGAAAATTATAACAAAAATTCTTTGACGTAATAGTTATTTATGTATTAAGGGCATAATAAGGTTTTTATGGTCCGAGGCGCTATTTCGAGCCCGAGCGCGTTAGCGCGAGGGCTAGAAAAGCGTCGTAGGACCATAAAAACCAGTTATGCCAGCAATGCATACAAAACTTTATGCACGATTAATATATTAATATTTTTAATATATTAATGTTTTTAAAGACGTTTACGTCAAAGAATTTTTGATATAATTGTCATATTATAATGTCAACTGACATCAGTCAGTTTTAAAGTTTAAAGATGAATGAAATTGAGGAAGCAGCTGAAAAGGCGAAAAATTGCGGCCTGCTGCCGGAAAAATCAAAATCTTTATACGAAAAAACTTACTTCGAATATATCAAATGGTGTAACATTGTTGTTTTTAATTTTTGACGTTTCATTATAGCCCGCTGGGTCATAATAACGCCCGCGGGCTATAAAAAGACGTTTACGTCAATGAATTTTTGTTATAATTGTCATATTATAATGTCATCGTGCATAAACGTCTTTAAAAACAATAATATATTAAAAATAATAATATATTAATCGTGCATAAAGTTTTGTATGCATTGCTGGCATAACTGGTTTTTATAGTCCTATAGGACGCTTTTCTCGAAATAGCGCCTCGGACCATAAAAACCTCATTATACCCTTAATACATAAATAACTATTAGGTTTGCAAACGCAGCTTGCACGTAAAAAATATATGCATTTTTGACAAAAAATGCTATGTTTCCTTTATCTTAATTTGATTCTATTATTCTACAAATCAAGACAAAAATTTTGAGTTTGATAATAATTATAATTATAATTGGCCGTTGCTAGTCGTCCGTATAATCGGACGAATAAAATATATTAATCGTCGGATTGCTAGTCGTCCGTATACACTGAAAGAAATATATGTATGTTTGTTTTAGCAATGTATGTGGTTCATATATGGACTACCACATACATTGCTAAAACAAACATATATTATATTTAGTTTTAACATAATATGTTAAAACTAAATATAAAAATGGTTAAGGTAAATATATTTTATGTTTCATATATGGACTACCACATACATTGCTAAAACAAACATATATTTCTTTCAGTGTAATCGGACGAATAAAATATATTAATCGTCCGATTATCGGATGAATAAAATATATTAATCGTCCGGTAATAACATAAATAAATAATAAAAAGATTATCGGACTCAAACTCAACAACACAACCCAACCGACCCCGCCCCATTGGACATTAATATCACAGATAATTACAGAGTTACAGTATACAAAGTAGCACATGGAATAATATTACATAACATACAATTTAATTTATATACAATAATAATATTAGGCTGCCTGCCCGGCGTCGCGACGTCCCGGCTGGCTGACGTTGTTATGTCACCTCCGTTAACTGCACCCTGTTTACATTTTGGAGTTATTGCCATTCCTCTCGTAAACGATTTAGGGGCATTCTCAGTCTTTGAACAAGTCGATAATTAATTTTTTGGTGCTGATGGGGCTGCAAAATTTAAGGTTAGATACCCAGAAAAAATAACTTAAAAAACCTGGTTACAAGCGAACGCCCTACCATATAAGCTATCTAGCTTGTTGTCAAATATTAAACGGTCGGTGAACAAAAGCGGATTATAATTATGACGTAACTAACGTTATGTTATTACCGGACGATTAATATATTTTATTCATCCGATGATCGGACGATTAATATATTTTATTCATCCGATGATCGGACGATTAATATATTTTATTCATCCGATGATCGGACGATTAATATATTTTATTCATCCGATGATCGGACGATTAGACAAGTCGATTATTATAATTATTATAATTCCAATACTGTAATGCTGTAAAATGTAGGCTCATCGGAAAATAAAATAATGTTGCGGAAAAGTACTGGCTGTTCATAATTTTAACGCCCAACCACCAGCAAAAATCCAAACTTTTGGCTAAATTTTTAGGTTTAGTGCATGGTAAATTATGGGTTTGTATGGATAAATTTTAAGTGCTTTTAAAATCCTCTGCAAATGCGATTTACTAACCCCCTGTTCCAGTGATCTCCTTTTCAACGATAATTTAGGATTTTTGTAACGATTCCATAACCAGCATAGTTAGTTTTGCTTAAAACTTTAACAGAACCGGTTTCTAAATACTTTTTAATAATATTTTTACAGTGACTCAGGATAGGTACAAATTTGTATATTTATTATTAAATTCATTAATAACTCTGAACTAAACTAATTATATTCTATGTTCCTTCAACATTTTTAAACGTGAACGTTAATGACGTTAATCAAAATTAATAATAATCATAAATCAAATATACTAAATTTACGAAATTTGAAAGGGTACAAACGGAATTAGCCATTTTGAAACCGGCAAAAACTTTTATGAGGAAAACATTTTTCTAGAAAAATTAATCATAAAAAAGTCGATCCAGGGACATACTGTATATAGTTAAAGCGTACTGTTTAAAAAAAGTATTTTTTCTACGACCATTATGTAAAAGTCACATTTCGTATTGGGATCGTTGCTTAGAAAATTAATCTTTTCATTGGCAAGGCAAAACACGAATGCAAAGTTACATTTTTGTGTGAAAAGTGACAGGTCTGTGTGAAAAGAAATTGACAGCATTGTTTGACATTCGTTTCAAAATTTGTATTGTATTTGTATATGTCTAAATATTATTTAGAACACAATTAATTGTGTTTGTATAATAAATTCTAGTTTTTAGTGCCTTTATTCAAATTGAGAAGGTAAGTTTATTGATTTTAAGTAACTTATGCCTTAAATTAAAAGAATAAGATGAAAGAATTTTAACAGCTGTCAAACACGTTTTTAGGTTATTTTATTTTGTATTTGAATATAATAAAAAATAAAAGGGTCGTAGAAAAAACATTGTGTTTCACTTGTGAGAAAAGCTTTCTTCAAGCTCGTGTTAATGCACACTCGGCCTGACGGCCTCGTGTGCAACTTAAACACTTACATGAAAAAGTCAACACTTGTAAAACAAATAACTATTTTATAATAAATTTTTAAAGTGCACTGCATATGTGATAAAAATCCAAGTATATAACAAATTGATTTTCCTCAATGCTATTTAGTATTCCCACGGAGTCCTTATTCAGTATAAAAATCCTGAGATCCATTTGAAAGGAAGTGTGTGTAATACTTCGCGGTCGGTTGAATGGAGGCAAATCCCTTCGTCAAACTAGAGAGCTCGTGGTTCTACAAGGCGATACATCGATAATACACGGTCTCCGTGGGGTGGCAGGGGTCCGTTTGGGGCGACACGTGTTGAGGTGCCGACCGGCGACAAGACATGGAAAGCACATTAGAAGCCCCCGAGCCCCTGGCCCCAGGACTCGGCCATTATTTGCATGCAGCAGCCAGCCGATCTCGTTCTCAGGCTCAAGTGCTTGTTCTGCTCCGTGCCATTCTTTCCTGTTGACGTTAAGAATCCTACGGATCTTGTCAATCTTCTCTTGTATACACATATTTTTTTATTAAAGAGAAATTGCTTTACAATAAGAAAAACAAAAATGGGCCAATTCATTAAAAAACTTATTTGGGGATGTCAAAGAAAATCATCTTAAAATATGTATTTGCATAATTATTATTATAAACAAAAGTTCTATATTATATATATAATATATATATGATAAATTGTATTTAATATATATATATATGATAAATTTTTTAAGAATAAATAAATTTAAAGTTCTAAATGTTTATAAACATAATAATCAAAACTCATGACAGGATTAATAATAGTAGGTATATAATGTATCAAGTTTGATAAACGCCATTTAAGTCACAAATTTAAATAAATCTCGCTCGTGCTTAATTAAATGAGTGTTTAGAAAAGTTTGTAAACGAGTTGCATACTTTTCTTTGCGACAAATACTTATTATAATCTAAAAATAATTTAAATTAAATATTTGTATAGAACGACATCTATAAAAAAATAGAGTAACTCGCCTAACAATTTCTAACTTACCGACACGCCATGGCGCGCCAGTCAAAATGTCAAATTTGTATGTGCATATCAAAATTGATCCCTTGAAAATGGACTAACAACCGTTTAAAAGATAATAGATAGAAGTTTTTCACAGTAAAAGTAAAGATAATGTTTGATAAGCACTTTACGGTGGAGTCTCCACCCGAATTTTTTAATGCTTTCAGTTAAATCTAGTTTACTACCGGAAAAATCAAAAGGTCAGTACAAAGTTGCCTATAAACTTTTTAAATAGGTATTGGGGTTTAGAAACTATTTTATACTTTTTATTTTTGTATTAAGATAATAAACTTTATTCTAATGATTGTATAACATTTGACAACAGTCAACTAACTTAAAACTAACTTTAGGCCGTGACTAAAGCGACATAAAGCCACTTGCTAGTATGTATTTAAAAGATCACTTAGTGCCATGGAAACATGTAAGGTAATGGGCATTTTAAAAATGGGAGTAAAAAAAAAATTATGTTAAAAAACCCTTTAGGACACAATATTTCTCAAACTGTCTAAACCAGTGTTTCCAAGCTTTTTACTTTCTTGCACGATTTAAACCATTACCATCTTCCGTTATTGCTTAAATCATCTAAATTTTAGAATCATCAAACTTGTTTATTTTAACTGTTTTTTGTTTTAAATTCTTAATAAATACTAATTTAAATTTACTTTAGAGATCTACAGTTTTCCGAACATGGCGTACTAACGCCATACCACATGAATAATTTCTTTTTCAGGCAAGTGGTTTTGGACTTAAATACTCGGAAACGCTTTGTATTTCTCAAGCCAAAAAATAACCAAATAAAAATGGTGGTAAGTGAGCTGAATAAAATAACTCCTATCGCATGGTGTTTAAAACTTGACTGTTTAAAAAACTATATAGTATATTTTAGTTAAAAATATTTACCAGGATACAAGGGCATACCAATAGGTCCTTGGAATTTTCAAAACATGTCGCCACAATTATCAAATAAGATAGTGTCGAATACTGTCAAAATACTGTCGAAATCAATCTGCCAAAAAGTCTGCAAAATCCTATTGGAAGATTAAAGGGCGAATGTGTGATATTGCTAAGACTATAAGAATCCTAACTGAATTGCCGGTTACAATTTTGCACAACATTTACAAATAAAAACCGCCTTTATTTAGTAAAGAAAAATATCATTTACCAAGATAGTTTCCCAGCTAACAAAGCTGTTATAAACTTAATTAACCTGGGAATTGTTTCCTCGTTATTTTTCAGATATGGTCCACTGTGACCTTCTTTTTTTACAGAACTAAAAAAAATTGATGTCTGGGAAGGGATGCGCCTCAAATGCTGAAGTAATCTACACTGTAGATGAATTTTTTGACGAAAAAGAGCAGTCGTTTTACTCTAAAGGAATAAAGAAGTTAGAGTATCGTTGGAATAAATGTATTGAGCTAACAATACATTATTTTAACAATGTGGCCCAAACGATTGCATTATTATACTTATTTTAAGGACTTATTAATAAGTATAATAAGAAAAATAACAAATATAATAATTATTATATATTTATATTATTGTGTTAAAACAAACTTTTCTATTAGAAATATTTTATGTACCCAATTAAACATTGTAATCAAAGTTTATAATGGATATATTTCATTAAAACGCCTTTACAAACAAAAATCCAAATGTCGAATCCAAAAACAACAATAAAAACAAATGTCCAAACAGGATAACATATTTAAAAAAAAAAAATTTAACTAAAAGCGAACGACATAAACGAGCAAGGGCGTGTTAATTTTATCAAATGTTGACAAGAATTTACATCGAGATACGTAGACAGACCTGTTGTTTCATTGATAAAGGTAACTTGTACTTGACATATGAAACGGTACATATTTTTCGAATTAGTATCAAAAACCGACATTTAAATAATGAATATTTATAATCCCCCAAATGGATTTAACGTCAGTCACATGTCTATGGAAGTAACAAAACAACGAAGAGTGGTAGCTGATGTTGGATTATTACAAGACAGAAATAATCCAATAAATCTATTAATATGTTACGACTTTGTTTTTCCCAGGACCCATTTTCACCACAACTTCGTAATTACCATTAATTTAACTCATCAAAGACCTCAACTCTTGCACCATCAATTTTTTGCCGGACAGCTGATCCATTAGATCCAGAAACCGTTGGACGACAAATGAAGGCGACGCCACGCGTTTAAAAGCAAACTTTTCCCCGCCCCCCTCGATCCAGTCGACGCTGATATACATTACGGTCACGTGACACCCTGACGTCCGTTATTGTTTGTTGTATCGTAGAGGCGTACTTTATTGCCCCAGGACTTAATCCTCTGCAGTTGTCCCGTCACCTTCTCCCGACTAATGTTTTATTATTGCCATCGGCTTTGGTCGTACGTGTGTTTTGGTTTGTACTTAATTTTATGCTGATTAAACTGTTATTGAAAACGCAATGAGTTTCTACTAATCAATAAAAATGTTTATTTCATATTGTTAAATAATATGAATTATCAAATTCTGCTCATATTGCTGAGTTATCAAAAAAGTAAAAGAACCGTTAACTACATTTCTTTTGGAACTGAGAAAAAGCGAAAAAGAATTGGTGTTAGAAATCGTGTAATAAACAGATAAAATTTAAAAAGAAAAACTTGAATATTTTTCAAAATAAAAAATTACAGGTTTTTGCTTCTTAAAACTACTTAGAGCCGGTTTATCAATGTCCAGCTAAGGTTGCAGTTAGTTATCTGGTGGATAATTTCCATGGATAAGATTGTTTTCACAACGATCGATATGGAATTTAACTGTCAGATAGACTAACTGTAACTTAACCAGAGATTGATAAACCGGCCCTTAGTAAATTATTGACAATTTTTTTCCTAACCACAGCTTGCGCAAACTGCCTTCAATCCTTTGTATAGAAAATTCGACAGTCGACACTCGACAGTCGAATATTGACAAAATGCAGTTAACGTTTTTTTACAGGAAACAAAGATGCGACTTTGACTCCGCGCGTCTTTATTTCACTGAAGAAATTAAATTGCACGGCAAGGTTTTTATTTTTGTAAAGTGACCCATTTTCATAAAAGAGCCTTAATGGACAATGACGCTCTCGGAAATCTTTAATTCTGACAAATTAAACGCTTATTTCCTTAAAACCATTTTACATTTATTTAGACCAAAATTTAAAATTCCAAAACACAGTAGCACGTTGAACGGAAAGTGTGATATAATGATTTTAAATGCACCAAAATATTTGCCTTACATAAAAGAGCATACTTAACATACTTATTATTTGTTTAATTAAATCTATTCAATTCGTATCATGTCTATGAGACATATCATAGAATTATTTCCACAAGATTTCCATAAAGTGTTTTATATTTATAATATTAAGTCTACTAATACTTCTTAGTAACACCAGTTCAGAAGTCAAATTATTATAAACCTCCGTACAAAAATGATGGTAAAATATCATGTGAGTTAAACCTAAATTAGGAAAAATTGAGGTTAAACCGTTTAGTTGACAGATGTCAAATGTTTAACAAATAAAATTGGCTTTGAATCCTTCTTTGTGTTCGTCGTAGAAAAAGTATAGTCTAATTAAAAGTCGTGACTAAAATGGAGTTTATCAAACTTGATACATAATATACTATTCTTATATGTAAACTGATGGAGATATGACAGGTATATATATATATATATATATATATATATATATATATATAGGTATTCCTATATATACTGGGTATTTCATAGTTTCTTGAGATTTTACCAATGTAAATTTGATGATATGTAAAATCGCTTTTAGTTTATATTTAGAGTTTTTTAGTATGCTTTCTATATAATTTAGTGTTTTTTCTCAAATAAACTAATTGTGTAATTTATGTTAAAAGTGAGATTTTTTAAATTTAATGTATACATGTAAATATGTTTATTAGGGTGAGCCAAAAAAACTAACCTATCGGATTTATGAACCTACATACCGAGAAAAAAATTTCCCTGCAAGGCAAAATTTTTTGCTCAATTTTAAAAGGTGTCGGTGAGCATTCTAAGTTTTCCATTGAAATAACACGTAAAAAAATCTTTTTTCATTAAAAAGACTATAACTTTTGAACCGTTTGAGATAAAATTTTTTACGTCGCGGATTCTTGTAGAGCATAAAATTTCCCAAAGAATCTATACCAGGATTATTTTTTTTAATTCAAAAATTCGTATGTTTGAAAGCTTTGAAAAGTGTAAAAAATCACTAAAACTGCAATTACAGGAATAAGTTTTATACATTGTTTATATTTTTATACTTAGACTTTTTTAATCAAATTTATAAATTTATCCCTATCCAAAGTCTACATCCCCATCTTGATAATTATCCACATTAATGTATAGGTAAGAAGTATTTGCCTTATTTAAAGTTTTTTTATTTGAACTTTTTTAAGGATTTATTTTGTTTTAACTTTGATGAATTTTAAACATTTCATTTAAAGTAGATGATCGTATACGATATAATGATTGTAAATTGTAATGGATAGGTAAACAATCTTATCAGATTTAGCTTTAGCGTATTGGTTAGTTTTTCCTCAACTATTTTTTTTTGATTATGATTATTGTATTATATTATTTAATATTTTATTAAGTCCCTACACAATGGCCTAAAACTATGTAATATAATACTTTTGCTGGTGGTTAATGGCTGCTACTCACATCCGGTCAGGCGTTCGGTGGGAGGCGGTGCTCGTGTTTACATGTGTCGAACAGCCCCCTGTCGGACATGTGAGTAGGTACGTTGTTAGTGTTAGCAACAACTATTGCATGTTTATTGCTCCTACTTCCTCCCTGACGTTTGATGGACATCAGGAAAAAATTTATCGGGAACTTATTTAACAAATGTAACTCACACGGAATAACACAATTTAGGTTTTTTAGGTTTTAAGATTAAAACAGTATTTAAAGCGACTGACGTTTATCCTTTTCTATTATATTTATTTTAATTTAAATACATTTGTCTGATGTCACAAAGCCACTAAAAAGGACTTAACTACTTTTTTAGTTTAAATTAAGGGATTAAACGAAAAGAGGATCACTGTATAATAATGTTATCACGGATTTTAGTTTTAGGTTTGCGCCCAGTTTTTAAGGGAGCAGTTTCAAATAAAATTTCACGCATTTAATTTAAGTTTACAATAATTATGTTAATATTTTTTTACTTAGCTTGCTATCATACTCTTCAATGACCACTTTTATATTATGTTTTCTCTTCATCTCGACACGTGATGCCTAATAAAGTGTTATTGCTCTTTCTAAGCCAGTGTGCTAAAATTGACACGTGACTCGTATAAATGGAATTATTCCTGAATTGTATTTTATAGCGAGGGGAGAAAGTTCACAAACATGTCTATGTTTTGATTGTGGTGCACTCAAATGATTTTAAAAGTAAAATGTTTGTTAATTTTTTATTAACTTTGACAATCTTAACAATACAGGTCTATCTTCTGCAATATAAAATTTAGGTGAATTTGGTATGTATTTAAATTGTAAGTAAATACATCATTAAATGTACTTATTTTTTAATATTATATCCCGTGATTATGTAGTCTTAAACATAACCGTATTTTTTATCTGACGTCCCAAAATTAATTAATAATTTTACTAATTTAATAATTAACTAAATAGCAATTTATTAAATATAAATTAACCCATTTAGGCCTACCGTATAATATTTCATACAGAAAACACGTGTTACTTTAAGGTTATGTAAAACCAGCTGTTTAATAATTTTGTAATGTTTAATTTTGTAGTTAACTAAAAAGAGGTAAACAATAGATACAGTGAAATACTAAATTGTTTCTAGTGTTTATTTGTAAGTGAACGTTTGCAATTAGGTCATTATGCCGCTAAGGTAAGTTAACGTTATTTATTTTTGATAATATTAGCTATGTATAAAATTTTATTGAAAATTATTAGGACATCATGTATTGGGTTACCTACGTATAATATTATTTTTTTACAATTAAACTCAAATATTTTTTATATTGGAGGGCAATTTATACTACGTATGGCATATATGAGTCTTAGTAATTTTTTTTACAGAAAGGATTATTATAACCCAGATGATACCTACTCAAGATGCCGAAGAATTTATTATCTATATACAAGAAATAGACTCAGATTACGAAGAGTGCGACGAAATTAAAAATAGCAAGGAATTGAGTTTAGTTTTTTTACCTCCAGATGATGGTAACAGTGAAGATGAATCCACGTTTCTATTGCATAATCTAGGTAGGGGAGTTTTAAAGAAAGAAAATTATTGCACTGTTAATAGATAATAATGAAAAGAAAGAAATTAAGATAAATAAAAAATAATAGAACAAAATAAATTTGAGTACATTTGACTCTGTAATGGAAACAAATGAAACCGTAGAAGATACAACCATAATAGATAGTGACGATACTCAGGAAGATATGACAAAATGAAAACAAATGAAGCCAAAAAAAATATTCCCTTATCCGATTTATTTAAACTTAGCAAGAAACAAATACAAATTATTAAAAAGAATCTAAAAGAAAAAGCTTGAAAAAATTAAATTTTGACTGCAAGTAAGAGACTCTTTCCAACCAAATGTAGGGAGAATAAAAAATGAAAACTTAGAACCAATAGATATTTTTAAAATATGGGTATATATTCCAAGTATGTATATATATTTTTAGTTTTATTATGGTCTTCAAAGTTTTATTATGGTCTTCAAGAACGCTTTAAAACAAAATTATGTTTTAAAACGTTCTTGAAGACCATAATAAAACTAAAAATGTTACTTGAGATATAAAATTTATATGAGTTTATAATGAAAATTAATAAACAAATTCTGCACAAGCAGAATTTAATTTAAAGTTTGCGAAAAAAAGATAAATTTTTGCTCGGCCGTACCGGCCCCAATAAATATAATATAAATTTAATTGGTTCAATTTATTATTTACCATAATTTATCGACAAATTTCAAATTTCATTTAAAAATTCCAAATAATACCGATTTTATACCATTTTAAATTTTTAATATTTCTTTTCAGATTAGACGAATTAAATTTATATTATATTTATTGGGGGGCCATTGGGCCGGTACGGCCGAGCAAAAAGTTATCTTTTTTCGAAAACTTCAATTTAAATTCTGCTTGCGCAGAACTTGTTTATTTAATGTAATTATAAACTCATATAAATTTGGTGTGGGTCCCATACCTAATAATTGAGATATCGGTATACCAAAAATCCACCAGCCGCCACTGCTTGTTATCAATAGCATGTCGCGCGATAGATTTGAAGCAATACATCGTTACTAGCATTATGCAGATAATAATAAAATAGATAAGAATAAAATTTATAAAATACACATAAATGTAGAAATTAGTTTTTTCCCTATAGGACCCCATAGGTTTTAATAAAATTTTGTCAAATGTTTTATGGTTGCTCTATAGGGATATCCCTATATATCCTTCATTGAGTTATTTTCTATCGGTCTCAATAGGGAAAATGTAAAAGTTATGGTGTGCCTATAGGTAATTTCCTATACATTTTCTATCGGGCTGAATCCGGAAAAAACCATGGACAAATGCACATATTGAATCCGGTAGCGCCCGATAGATTATTTTGTATAGGTCTCTATGGGGTATTTTAAGCAGGGTTGTGAAGTATGGTCTGTAGACTCTAGTGACTTTTACATAATATTTATTTAATCTGTTTTATCTACCTAAAGAACGTAAAGGTATTGTAAAAAAGACTTTTTCTAATCATATTAAAGAATTTGTATACATTTCCTAAACGTTTTCAATTGAGAAAGTGGCTCAGACGTAAACTATGAAAAAAATTGATTTATTTATTCACAATTAAGCCTGAATTATAGATAGCCTTCCTTCCTTCCTTCCTTCCTTCCCGTAGAAGATGAACAAAACGAAACCCAATAAACATTTTTGGAGGCATGTCCATAACAACCACTGTGATTGGTCATGTCAAAGGCCTTTACGGTGAAAGATAAAACTTAAAAATTTCTACGGGAGGAAGGAATGCCGTCCTCACGGTACGGGAATCTATAACACAAGGGAACAAAATTAAACTTTTTTTTGTTGCATGGAATTTAATGCCTGTTGTTTATTAATTTGAGGTCGCTGATTTCAAATCTAACCCCATTTTTTCTTTAGCAGCTCTAGTTTTTGAGATACAGCTGTCAGACATATTCCTGTACTGCTGCTGATATGGGTAGAATCAAGTACAACGAACACAAGTGGCTGATATGTGTAGATCTAAAAATGGTGAATTTTCTTCTTGGACAACAAGGGGGCTATACAAAATATCCTTTTTTATTTGTCTGTGGGACAGCAGAGCTAAGTCTGAGCACTGGGTTAGAAAAGATTGGCCTTCCAGGCAAGATATGGTTCCGGGAAAACTGAATGTGATAAATGAACCCCTTGTGCACAGGGATCGCATAATACTGCCACCTTTACATATCAAACTAGGGCTTATGAAACAATTTGTCAAAGCTCTGAATAAGGATGGTGATTGTTTTAAATACATCTCTAAAAAGTTCTATAATTTGAGCACAGAGAAACTTAAAGCCGGAATTTTTGATGGTCCACAAATAAGAAGGTTAATAAAGGATGAAAACTTTAATAGTTACATGACTGATATTGAAAAAAATGCCTGGAATGAATTCGTTTGGACCGCACAAAATTTTCTGGGAAACAAAAAGGATGAAAGCTATGGGGAGCATATTGAACTGATGTTGTCACACTTTCAGCAGCTTGGTTGTAATATGAGCATCAAGGTACACTTCCTCCACACGCATTTGGACCGTTTTCCTGAAAATCTTGGTGATCTGAGTGAAGAACAAGGGGAACGGTTTCATCAAGACATTCGAACTATGGAGGAACGTTACCAGGGTCACTGGAATGCTCACATGATGGCGGACTATTGTTGGAGCATTAAAAACATCCCTCGTGAACCAAGTCAAGCAAGAAAATCTTATAAAAGAAAATTTTTTGATAAGTAGTAGTTGTTTTTCTAATGGTTTTCTTAATAAAAATTTGATTTTTCTTAAAAAACGCGTATTAATTATATCTCAAAAACTAAAGCTGATACAAACAATTTGACTTCAGATCTGAAATCAGAACCCCGAGAAAGTATAATATTAGTCATAATATTTCATGCAACAAAAATGCTGTTCCCTTGTGTAATTGGCACTACGATTTAAATAAATATTTTTGACGTAATTGTCACCATTAACATTTTCCGTGTAAGAATGTTTAATACTTTGTGATAATATTTTGCAATTATAGTAATAAAAAAAATCAAAGAATAAAATATTTTCTTGACAAAATCATATTTTGAAGTTATTTTAATATTTTAAAGTACTATCAATAATTGTTAAGTTTAATAAAAATTATTAACGGGCAATGTTAATGGTGACAATTACGTCAACAATGTTTATTTAAATCGTAGTGCCATTTATAGATTCCCGTACCGTAAGGAAGGCATTCCTTTCTCCCGTAGAAATTTTTAAGTTTTATCTTTCACCGTAAAGGCCTTTCACATGACCAATCACAGTGCTTGTTATGGACATGCGCTGTAGGGTGACAGCGAGTAGGCACAAAATATTTAAAATACATGATTGTTAAGTATTATTTAAGGTGGTGTATTTTCTTAAATAATTTGTGTCTCTAAATATGATATTTAGATATTGTTTATGATCAATGTCTTTCATTTATAAAAACGTTGCTTTGTAAAACTCCGTAGTTTACCGGTCTTGGTAAAGTGGGCGAGTCTTACAACGTCTTGTTCGATGTTTTTTTTTCATTATACAACAAGCTGCCTGGGCAATTAAAATTGTGATCACTGCACTAATATATAAATGTTTATCTTTCATATTTACACACAATGGGTAAAACGCAGAATATAAACCAAAACAAATGTAAACCATTTTAGGTGTCATCGCGCATGGTTACGGAATTTTACACGAAAATTTATAAATTGACTTTTTACAAGCCGCACAAATCGTACGGGCACGACTACGGGAGGAAGGAAGGAAGGCAATCTATAATTCAGGCTTTACTGTACAATAGGACGACGAGATTTTAATTTTCTTTAAGGTAGTATTTATCAATACTATGACGATTATTCGGTGGTTCATTATTTTCGTAAAAATTAATTGACACTGACCTTTGTCATCAAATCTGTGGTTTTAGTAATTACACAAAGTTCTACGAAATTCTTTAATAAAATTAGAAAAAGTATAGTGTTCAACTCCTGAGAATGGCCATTTCCATTCGAATAATGTTATACTATTTCACAATAGCTTTATCGTAAGAAGCCAGACTTGGATCAATAATAAGTGATTTGTAATGAAATAATTTTATACAATAATTTATAATATATATATTTTTACTTGTTATTATTAAAAAAAAAGCATCTAAATTATTTAATCTTTATTTCTCATGAAACTAGAATTTGTCTTACTCATATTGTACCTGTTGCATTATCAGTATTTCATTTTCCTCAGGTTTAAACTCATTAATGACATTTGTCGCAAGGTAAAATGGATGTTCTCTATCTACTGAAAGCTCTCTTCCTGTGCCCCATTAGCGAACAACTTCAGGCAGCAATTAATTTATGAAACGAGATGCTTCGCAGCTCTTACACTGCATTGTTATAGTCGTGAACCATCTTTATTGATGTGTACATCTTTCTATATTTCTTCGAGTGTATGTTTCAATGGAATTACTGGAGAGTTACGGGTGTTATATGCTTCGTTCAAAATTTAGCGTTTTTGTTGTTTTAATTAATGCTTTTGAAAACGATTGTTAATTATGTGCATGTAACAGAAATAAGAATGTTATTAAAGGGTAAAAAAATGCCATAAATTTTCAAAAACAACTGTTATTATTTTTTGTCAATTTATTTGACGAAAGCTAATTGGAAGCCATTAGGCTTAAGAAAAACATTTCGTTGGAGTATTTATGGCAAAAACGCAATTCATTATTCCGATCAATTTTGCACTGTTGTGTGCTAGTGCTGATTTAAAGATACATATAAAGTACATGTCAACAATTTATGAGACACACGATAAACGAAACCGGCGGTCTTTGGGCAAAAAAATAACAATGTCAACATACATATCCGGATATGTGTGTTCATTATATAAATCAAACTGCCGTTGTTAAGCCTAAATATTTATGAACGTTAAAAATGCTAAGAAAAAGCGGTCGAGATGGTATCACTTCTTCTTAGGTGGCTGACTACACGGCCACTATTTTATCTTTTCGACGGTGGCCTTTAATTGTTTTAAAATTTATGTTGTATACCAAGCCGTTTTAGCTTTCAAACTTTTTTGTTTAACTTTAACAAAAAATAATCTTGCACTACTGGTTATAAAAATTAAAAAAATAATGTTTATTCTAAAAAACTATAAAGTAGTTTTAATTAAGCTTAAGATAATAATCTTCAAAAACGTTTAGTGAATATTTTATTGAAAATATGTAAGAAACGAAACAAAACCAAATGTAACACATATTTAAAAGTTGTATGGATTCGAAACCAAATTTGCCATTTTGTATTCAACAAAACATTTAGACTTAATAATTTTTAACCTCATTAATCGCCCACTGTGTCCTCTTCCTTTACTAATTAGGCTGCTTATTTAAATAATTTGCTAATTTAAGTAAAACTTTTTTGCTACCGGTTCTTGGTAATTGTTATAATATGTAACAAAGTTAATATTTTTTTTAACAGGTGCACGCTTAAAAATTACTGGTCACATTACGGCATTACGAGTATATCTTATTTCGATAAGTATCCTTAAAGGTGCAGAGGATTTTATATATTCTAAAAAATTATTTAAAAACTTTGGTAAAACATATTCTCCTTAGGGCGCACGGTGGTCGAAAGTGTCCAAAATGGTCAAAAATGGTAAGGGTAATTTAACCCCAATACTTACACAGAAAAAAATTTGCTCGTGTAAAGTTTATAGAGTACCTGGTAAAAAAATTAGACTTAAAATCCAATCTTATCTATTTTTAATCTAGCTAACTCTTTTTTACTTTAACTCTAGATTAAATATGTATTACACTATTTACTAACAATGTAACTCATTTTCTAATATAAAAATATTCAATAAATTAGAGTAGATATTTTTACTAAATCATTTAAATTTTTACTTTTAAGCAAACTTGTTTTATTTATGTCTTCGCGGTTAATTAAATAATTATAAACACTATTTACTAAACAAAAACTTAAGAACACACGGACCTGAACGACTTGCCGGATGAACAAGTTTCTAATCATTGTAACATTAACATCGAAACTGTATCTGACTCTGATATTATGAAGGCTGCTAAAAAACTTAGTAACAAACCTACTGCAGGCACTGATGGGATCCCTAGTTTTATTGTCAAGGACTGCATTGGAGTTTTTGTTAATCCCCTTAAACATATTTTTAGTCTTTGTCTATCTTCTTCGAAATTTCCTGAAATTTTGAAAATGGCCAGAGTATGCCTTATACTGAAAAAAGGTTATCCTGGCATAGTTTAAAACTACAGAGCAATTTCAATTCTTTTTCCAAACTTTTTGAAGTCATTATTCATAATTTTTGGTACTCTGCGACTAAGCGGCTAATTAGTGAAATCAGTATGGATTTATGGTAAATAAATCATGTACAGTCAATTTAGCCTGTCTTTCACAGAATATCTGTGAAACTATTGATTCCCATGGCCATGGCCTGCAGGTCGATGTGATATATATGGATTTTTAAAAAGGATTTGATCAAATTAACCATGAAGTTCTTTTACAAAAACTTACATTTTTTGGCTTTTCTAACTCCATGCTTGCCCTACACGGAAAAAAATCTGCACTATATTAAAGAATAGTAGCGTTTGATCAAGAATATACTCGTTTCACTATTCCACAAGAACTCATAATATTTGATTCAAATATAGCCCTATTCTTAAAAATTTTACTTATATTCAGAATACGCTAGTGTTGAATTTGACAATAGCCTTAACATTGTTTTAAGATTAAGCTATTCTTATTTAAAAAACTACAATTTATTTCCAAATATTTCTTATACTTATTTCAAATATAACCCCCGATTGTTCTAATAACTACTAATACTAATCTGAAGTATTTTTTAATTTTGTTTTAAAAATATTGTAGCTTCAATATAAAGAATACTTTTATTGAAAATAGTTTACATTTAATTTGATTTAAATTTAGGGTTTTTCTTGCTTTAAGTAGGTAAAATTTGTTTTAAATAAATTCATTTTTGCTTCAAATATAATAAATGATTGAAGCTAATTGCACTAATGTCGTTTTAATCAGTATTTAAACTTGATATGTGAAATAAGATAGGTATTTACAAAAAAACAAAACATCTAGAAATAGATACATATATTTATTTTTAGTAAAAATAACAAATTAAAAAAATAAAACGGTTAGATATTACGCTACCTACCTTGGAATGACAAGGTTCTAAGTGCAGGTGCCCTGTTAAGCGAAAACGCCTTATCTGCAATATTTAGTTTTGTATTATACAATTTGTATACAATAGATATCTATAGATAAAAATAATAATAATCTATAGATCATTTTAATTTAACAGTGACGCTGCACTTAGAACCTTGTCATTCCAAGGTTCTATGCTCCACACCTCAATGTCCCACTACGTGACTACGTACGGAACGCAGTCTTTGATCATCTGTCAAAAGCATAACATTGTCCAAGTCAATTTCATTTTCTAAAAATAAACATAGGTGTACCTTATTTTACAATAATTAAATTATCCTAAATAATATTTCCGAGAATTACCCCTTTTTTTATTCAATATTTGCGCCATATCTCAATAACGGTTCATTGTAGAGAAATTTACCTAAGACCAAATTTGTAGGAAATTAAATGACGAAAAACTTTTCTAAAAACCAATTTGTCAAAAAGTTGACCGTTTTCGAGATATTGGTGAAGGGGTGGTCGAACTTTGACTCTCCGTAACGGCCCACACAATCGCCGAATCGATGGGAAACTTTCACCAATTATTTATAGTCATAACAACAACGTGTATGCAAAAATTCACCATTGGGCGGGCACATTAAATTGGTCAATGTCCATTTTTTCGACCAATAGCGCTTCCCGCCCCTTGCGCTCTATCTCAAAAACGGTTCATTTTATGAAAAAAAGTTTCAGACAAAAGTGGTTAGGAATTTTATTATCTCCAACTTTTGTAATAGGTATTGACATCATTAAAGCCATAGGAACCGAGATAAACGTGAAAAACGTATTTTTATGACCTTTGACCTGCAATAACTAACGAAGCGACATACCTATAGGTAAAACTATAGTTTTACTGATTTTTGAGACAACGACAAAATAAAGGTGTATACGAGTTTTCAGCCTGGTACCGCTCACTGGGCAGGAAAATACCAACGTGACTGGACTAAATGTGGACCTGGTCCACTGGACCACTATACGCTAAAGAAGTATCGCTAGTATCGCCACCTCGTGGCCATCATCATCGTAACTTAACTTCAGTTTTATTAAGCAACTGTCAAAAGCATATATTTTAAATGAGTGTTTTTTAAAATGAGTGCGGAAAATATCGAGAAAATAAACGTCTATTGATTTGTTGCACAATAAAGTACCGATAACGGGTATAATATGAATTTTATATAATATTATGTTGCCATGAATTCGTAGATATATTATTGTTTAAATGCAGTTGTCGGCGTTATTTTTAGAGGACTCAAATATAAAAATGTTTAAGATTGAGGTTATGTTTTTATAGTTATTGTTTTGTGCGAGGTTTTGTGGTAATTTCTTAAAAACTTCCAAACTTAAATATAAATTATATTAGATAAAGCTATCATTAGTTGATTCTGCACAACCAAATAGGTATACGTACTGAATTTGATCCTTTGGCAAAACATAAAAATGCAACTTCGAATTAGTTCTTTAATTACCTTTACAATTAAAAACACAATAATTCACAATGATCACAATACACACAATAACGTAACTAAGCATATACAAATTAATAAATCGAAATCAAGTACTAAACCAAGTGATTTTTCAATTTTTACCTGCAAGTTGCAGGCTGCAACACAAAAAGACAATTAATGTACTCTCTTAACCTGTGCAATTCAAACTTGGCGAACAAAATATTTGAGTAAAACTTCTACTTTCCTCTTCTTTGTGAAAAAACTACTTATTTATTTAAAAATAATGTGCAATTTGTATTTTAATTTATTGTTGACAAACCTATTACTTCAATAATGTTGACACCAGATGGCGCACGCGTTGCGAAAACCCGATGCTTCTTTGGCGCAGTGCTGCCAACTTTAGGGGGTAAATGAGTGGGATGGGATTTTTTTAGGGGCTTTATATTTTTAGGGATTTTTTACTATTGATATTTATTTTTTTAAATAAAAGAAATATAAGTCTAAAAATATAGAACCTGGGATAACATAATTTTGTCAAACCTATTTCAAACGCAAGTGGCGAAGGCGCATTCTCCTTATATAATCTTGTCAAGAATGTGCGAAATACCCAATCTATTGAAATGTTACGAAGTATTATGGTCTACTCTGTGTATTATGGTAAGATTCACATTGCAACGAAATGGCGTATCTTGCAAAAAATGTTAGGTGTATGTAATGTAAACATGTACAATTTAAAAAATCAGAATCAGAAGACGAAATTATATTTGATGTAGGTATTAAACAATTTATGAATAAAGAATATTAAAGATTATTAATAATTAATTATTAAAGTACAGAATATTATTTAGTACTTTATTATTAATTATTTTTTATTATTATTTTTTAAATAATATTAATTGTTTAGGGAGATTTTCAAGTAATTGTGGCGATTTTAGGGGGTTTTGACTTAGCTTTAGGGGTAAATATTTTAGAGAGTTGGCAGCACTGCTTTACCGTATACCAGCCTCAAACCAACAGAAATTTGATGTTAACAAACCTATTATATTAAATAACGGTTTGTTTTTACTCAAAATACCCAAATAGCTACCCATACAAATAGGGCTTAATAATTTTTTGAATTTTTCTCGGTATTTTTCCATGTTTATTCCCGTTGCCCGTATTATTATTATTAAGTATGAGAAATTAAACTTACCTTCAAATATTGGAATTAATGATTCGAAATTCCACTCCTTTAATAAAACATCCATGTCTTTAGCACACAAAACATAGAAAAAGGATCACAAAAGTCCCAAAAACACACTATTGTCTCTGCTATTGTTGTGGTCACGTACGCGTACCTAGCAAAATGGTTTCTTCTCCCTTCCCTTTATGTACTACGCAGTTACTGCGCCTGTCGCCTACTGCGTCGCAATACGTTTACACTTTATTTAAGAATAAGTATACTCTCTTCAAATATAATGTTATTTTGGCAAAGATGAATTACTCTTTGTTCAATAAAATGGTACTTGTCTCAAAGTAATAATAATTATACAAGTATAATTTAGTGTTATTGCAATAGTTAATATATTTAATTGAAGTATTTTTTAAGTTCTTAATTGAAGAATTATATGGATTTCAAAAGAGAAAACATTTTCACTTAATTTAAGAACAATCCTTTATTTAATAAAATATATTTTTTATTCTTTGTTTAAATAAAAAATACTTAAATTGAATATTGAAAGAGTTGGAAATTAACATTAAGCAAATACTTGAATGAATAATAACGTATTGTTTTTCTAAGTAAATTATTAATGGATCAAATATAAAATTATAAGTATAGAACTATATTTGGATTTAGAAATGTATTTTTTTCCGTGTAGTTAGATCATATCTTAGTGATAGATCCCAATATGTTGAGGTTGCCGGGTTCCAATCCAGTAGCTACATTGTAACGTCCGGGGTTCCCCAAGGTTCAAACTTGGGTCCCTTACTTTTTGTCCTTTTTATTAACGATCTTATAAGTTCCATAACCGTCAACAAGCTAGCATTTGCTGATGAGCTTTTTAAAAGGATTGATACCTATGATGACTGTGTGATATTGCAAAATCCTTTTAACAAAGTAAATGAATGGTGTAAATCATCAAAATTAATGTTAAATTTTTCTAAATGTGTCGTGGTTTTATATACCAGGAAAAGAAAAATCATGGAATTTGGTACAGCATTGCTAATAATAAATTAAGGCGAAATGAGGGTGAGAAAGACCTGGGTATACTATTTGATAAACAATTTTCATTTACTAACCATATTAACAATGTGGTTTCCGGTTCCTTTAAAACCCTTGGTTTTATTTTGAGAAATTGTAGGGACTTTAAGGATAACAAATGCTTAATCTTTTTTTTTTTAATTCGTTGGTTAGAACTAGGCTTGAGTATGGGTCCTTAATTTGGTTTCCCATTCATGAAACCTACATTCGGGTCCTGGAATCTAACCAGTTAGTTTTTAAAGTACCTTACCTTTAAAGAGGATCGCGTATACCATGAAAGAGGAATAGATTATTCTATCTTGCTTGACAGGCAAAACATGATTTCGTTGGAAAAGCGTAGAGTTGTGGCAGCGATTTCATTCTTATACAATCTTTGTCATGATAAAATTGACTGTCCATATTTACTAAATTGTTTAAAATTTAACGTACCCAGATTCAACTCCAGAAATAATGTTTTATTTAGAATTGATACTCCCCGTACTAATATGCTACGTCGCGCACCTGTGTACAACATGTGCTCTTTATTTAATAGTTTTTACTACAACTGTGATATTAATTTTGATACCTTAAAGTTTTTAATAACATGTTTGTGATTAATATACTATGTATCTGTATATATATGTATATATATTTTTCTTTGTAATCATACTTGCTATTTAACTTTTTTTTTATTTAGTGTTGTTATATCTTAACTTTTTTTCTTTTTACATTTCCTGTAATTGGGTGTATTCCTGTTAGAAATAAAGTTTATTATTATTATTATTATTATTATTATTATTATTATTATTATTATTATTATTATTATTATTAACACACATGTTAAGATGTTGCATAGATATAGATCGACAAATTTTGTTCAATTGCACAGCTAAATCGCGCACGTTATTTGTGTTTTACGTTGCAAGAAAAAAATTAAAAAACTTTTTTAGTACTCGATTTCGATTGATTATTCTTTATATCATTGATTAAGAAACTCAACGCTTAAATGCTTATATAGTTAGGTTAGTGTTTTTTTTATCAAAGGGATCATGGTGAATTATTGTGTTTTTAATTGTAAATAAAATTCAAGAACTAAATCGTTGCATTTTTATGTACATTTGTTGGTGCAGAATTAACTAATGATAACTCATATAATTTATATTTAAGTTTGGACATTTTTAAGAAATTAGTAAAAAATAATTTTTGCACAAACATAACCTTAAAAATTTTAGAGAACTCAAATATAAAAATGATTGATTTTAAGTTAAAATCAATCATTTTTATATTTGAGTTCTCTAAAAAACGCCGAAAACTGCATTTTAAACAACAAAATTTACCTACGAATTCATCGCAACATAATATTGTATATAATACATAATATAATGGTATTTTACCTTTAAGTGGAGACTTTAAAGAATTCTTAATCAAAGCTTTGAATAATGCTAAATGCTGTTTAAATTTAGACGACTTATTTGTTTGACGATTTTTACTGAATTGAAATGTTTACACTTTTCACGTTAATCGATTAGTGATCACTACTAAATTGTGTAGGTATTTATTGCATCTAATAGGTACAATTTAAATTTACATAGACTGTATGCAATTTATTTCTTTATTCAGATTTATTGTTTGTTGTTTATTGGAAAACCGGTAAAAACTCAACCCAGGATTTTCTCTCGAAATACACCCAACAACACAACAAATCGATCCATGTTTTATTTTTCGATATTTTTTTAACATTTTCCGGCTTTATTCTCAAAAACACACACGCGTTTGACAGCTGATTATTAAAAGTTATCCTTTTGTTACGATGATAACAGACGAGTGGTGGCGCTACTAGCGATACTTCTTTAGCGTATGCTAATAAATGGTCGGTGAAAATATTAAATGGCAGTATGGGTTGGGTTGGGTTGGTTTAATTCATACTGACATTTCATTAATTTTTACTGACCATTATAATCACAATAGTGAACATAGAAATACAGGCCAAATAGTAATTTTACTGCTCCAAAATTCAATGTTTACCATCATATTTTAGTACTGAGTCTTTAATATAATTTTACTGACTGCTTGTAAATTACAAGTTGTAATATTTTACTGTACATAATGAATTAAATACTGTTCACTGAACGGTGTTCAGTTTATTACAACCCTAAGGGCCAGTTTTTCAATAGGCTAGTTAAATCCAGAGTTGAATAACTCTGGCTTATCTCTGACTTAAGTCAACTCCGAGTTTAGGTCGCGTTTGGGTTTTTCAATTACAATCATAGTGAGGATTTATCAACTCTAGGTTTGTATAAAATTTGTAAAGTTGGTAATGCGTTGTCATGGTAACGGCTGCACGCCAACGTCATTTTTGACTCTGTTTTGCGTTTTTTTAAGAATGTCACGAAGGTAGTGTGATCATTATTAAAAAATTATTAAATTTATTGATTACAATTTTAAGATTACCTACGGTAAGTTTATTTTTTGCTTTAGTGGAAAATGTGCTGCAATTTATTAGGTATATTTATTTGAAGGCAGTGATGTCGTGTAATAAAACTGCTATATGAGACATTCTTTTACATATCCTACGGATTACAGAAAACATATTTTTTCAAATTTTTAAAATGACTTAATTTTTTTTTACAGCATCTTTTCATAAATTTAGCCGACCCCTATTTCGGAATTTTTGCAATAAATTTATTTTTCCAAAGATATATTGATTTAAACTTTTGATAAAATTTGAAAAAATGCTGAATTCTTTTGTACTTAAAATTCATTATCTCCGGTTCTACTGATCGGATCGATTTCATTTTTTTTTTATTTTAAACCATATTACATAGTCTTTTTAGATAAATATTTAAAAAGTTTGTGTTTTGTTTATTATTTGAAAAAAATATTTTTTTTTTGTATAAACAGATTTTTTGTGTTTGCCCCCTCTATGAAAAAAAATGAAAAAAATACTGTTCTATGCACTATTTATTACTCTACAAAATGAATTTTTCAGAAAAATGGAGACTTTTTTGGATCGGAAGATATTAAATATTTTCGAGCGCGTGACCGGTACAAGCCGTAAGGGGGCATCCATTAATTACGTGAGGCGTTTAGGGGAGGGAGGGGGTCAAGCCAAATCTCATCAATTCTCACGTAAGGGAGAGGGGGGGTCTCGGCAAATATCACGTAATTTTTAACAAAGTACACTGAAAGAAATATATACTAAAGTTAAATAAAAAAATAATTAGGGGAAATATATTTTATGTTTCATATTTGGACTACCACATACATTGCTAAAACAAATATATTCGTTTGGTTAGCAGCCTATTGCTGCCCTAGCAATATAAATGTGTTTCTAGCAATATTTTTTTGCTGTAATTCACTTATAGTTTACATTTTATAGTAAGGGTAAGTTTATTTTTATTTAGATCTAACATATCTTCTTTACAATAAATGTATTACAAAATTTAACATACATTCATAATAAACAGTAGTATAAATGTGTAAAGCACTAGTATAAAATTTTTAGTATAAATTTGTGTTTACTTTTAGCAACAAATTTCTTTCAGTGTATGTTTTTTTAATAAATCCAACAGAATCAAGAAGTTTAACGTATAAACATTAAAAATAAGCATTTTTTAAAATCTCACGTGAGATTAGGGGGGTTGAGCCAAATCTCACGACATCTCAGCAAGGGGGGGGGGGGTCAAAAAATCGCTAAAATTGACTCACGTAATTAATGGACACCCCCTAATCAGACATCTTCGAAACGCTAACACATTTAGGATAGTGTAAACTCATACATCGTTTTAAAAAAATTCCATCGCTTTTTGTAAATTAATTCTGATTTTAAAGGTTTTCAATAATTTTAAATAAATTAAATTTTAAATAATACAAACTCCAATTAATGAGTAAATTTATTAACTGGCAGAATTGACATTTGCACAAATAAGTCACCAATTAAAAGTTGTCGAATCATGGCACTCTTATACAAAATATCACGTCACCCGCCACATGCACTAATACGTTTGAATATTACGCGCTTGACAGTCCTGTCACGCGCTCGAAAATGTTTAATATCTTCCGATCCAAAAGAGTCTCCACTGTTCTGAAAAATGTATTTTGTAGATAAAGAAAAAGCGCATAAAATACTATTTTTTTCCTTTTATTTTATAGAGGGGGCAAACATGAAAAACTAGTTTAAAAAATTAATCTGTTATTAAATCCCTATACATAAAAAAAAATAAAAATTTAATTTATTTATTTGAAAAGCCTATTCAATAAGGTTTTAAACAAAAAAAAAACAAAATCGATCCGATCAGTAGAACCGGAGATAATAGGTTTTATGTAGAGGAGAATTCATCGCTTTATCGCAATTCATAAAAACTTTATATCAACATATCTCTGAAAAAACAAATTTTTTACAGAAAACCTGATACACGTATCTGCTTATTTACTGAATAGAAGCGGTAAAAAAATTTTCATGCGAATCCAAACCCTGAAGTCAAAATAGGTGTACGATTTGTAAAAGAATGTCTCATATGTAATACTGAACCGCTCAAAAAAAAGGCTCGATCTACAACTTTTTCTTTGGCTAAAAAGAAAGTAAAATGCATAAAAAATTAGGAAATCGCAAGAAAGCCATGGGTACTACCCAGCCGTTGACGGGGCTTAACGAACTGCTAATTCAAGACAAAAGAACCCGTGGCGTAAAACCGCAGGGTAAGCAATAATTGGTTTTCCGCGGATAAAGCGTCATTTCTACAACGAACAAAATTAAAATATGACATTTAGAAGGATTCAATAAGCTGAGAGCCGTCTCGCAATACTTTTTGCTAAATAAACTTTTCACCTGTATTGTATTACATCAACAATTTCCTCTAAAATATTTTCTACCGTTCTTGGAGACAAACGAAATCTGGTTATAAAATTAATATTGTCCCACATTTCAAAATGATTTCTCTTGGACAAATAACTTTTGGTCTTCTAAAGTTCTCTTCATCATTACTATAGGCATTTACATCATAGTCCCACATTATCATTTAACACAACACTCACAACACAACGATATATAACCTCTTTTTATTTTAATTCTTACTTCACTCATACCCTTTCTGGGAATTAAAGTAACTCTGAGTTTAATATAAACTCGGGGATCAAAATTAATTGAAAAACGCGAATTTAGTTAACTCCAAATTTAACTCGGGGTTTAAAATTAAACCTCGGATTAAATCACATTGAAAAACTGGCCCTAATTAAATTATTCACTTACCTCTAGAGATTTTAAAGAAATAATTTCGAAGTGGTATGATCACAACAAATTTTATTTAACTTAATTTATCACAATGATAAGACGCCTTCTTGTACCTTCCTGTGTTTTGCGACACTGTCGTCAGGTTCAAAAAATTTTAGAATGCTCATCCAAATGGTGGATATTTTAAATAAATTAAATTAAATAATTAAATTAATTAGTATATTTGACATAAAGTTCTGTGTGGGTTGTAGGCATCTGCCGGGTAACATTGAAAAAAATTTTAACAGCTTACATAGAGTTTTTTATTCTTTGTTTTGTGAGCTTTTGTTTATTAAAATCGAGTAACAACTACAAAAGCTACGGGGGTGTTAAACACTATATAAACCCGATAATAATATAATATTGATTGAAGATCCTAAGGTGAATTAATTTGATGTAAAATATTTAAAAATATCTTTAATGTACCTTTTACAAAAAAGGCTTTTATAATTGTCATGCAATTGAAATGCAAAACGTTTTTATTTTCTCATTTTTAATAATCAGAACACTCGGAATTATGGTAGTCTTCACTGCTTACGAAAACAGTAAATTTAATTCTACCAGTGGCGGCCCGTGACATTTCATTTTGGTGAGGCAGAGGCAGGGTTTCGCCTTCATTTAAAGGCGAAGAAATTTTTTTAAACCCAACTTAAAAAAACTGACGTCGCAGTTCACAACCTATACTTAAAACTAAGTAAAAAACTTAGACTGTGGTGGGGAAGGAATCCTCTACTTTGTCAATGAAATATATTTTATTGTAAAAATGACGTTTATTTTAAATAAACCTCATTTTTGTCTAATTAATATTTCATTGTTCAGCAAGAACCACGTGAAGGTCAACAATATCGGTACAATTTCTCACCGTAATATCCATAATGACATAAATTCACATAAATTACCAAGTTCAATTAACTAAACCCACAGAATAAACCACTTACAAAAGAATCATAAAATAGACAAACTCATAGAAAAAGAATAAACAACATATTGCGTAAATAACCAGAGATTTGTTCTTTAAACAGTTCAGAATTGTATAACCAAAACAAACCTAAAGAAGGAATCTGTATTTATTTTATTGGTTACTGTGATGGCTACAAGATGGCCTTAGTGTTAAAATATGTTTATTTTGTTCAATTTATTACATGAAAAATAATACCATTTATTATTTAATTTTGAAAAACGTTGGAAGTATAATATATCTAAAATTCCGCAACAGTGTTGCCACAACACCTGCTTATTTCCTTGGATTTAGGCGTGCCTGACTTGCGTATGCTAATACGAGAGAAGGAGACAACTATGATATCGCATTGTAATAGAACGAGACAACAAGGCTAACGCCAATCGTGAGTCTAAATTAGTTCAGACATGCTTCTGAGCCAATCATCTAGCTATAAATATTAGTTTAAATTGCGGTCGTTTCTAATTCAAATAATTTAAATGTTGCTGGGTATTCCACGTATAAAATCAATCAATTTTATTGACTATTTCACAATTCATGTAATCCAAATATTAAAAATTTATAGTATACCTATTATAGAAAGTAAAATATTTAAATTATACTTAATTTTTTAATTCTCTATAAATTCTACTGTATAGTTTTGCTCGTTAAAAAGATTTGTTAAATGTGAATAACTAGTCTAGAATAAGGTTCGTTATAAAAAAGTCTCAGATACCAAATTAATATTTAATAAGATTGTTAAAATTGGACATATTTTCTTACAAAACTTAATACCTATTAGTAAAAGTAAAAATGAAATAAGGATAAAAGCATTGAATAAAAATGATCCTTTGATATTATAACTTACATATGTGATGTTAGTGTTGCTCTGGCATAATTTGTTGTCAACAGCGTGTTAACAAAATGTCAAGTGTGGGGTAAAGTTTTTTGATTGTGTAGATGTTGAATGTAACACGTAGAAGCAAGTCTGTCGCTGGGATAAAAGCATTGAATAAAAATGATCCTTTGATATTATAACTTACATATGTGATGTTAGTGTTGCTCTGGCATAATTTGTTGTCAACAGCGTGTTAACAAAATGTCAAGTGTGGGGTAAAGTTTTTTGATTGTGTAGATGTTGAATGTAACACGTAGAAGCAAGTCTGTCGCTGGGATTTAATCTTTTAACGTATAGCGGCGTTTTAATTTAACGCGCTACTGATATTTTGAGTGACGTACCCAGGATCAACATAAATAATACACAATGCAACTAGCATTTTCTTCTTCTGGCATTTCTTATTTATAGATAAAGTTGGTGTCGGATTATTTCACTCTTTTTGATTAAATTAGATAAAAGGATCTTTTATTATTTAGAGTTTGTTTTAATTAAATTGTTCATGGAATACTTCACTTCTATTGTGATATTAGTTATGCAAATAATTAATCCTTGTACTCACATGTTCAACAAAATTAATATTTATATACATTATATTAATTTAGAAACTTTACATATTTTTTTATGATTATAATTAAAATATACATGTTCGCGAAATATTACACAAAATAAAATATATAGTTCTTTTACCGTACATATTTAAAAGTAAAGCTACTTGTATATTTATTAAATTGGCCATAAGTAAACTTAATTAATTTCATCAATTAACGGTTTCGTCATTCAGTTGTCTTCACTTATTTCAACAGGTGTTAATGTATGGTAACCCTTAAAAAATGTAGATAATCTCAAATTACGGAAAAAAGGATCATTAATTTAATGCTTTACGTAGTATTTTAAAACGAATCTATTAATTAATTAATTATGATTTACGTTTAAAATGTAGCATAATTGGGTGTAAAACGATTAAATTTACTGTAATAAATCAATAACTAAGGCCATCATTAAATTTTTAGCTCGAGATCTGTTATGGATAAAAAATTAACACATGTTTCCGGTTTAAACACCTCTTAAATAACGTTTAAATTTAAATTAACCGTATTTATATAATATTACGACTTTTTGGGACACAATTATTTATAACACACAAAAAATATTTGAATTTAATTTAAATTAATGTATAACTATATATAAAATCTCCCAAAATATTTTATTACAACTTTTGTTATACTCCAACAGGTAAAATAACTACAGTACTAATATTTTATAAAAAAAAACCATTACCTGCAATAATTGTGTTATATAAGTTCGTTATTAGATAAAGTTTGAAATCATTTCTGAAGAAGCTATAGTGTTAGCGAAACAATTGTCAAATAAAATAAATAAAATAAATTCGTGAAATTCAAAAACAGTGTTTGTTTTTTATCCAGTTATACATTAGTGACATGGAGTTTCAAGTAAAGGTCGAAACAATCAAATACACTCAGTTTCAAATATCTTGCACCACCCTGTAATATTACTTTAAAATATCGTTAAAGAATGGAGTACCTTAAATTCATAAATACCATAAATATTTTGTATTTTACTTGATAATTTCAGGTATTTAAAACGTCACATGAAAAAAATAGGAATTTTTATTAAAAATAATACAAATCATTTTAACAGAAATTAATTTTATTTCAGAAAATATCAAACACCCCTACTTTGAAGCAAAGCTTGAACACGTCTGTACATCCCTCTTATAAGGTTGTCAATAAAATTTTGAGGCATATTGTTCCATTCCTCAATTGCAGCTTGAACAAGCTCTTGCGTGGTAACAGGAGGGTTGAGGCGATGTCGAATTGCCCTGGACAAGTAATCCCAGACATGTTCTATAGGGTTCATATCTGGAGAATTAGCTGGCCATACCTTCAATATTACCCTTTCTTAAAACTTCCTGGACAGCTCTTGTGCGATGTGGGCGAGCATTATCGTCCATAAAGATAAAATTAGGGCCTATCTCAGCTCGCATTTGCTGAACAATGGGCCGTATAATAAGATCAATGTAAAGTTGACCAGTCATCGTACCAGGAACGTGGACCAAAGCTGTTCTTCTTCCGAACATAATGCCTCCCCAAAACATTTCACTTCCTCCTTGATATGGTACCACTTCTCTACAGGTAGCAAGTCTTGGCTGGTCTCCCCTTTCCCTCTATACTCGAATTCGGTTATCATCGCTGACTAGGCCCCTTCTTGTTTCATCAGAAAATAACACATTTCTCCACTGGATGCCAATTTTGATGATCACGGGCCCATTCCAAACGAGCTATTCTGTGTCAGGTAACAGTCGAGGTACTCTTAAAGGTCTCCTGGACCGCAAACCAGTGGCCATGACCCTTCTCCGTATAGTTGCATTTGATATTACTCGATGGTACGTAGCTTGATAATGAGATCTAAGGCTACTTACGGTTGCAGACCTATTCCTTCGGGCAATTTGGCTAATGTAGCGATTCTGTCTTGTGACAGCCACTTCGGGGTCGATTTTCCACTGTGCCCGTTTCATAATGCCTCTGAATAGTTCGAGTAACTGTACTGTGTTCTATCCCCAATCTGTGTGCTATTTGCCGATGAGAGTATCCTTCTTCATGTAAAAAAATTATTCTTAATCGAATTTCTTGGGACAATGGATTTCCAGGCATTTTTGCTTTTATTAACGAATATTTTACTACGTTGAACAGGACGCATAAAATGATTATTTGCACTTGTAAATGTTTTTTTTGTTCTTTTCTTTTACCAGGTCAATTTAAAATATTCAAGCATTTCGTCATATACGGGGGTGGTGCAAGACTTTTGAAACTGAGTGTATTTAAATTAAATTCTTCTGTTAATTATTGTTTTAACCATTTAAACTATTATTATTATTATTAATATAATGAACCTAATATATAGGGTTTTTTTAAAACGCGCCTTATCAATCGCCTGTATTGTGTCAAAATGCTTCCAAAGGTTTTTTTTGTTTTTGAACCTTTTTCCTAAAATTTAAATAAAACCTTTTCCAATATCGGCCTTAATCACCATGTTGTAACAAACTTAATTATAGGCTTATATTACCTTACTTTAGTGTTGATTTTGCATCAAATAAAATAATGGCTTTAGTATTTATCTGCTGCAAAGTCGTTTAAACAGTTTTTTTAGTTAGCAACAAATTTAAAAAGGCGTGTTTTGATTTGACCCGACTCATTTAAAATCATGCAATTTTTAATAATACATTACGGGTTACTTTGAAAAAAGCAATAGTTAGTTTTGTGACATCAATTAGTAGTGTCAGGAACCAATATTCTGCACATTATTATTTTGAATTAAAAATAAGAGGATTACTGGTCTGCGCATCACTGTTTTATTTGTAATTACTTTTATTTTTAGCCCCTCACGAGTGTACGACTTTTAAAAATAAAATCTGAAATATATTGATACAAAATACAGTTGTCACATGCTTATTACAATAACTAAGTGTGGAATAAGAAAACTTATAGGTCAATTCTGGGTTCTCTCGTAAAATTTCTGTAAATTCGTAAATCTATAGCTTACGATGATCTGTAACTATAATGCTTATAGAATAGTAAAAGTGGCAATTCTGGGATGTTATCTGTAAATGTATAATTTAAAGTAGTATAAACGAACTACTGCAACTTCACGCCTATTTACTTACGATCCAACATAACCTATATTTTTATATGTATTTTTTGGTTTATCCACAGTTTATCGGTTTTCATTTATGTATTAGCATATAATATAATACAAAAAGTAAGACATTTAAACTGGTTGAGGAATAAAATGAGGTAAGATAATTTTACATTTATGAATGAATAAAATTGTTAGTGTGTTGAGTGAAGAAGTCAATTAATTAGGTTAGTTGTAACGCAAAAGCAACAAAGAGAAAAAGATAAAAAAACACCACTCCTCAACAGTTGAACAATATTTGGATGCAATGGATGGAGATTATCCATTGGCCCAACCAAGGCAGGATAAATTTGAACAAGGAGTAGAAAATCAAAAAGAAACATTTTGACCTTATTAAAAACTATTTAGAAAATTATATAAAGCTGAAAGAAGAACAATTAGGATTTGAAATGAAAAAAATTATATTTTTAAATCCAAATTTTGATATTTGACCTATTAATGTTGACTAATTAGAATATTTATTTATTTTGTTGTTTATTTCTTTTTTGACCGAGTAGGCTGTGCTTTATTTTTTTTAAGAATATTATTTTACTTTATTTTCATATGTAAAATAAAAATATAAAGTTTTTATTAATACAATTATTGTTTTATTTAGTCAAAATTGAAATTATTTCTAATGTAGTTGGCCCAGGCTGCTTGTCCCAATTGATAAATATTACCATAATCATATCCACATTGACATTATTAAAAATATTCATGTTTTTAATCTTTAAAATAGCTTTACATAACCTAACAAAAACAAACTGTAACTAGCAACGATTGGGAAACACCCGATCGTAAATATTTACGATTCTATAAGATTTTCTGTAAGCTACAGGAAGCGCAGAATTGCAAATTGTCTATAAGCTTATAGAAAGTTACAGATTTGCTTATAGATGCTTACAGATGTGCGCAGAATTGACCTATTAATTTTAAAGATAAAAAATAGTAGTTTAAAAAAAAATATAAATTTACTCAATCAATATTTTCTAAATAATTACACGGTGCTGAAAAATCGTGTATTTTACTAATTTTTCGTGTTTTTTAAATGCGTCCCATGTCTCGGCTGTTTAATATGAACAGCTAATTTTTTTCATATATTAAGTTTACATATATGTAATACATATTACATATATGTAATACATATTATGTATACCAAAGACAAAATAAAACTAACAATTGACCCGTTTGGCATACGGTTTCCAAAAATTCTAGAAACTCGCATTATTTAGGCCATTATATGAAGATGTTGACTTCCAAATAGAACTATGAAATTTTCAAATGCCTAGTTTGGTTTTGTTATTTTCATCTTTAAAGGTAATATAGTTGCTTTAAAAGGAGAAAAATATTGAAATAATAAGAAGTCGCATTTCATCCATTATATATGTAAGTATTTTGACTTTAATATAGAAATATGAAATTAACGGGATATTTGGTCCTTACCTTACCTAAATATCTATTTGACTTGTTTTGATATTTTCATTTATTTTGCTTTTACATGGACTTAAAAAAGGCTGGAAAAACATGGAAAATTAAAAAACGCATCCTTTATCATATAAATATAAATGTTAACTTCTAGATAGAAATATAAAACATACAGGAAATTTAGTCCTAATCACAAAGATTAAAAGCTTGTATAGCTCATTTTGCTTTTTTATGCTTGTACAGATGCTTTAAAAGCAGCAATAATATAATAAAATTTTAAAAAAGTTATTTGTATATAAGTACCTACATAAATATGCATAAGCCAAACAGGCATTTAAACATCATAGTAAGGACTAAATATCCTGTAAGTTTCTATCTTGAAGTCAACACATTCTTAGAATAGAAAATTAAACAATAATCGTTTTTTATATTTCAATATGTTTGCTCATTGTAAAGCCCATGTAAAAGCAAAAAGGATGATAATAATATTATGTAAATAAGTTAAATAATAATAATAATAATCATAATAAACGTCTTTATTGAAATAAGGAAATACATTATTCCAAATGGCGGAATTTGAATTTAAACATTAAAAATGTAAAAATTCATTCTTACATTTAACCAAAAATATGCATAGGCATTTAAACTTCAAGGTAAGGACTAAATATCCTGTTAATTTCATATTTTAATTGAAGTCAACATACTAATAAAATGGATGAAATAATGCGACTTTTTAATATTTCAATATTTTTCTCCTTTTAAAGCTACTGTATAAGCTTCAAAGATGAAAATAACAAAACCAAACTACCAGACATTTTAACATCAAGGTAGGGACTAATTATCCTGTAAATTTCATAGGCATTATAAATAATGCGATTTTCTAGAATTTCAAAATTTCAAGGAATTTTTTTTGGAAACCCTATGCCAAACGGGTCAATTGTAAGTTTTATTTTGTCTTTGGTATGTAAACTTAATATATGAAAAAATTAGCTGTTCATATTAAACAGCCGAGACATGGAAAGCATTTAAAAAACACAACAAATTAGTAAAATACACGTATTTGTATGCTCATTTTAAAGCCCATGTAAAATCAAAAAGGATGAAAATAATATTATGTAAACAAGTTAAATAGGCATTTAAACTTCAAGGTAAGGACTAAATATCCTGTTAATTTCATATTTCAATTGAAGTCAACATACTTATAAAATGGATGAAATAATGCGACTTTTTAATATTTCAATATTTTTCTCCTTTTAAAGCTACTGTATAAGCTTCAAAGATGAAAATAACAAAACCAAACTACCAGGCATTTCAACATCAAGGTAAGGACTAATTATCCTGTAAATTTCATAGGCATTATAAATAATGCGATTTTCTAGAATTTCAAAATTTCAAGGAATTTTTTTTGGAAACCCTATGCCAAACGGGTCAATTGTAAGTTTTATTTTGTCTTTGGTATGTAAACTTAATATATGAAAAAAATTAGCTGTTCATATTAAACAGCCGAGACATGGGAAGCATTTAAAAAACACAACAAATTAGTAAAATACACGTTTTTTCAGCACCTTGTAATTATTTAGAATTATTGATTGAGTTACAGCTTAAATTATTAAAGCACAAAAATGACGTACCTATTTGAAAAGTTTTAATTCGAATAGGCCGGATTTGACACATGCGAAAAATTAAATAAGGGTGGATTTTGTTCTTTAGGACTCTAATGAATATTTCTATAAAATTTAAGCAAAATCCAAGATGGTCGAGCAACGAGTTTCGGCGTTTTCATATACTCTTTCGTCAATGTTTTCTATACCCTCATAAAAAAAATCTAAAAAACTCAACAAATCCATTAAGTTCAAATCACACTTATATAATGTGTTTGTTTTATTTTAATTTTTTTTTATTACATAATAAACAATGCAATTTGTTTGCGTTTATTTTTTTGTTATTTATTTTTAATTAAATATTTATTTTGTAAGCCTTACTTTTAGTTGGTGTCCTACAGCAGGTTTCTTTCTCACTCCGTTAATAATTGTCAATGAGAGCGACAGAGGAAGAAGATGAGCGTGCCTACCCTGCGCGTAGTGCACCGACGCCGCGGCGTCGCCTGCTTTAAGACATTAATTTCTTGGTCTTTGGCTTTGGATAGTCGCATCTTCTATAGTCTCATCTTCTAGTCGCATCTTCTATGGTCGCATATTCTATGGTCGCATCTTCTACAGAAATGATGGATCTAAGGATAAAGGCATCCTGTGATTTATGCAAAGAAAAAAGCTCATAAGATCTAGGTAATTACCAATTTTACTTGTCTTGCCTTTTTTGGAACCCTTTCCGAGATTTTTGGATTTTTTGAACTTTTTGTGTAGTTGATAATTATGGTTTACTTTGCTGGTGGTTGTTTCTTATTGATTACTCCCAAACAAATGTTTTGGAGATTTTTGTGCGTTGGATGAAGTTTGTATTTCTGTTTTGGACAAAGATTTCGGACATAATTTGGTTGAAATCTAATGTTTAAATTTCTTTTATATAAGTCTTCTTTGGCTAGTGCGTAATCTCTAAACATTTAAATATCCAGCTGAAAATTTTACACGATTTTTTTTCATCCACTTCAAAACTTTTTAGGCATACAAACGCAGTTTAAAATAAGACATTCTTATATAATGTAAAGATTTCTCCTCACCCCCGGTTCGTTTAAAATAAGTTTTATGAAAAATTAAGGAATGAACTATATATTTTGTGACTTTGGCTCATGATCGTGTTACCTAAAATTTGATCTCTACGTTATGTTTACTTACTTGTTTTATTAAATACATTGCTTTAGGAATTATACTTGGAAGAATTAGGTATACAAAAAAATAAATATTCAAATTAATGTGATGACGCGACGCTCGTTACTTTATCTAACCCCAAAGGTTAAAAAAAAATGAAAAAAGTTGTTAGTTAACAGGGCAGCTAACTATTAGTGTGTCAACGTTAACGTTGCCCTGTGGGAAACGAGGTCCACACTGGAGACAATGTCTCCATTGTGGACCTCTATAGAGGACCTAGGTGACCATTTATCCCTCACGGTGTGGAGCATTTTAATATCTGCTACAGGGCACGTGCACTAAAAGAAAAAGTAGCATTCAAAGTTTAAAATTAACGGTCAATACTCCCTTTTAAGAAACGAACCGTCCCGAATCACACAGATATATTATACAGACTGTATAGAATCAAGTAAGTAAGGCTGGAGACAAGGATGACAAATTATATTTTGATCAGAGAAAAAGAAACAAACTTTAATTGGGCGTGGTTTAAACCAAGCCATTCGTAATTACGAACCATAGTTGCCAGGTTGTTTTAAATCAGAAGAGAACGATTATAATTATTTAATAAATAGTTCAATTTTATTTGTTTGAAACTTTAAAAATAACAAAAAAAATAATAATATGTCAAATTTTGACAGCATAAGTGACGAGAATTTCACATGGATTTGAAAAAGAAAATATTACCTTATTTTGAAACACCCTAGTAATCGTGTTACAGGGACAGTGTACAACTAAATTAAGTTTTGAACAATAAAATTATGGAATCGAAATTTTTACATTAAACAAAAACTTAAAATCAAAGAACATTTTGTAAAAATATCTAAAAGAAAAGGTGTTTATATCGAGTAAGTGTAGTGCTTTACTACATAAATTGGGCTAATAAAATTAGGAACCAACAATGGAGAATACACTGGTAACAATTATTTCAACAAAACTTTACAATAAATTTCGTTTTAGGAAAAATTTATAAGAAACGATTCTATACCATTTTCACAAACCTTATGCCTGTTTTCTTGCTTTCCTTTACTTGCTTCGTGTACCTGGACCATCGTTTCTTGTATTACCTGGACACCAGATTTTTAGGCAAAGAAAGACGATAAACTTGCAATTTCTTTCCCTAAGTATCCCTTTTTACCTCTTTTGCGAAGCTTTTTGCCACCATAATTTAGAAAAGTACTGAACCCTTACAATATAAATATATATGTATAAATATATATGTATATATATACTACTACTTCTAGTACTACTAAAGAAGCATACATTTTTTTAAAAAGAAATTTAAAATATCTTTCCATATTAAACCTTAGTTAATTTACAAATCGATTCCAATTTCATGCCTCGCAAAAACTTGAAATGCCTTTTACTCTTATAACAATAATACCAATCAGTAAAAAGTCAACGAACATCACTTAATTGCATTTAATTTTCCATAATGTATCGGACGGAAATATGTATTCGGCCACAGGTAGGTTCATTAAAGTGGATTCTGTTTTTCGTTGTACTCATACCTGACAACTAATTGGACTCCCAAGATGGAATTCAAGTTTTTGTTCTGTTCGAACTCAGTATCTTTTATGTAATATGCCAATTTCAATAGACGTGAGAAATATGTGATTAGTACATGTGGAATAACACTTTTATGGATATATTCAATTCCTGTCACCTTAATAAGCCTTTATTTATCAATTCCAGTTTTAAATGTTTTGGATTATTATGCGTTAGTGGAAGCCACATAGAACAACAAATTTGACACTTTTCTTGTTTTAAAGATAAATTTAGCTTAAACAAAATTTTTTACAAAAAAAATGTTGGTCAATATGTTGAAAATCACAAAAAGTATAAATTTGATTAATATTTTGTTTATCTACAACCACTATGTAAAATGCCAAATTTTGTACAATTTACAATCTAAGTAAACGTCACTTTACGCACAGTGTTATCTAAAGTTGGGGGATCGCAAAGTTAGGGAAATTTATGCGATTTAATTGTTGCTATGGTGACATAACAGTGCATATAGCATATGGTATGTTTGCTTGTTTTGTTTGTTACTAACGTTATGGTGACAAAATTAAGTAAATGACAAATTAGAAGTGTCAATTTTAAATTTAAAAAAAGTAGTGTACATTCCTTAAGTGGTTCCGTAACCGTAAGGTCGCCTTTAATTTACTGTATATGGAGTTGTTTATTGTGGGATGTCCAGTTTTGGTCTCGGGTACTAGTCTTACAGTCAAGAGTTTGAACGTTTTTTGAATTTAACATTAACAGTTCCGATAAATATTTACATAATTTTGTCACCATATTGTTAGTAATAAACCAAACCCATAAAATTCCCTAACAATATGTCGAATTGACGTTTATTTATACAACCTATAAATTGTCACTTGTACAATATTTGGCGTTTTATATAGTGGTCGTAGATAAACAAAATTAAAACATTTACAACGTCAAAATAACAAACAATTAAAGCTGATAGCATTCATGTTTTTATTATTATTACTTAAAATATACAATATTAATAGAACATTATAGACCCCGCGGAGAAAGCTCATATTATAGCCGAGCATACATTTTACTCCCGATGCGCCTTTGAGGCAGTAAATTGTGTGCTAGGCAATTATCAAGTTTTCCAGCCGTGTTTTATATACTATTTTTTTAAACATTTAATGAGGATATTATTTTAAGATTTTGTCACATAATTTTAAGGTTAGGTTGAATTGACATGCTGACATTTTAGCTTCATTTTTGTACTGAGGTTTATGATAATTTGACTTAATTTGTATTAATATTAGATATTTTTACACTGAAATTTATTACGTTTAAAAAAAGTAATTCTGTTAAAAAGGATGTTTCTAATTGGTCACAACATTAGTTCACAGTAAGTAAATTATTCTTCTTATTTAAAATTCTTGTACACGCATTTTACCTAGCTATTACACATCGGACAAAAAGAAATCGAATAAATTTAAATAATATACCTTTAATTATCGCTAAACAGCGCTCAAATAACTTATGAGAGCGATTGTTGTGGGCAATTAAGAAATTGTTGTCACGCTACAAATGCACCAGCATATTTGATCGCGTAAACATACCCTACTTTTAGGTGGTTACAAACCGATTTAAACTTAATAAAGGTAAATAAAAAGTGCTATTTCTACATTATACTATTTTTTAGTTTTATCTTTGTACGTTTGGTTTTTTACATAAGTTTGAATAGTTAGAGCATAAAAATACTGTTCCTTAAAATAGAATATTAAAAAATATACCCTATTAAAAAATATACCCTCTAAAACCTAAAACAAGGAAATTTGTAAATCCACTAATTTTAAGCCAAGTACACTGTTTAAAATATCTGCGGTGTAAAGAGTAATCTTAAAATGGTGTCAAAATCCAACACCAAGTGGTGTTAATATAACACCATGATTTATGGTTGAACATGTTATATACAGCAAACACCAACACGGTGTTTATCTAAAAATATTTGAGAAGTGCAAAGGCGGTGTGGATCACGTGATGTTCTTAAATCTCGCCTCTGTTGACTTACATGAAGAATATATAAGCTCAGGTAGTCCTTTGCTTTGGTGTGACACTACAAGTTGTTCGATACTAAAGAGACCTTAAATAGGTGGAAACAGCTGTCAATACTTGAAGTATTTTAAGTTAGTGGAACACACTAAAAACATTATCTCTAGCGAGTTGAAGGTTCCATTTTCTGGAATAATACCACTGGTAATATACTAGTACTGCGTCAAGGAACTTCCTGTTTCCTTTTTCTTTCCTTTTTTCTGTGTAGTATGATTTAATTTGACCACAAACACATAATATTTAACACTGAAAAGGAATTCAATTTACAGCAGGTAAAATTATTTTAATACTGCGTGAGAGTTAAATTAACACTATTTTAGTATTTGAATTAACACCGGACTAACGAACCACATTTAACACCATTTTGGTTTGTATCGATATAGACCATGTATGGTGTTAATTTGGTGTTAAAATGGTCATGAAATTTTGAACAGTGTAACAAGTTATTTAAATAAAATTCAATTTAAAGCCTAGTGGTATACTAACTTTGAATAAAGGTAAATTATATTAAATCGATCTATTTTGAGCCCCTTTCTAGTCTTTCGACTTACACGTTGTAGGTATTCGGACACCCTGTATATATAGATATGATAAAACATGATTCTTGCACATTTTAATGTAGATCATCACATTGCACCAAAATTTAATTCAAGTAAATAATATTTACTAAATATTTTTAATTTTCTTTCCCTCATAACTTAAATTGCACCACCAGGTACAGGAAAATAATATAAATAACTGTGTTAAATTAAAAGTCTAAAACCATTAAATGCATGGGTCAGGTTTCTTTGTGTTAAAGAAATAATAGTATATTACATATGATATTAAATTTGATAAGCGCCACTTTTGACACGAATTTTAATTAGTTACGAGCGAGCTTGCGAGCGAGTATTTATTAAAATGAGTGTCTAGAAAAGTTTATGAACAAGTTGCATACTAAGTATACTTTCAAATACCTATTATTATCTAAAAATGATTTAAATTAAATATTTGAATAGAGCGACAACTCTAAAACAAAACAGTTAGGTACCATTCTAAATTTGTAATTTGTATTACCGGCGCGCCGGGCAAAATATCAAATTATTATGTGTAAATCAAAATTTATCCCTTGAAAATAGACTAACCACCGTTTAAATCCGGTATAGAAACACTTTTTCATAGTAAAAGTAAATAGAATGTTTTATGGGAACTCCTACTTTACTGCCGCGAAATCAAAAGGTCAGTACAACGTACATATAAACTTTACAAAAATTGGCTTTGAGAAACTATTTAATACTTTTGTATTGAGATAATAAAATAATTTTTACATTAAGTAGGTATTATTTTACAAGAAGGGCACTTTATTTTAACGATTGTATTTTAACGATGTGTGTTGGATGACGATTTATAAAATCAAAAATATATAAATGTACAAGCATTACTTATCAGCCTTTGATTTAAATACAAAAATAAAAAAAACTAGCAAAACTACTAACTGCTAAATTTGAAAGCGTTAACTTAGTTTATGTTATAAATTTACTAAACTTTTAAGAATTGATCCTAGTGGAAGTCTGTTCACCCCATTCACCTCCAAGTAAATAGCAAAAATATTCTTGATGTTCTTGAGGTTATGTAAATTTTAATATTTTCATGTATATATGGTAAAATTTATAAATCACTAATATTTATAAAAACTTAGGTAGGTACATTTTATACGTGGGTGCCCATAAGATTTTTTATTTGCGAAGATGTTTTTTATCCAATAATGATTTATGTTTTTTAGTTCTCATTTACCTATAATTAAAGGAAAAATTATTTTATCCAAATAGTATACTATTTGGATAAAATAATTTTCTTTTAATTTTATAAATTAAGTTATACATAATATTCATTAGGATATTTCAAAATAAGGCAATATTTTTCTTTTTTCAAATTCATGTGAAATTCTCACAGACCACCTGTGGAAATTCTTGTCACTTATGCTAAAAAAAAATCTGTAAAAATTTGAGCTCTTAAAATTAATTATAAAAGGTCCATCATGAAATTTAAAATTTTTCCATTGATTTAACAAGGAAAAATAGTTTTTTAAGATTTATTTCGCCTGCATACTATGTACAACTTTTTTTTTATAGACAATCACTGGTCCTTTTTTAGCATTAAATTGTCTACAAAAAATCTTAGAGAGGCCTGTCTGTAGATTCAACTGTTTCTTTTTTATTAACGTTGAAACGTATAAATTCTAAAAAAAATTGATATTTTACATTTAGCGGATAAACTACTAATCGTAGAAAAAAAGTCAATTAGCAATTTTGAAGATCTTTTAATTATCTACAAATTCGTTTTATTATTGATACCTACAGTTCAAAAGTTATTAGTGATACCTACAGTTCAAAAGTTACAAGTATACCTACACCTTAAAAATTATTTTCAAAACTGTTTTGAAGCGAAGTATAAAATTTTTTTGCAGTCAAAAGCTGGATCAAGAAATTAAGAATATCATAAAAGTTAAGCTATTTTAGCTTAAATTCAGCGATTAATTGCGTGGATTGAAGAGTTATTTATACGTTATTTATAGAGCTTCGAGTTTCCTGCAAAATTGTCCCTAAACTTTTTTCCTACTGTGAATATTATAATAATATATTATGCAGAATAATGAAAATAGGATTTTAGACACTAACTTTTGAACTGTAGGTGATGTTTAAAACAAATTTGTAGAGCATTAAAACATCTTAAAAATAATTTGTTTCTTCTTCGATTAGTACTTTAGTCCCTAAATGTAAAAATAATTTTTTTTTATAATTTATACGTTTTAACATTAATAAAAAAGAAAGTGTAGAATCTACAAACTGGACTCTGTAAGATTTTTTGTAGATAATTTAATGCTAAAAAAGGACCAATTATTGTTTATCAAAAAAAAAGTTCTACATAGTATGCATGCGAAATAAATCTTAAAAACCTATTTTTTCATGTTAAATCAATGGGAAAATTTTAAATTCGGTGATGGACCTTTTAAAATTAATATTAAGAGCTCAAATTTTGCCAGATTTTTTTTTTAGCATAAGTGACGAGAATATCACATGAATTTGTAGAAAAACATATTGCCTTATTTTGAAACACCCTAATATTCATGATTTACTAAACATTCATAATTTAAATAATTTCTTGGTAATACCTAACTGTTTAACCAATCATAATTTTTTTTCAGTTATTTCTTATGATGGAGTCCCTGGTAAGACTGGTAACGACAGAAAGTGAAAATTCAGAGAAATTATTAAATTAATTATAAGTATTAGCTTATTGGTTGCGTGTCACGGAAAAAAACTTGCTTTTTCTTGACAACTCACAATACGGCGCTCAAGTGAGTGTGCGTTGTTTGTATGACATATGTAAGTGTCAGACCAGGTGTAAATAGAACACCTGCTTGATTCCGCCTTTACCTACGACGTTCATTAGCCCGACCGGTTCGGATTCTATATACTGCTCTACATTATCTCAGCTTTACAACAGCTACCAAAAATTTAAAAATGAATAATTAAAAAGTAATATTTTTAATATTAATGGTTAATAGAAGACGAGGTTAGGTATATTCACTCTAAAATAATTAATATTCATTCTAAAATATTAATTGTTTCTATTCAAATCGAGATTATTTTTACTAGCACCATTTATTCTAGGCCGGGTGGAATTAAATGAAATAAAATTAAAAAATTTCGTAATAAACAATCGGTTGATTAGTTAATATATCATTTAATTTACACAACAGATGGGTTGTTATTTAAAAAATAATCGGTTTTCAACAACCATATAATAACTATATAGTTTGTAGGCGCCATAACTAGAAATATGCATCGAGAGGCTATTAAAGTCTTCCCATAAAAATAAAATGTACCTATACTAGTAATATGAGCAATAATATGAGGAATGTTATTTATACTTAGTTATATTATCTGGACTCGTATTTTTTACGATATTAGACCCCAGACATTTGTTTTACAAATTTTGCAAATGTATACAGTGTATAACTAAAAAGCTGTGCCAAACGCCATGATTGGAAGGTTCGATCAGAGGCTCTGATTCAGAGCTAGACACGAGTACTAAAAAAAGTTATCGTAAAATTTTAAGTACGAGTATTTAAAATATTTACTATATTTACTTTACTTGTAAAGAGAGTATTAATCGTGTAAAGAGAGTTTTAATCGTGAAAACACGAGAAAAGAGTACGAGTACTTAGTTAATATAACAAACAAATACCACTCGAGGTTCGATTGAGTAGAAAATTGTTTGCACATTTAACACAAACTTGGTGGTTTGTCAATTTAAATCTAAGAAATTTGGGCGATACAATTTATGACTTTCTGCCAAAGTATTGCAAAAACCATAACTCAAGTTTCGAGAATTGAAAACATTTCTTGTTTTGAAGTCTGTTTTAAACTATTTATAGCATATAACATGTAAATAGTTTATAATTTTACCTACATATTATATGATTTAAAACAGACTTGGGTTGGTTGTATATTAATATTTACACTTTTAAATTAAATTTGGAAAAAAAAGTAAGAATGCAAAGATATAAATTGATGAAAACGGTATAAACACTAATTTAGCAATAAAAGTATTGCAAAAACCATAACTCAAGTTTCGAGAATTGAAAACATTTCTTGTTTTGAAGTCTGTTTTAAACTATTTATAGCATATAACATGTAAATAGTTTATAATTTTACCTACATATTATATGATTTAAAACAGACTTGTGTTGGTTGTATATTAATATTTGTACTTTTAAATTAAATTTGGAAAAAAAAAATAAGAATGCAAAGATATAAATTGATGAAAACGGTTTAAACACTAATTTAGCAATAAAATAAATAAAGAATATACAAGGTTGGTAGCCGGCAGAGCTGTTCCGAGTACAATGAAAAAGTACTCGAGTACTGAATACAAGTACTCTTATATAAAATACTCGAGTACCAAGTACAAGTACAGTACCGTTGTACTCGAGTACCCATACGAGTACAAAGTACCGAGTACACTTTAGTTATGAAATATTTGGAAAAATCCTAGAGAAATGGGGCGATAAAGAAATGAATTTAGAATCACTAGTGCAAAACTAAATACTATCCGGCCTATTGCCTTCATCAAATATTGATATTTCGATTTATGTTAATTATCAGGGCCGGCACGACACGATCAAATTTCTTTATTTTTAGATAAATTTGAAGATTACAAGCTAAAAAAATTTTTTTTTTATTCAAAAGAATTTTAACTTAAATTTAATTTAAAAAATCAGTGGGCCACCTCAAGACGTTAAGTAAAAAGGTTTTTTTTTTTCAAAAATTTTTTTATAGGCTACAAGTTCCACCCCAGGCTAAGAAAAAAATTTTTTTTTCTCGCTCCACCCTAATTGTCACCTTTTTTCAACCAAATTATAAACAAAATTACATTTCATACATAAGTAAAAACCTTTTGTTCAATGCTCTTTCCTGTGTCTTTTTATTTATTGATTGAGGCTGGCTGAGGCAGCATGTCCGTAATTTGACAAGTCTGAGCAGAGTTGCGAAATTTTCAACACCCACGCACATATTTGCAGATATGTGTCCACGCCAACCTCACCGCATAAAAATGTACTCATTGCATACTTTGCATGTACTCGAGTACACGGGAAAGTACTCGAGTACATTTTTGCAATCTTAAATGTATCAAGTACAAGTATAAGTACATTCAAATTAAAGTACTCGGGACTGAGTACCGAGTAAACTGAAAGTACTTGGAATACAGTGTTTGAGTACTTGTACTTGAGTACCGCACAGCTCTGGTAGCCGGCACTCGGCAGGAGGAATATCCACCAAGGCAGAGGGCACTTACGGTGTGTCATGGCCGTCAACACCCCAGGTGGCGCACTGACGTCTGCTGGCGTTTAAATGACGGTGAAATGACGTCAGAAGACGTCATTTAAACGTCGGCAGACGTCAGTGTGCTACCGGGGACTTCGGTACGGAAAACAAGACTCAGTATCACACAGGGGGGCAAACAATTCGAAAGAGGTTACCAGGAACCTGATACTGACTCGGACAGAGATGTTCAGAAATACACCAACAAGGACAGGTTCTAGCAGCGTACTAACACTTCTACCCCCATTCATGAATCCCAATTGAAGTCCCAGGTTGAGGAGGATTCCGGATTGTACTTAGTTTTGGGTCAGTTCAATGTCCTCCAAAAACCCTTCCCAAACTGGACGTATGGCCCGACCCGGCTGACAAAAATCCGTGGAGTGGCCTTAACCATAGACACTGTCTTCCACGACCTCTTAGGGTGGATCTACCAGCCGGCGTAAAAACTTCGGATCCAACAAACACAGGTAAAGCTGTGATTTGGCGGGATACGCAGGAGAACGGAAAAGGGGTAAAATAACCCTGGGAGATTAGTGGCGGTTAATGTCTTTGGGGCCTGCCATATGTTCCCATACTCATACTTATACTCATACATATTATATGATTTAAAACAGACTTCAAAACAAAATGTTTAGATGCTTGCTATATTTTGGTAAGAAGTCATCGATATAATAAACGGAAATACTCTTATTTATTACTCGTGAATTCCACGAGTATTTTTTACGATATCATTGAATTTGGTTTGTAAGTACGAATACGAGTAATAAGTATTTTAAATGAAAAGTACTCGTACATTTTCACTCGTAATTGAAATACGAGTAAAAGAACTCGATTACTTGGCCAGCTCTCGTCATGACCTGCTACAGTGGCAGGAAAACTTATTTTCAATAGTAGGTAATTACGGGTAAAAATATTCTTAACAAGCGTTTCCAGAAACATCTAGTCACAAGTCTAATAACAAACGTCCATTGTTTAAAATAGAATAAATACCCAATACAAAATAATTGTACAAGTAAGGTTAAAAACAAAATTAACTTATTTCTTGAAAATTACTTAATTCTTGAAAATTAGTTTTTCTAAAGAGAGTTGGGTAATCGGGCCCACCGGGTAATCAGGCCCACTGTATTATTATGGCTGTTGATAGAGATAACAGTGAAGTCATCTAAAAAATGGTGTCTTTAGTCTATAGATTATTTAGTCTGTTTTATCGATGGTTGTACGTCTTATTTTATTATTTATGGCGTTTTGATCTTATTAAACAGTTATATTTATACAAAACGTTAGTAATATTTTTGATATTGTTATGAATATTTTGTTTTTCACGCATAATTTGGGGTAATAAGACCCCTCTGGTCCTCATTGCCTCAAAGTAAAAAAAAATATTTTTATGAAGAAGACTTTACTCCACCAATAGCTTTAACTTATTTTCCTCTTGAAACTATACAAGAGCCTAAAGAAGCTGTAGCAGATGCAGCTTCAAATGTGAACGAGGATGCTCTTGCATCTAGCAGGGCCAAGGTTATGATACAGATGTGCCAGACTCCAGGGCTATATTACCCATTAGGCAGGCAAGGCAATTGCCTTAGGCGCCACGTAGAAATAGGCGCCTTGTCCCCAGGCAACTTAAAAAAAAATAAAAATTGTTACCAAAATGTTTATTTTTTCCAAAAATAAAACAAATAAACAATATACAATTGTAAAAACAAAAAATTATTTACTGTTTTTATATTTTATAAAAATTTAGCTTCCTTTGTAATAACGAGGTGTAAAGCGACAAAAAAGCGTGCCGCAAATTCACTTCTGTTTTTATCACCATGCTTGATTAAGAAGGCACTGCGTTTTGAAGAAGAATAAGATATTTTATTATTAACTGTATAATTAACAAATAATAATAAATCTTAACGTTAAACTGGAAACAAAAACTTAAAAGATAATTTAATTTGTAAACTTTACCCTGTATAAACATATCTTTAGCACTCTTTAAACTATTTCAAAACCCCCGTATGCTCCAAGCACACGGATTCCTCTTGCATCGGGTACCCGCTGTGATGTGCTGCTCACCCCAGCGGGTACGCGATACTAGAGGAAACTGCTGCCGGAAGGACTTGGGTGTTTTTGCGTTTATTCAAGAGTGGCACTTCTATGTGTTGTGTGTTTGGTGATAGCAGTCTGTGTTCGATAGTTAAGGTTGATTTAGCCTGGGTTTTAAATTAAATTACGTTACGTTAGATTACGTTACACAAAATGCTGGCTAAATCCACATTTAGATAGTGTTAATTTCTCTGTTTGTTTTAAGGTATTTCTGAAATTTTAATATTAAACTAATTATAATAAACCAGCAGTACGTCTAACATACAAATACAGAAAATTAAAGTTGAATTAATTTTTTTTAAATACTTACTAATGACATCTTGCAGAAAAACGCACTTATAAGTCCTTACACTTTTTATTTACATTATATTTGTTATGTTTGTATGTTATTTATGTTTTATATGTAATTTTTAATGATAAAAAGTATTCTAATTCATAGGGAATAATTAGGTTATAATGCTCGGGCGCCCTTAAGCTAACAGTTTGGGGTGGCTCTAATAAGCTTTTTTAAAATTTTCCCCGGGCCCCATAAGTATAGTATCTAGTTAGAGGAGCCAAATTTTTAAGTGCCTAAGGCGCTCAATTGCCTTAAGCCGGCTCTGCCAGACTCAAGACTCTTGAGTGGACGTATGCCAAATGTTTAGGTGCAAGCAAAAAATATTGTATATTTCTGTAAATAGAGAGCAGGTTTACTTTGGGGTCCTTCTTTCCTGACGCGGCTTTTGACTTTTATTATTATTATTATAAATATGTGTTTCTTCTGTCATAAATAAAATACATTTTTTAACGATTTGTGTTTGTAAATAATTAATTCAAGCTAAAATAGCATAAACCTAAATAATTTCGGAAAAATAACCAAAATATGAGCAAAACTGCTTAGGGGGTCCTTATTACCCTACTCTCCCCTAATATGGAGTAAAAGTATCTGGGAAATCTAACTATTGACGATATACGAACAATTATTAAAGGTTATGAGCAACAAACTCTTAAATTTATTTTATTTTTGGAAATAAATTTTTTTATTAATTAAGTAATAAGCATTATAGAAAACTTTTTGGATATATTAGTGTCAATTAACAAAGCATTTATATATTTTTTATTCAAAGATAATAATGTAGGTAATAAATAATATAATCATCACAAGCCATTAAAGAAGTATAAATATTTATAAATAAGTAGCTAGGCAACAAGGTGAGAATCAGAAGGTAGTGGTATCGAGCACATGCTAATTAGTGGGAACATCCATTCAATGATCCTGTCATTTAAAGCAGGTGTCTGTTTCTTATCTCAATAATATATATATAGGTACATGTATATGTATTATACGTTTAAACATTTAGACAAAGTGAGAATACTTGCATGTAAAATGACTTGCACATATGCCTTTTAAACTGTCTACTTATGATTGCGCAAATTGTTAAAAAATTCAGGCTCTCCATAACAATGAATAAGCCATTATTATTTTAAAGTTAATAAATTTTGTATATTTTTCAAATTTACTTAATAATATGTCTTTATGTAACAGAAACTTGAAAATATTAAATTAAATGCAAAAATATCATCATATAGGTATCATATATTATCAAAACGCCAATAGGTATATTTAGTAATAAATTGTATGGCATATAAAATAGTATATTATGTCTCGTTTAATAAATGCCATTTTAGTCACGAATTTATTTAAGGCGCAAGCGAGCTTGCAAGCGAGTGCTTAATTAAATCAGTGTCTATAAAAGTTTATAAACGAGTTGCGTACTATACTTTTTCTACAAAAAATACTAGTGTCATGAAATCATGTACGCCCATTTCGTTTTAAAAAAATTACATATTGAAGTTTGAATTTTGGTGATATACCTATTAAATAGGTCAGTTCCAGCGAATAGACGTGTGAGCTCGAGCGCTCTTAAGTACCTAACAACAACATAAGTCTTAAAGAAACATAAAAAGCGCTCATATACAGAGTGTAGTTCAAGGAAAATACGGTGTAAAATTAGTGCTACTAGTTTTCCTACCTGTGCAGGTGAAATCAGTGCTACTAGTTTACTACCTGTGCAGCTGAAATCAGTGTACCTGTTTCCCAAAGTCTAAATAAAAATATTAAATAGTGCCTCAAAAAGCAATCTCTCAAGTGAATACATGGATAAGGTCCATCTTGTCATATCAAATGCTTCTAACTTATGAGAATTAAAACATCATCATAAATCCAGTTAGTTTTACGATAATGCTTTAATATTTTGTCTCTCGCAGCCTGAAAACCAACAATAAGCTGCTCTTCAACAGGGGTTTGAACTGCCTTTCCATCCCATTCAAATACTTTGCTCTCAAGATTATCTATTATTATATTGATACATAGAACCACCATAGGTAAGGTGACGTACTTGTCTCCTCCGAGTTTTTTTGAAAGTATTTGAAAGTTGGCTAGTAATTTATGCACTTCTTCAAGCAGTATCCATTCTTCATCCCCAAGAGTGTATGGTTTTAAATAGGTATAAAGATTTTAGAACCGAAATTCGGAAAAATATTCTTACTGTACGAGCGGAAGGAGAAAAGAACAAAAAATTGTTTTTTAATGGTTTTTAAAGGGAAATATTTAAAAATTGAATAGCAACGGATTAAAATAAAGATTAAGAGCATTATAATAGCTCAAATTTTTGTTTTCTGACCGGTTACAAAATTTTGAGGTGGGACTTTGTAAAAAAAAAATTCGTTATAAAATGAAGCACCCTAGTGCAGCACGTGCCGCAAGCGTGACAGAACGCAACGCTGTCAACGTAGACTTTTGCGCCATTATTTGGAAAGTTTATTATTTGGAAAGTTTATTATCCAGCACCCGGTGCTGGATCCAGCAGGCTGAAAATTCGCTGGATCCAGCTGGATTGCTGGATGAGGGATCCAGCAATTGCAATCCCTAATGGTGTGAAGATAGAATATTTTTATATAAAGTGGAACAGAAGAAGAAAATAAAAAAGAGTAAGAAGAGTTTAATTTATAAGCACCAGAAAAGATCCCCAACGCGTTTTATAAATAAAGTTATATTGAAATAGTTTAAGTGGCTTCCCTTCAAAGAGATGTGGAGCCTATCGGGATAATATTGTCTCATCAAAAATTTTGATTTTGGAGCCCTTTGGGATATAATATTGGGATATTGTCTCACCATCAAAGCTCATTGCAATATTTTCCCCTATACTGAATTTTTAAATTTATTTCTTAAAATTTTTTATAAAGTTTTGAATTTGAATTTTTCCAGTTTTTACTATATTATATGTGTTAAAAATTTAAAACAAAAATTGTTTGAATCTAAAAAAATATATCTTCTTTTAATTTATAAAACAATTAATACCAAATTTTTTCACTTATTAGTAAAAAATCTTAAAATATTAAAATAAAAAATTTCTTAAAATAATAAAAAGTTTTTATAAATATTGTCCTTTAACTAAATATTTTATTATTTGTTATTAACATTTACGCCACTAAAAGTTAAAAATGTTTACCGTTATTTTTTGTCTGATTTATAAAGTTCTTATTGCATTGAAAATATTTTTATTTACCTGTAAATTGATCATTAGGAACGCAGTTAATTACTCACTATAACTCGGAAATATTTTAATGAACACATCGTCAGTTGCAGCTAAAAAATGTTAAAAGGTTTCACAGTTTCCTTAACGAGAGAATTTCGCAGACCACACCGACGATTTTGTCGTTTAACAAAATTGGTACTACTGGCGCCTGTTTTCAGTTAACGACCGCGGTCGACCGTGTTAATTAATATACCTGAATAAATATTTTGATATCTTTAATTGAGTTCATTTATTCATTTATTTAATACGAAAGTATTTTAATGGTTTATTAATTTACGCCTTTACATCGTGTCACTTTTTTGGTCCATTTTAACAGAAACCAATGTGCACACGCGATCGGGAGAGAACATCAAATTAACCTTGAGAATTTCATAACCTCAAATAATATTATTATTCTTTGTTATTCCGTTGTGACCAGAGTACATGTGCGTAAATGAACTTCAGATAAATTGAAAAAAAACTATTTTTAATAAAACATGGATGTGCTAGTGTTGTGGGAAGACGGTTCGAGAAACGTCGTGTCTTCAAATGAACTTAAAACCGATAAATATAAGCGCTTAAAAGTGGGAAATAAGGTTCGCATAAAATATAATAGAAAATGGTATCATGGAATCATTTTAGATGTGGAAAATATAGTTGGCAGCGATTCGGAGGACGACATTCCGTTGAGAAAATTATTGAAATCATCTAGTGAAAATGAACAGGCAAAAAATAGAAATGAATTAGTACATGTAAGTATGAGTTGAATGATATTATGTTAGTGCTTCTATAAGTTGTACCAACTTAACTCCAAAGCGCAGCCAATAATAGAAAAATGTTTTTTTACAGGCTGAATCAGGTGAAGTTACAACTTACAATGATTTATGCATTTCTCAAGCAAAACCAGAGGAAATGGTAGTTCTAGAACCGAAAGTTTGGCCGTCCATTAATGTCGGTGGAGATAATGAAATACTTAGTGTGAGTAGGTGCCTACCCTTCTTTTTTTGTAGCATGTTTGTAATTTTTTGCGAAGGCCGCTTTAGCAAATAGGTACTTTTTAGTGTTTTTTTTGCTCTTTTTACTCAAGCTACAATACATGCCTATAATCGGTTTCCTTTTTTTGTTACAGGTTGACTCGGTTAAGGAAAATACCTTTATTGACGACTACGCTTCCCCATCAGATGATTACGTTTCTGATGCTGATCCTCCTTTTGGACAATGTCATGTCAAAACTTGTAAAGGAAAAGTTTTTGCGGCGTGCCATAAATGTGATTTTCTACTATGTTTTGGACATTTTAATGAGGATGTGGAAAATTGTAAATACCATGGCATAAATATTGTCTACAATACTGAAAAGGCTGGGAAAAGCGTTGTAAAAAAGCTTTGGACAAAAAAGCTGATTCTCATTTACAAGTTAGTTGCCAAATCAGTCAACAGAATAAAGAAAAAACGAACATTGTTGAGCATACAGAAGGCTATTTAGTTGATGGCGCTTCAGAAGAGAGAATTATTGCTAGGGAAAACAGAATTAATAAATCCAAAGAAGCTAAACTTTTGCGGAACTCAGGTCAAGAGTATTTCAGCATAAAGACCAAAAACAAAATCCCAGCCAGACAAATAAAAGAACGTTGTGACGGTCAAAACTGTAAAATGGGAAAACAATGTATTAAGATATCTGATGAGATCAGGCAGGACATTTTTAATGCTTTCACGGGTTAAGGGGACCTAGCAAAGCAAAGAGAATTTTTAGTCCGACACGTTAAAGTTCTTCCTAAAAAGAGATCAACTACTATCAACAGGGACTCACGTAGAAAAAATTCCAGATTATACGTTTTAACAGCAAATAACAACCAAATCATGGTGTGCAAAAATTTTTTCTTCAATACACTGAGCATTCCCGAACGAGCATTCCGTACAGCATTCTCAAAAATTACTGCAACAGGTACAATAGAAAAGGAAATGAGAGGTGGCAGGCAGAGAAATGTTGCAATTAAAAACAATGAAAGAGAAAATAGAAAAGAAATCGAGGCCCACATCGACCGATACCCTCGCGTGGAGTCCCATTTCTGCAGATCAAGCACGAGTAGGATGTATCTCCATCCAGATCTATCATTAAAAAAAATTTATAAAATGTTTGTAGAAGGACAAGAAACCAAAAAAAAACAAACATTCCAAGTTTTACTACTTATCGAAGAATTTTCAAGGCGAAGAATCTGTCGTTTTTAAGGCCAAAGAAAGATCAGTGCTCACTTTGCTTATCTTTCAGAGAGGGAGACGTTTCTATTAAAAAAGATTTAAAAGATAAATAATAGAAACACATTTTAGAGTAACAACTAGTGAGACAGAAAAAAAGTGAAAGTAAAGAAAAGGCAAAGACTGATTCAGATATCCTTTGTGCGGTTTTTGATCTTCAACAGGTGATTTACTTACCTATTTCACAGGAGTCTGCAATATTCTATCAGTCACGGATGTCAGTTTTTAATTTCACTTTTTACAATGTAGCTACCAGAGAATGTTATTGCTTTGTCTGGGTCGAAACAAACGGGAAACGTGGCTCGACTGAAATTGCAACTTGTTTATTCAAAGCAATTGGCCAATACGTCGGAAAAGGAGTACATACCATAAAACTCTTCTGTGATGGGTGTTACGGCCAGAACAAAAATTCGGTTGTAGTGTCCATGTTGCTGTATTCGTTGGCAAAATACAATACTATTAAAGATATTAGTTTAAAATTTTTCGAAACCAATCACGGACAAAACGAAGGTGTTAGCGCCCACAGTGCTATTGGTTACGCGCTTGCACATTCTGGTGACCTCTTTGTACCATCACAACTATACCCAGTCATTCGAGGTGCAAGAACACAACCTAAACCGTACACTGTTATTCCAATGAGTTTTGCTGTGTCTTACAGATAATAGTTCCATGGAACTATTATCTGTAAGACACAGCAAAAAAAACAGGTCTTTAAAATGGACCGAGATTATGGACATTAGTGTCAATAAAGAAGAACCGATGAGCATTTTCTTTAAATATAGCCACGCTGAAGAAAGTTATGATAAAATTGTGCTTAAACAACGTGGTGGAATAAGCCATCTAATTATTGATAATTTGTATAAAGAACAAATTAAAATTTCCAAAAAGAAAAATGAAGATTTAACTGCTCTTTGTAAACTATCTGGCAAAAACAAAACAGCGGTAATACGCACACCCGAACTTCAAAACTTCTTTTACTCTTTGCCGCACGAAGAAGAGAAAAAGAATAGTGCTGTTTTTTCTTGTTCCAAAAAAATCAGTTTTAAACAGATTGCATTTTTTTAAGATTGAATATTTTTTCCTTTTTTTCTTAGCCGTTGTAAAACATTTTTGCTTATTTCATTATTTATCACAATAAACTGGTTTAAAAGTATAATATTATGAATCTATATTACTTTTCCCTAAACGATCTTATAGGCGTAAGTGTAAACATAAAAAAATATATTTTTACAAATTGACTGTATAAACATGTTTATTACTTGCAAGCTGATCAGATAATAACAAAAATGTTATGCTAAAAGAAGCCGGAATAGTTGAACATTTTGATAAAAAAAACAATTTGGGCCACCTTCAGTAGTAACAATTGGGCACCGATATAATTATGCTCCATTTTCGTTTTTTGCGTCTATTGAAAAATTTGTGAAAAGCTAATTACGCCACTACGTAAGTAGACCGACGACATATACAGACTGTATAGAATCAAGTAAGTAAGGCTGGAGACAGGGATGACAAATTATATTCTGATCAGAGAAAAAGGAATAAACTTTAATTGGGCGTGGTTTAAACCAAGCCATTCGTAATTACGAACCATAGTTGCCAGGTTGTTTTAAATCAGAAGAGAACGATTATAATTATTTAATAAATAGTTCAATTTTATTTGTTTGAAACTTTAAAAATAACAAAAAAATTAATAATATGTCAAAAATAATTTGATTTAGTTAATTTTCTTACTTTTAATAAAAAAATAAGAAAAACCACCCTTTTAGGAAACAATAATAGCATATGGCAACAGGGCGGCATGCAGCTGTCGTAGGGAAATGTGTACCTACAGTTTTTAAGAACAAAGTGACTAGAAGTACACCGGGAGTACCGCCATTAAACGTACACCGGATGGAAAAAAATCCTTATTTAGCATATTTGTCAATTGTATAATATTAAATGGTCGCTCAATTTCGCGCTCACTGGGGCGAGGGCCCAATGGGGCGGGGTCGGTTGGGTTGGGTTGTTGAGTTTGGGTTGGTTTGGGTAATTCATACTGACATTTCATTAATTTTGTTGTTAATTGTATTTTAATCACTTAATTAAATTTTAATCAATGTTTATACCTACAACTTGAAAGTTAGCTTAATAATTACATAATTAATATCAAGAGTTAACCAGCTGTTTACCAACTGTTATACAACTGGGCCTTAGTGTACCAATTTAATCTCAACTAATAAATCCGAAATTTTACCATCAGCTGGTATGAAAACACGCATGCGCACAAACCTGATGTACGTTTAATGCCCGTACTCCCGGTGTACTTCTAGTCACGGCGTTTTAAGAAATACATTTTCGCAATTAACTGGAATTTAACCCTCCGTCGGGCGCAATGAATCTATTAGATTTTTGTCCATATATTTTAAAATATCTTCCCTTATATTTGCGCCCGCCGACTTGCCCTTCGTGTATCCTCCTGTTTATCCGTAAACTATCGACAGTCGAAGTTATGGCGTCAAAGTGATAATACGTCGTGCGTGACAATAACTTTAATCTCTCAGATGCATTGCGCCCGTTCCCGATAAATCTTTAAATTTAAATTTTGTGTTTTGTCTATTGTTGTGTTTGCAAATTTGAATAATAGTTCTTTATTTTTAAAAATAATCTGTCAGATTTAAGTGCGCTTCCCTTAGAATTTGTTGAAAAAAAAAACAGAAAAGAGAAGTCTAGTTTATTTGGATTTCAAAAAAATGCTACGATTGTTTCTTATGTTCCAAAAAAAGGGAAAAACGTAATATTGATATCCAGTATGCATTTTGATGATTCTATCGACGAGGCTACAGGTGATAACCTAAAACCTAACATAATAACATATTATAATAAGACAAAAGCAGGGGTCGACCTAGTCGACCAAATGTGTGCAACTTTCAATTTGCAAAGAAATACAAGAAGATGGCCATTAGTTGTATTTTTTACAATGCTCAATATTAGTGGTATAAATTCTCAAGTTTTGCTCACAGGAAATGAAATTGCCACAGAAAAAAGGAGCAACTTTTTGAAACAACTTAGCAGGGAGTTGGTTGATGAACATCTAAATCGAAGAGCAATAAAAAAACGGGGAATACCCTCCAACCTGAAACAAAACTTGCAAAAATTCAATCCTACTGGGGACTCGCAAGATGAAAATTCAGCTGCAGCTTCAACAAATAAAAGGAAAACCTGTGGACCATGTCTAGAAAATAAAAAACGGAGGTATTCGAAATACTTTTGCCAGAACTGTGCCAAATATTTATGCTTGGAACACGCGACAATCGTATGTGAGAACTGCTATCATTCGAAATTTGATGCTAGTGATAGTAATAGTTGAAGAAGATTAAGTTTTGTTTTTTAATATTTTAATATTAATAATTATTTGTTCTTGTTTCGTTTTTTGTCTATTTATTCTAAGACGTGTTAATTTAATAAATACTTGTATAAAAAAAACTCTTGTCTTGTTTTAAATCCTGTTTAAAATCTATTTTTATTTAATTTATTTGCAGTAAACAAAACATTTTTATATAACCATCTGGTAGATGCATTGCGCCCGAACTCGCAACTTTAGTATTGCGCCCGACGGAGGGTTAATGGATTTTAAACAATACTTAGTTTTTATTTGCAGAAATGCATTAAAACAAAACAAACGAATTCGATAAAAATAAAACCTATAAATTCTCAAACAAAAATAATTCTAAAATAACGAAAATATTTTTTTTTTAAATTAATGTTCAAATAGACCACCAGCAGCAGTTAAACAATACCCTAGCCTATCATAAAAATTCCTGCGCACGTTAAACAGCATTTCAGGACTAATATCTCCCAATGTATTAAAGATTTGCACACTTAATTCATCGAGATTATTAGCCCTGAGCTCTTGAAAACTCTTGAAATCCCTACCACAGTGGGCGGGGTTTGGCACTTGTTTTATTTAAGTGTATCTCTTCGTTTTAATACACACTGTATCACTTAAGAGATATTCTTTATATGAATACAAAACTTTTTGTGTTCAAAATATTTTAAATAATATTTTTAAGGACCCAGTTAACACGTTTCTTATTTTAAATGGTAGTAAATACATTGAAAAATTTAACACCAAAAAAAATTGTGGCAGTCAAACTTTTTACTCTACAAAAATTTGTGCACAAATTAACAGAATTTCTAGTAAAATACTTATAAATTTCATTGTTAGAAGTGTAATCATGAATATTTTTTTCGATATGTATAACACGGTACCCAATTCTAACAATTAACCGTATCACTTTTTATTGAAACTCAAATACAGACTTACCCGATGCATAGCGATGGTGCGTGACCTGTGACATAATTGGATGAAACTATTTTAAGCACAAAAGGATTATAAAAACCTAGAAATTTGATAGATTTATGGTCATCTACACTACTGACATTTTTTATAGAAACAAATTTTGTGTTTTATATACATTTAAACATAGACGATTGGCAAAGAACCACTTATGTGCTTTAGATTTCAGTTTACGAGATCTTGCTAAAACCTTTTATAAAATTCTGAACTGTTTAAAGAACAAATCTGTGGTTATTTACGCAATATTTTGTTTATTCTTTTTCTATGAGTTTGTCTATTTTATGATTCTTTTGTAAGTGGTTTATTCTGTGGGTTTAGTTCATTAAACTTGGTGATTTATGTGAATTTAGTCATTATGCATATTACGGTGAGAAATTGTACCGATATTGTTCCCTTTTTCCCGGCAAGATGGTGTACTATTATTAATTTAATGATTAGGGCTTAATCCTAATGGTTATATTAATAACTAATGATTATATTAATAATGCTGCACTTTAACTCTACACCTTCACGTGGTTCTTGCTGAACAATGAAATATTAATTAGACAAAAATGAGGTTTATTTAAAATAAACGTCATTTTTACAATAAAATATATTTCATTGACAAAGTAGAGGATTCCTTCCCCACCACAGTCTAAGTTTTTTACTTAGTATAGGTTTACTTAGTTGTAAGTATAAAAATTTCTTCGCCTTTAAATGAAACCCTGCCTCTGCCTCACCAAAATGAAATGTCACGGGCCGCCACTGGCTCCCTCTTATCTTAGGAAGATTTTTGTATACATGAAGTTCGGACTCCCTGTGTTGCCAACCTGGATTTTTGTCGGGAAATCTATGAAATTTCGTCTAAAAGATTTAATAAAAACTTCGATTATTATCGAGTATTTATAAAATTATCGATAGTGTGGTTTTCATTCGATACAGCGATATTTACATTCGATAGTTTCCCACCTCTACCCTCTTCCTTCTTGCGAATGTCATTCGAAGCGGTGTGTCGCTTTGAAACCGTTTTAAAGTTAAAGTTTCTATGTTGAAAATCCAGTGCAGATGTCAATAATTTTGCGTAAAAGGATCTAGAAAAGTACGTTGATGGGTTTCAACGTTGGCGCGAACTCTAGAAGCCTCTAGTTTTACGATTTCTGCAAAAGCACACCGGCATGGCATCCTTTAACCTTTAAATGGTTAGTTTTTCCAACTTTATTTAAGTCATCGGTCTTTAATTTCGGTCGTTTATTGTTCCATGCAGTCCTGGAACGACACATCAAAACCTGGATAGGAATATTACCTGATTTTAACGATTCTACCCACGGTCTTATATAAGCTTCGAGGTGGCTTCCTTAACGTGTCAAGCCGCTAGGTGGCGCTAAGATCGAAGGGTCAAGTCAATTAAATGAACTACTTAGTTAAATGTGGAACTACTGCATAACCATAACCTAACTTTTTAAATTCTTTTTCTATGTTTTGTTTACATTTCCAAAAATTTAATATTTGTGAGTTTGTCTCGGATAATTTACGTTAACAAAATAGGACAACAAAGTCTATACTCTATGCACAAAGTCCTCGGCCGTCACATGCCCAGACCAAACATGTAAGTAAAACATGTTAATATATAAAATACATACGTATATCATATATATGTTACGGCTAATGTGTAAACATGGATAGTTTATAAAGTAGCTGGGTAGTTTATAAACTAGCTATTTTAATTGAAAACGTAACACAACATAGCCAAGCTTTAGATAGTTTACAAACCAACCAACCAATATTCTGGCTAATTTATTAATAACCGATTTTTTTATTGTCTTGGCGGGGATGGGTTGATTGTTTATTTAAAATAATATATATTTCACCAACACGATGTGCTTAATTATATAATAATCATACAAAATGTGAAGGTGTCAATAATATGTTTTTTATTGCACATTGCCATGTTTTTAACCGCTCCTTATTTGTTGGCACTTTAAACATGGACCGCTTAATTTTAATGCCGGAACGATAGCTTTGCTGGTTACATTTTGGCACAACACAGGACTTCATGTCTATTAAAAAGCACAAATACAAATGTATGACAAGAACAAATATAACAAGAAAAAATAGAACAATATAATATAACAATATCGAATATCACAATAACAATAAGTAAAAACTCCTTGTAACAAAATACACAAGCTTGTTTATAAAAATGTAGGTTATGTTTCTTAACACAGAACATAAGTAGGTAGTTCATTTGACCTTTTATCCCATAGACTTTAAGGACTTAGAGCCGGTTTTACAATCGTTAGATTAAGTTAGCTTATTTGGCGGATAACTTTCATAGAAACCTTCTATCTAAGAAAATTATCCACCAGAGAGCTTATCTAACGATTGTAAACCCCAAAGATAAAGAAGGTAAAAACGACCTTTAAACATCTATGGTTTATCTTAACTCGATGCGCCATCTGGTGGGTGTCTCATTAGAGAGGTCACTTTTCCTATTGAAATTGGGCGAAGTTGCAAGACCTGTATATAAGACCGTGATTCTACCTGAACTTGACATTTGTATCCCTCTCCTGAGCGATGACAGGAATGACGTTCTGTCTAAGCCGGATTGTGTAAATCCGTAAGTACATGGAGGTTTTGTTTGCAGTCGCTACACCTTTAAGTTGTTTGTTGTAGTAACCTATGTTTGGTTACCTTTGGCAATGTTAATTGTGGATTATTGCCTTTAGGTATTTGAGGTTTGTTAGTGGATAATTATATATTATAAATATTTAATAAAAATAAAATCGTCACCACACCTTTATGTTTATTTATAAAGGTGTAGCGACTGTTTCAGTGAGTAATTTTGAGGGTGTTTTAAAAAAGTTATTGTTAGGGTTGCAATGCGAATCACCTGTTTTTAGTCATTTATTAGTATGTTTAAAAAAGATATTTTAAAATAATTTTTAAAATTTATTATTTTTATCATATTTCAGCGAGTAGCCGACGGAGATGCCAGCTGAATTGGCGCCGATAGGGCCAGGAATTGTACATGTGCGCGTGGCTGCCGCGTTAGGTAGCGGCAGCCGGAAAAATGCGCTTATATATATGAAGCATAGGCGTAAGCCAATGTTTTATATTTTTAGCTAAACGCTGAAAATGATAATAATTGAGAAGTCTATGTACAGGGTGTGTAAAAATGACCAAAAACAGGTGAAATGTTTAATTTCGCCTTTGTTGGTAAAATATTGGCAAAGTGCCATAGATAAGCCGGTGCTTGTATAACACATTACCCGCATGCCTCAACGACGTTATTTCCCTTGCACTGTTCAAAATCAAGCCTTTTGAAATACCTAATCAGAATTAGTTAAGGAAAAATAAGGTAATATGCTTAAATGAGTAAAGCAATTTACCATCTCGTTTATTAGGCAGAAACGAATGCCTTAGTTCTATGGTGTATTCACTAACTTCTAGGTAAATATTCATACTTTACTTAATAAACTTGTCAAATTTAAAAATATAAGCAGATTACCCAAATATTTAGTCAAAAGCACAATTACTTTTGGGTACGACAATTTTGCTTTTAATTTAGGTAATTCTTCTAAATTATTATGGCAAATTATTAAACTAATTTAGGTAAATTTCTTTAAATATTAGTGACTTACTTGCAATTGGCCACGATTGCTAATACCGACGTTTTACGATAAATATTCGCGCCTATATTGTCCACCATAATGCCAAAATCAACGAAAGCTTAAAGACCGCGTTGTGTGCTATTGATATAACAACATAGTTAACAATTATTGTGCTATAAGTGAACATTTTGTAGTGCTATAGTTAAGTAATCCAAACTAAATGGAATTTCCCATTGACCCCAATTTATTTTTAAATAATCCCAACCCTGCAGGGTACATGTAGTAGCGGAACCGCCGTTGTTAATTCGCCTAGGACATAAAGATAAAGGAGTCCTAACTTGGAAGAAAATTCCCATGCTAGGATTTTTACTAAAAATATATATAATTTGCCTGAAAACTTAGCTAAAATCTACCTAAAAATTTAAGCAAATTGCCTTAGAAACAGGAAATTTATTCTTTTATTCTCAGGCAATATCCCTTACGATCTAAGGTGTATTACCTTTGAAACCTAAGTAATTTTGCTAAATTAATTGTATCATTTTCTTTAAAAATATCAGTTAAAGAATTCACTAATTTAAAAGGGGAATATTCCTCTGAATTCACTTCAAGCAGTTTGCCTTAAAAAATCAATGGTCCTATATAGTCTAATATTTTAGGTAAAAATTAACTAAAATTTTGAACAGTGTGTCAGGGGGTGTATATTTAATTTAAATGTGTAGAATATCACCGTTGCATCAACTAAACAATGAATAGAACCTTAAGTATCATTTTTGTTAATTATTTTGTGTCGGACGTATGAGCCGCTTAACCGTTTTGCGTTTTTAAACAACAAAGTAATCAGCATTTTTTTACAAAATTTGTCATCATTTGAAAAGTTTCTATGAATCCGGTCTCTACTTATTACCTACATTATACAAATTTAGTAAAGTTTTGATTTATGCCCATAAATATTAAGTTATAATCCTTAAAAAATTAATGCAAAAACTTGGCACGTAAAGTAACGTTATCCCACCTAACCTATTAACTTTTTAGCATGCATATTATGGAATTTACATGTTTTAAGAAAGTTTTTAATACGATAAGTTTTGGATTTTTAAAGGAATTAGTTCGACCAAGATGTTAATTCATTTTATTTAGAGCTTTATACTTTTTTTCGGCTTCGGTAGCTCTTTTTAATTTAGGGGATCGAAAACATTACCGGATTTTCCCCTTTAAAAGAACCACTAATGGATGTTTTATTTTCTTTTAACTGTGGGAAAATTTAAAGTTTTTTAAAAACTTATTACTTTATTTTATTAAAGGGGCATTTTTTTAACTTAACATTTTTAACAATAAAGATCCAAGGAATAAATTTATATTTAATTGAAAATAACATTAATTTTATTTTCACAGAAACGTTTTAGTATGAAAAATGCATGCCAACAATTTAACAATGTTTTTGTAAAATATTTACGATTATTTTCGTAAAATAATTTTTAAAGATTTTACAAATAATTGCAAACAAAATAAACTTAAAACTCAAATTCATGAATGCAGTCCCGTTTATTTTATACAAAATATACTTATACTAAAGGAGGTGATTTTGAAGCGATTTTGTTGAAGGAAATTTAAGTATGTATAAAAAGTTTACTTGAGGATTGTAGATAATGATCTTTTTCTAGTCATATTAAAGAATTTGTATATTTCTTATACGTTTTCAATTGAGAAAGTAACTCAGTCTTAAACTGTGAAGAAAATTTATATATTTTTCCACGGTTTCTGGTAATTGTAAAAAATTGCACTTAATTCTTTAATAATAATAATAATAATAATAATAATAATAATAATAATATTTATTAGTGCTATTACCAAAAGGTTTACAACGTCAGAAAAATACAAATATAAAAATAGTACAAGAAATGTAAATATAAATTAAACAAAGAATATAATAAAATAAGGACACAATTAAAAGGTAAAGTTTAAAAACTCATCAATCGAATAAAATGAATGAGTAGTAAAAAAGGATTTTAAAAACAGTTTGCATTCATTAAAAGCCATATTTTTTACATTATTTGGGAGTTTGTTAAAAAAAATAATTTCATAAAAATCAGGTCCACTCTGGCACCTTCTCAGTCTAGAGAATTGATTAATTAAGTTGCCTTTATTTCTGGTGTTATGGTTATGTACACAGTCTTGACTTTTATATAAGTTTAAATTATTTTTTACGTATACAAAATTATGAAAAATAAATAAGGCAGGAAAAGTCATAATTCCAAGTCTTCTAAATTCAGCCCTGCAATCGTCCCTATAACCAAGGAAGGCAATAATTCTTATAATTCTGTGTTGCAGACTAAATATTCTATGTGACTCAGAGCAATGACCCCAAACAATTATGGCATACGAAATATGCGATTGAAACAAGGAAAAATAGGCACTAGCCAATACTTCACTGGACACACTACCAACAAGATTACGAATAATAAATATATTGGTATTCAACCTCTTTGATAGTGAATCTATGTGACTGTTCCATCTTAATTTACTGTCAAACATGATTCCAAGAAATTTAATGGGTTCTGACTTGTTTAAGTCATTAAAATCTCTTAAGGAGAAAATATTGTTCTGTGTCTTGCCCTTGTTTAGGACATTTCTGTGAAATCAGAATTTCAATTGAGTTTACCGTTTTCGAGATATTTACAAAAAATATAAATTTTTATGACGTCACAAACCTTGCCATGTGACCAACATTCTAAGATTTCTATTGGTTCAAAATTACCCTGTTGTCAAGTTGTCTTGTTAATGATTTCATTCGGTTATGTCAGAAAATACCCGAAGAGGTTATGTACAAATACTGTCACTGTCAGTTGAGTGAAAGATGGTCACCAAATTCATTAATTACCTACCTATCTTCCTTATTACGAGGTATCATATTACTGTTTGATATTTTAGAGTCCAAGATATATCTAAAAGAATATAAAGAACTAGGCATTATACTAATGAAATGCATTTACGACAAAATATGATTATAATTATAGGTACTTACTTTATTTGTTTAAAAGCTCCAATGTTCAATGTAACCAGTGTTACCAGATTCTGTCAAAAAAAGACCGTACGTTTCGTTCGAATTTACCTTAATTACAAAAATGACTCAATGGACAATATTAAATAACGTCAACTTGACATAATTGCATTTATTTGCATTGTTTCATTGTGTCATTTTGTAATTAAGGTAAATTCGAACGAAACGTACGGTCCTTTTTTGACAGAATCTGGTAACACTGAATGTAACCAACCATTCCACAAGATTCCTCTGCTTTGGAGTCCGTTATTAATAAATCACTTATCTAATATCAATTACAAATAACATAACAATAACATTGATTTTCAATAATATAAATTTAAAAAAAACATAACCCGAAAAAAAGAAACGTCAAAAAATCAATTCTTCTTCTTCTTCTCAACTAAAATTATAGATCAAGTGGTTTTAAAACTTAAATATTATAACGTGGAGCCATATATCGTAAGAATCTTAAACTAAACACCTCCCCCCACGTGAGATTTGGTGAGGTTTGGCTCGACCCCCCTCCCCCCCTAAACACCTCACGTAATTAATGAACGGCCCCTAACGCGTCGTTTTACCTCCCCAGTGGGTGGTCTACATCTTTGCTGATAAAGGTGGTGGTTTGTGCTCTGTTTGTGCTTTTTTATTATTTTTTATATAATAAGGAAATTTGTAAAAAAATAATAGATTCTAAACTGTTAAACGATTTAGAAGATCTGGCTAATACTTTTAAAGAGAAGTTTATGAGTTATTAAAAAAAAATTAATTGATGCCTTGTAAGTACCTATTGGCTAAATTTTGGCACTGTTTGTTTCAAGATGTTTTCACGTGTTTACTATTCCATTAATAATAAATAATGTATATTTACTATAAATTCACTTGTTATAATTATTAATCAGATGAAAGGAAAGGTTATATTTATTATTAACAATTTTTTCAGATAAGGTAGTAGATTCTTTTAAAGGATTAGCAGACATATCCTGTGAGGATGCTATAAATATAGTTTTAAATGTTATATTATTATTATACTATATATATACTTACTAAATTTTGGCACTGTTTGTTTCAAGATGTTTTCACGTGTTTACTATTCCATTAATAATAAATAATGTATATTTACTATAAATTCACTTGTTATAATTATTAATCAGATGAAAGGAAAGGTTATATTTATTATTAACAATTTTTTCAGATAAGGTAGTAGATTCTTTTAAAGGATTAGCAGACATATCCTGTGAGGATGCTATAAATATAGTTTTAAATGTTATATTATTATTATACTATATATATACTTACTAAATTTTGGCACTGTTTGTTTCAAGATGTTTTCACGTGTTTACTATTCCATTAATAATAAATAATGTATATTTACTATAAATTCACTTGTTATAATTATTAATCAGATGAAAGGAAAGGTTATATTTATTATTAACAATTTTTTCAGATAAGGTAGTAGATTCTTTTAAAGGATTAGCAGACATATCCTGTGAGGATGCTATAAATATAGTTTTAAATGTTATATTATTATTATACTATATATATACTTACTAGGGTGTCTGTTATTTACCAACTTGGTTTTTTTTGTTCGCAGCGCCCCCTAAATTTTTAGTTTATGACCCAAAAAAAATAAAAAAAAATATTCATATTAAACCGTGCCACAAAGACGATACATTTTCCATTTAAATAACATGGGGTTTCAGCAAGTTTTATACCTACTGTAATCAGGGCCGGGCCTAAGGGGGGTGTAGGGGGGGAGTCACCCCCCCAAAGCCTTGGCAGTTGGTTCCAAATCCAAACACGGTTGGCAAAATCTATAGTATTTGGGTCGGTTGGTTGGGTATACCTACCCTACCAACCAACCCATCACAATAAATAAAATGAAATATAATTTTTAAACTTTACCTACATATTACAAAATTATAATTTTTAATCTATTGTAACCTCCTATAATCGTTTTGGTCAACCTTATTTTTATTAAAGGACATTATATTTCACACAAGCGGCATGTTTACAAAGTCGGCACCGCCTCGCGGCTTTGTCTTTCTAAATTATTAATTAGTTGAAGCTTATCTAAGCTAAGTAAAACTAGTGTAGTTCTAGTAAAATACTTATTATGTGGATCTGTGTTTAACAAGGACTAGAAAAAAATGCACGAGGAAAATATTCACGGTGGAAATTTGGTTAAAATTAAAATTGTTACTGTACCGGATAATCCACTTACATTGGTAGCAAATAAAAAAAATAGAGACTTCAAAAGAGCATGCTAATGATAGGTAAAGACATTCTTTATCTACACTTTACAACACTTTACATTCATGATAAAACTACTGAAAATTTTTACTATTACTACTAAAGTATCGATAAAAAAATAAGTTGGTTTTTTTATCGTCTCCACCCCCCCCCCCCCCCCAAAAAGTGTGCCTCGGTACGCCCCTGACTGTAATCAGTGATACATATTTTTATAGGGAAATAAACGCTGTACAAAAAAGCCTCTTATGATTTTTCGATAAATTCACTGGTTTCAAAGTTATTTAAGGTTAAAATTGAAGTAATTTTTTAGATTTTTTTAATTTGTCTGCAAAATTATCATTATTTTTTAAGAAAACAAATTATTAATTTTTGAAAATATGTGATTTTATTGTATTATTGAAAAATTAAAAATTATTCAAAAAGAATCAAATTATTCAAAAAAATTCAATTAAACCATTATACCTACTTTTTTTACAAAAGTGTATGTATGTACGTATACTAGATTACCTAGATCATTTTATCTTATAAAAAAGTGGTTTAATTAATAATATATATTAACATTATAAATCTTGAACTATATTTAAGTTTTACAGTATACCTAATAGGTATTACCTATAGGTATACAATATGTATTGTAACGCAACAACAAGCCTTGTGCGTTTCAACTTTACCATTAACTTCTATTTAAAGTCGTTTAAAGAAATCTTTAGATTTTGTTATTTATTTTAACCTAAAAAACTTAATAACATAAACTAATATTCTTAAATATAAATTGTATACAACCACATCTAAATAGAAACATTCGATAGCTTGGATTGTTTGTGTGAATGGTATTCTGCATAATCTTTTTAAATTAATAATTTCCATAATTGTAGAATAATTTGATTAAAAATGGTATAAATGTTGTTTGCATCATGTAACATAACATTATTTAAATAGAATCAGTGTCACCAACCTAATAACCGGAAAGTACTGTGAACGTTGCCAATTTTCTTTAGGATTACTTTTCCAAAAATCCAATCCAAAAGATATGTATGTTTACGGATTCCGTACAAAATAATTATTTTAATAAAATCATGACAAACTTAAATAAATATTACAGAAGCTATTCCAAAGTTTACAAAACCTAAAAAAATTTTGTAAAATTTTTTGGTAAAGACTTTTATTACATTGGTCCTCCTTGCCCCGGGTATCGGGGTAAGAAGGTCCACCATTTGAAACACCTACACGCATTAATAATAATACCTCTTGATAGTTTTTAACGAATTTATTAAATAAATTAATTAAATAAAAAAAAGCAAATTCTGTTGCGCCCTGCACAAATTGAAAATTTAAAAATTATTCGCACAGCTCGCAAATGAAAAATTCATCTTCTTCTACCCCCGCACATTCTTCGTGGGCAAATTGCTTACAACTTGTGCACTGGACCCTCCAACTTCTACTCTCTTTGTACGGAGTTTCACAATAAAAACATAAATCATCCACGGTTCTGCTTGCCCCAAATTAAGTGGTCCTCATTACCTCAAATGTCGCTAGGCAGGAAATCACCTCGTAACATTTTTTCATGCAATAGCAATGGTTAACCAATAGGTAAGGTTTAAAGCACATTTAATATGGATCACTATTATATACCTACTACTATACTCATTATATATATTATATACTATAGTTTCTTAGGAATGGACAATATTGCGATGAAAAAGTTAGATCAACATACCATGAAATTTTGATTTCTTTGTAGCACTTTCAAACAGCTGCTTATGGTCGGACGCCATTAATACAGCACTGAAATTTTGCGCCAAATTAAAACGTACTGTGCGGTAGACCGGTGGTCCTTATTACCCCGGTGGACATCTCTGCCCCGGTCTCCCCTATCTTTAAATTTAATTTCAGTATGAAACGTATTTCCAATTTATTAATTGAAACCAATGTAGTTTTTAGTACGTTTTTTTTTAAATAAAAAAGATGCGTTTCAACTAATTTCGCCGAAAACTGCATAAGTCTTTCCATTTAAACCGTCGCGACGCGTCGTATTGTAAAGAAGTGAATAATTTCTCGATTTAAATCATTTTTCATAGAAATATTATTTAATCTCTAATTAAATAAAGATTTTCGTGCGGAATTGAGCAGCCATATTGATTTTGGAATAAATCCTGGAGAGTACCTGTAGTATACTAATTGGTGACTGTTAAGTTGAATTCAATATAGAGGAACCTCTAAATCTAGAGGTTTCTCCTTGTGGACTTAAAATCTTACGCCCATGCCACGTGCCATCTTACCAAGTGCTATTGTAAAGCCAACCAGGGTTCATCCAGTGAAACAAGCAGGCGGTAAAGTACCCAAAGGAATATTTTTTTTACACATACTTATTACTACTCTCAATTTATATCTATATCTATGGGTTAGGTTCTTTCAGGACCTATACTCATTTTACTAGTTTAATATAATATCTACACTAGTTGCTAAAATCCTTTGATATGGCCCCATCATTTTAATTTTATATATATATTTTTTTTAGTCAAGCCCCATCAGGGCCTGTACTCACTTTAATTGTAATTATATATAATAAGTATATGTATTTGAAAACCTTTATTGTAAATATACAGTGTTTATAGCCTTAAAAATTGAACGGTTGAGTTTTAGTAGAAAGTTTTGCCGGTTAGCCATTAGCTAATTAGCTGAGCTAAGCTAGATTAACCGGTTAAGCCGCCAGCTAATTAGCTAAGCTAATTCAGTTAACCGGTTAAATTAGCTAAGCTGATCAGTTAGCTAGCTAATTAACTTAGCTAACTTTTTTAGCCGCCTTAACCGGCTACACAGAGAGAAAGGAGTGGTTGTAAACACCGTAATAGGTTTATATTCACCTTAACGTAGCATTGTATTTTGCCGACCTCATATGGGTTTATAGTAAACACATCTTAAAGTATATCATATTTATTTGTTAATAAAAGTTAGTTCGGTAACAGTTAAAACATTAGTTAGTTAGCTATTAATAAAAAAAACTCTATGTTAGAAAACTATTCTTATAGTAATTGGTCTTCACTTAATAGTTAATCCACAGGCGCTTTATATTAGAAAAGCCTATTTATAGTAAATGAACTTAAGGTAATACTTCATCCACAAGAGCTTTGTATTAAAAAGGCAATAGGTATTTATTATAATGCGAGAAATAATAATAAATATTTTAATTAATTGCAATTATCAATTCATATTTTAACTATTAGAAATGTATGATTATTAGTATAGCATGTATTTATAACAGTGCGATTGTATTAGGTAATAAATAAAAGTGTGTATTTATAAGAAAATTTATTTTTAAAAAGTTTAAAAATATTTAAGGTGTAACAGAACAAAAAAAAGAAAGTGGCGTCTGGGGGGTTTTGGGTATACCGATACTTGGTTATAAGACATGGGACCCACACCAACTAAGATATCGGTATAGCCAAAATCCACCAGCCGCCATTGAAAAATGAATACATTTAGAGTAAGCTTATACCTATGAGTACATAAAAATAATAATAATTAAAGTAATATTTTTAGAAAAAAGAATGTAGTGATATTTTGTTGCCGGGAGATCATTATAGATGAGTGGTAACTTCTGATTTCAAATCAGTGATTTGTAGTTAGAACTATAATAGTTCTAAAAGAATTTAATTTTTATTTTTTTAATGCTTTATATTTCCTGTTTTATTTCTATTTACCGGGCTCCCTATATACCTATATATCCGTAGGTATATACCGAGCCCGGTATATAAAAATAAAAAAATCCTTTTAGAACTGACTAAAAATCCGAAGTTACCACTCATCTATAATAAGCTTCCGGTAACAAAATATGATTTCATTATTTTTCATAAAAATATTACTTTTAGTATTTTTTTTACCAAGAAAACATAACTGCCGTTTCTGTGCAATGCCACTGGAGTGATATTCATTACAGTAGTACACTTAGTTAAGAGTTCCTTAGTTAGTAGTTAGTTAGTTAGTTAGTTAAGAGTTCCTGACAATCTGCCTTGGAATTTTCCATAATTTGCACACAAAAAAACGTTTCCACTTAATGATGCAACTATTACTATTCTACGAGCCCTAACCACATAATGTTCGGACACTTCATAATTTATACAGAAATTTTTTTCGTGAATACTATCTCAAAATTATTAGAAGTTATGAAAAATTCAGCTTATTTTGGCATATACCCCTCGAAGCGATTTTTATTTTTAAAAAGTTTACCTTTTATTTTTAGCTTTTAAAAAAAGGCTAACTTTTTAACTTTTTTTTGCATGAGTAAAAAAAGTTATAAATGGGCCCATTAAAAAGAACATAAAATATTATACAAACCCTGAAAATTTGGTAAAAATTGTATAAATAATAAGAAAGTTATAGCGATATATATATCTGCAAAATCTCCCGTTTCCTAAGAAAATTGCAAAAACTCTTTAAAAATAGCATTTTTAAATTACTTATACTTTTTTATAACTTATTTATTTTTTACCAAATTTTCAGGGTTTGTATAATATTTTATGCTCTTTTTAATGGGTCCATTTATAACTTTTTTTACTCATACAAAAAAAAGTTAAAAAGTTAGCCTTTTTTTAAAACCTAAAAATAAAAGGTAAACTTTTTAAAAATAAAAATCGCTTCGAGGGGTATATGCCAAAATAAGCTGAATTTTTCATAACTTCTAATAATTTTGAGATAGTATTCACGAAAAAAATTTCTGTATAAATTATGAAGTGTCCGAACATTATGTGGTTAGGGCTCGTATGATGGGAATCGACTAAATCTCTTAAGAGTCTTAACTGAACTAGTCGAAACTCGCATAGCCTATGAGGCATAGGTATTTTTTTATCCCCACTCCAGTGGTTTATTGGGTATAAATGAATCTTATTAGTAAATAGTAATAAGTTATTACATATAACACCATGCTATAGCAATAAATAATTTATAATAATAAGTATTAAGAAATCTGTTTCGATAATAATAATAAAAACGTCTACAAGTCATCTCTTCGTAGATTTATTATTACCCGATGAGTTAACTATTACCTCATAGTGTAATATTCTGTAGATATTGTAAGATTACTGATATTAAACCAGTGTAATACATTTAAACCATGACAGCTAACTATTATTTATATAACTTCTTAAATAACCGCCAAATTATTACCTAATACTCTTTTTTTGTTAATAACCAAGACATCAACCAGCAAAACACCTTCGTGTGTTTAAAATCTATTCTATATTATTTATTAAAAAATTAGAGATATCTTATCTTGAGGCAATAATTAAGTTCTAGGAATTCATCATGTTTTACCAATTAAACAAAAAGTTTATTTATTATATTTCAAAATTTAAAAATTATAACTTGTTGGTACTTATAAAGAAATGTGTTCGTAACTTATATTTTGTAATAATAAATGAGTGTTTTCTCTCTGTGTAAAATGTACAGCTCTAATAGAAACACAATTAAGTTAATACATCAATAAATGCAAATTAATTTAAAAATCTATTTATTTTAACAACCAAACCCATCTCAAATATAAATTTATTACTTTATTAAAAATACTGTGAATTATTTTTACATCTATATGTTTGTGAAAATTCATTAGCTAACCTTCTTAAAGTTCATTAGTTTCCAATGCCAGCTAATGCTTCGACTGAATTTGATCTACATCGAACAATCATTATAACCTTTTAACTTTAAAAATTTAAATTAATCCCACAGTATAGGAGTATTTAATATTTGTACTTTACGATTTCTTCTAAAAAACTGTGGTACCTTTTCTAATCCAGCTAATTATACATAATGTTTTGTCAATACAACTATCAACTATCAATTGAATTTGATCTACATTGAAAAATCATTATAATTGAACACTAACACACGCTTCCAAATACTCCAAAATACTTTATTTTGGTAAAAATTAACCTTAAAATTACAAAATTAAATAATATTTTTTGTTATAACATATTAACCCACCTTTGATACAGATATTCGTAATTTATGATAGAGAAGCTCGGCTTTTTTTAATAAATGTTGTTTAGTTAAACCTTTTTTAAGAAAAAAACAGATATGTAGACCAAATGCACAAAAATATGACACCATGGTATGCATACACTTAGAATTTCATTAAATGCAGTATATATTTTCCTAAATTCTTAAACCAACCATTGTAATTGTGATACCATATAGATTTATTTATTTTTAACACTGCGGCATATATATGATTTCTTTCATTGAGTATACTTTGACAAATAGATAACCTAAAATGACTTAAATGCCAAATTTTCAAAAGACTGCGTTACGTACATAGTCACGTGGTGGGACTTGTGGACGTTGTACGATAATGGGCGTTTTAAAGGTGCACCCATGGGAGCGAAAAAACATATTATTGCCTTAAAACCCAATAAACCCTATTTATTTTCTATAAACGGTATAATATAAATATAATGGAATATTTATACTAATTTGTCGAATATTTATTATTTTTCCCTGATCTACTTTTTATTTTTATAATAATTATTATGCACAAATGTAAAGAATGTCAATACTGTACTATGCAAATTTTAAGTAAAAAATTTTGCTACTGTTTTATTTTAATTTCATTTAACAAAAGCTTTATTTTACACTCTGATAAAATAAATATGAAGTATTTGCATTTAGTGTTTTTTCTGTTAAGTGTTACTAATTTTGGAATGTGTGCCAAAATATTAGCTATCTTTCCTTTTCCGACATACAGCCATTATATTCTTGGCTCAAAAATTATGAAAAAAATGGCAGAACGAGGTCATGAAATAACTATTATAAGTTATTTTAAAGAAAATTCAGTTGTTAAAAATTGGAAAGAAATTGTCCTTTATGAAGATCAAGATAGGAGAGGTAAAATTAATTTAAACAACTAACCACTAATTATTTATTTTTAATATTTTTAGAATCAATGATTAAAAGTGAGTTCACCCAAAAAAAATCATTTTTTAAAAATACATTAGATGTATTCCTCGTAAATACTTTATTTTCTGAATTAATTTTTAAAAATACGGAAGTTCAAAAAATATTTAAGAATACATATGATTTAGTTGTGTATGATAAGTTTTTGTCACAAATTTATACCGCATTAGGCTACCATTTTAAATGCCCGGTAGTTTGTATAACAACAGTGTATGCAAATATATTTATAAACTTTTTGGTGGAAAATCCACACTACACATCCATAACACCAAATGTTCACTCTGACTTGACATCATATATGAATTTGTGGGAAAGGTTTATAAATTTCATTTATGATTCAATTTTTATGGGTTTAATGCATTTATATAGTATACCTACTGAAAATAAAATCCTTCAGGAAACGTTAGGCCCAATGCCCCATCTAAAAAAATTAATAAATAATGTAGATTTATTTTTACTAAACTCACATCACAGTTTGTGTCCAAACATTCCTTTGGCTCCATCAATGAAGGAAATAGGTGGAGTACATATAAGCCCTCCAAAAAAATTGCCTTCAGAAATACAAGACTATTTAGATAATTCCGAAAATGGTGTAGTCTATTTTTCAATGGGTTCAATTTTGGAAAGTTATTTATTACCAAATAAAGTTTTACTAGCCTTCCAGACTTTTTTTGCCAATATTTCTCAAAACGTTTTATGGAAATTTAAAGGAAATGTTGGTAATATTTCCAAAAATGTTAAAGTTATGGAATGGATACCCCAACAAGATGTTTTAGGTAGGTATGGAAATTAAAAAGTTACAATACATTACAAAAAGGTGCAAACTAAATTAAAATTATAGCTCATAAGAACACAAAGGTCTTTATAAGTCATTGTGGAGCAATGAGTATGATAGAGTCAGTATATCATGGTTGTCCAATAATATGCATTCCGATATTTGCTGATCAATTTATAAATGCTGAGTATGGAAGTTTTAATAAATATGCAATCAGACTCAGATTTAACAAACTTGATGCCTTGGACTTACAAAATGCCCTAAAAAACATTTTGGACAATCCAATGTAAGTATTAAATGCAACCTATTATTTTTAAGTCAAAATCACAAAGAAAAGTAATTATAAAATATAATTTCTTGAAATAAAAAATAATTTAATAAGTCTTAATAATAAAAAGTATTTAATTTAAGTTTGATTATTTATCTATAGAGGGTAATAAAAAATGTGGTTAGTAACTTTTAAATTCAATTTTTTTTTTAAACTTTTCTTTAATAACATCATCTTATATATTTATTTCTTTAGTCAGTTATTTAAAAAAGGTTGGGTCTTAAGATCTTTTGTGCCATCCTATGGTAAATTTATCTTGCGATAACGCTTTGTACTAAAAATATGTTGTACAGATTTTTTCTTTTTTTACAAAATCTGCAGAAATTATTAACCACTGTTCTTATTTTATTTATATTTTGTTTAACTGGGTGGCCTCTGGCCTGTAGTAATTCTGAATTATTATAATTATAGGTTATACCGGATTTTTTTCTTCTTGGGTTTGTTAACTCTGGTATAGTTATTCAGGTTAAGTTGAATTCAATATAGAGGAACCTCTAAATCTAGAGGTTTCTCCTTGTGGACTTAAAATCTTACGCCCATGCCACGTGCCATCTTACCAAGTGCTATTGTAAAGCCAACCAGGGTTCATCCAGTGAAACAAGCAGGCGGTAAAGTACCCAAAGGAATATTTTTTTTACACATACTTATTACTACTCTCAATTTATATCTATATCTATGGGTTAGGTTCTTTCAGGACCTATACTCATTTTACTAGTTTAATATAATATCTACACTAGTTGCTAAAATCCTTTGATATGGCCCCATCATTTTAATTTTATATATATATTTTTTTTAGTCAAGCCCCATCAGGGCCTGTACTCACTTTAATTGTAATTATATATAATAAGTATATGTATTTGAAAACCTTTATTGTAAATATACAGTGTTTATAGCCTTAAAAATTGAACGGTTGAGTTTTAGTAGAAAGTTTTGCCGGTTAGCCATTAGCTAATTAGCTGAGCTAAGCTAGATTAACCGGTTAAGCCGCCAGCTAATTAGCTAAGCTAATTCAGTTAACCGGTTAAATTAGCTAAGCTGATCAGTTAGCTAGCTAATTAACTTAGCTAACTTTTTTAGCCGCCTTAACCGGCTACACAGAGAGAAAGGAGTGGTTGTAAACACCGTAATAGGTTTATATTCACCTTAACGTAGCATTGTATTTTGCCGACCTCATATGGGTTTATAGTAAACACATCTTAAAGTATATCATATTTATTTGTTAATAAAAGTTAGTTCGGTAACAGTTAAAACATTAGTTAGTTAGCTATTAATAAAAAAAACTCTATGTTAGAAAACTATTCTTATAGTAATTGGTCTTCACTTAATAGTTAATCCACAGGCGCTTTATATTAGAAAAGCCTATTTATAGTAAATGAACTTAAGGTAATACTTCATCCACAAGAGCTTTGTATTAAAAAGGCAATAGGTATTTATTATAATGCGAGAAATAATAATAAATATTTTAATTAATTGCAATTATCAATTCATATTTTAACTATTAGAAATGTATGATTATTAGTATAGCATGTATTTATAACAGTGCGATTGTATTAGGTAATAAATAAAAGTGTGTATTTATAAGAAAATTTATTTTTAAAAAGTTTAAAAATATTTAAGGTGTAACAGAACAAAAAAAAGAAAGTGGCGTCTGGGGGGTTTTGGGTATACCGATACTTGGTTATAAGACATGGGACCCACACCAACTAAGATATCGGTATAGCCAAAATCCACCAGCCGCCATTGAAAAATGAATACATTTAGAGTAAGCTTATACCTATGAGTACATAAAAATAATAATAATTAAAGTAATATTTTTAGAAAAAAGAATGTAGTGATATTTTGTTGCCGGGAGATCATTATAGATGAGTGGTAACTTCTGATTTCAAATCAGTGATTTGTAGTTAGAACTATAATAGTTCTAAAAGAATTTAATTTTTATTTTTTTAATGCTTTATATTTCATGTTTTATTTCTATTTACCGGGCTCCCTATATACCTATATATCCGTAGGTATATACCGAGCCCGGTATATAAAAATAAAAAAATCCTTTTAGAACTGACTAAAAATCCGAAGTTACCACTCATCTATAATAAGCTTCCGGTAACAAAATATGATTTCATTATTTTTCATAAAAATATTACTTTTAGTATTTTTTTTACCAAGAAAACATAACTGCCGTTTCTGTGCAATGCCACTGGAGTGATATTCATTACAGTAGTACACTTAGTTAAGAGTTCCTTAGTTAGTAGTTAGTTAGTTAGTTAGTTAAGAGTTCCTGACAATCTGCCTTGGAATTTTCCATAATTTGCACACAAAAAAACGTTTCCACTTAATGATGCAACTATTACTATTCTACGAGCCCTAACCACATAATGTTCGGACACTTCATAATTTATACAGAAATTTTTTTCGTGAATACTATCTCAAAATTATTAGAAGTTATGAAAAATTCAGCTTATTTTGGCATATACCCCTCGAAGCGATTTTTATTTTTAAAAAGTTTACCTTTTATTTTTAGCTTTTAAAAAAAGGCTAACTTTTTAACTTTTTTTTGCATGAGTAAAAAAAGTTATAAATGGGCCCATTAAAAAGAACATAAAATATTATACAAACCCTGAAAATTTGGTAAAAATTGTATAAATAATAAGAAAGTTATAGCGATATATATATCTGCAAAATCTCCCGTTTCCTAAGAAAATTGCAAAAACTCTTTAAAAATAGCATTTTTAAATTACTTATACTTTTTTATAACTTATTTATTTTTTACCAAATTTTCAGGGTTTGTATAATATTTTATGCTCTTTTTAATGGGTCCATTTATAACTTTTTTTACTCATACAAAAAAAAGTTAAAAAGTTAGCCTTTTTTTAAAACCTAAAAATAAAAGGTAAACTTTTTAAAAATAAAAATCGCTTCGAGGGGTATATGCCAAAATAAGCTGAATTTTTCATAACTTCTAATAATTTTGAGATAGTATTCACGAAAAAAATTTCTGTATAAATTATGAAGTGTCCGAACATTATGTGGTTAGGGCTCGTATGATGGGAATCGACTAAATCTCTTAAGAGTCTTAACTGAACTAGTCGAAACTCGCATAGCCTATGAGGCATAGGTATTTTTTTATCCCCACTCCAGTGGTTTATTGGGTATAAATGAATCTTATTAGTAAATAGTAATAAGTTATTACATATAACACCATGCTATAGCAATAAATAATTTATAATAATAAGTATTAAGAAATCTGTTTCGATAATAATAATAAAAACGTCTACAAGTCATCTCTTCGTAGATTTATTATTACCCGATGAGTTAACTATTACCTCATAGTGTAATATTCTGTAGATATTGTAAGATTACTGATATTAAACCAGTGTAATACATTTAAACCATGACAGCTAACTATTATTTATATAACTTCTTAAATAACCGCCAAATTATTACCTAATACTCTTTTTTTGTTAATAACCAAGACATCAACCAGCAAAACACCTTCGTGTGTTTAAAATCTATTCTATATTATTTATTAAAAAATTAGAGATATCTTATCTTGAGGCAATAATTAAGTTCTAGGAATTCATCATGTTTTACCAATTAAACAAAAAGTTTATTTATTATATTTCAAAATTTAAAAATTATAACTTGTTGGTACTTATAAAGAAATGTGTTCGTAACTTATATTTTGTAATAATAAATGAGTGTTTTCTCTCTGTGTAAAATGTACAGCTCTAATAGAAACACAATTAAGTTAATACATCAATAAATGCAAATTAATTTAAAAATCTATTTATTTTAACAACCAAACCCATCTCAAATATAAATTTATTACTTTATTAAAAATACTGTGAATTATTTTTACATCTATATGTTTGTGAAAATTCATTAGCTAACCTTCTTAAAGTTCATTAGTTTCCAATGCCAGCTAATGCTTCGACTGAATTTGATCTACATCGAACAATCATTATAACCTTTTAACTTTAAAAATTTAAATTAATCCCACAGTATAGGAGTATTTAATATTTGTACTTTACGATTTCTTCTAAAAAACTGTGGTACCTTTTCTAATCCAGCTAATTATACATAATGTTTTGTCAATACAACTATCAACTATCAATTGAATTTGATCTACATTGAAAAATCATTATAATTGAACACTAACACACGCTTCCAAATACTCCAAAATACTTTATTTTGGTAAAAATTAACCTTAAAATTACAAAATTAAATAATATTTTTTGTTATAACATATTAACCCACCTTTGATACAGATATTCGTAATTTATGATAGAGAAGCTCGGCTTTTTTTAATAAATGTTGTTTAGTTAAACCTTTTTTAAGAAAAAAACAGATATGTAGACCAAATGCACAAAAATATGACACCATGGTATGCATACACTTAGAATTTCATTAAATGCAGTATATATTTTCCTAAATTCTTAAACCAACCATTGTAATTGTGATACCATATAGATTTATTTATTTTTAACACTGCGGCATATATATGATTTCTTTCATTGAGTATACTTTGACAAATAGATAACCTAAAATGACTTAAATGCCAAATTTTCAAAAGACTGCGTTACGTACATAGTCACGTGGTGGGACTTGTGGACGTTGTACGATAATGGGCGTTTTAAAGGTGCACCCATGGGAGCGAAAAAACATATTATTGCCTTAAAACCCAATAAACCCTATTTATTTTCTATAAACGGTATAATATAAATATAATGGAATATTTATACTAATTTGTCGAATATTTATTATTTTTCCCTGATCTACTTTTTATTTTTATAATAATTATTATGCACAAATGTAAAGAATGTCAATACTGTACTATGCAAATTTTAAGTAAAAAATTTTGCTACTGTTTTATTTTAATTTCATTTAACAAAAGCTTTATTTTACACTCTGATAAAATAAATATGAAGTATTTGCATTTAGTGTTTTTTCTGTTAAGTGTTACTAATTTTGGAATGTGTGCCAAAATATTAGCTATCTTTCCTTTTCCGACATACAGCCATTATATTCTTGGCTCAAAAATTATGAAAAAAATGGCAGAACGAGGTCATGAAATAACTATTATAAGTTATTTTAAAGAAAATTCAGTTGTTAAAAATTGGAAAGAAATTGTCCTTTATGAAGATCAAGATAGGAGAGGTAAAATTAATTTAAACAACTAACCACTAATTATTTATTTTTAATATTTTTAGAATCAATGATTAAAAGTGAGTTCACCCAAAAAAAATCATTTTTTAAAAATACATTAGATGTATTCCTCGTAAATACTTTATTTTCTGAATTAATTTTTAAAAATACGGAAGTTCAAAAAATATTTAAGAATACATATGATTTAGTTGTGTATGATAAGTTTTTGTCACAAATTTATACCGCATTAGGCTACCATTTTAAATGCCCGGTAGTTTGTATAACAACAGTGTATGCAAATATATTTATAAACTTTTTGGTGGAAAATCCACACTACACATCCATAACACCAAATGTTCACTCTGACTTGACATCATATATGAATTTGTGGGAAAGGTTTATAAATTTCATTTATGATTCAATTTTTATGGGTTTAATGCATTTATATAGTATACCTACTGAAAATAAAATCCTTCAGGAAACGTTAGGCCCAATGCCCCATCTAAAAAAATTAATAAATAATGTAGATTTATTTTTACTAAACTCACATCACAGTTTGTGTCCAAACATTCCTTTGGCTCCATCAATGAAGGAAATAGGTGGAGTACATATAAGCCCTCCAAAAAAATTGCCTTCAGAAATACAAGACTATTTAGATAATTCCGAAAATGGTGTAGTCTATTTTTCAATGGGTTCAATTTTGGAAAGTTATTTATTACCAAATAAAGTTTTACTAGCCTTCCAGACTTTTTTTGCCAATATTTCTCAAAACGTTTTATGGAAATTTAAAGGAAATGTTGGTAATATTTCCAAAAATGTTAAAGTTATGGAATGGATACCCCAACAAGATGTTTTAGGTAGGTATGGAAATTAAAAAGTTACAATACATTACAAAAAGGTGCAAACTAAATTAAAATTATAGCTCATAAGAACACAAAGGTCTTTATAAGTCATTGTGGAGCAATGAGTATGATAGAGTCAGTATATCATGGTTGTCCAATAATATGCATTCCGATATTTGCTGATCAATTTATAAATGCTGAGTATGGAAGTTTTAATAAATATGCAATCAGACTCAGATTTAACAAACTTGATGCCTTGGACTTACAAAATGCCCTAAAAAACATTTTGGACAATCCAATGTAAGTATTAAATGCAACCTATTATTTTTAAGTCAAAATCACAAAGAAAAGTAATTATAAAATATAATTTCTTGAAATAAAAAATAATTTAATAAGTCTTAATAATAAAAAGTATTTAATTTAAGTTTGATTATTTATCTATAGAGGGTAATAAAAAATGTGGTTAGTAACTTTTAAATTCAATTTTTTTTTTAAACTTTTCTTTAATAACATCATCTTATATATTTATTTCTTTAGTCAGTTATTTAAAAAAGGTTGGGTCTTAAGATCTTTTGTGCCATCCTATGGTAAATTTATCTTGCGATAACGCTTTGTACTAAAAATATGTTGTACAGATTTTTTCTTTTTTTACAAAATCTGCAGAAATTATTAACCACTGTTCTTATTTTATTTATATTTTGTTTAACTGGGTGGCCTCTGGCCTGTAGTAATTCTGAATTATTATAATTATAGGTTATACCGGATTTTTTTCTTCTTGGGTTTGTTAACTCTGGTATACCAGAAAACTATAGTTTTCTGAATTTGAAGGTTTTTCTTTGAAACCCTCTTTTATAAGAGGCAAGTTGACGAAATTCTACAAAATTTGTGTTTATCTAGGGTGTTATCATTGTTTGGTTTGGTCCAAAAACAATGGTTTTACCCAGGGGTGTAAAATAATGTCCAGCATAGGAGTTCTAAAGAAGGAAATTCCATGTATTTTAAATTAGAAGTTTACATATCTTGGCGATAGGTTCATGTACGTAGAACCTATTCCAGTATGCGGAGGGGTTTTTACATCTTAAGTAACAGCTAGTTTTTTTTAAAATTCTATGAATGGGTGTTAACCTACTTACAGACTTTTTTTTTAAATAATGAAATTGTATTTATATATTTTAAAACAGTTGATCAAAGTGGATACTTCAATTTTGTATAAAAACCAAATAAGGAGTGTATTCTATGAATGGGTGTTAACCTACCAAAGAAGGAGCGTAAAAACCTGGTAATTTGAATAAAAAGCTGTAAAACTTTGTTTATCATTTAGTTTATTTATTATTGGAAAATTTATTGCTATAATAGGTTCATTTTTATTTTACTTTACAAATACCGAACTTCCAGTAAGAATAAAGTATTTTACTTACTTAGATTTTAACTTTAGAATAAGATCTTTAATGATAAGCAGAGTTAATAAGCAAATTTGCTAAACAAATATGCCTATTAAATAATGTTGGATTATAAAGTTAAATTTTACTACCATTGTGATGTAGATATCTCTTTTTTAGACTCTTCAGGGCCAATTTATCAATCTCTAGTTAAGTTCCAGTTAGTCTATCTGACGGTTAAATTTCATATCGATCGTTGTGAGAACAATGGTATCCATGGAAATTATCTACCAGATAACTAACTGCAACTTTAACTGGACATTGATAAACCGGCCCTCAGTGTAGAGAGTCCATATATACTCTGGCCAGCCCCATTAAATTAAATCGCTTAATAGTCAAGTCAATTTTTTTAAATTTTGATTAGCATATTGCAACTTACTAAAATTAACAAGACGGATCGGATCGTTGGTAATAAAACGATCTAAGTGCCTGTACCACAAATGCTTTATAATATTGGATATATTTTTTATTTTTAAAAACTTGACTGTTTTAATATTAAGCAATTCAATTAGTGTCTTGTTCTTTATGCGACTTTTTAATGTTAAGATATTTAACCTCGTTTGAACTATTTAAAAAAAATAATTGAATCTATACAAACATCGCAGTCTTCGGTTGTTTTAACATGTTTACTCATCAAAATATGCTTTTCTGCATGCAATTTCATCATGTGAATTTTATTATTTTTTACAAAAAAAAAATAATTACGACTTTCATGTACATTACGTTACTTAGGTTAAAATTAAACTCAATATTAATTTAATTATAAAAAGCACCATTAGGTGACTGATACAAGAAAATATAAAATAGGATTCAGAATTAAAAATGTTATAAATATTTTGATTTTGCCATTATATAATATATTATTTTCTACTCCTATTACGGAATATGACTTAATACACAGTAACAAATTTTGCCCGTGTAAATTTTTTAGTGTAGGGGTAAAAATATTAGTTGATTTTTAAGTGTAAAAGTTACACTACAAAATACACTAGGTAGCATTTAGTGCTTATTAACTTTATTAAACACATTTAAAGAATATGAACATTATTCATTGGTACATTCGCACTATTTATTATTAAAATAAATCAAAAGGGTAGAAAAACTTAATGCGAGTGTTTATTACCCCTTAATGTGTTAAATAGTGACAAAATGTATACTACAGTGCATGCCAATTTCTTTGTCTGTGTTGATGTTATACTAAGTGCTCTTTTTTCTTTACACTACTAGTGCACATTGTATCACAATTAAAGGTAAATTACACCAATAGTGGCAAAATAGACTGAAAAAACTGGTAATAACCAAAATGCGTTTTAAAATGTTTCGTTGGTACCTATCTACCTACGCAGTGCATATACGGAGATACCGCGTTGTGGAAGTGTGGCATTTTTGTTCAGTTAGATTTTAATTACGGTGAATCCATATATGGGCATTCTTATTTTTTGGTAAGTAGTATACTTCCTTTTTCTTTAAGCCTTAATACTCAATAAATACCAATATGTTAAATTGATGTCCATACCCGACCTATATTATATATCAATAATTTACGGCAGTAGGTCGGGTACTTAATAATATATATAATATAAATATATACACAATTGATTTATTTTTTAGTTTTAAGCGTAATGGTTGTTATATTAACCTATACCTACATTTTTATTAATATTATGGAAAATTTGTACACTTGTGGTAAATCCCCGACATACAGCCGCCTGACGCCTCTATAGTAGAGTCTCTACCAATGGGATCACCCATTTTTTATAACAGAAAAATGGATTACTGATGAATTCTCAAGATAATTCATTGCTTACAAGTTGACAGCCAGTAAAACATGGCATTGATCTAAAACTTTTACGTTTTAAGGAACCATTTTGCTTAAGCCAGCCATACGACTTAAATATAAAATTATATTTTAAAAGGCACCGATTTTGATAATTGTCATAGATTTTTTTCCAAATAAATGTTTCTCTTTATTTACCTTTTCGTTTTATTCACTACCACCAATAGGTTTTACTCAAATGATAGTGTTAATTTACACTAGAAGTTTGCACTAAAAGAGTAAAAGTACCTTTCTAAAATAAGAACTTTTCCAAATTAGTGTTCATTTACACTGAACAAAAGTGGGATTTTACCCAGGAAGTGTAGTACACGCTTTTAGGTAAATTAACACTTTTTAATGTAAAGTAGTGTAAAATTACTTTATCATCAGTGCTATAGTTTTAAATCATATTTGCTTACTTGGGGAAAATTACACTACAAATTAACTCTAATTGTAGTGTTATAAAACAACACTATTTAGTGTGGACCTGTGTGAACTCTAATTAGTGTTGCTTAGAGTTGATTTTTTTTTACTGTGTATCACTTTTTAATGTGGAGTGACATATATTCCTTAAAGTATTACAGAATGAATTATTCTTTTCTATTGTGTTTTAAAAAATTATTTAATTCGAAGAAAGTGAGGTTGGATCGGTCTAAAATTTGTTAGATTTAATATCTAATTCTTCCAATTAAATTATTTTTCTATTGTATTTTTTGAAAACGTAGAAAAAAATTAGTCTGAAACACGTTTGAAATTGCATATTTCGTAAAACCGTCAAACTCGCCTTCGGCTCGTGTGACAAACTTTTTACAGAATATACTATTATACAATATATTATAACGTATTATGTGGATGCATTCTTAAAACATTCAATAGAAAAATACGCATTATAATTTTTTCAAAAAAAAAAACACAGTGAAATGTGTTTTATGAACCTAAATATTTAAAATAATTTTAATTTAAACAAAACTGTAAAGAATATTTGTGTTGGAACAAAATTGGACATCTTAATAATTTTGATCCTTATTTGTTATTATTTTAGTAGTATTAGTAAAGTTTTTTATGTTTATTCCCAAAACCATTTTAATTTAAATTGTTCCGAATAAAATATTATTTTTGTAGATACAAAGAAAAAGCTAAACACCATTCCAAGCTTCTATTAGACAATCCTAAAAAACCAATGGATACTGCTTTATTTTGGCTGGAATATGTGATAAAACACAAAGGACTACCCTACACTAAATCCAATGCTTTAAATCTTAATTGGTATCAAAAAAATTATTTAGATTTAATTATATTTTTATTTTTTATTTTATGTTTTTTGTATTATGTATTTAAAGTTATATGCAAAGGTATTCAGCAAATTTTAAATTTTGTACTCATTTATTTTTTGTACGTATTATAAATACAAATTATTTTTAATTCAATGTAAAGGGTTGCCCAACATAAACGTTTTTGTAAGAAAATTTGTTTAAATTATTTTAAATTTGACTTTCCTATGTTTTTTATATATTCATTATAAATTAAAGGTCCTTTTCAAATTTAGATTGACATTCTTTTGCAGTGATAACACTGGTCCACATCAATTTTGTCACATGGTGGTCAACAACTTTTCCAGGGAATTTGGGTGTGCTGGCATCTTTTTGCTAAATTATTTATTGTTTTCAAAAACCTTTTTTTTTCGCCATAGGAACATTAAAGTTCATATATATTTTTTGTTAACAAAATACTTTAATCAAGGAGCATTTGTAATTTAGCTTATTACCCGAGTCAAAATTTAGATACATAATTCAAACCTACTTTGACCTTCGAAAACCGATTTAAAACCTGTTGTGCCTGTTAACTCCAATTTAGCACTAGAACAACCGAATCAATTTTTGGTCGGATTATTAACCAAGTTAATCATTTTATTTCAAAAATAAAATTTTACCATTGACAAATTCTAGTTTTTAATTTAACTGCAAATATTGAATGTAAAGATTTCGTCCATTTAATATATAAATTTAAATTATTTGTATACCAATTAAAAAATATATAAACAAAATTTCTACAAATGCAAAATTTTTATTCAAGTTTGGTTTGATTTGTAAACAGGTATTCCAAAGAATTCATTAGGTATCGTCAAAAGATAAGCAATCGGAACATGACTTAAGCTATTAACTTTTCTTTAACTGAGTTAAAATAACTAAGATTTTAAATTATTAAATAAATCGTAAATTTTACTTAGTTTGGTTTTTCTTAACTACGTATAAATCATTAGGTCCACCTATTAGGTATTAGTTAAACTACAATTATTTATATATCGTCGCTGCGCCTGCAAGAACCTTTTGTCAATTTTGTGCTGTAACATGAACAATTTTTGTATGATTTTAGTAAAATTTTCAAAATAAAATATCATCATTAATTTACTAATTTGTGCAAAATCGCACTAAAAATAACCGCGCATGTCATAAGTTAATTTCAGTCATTTTTTCTTCTGGCACTTGTAGGACTCCTTAAATAAATTTTTTGTCTGGCAATAAAATATGTATTGTATATGTATATAAAAAAGAATGATACTGTTTAATTAAATGTTAAAAAAAATATGTAAAAAAACGTTGCATAAGTCAGTACCTACTAAAATAAATGTAATAAAATGGCAAGCATGATTTGTTTCGAAGAAATATTAGATCATTAATTATTTTAAAAAGTTTAAGCTACAGGAGCGAAAATTACCGTAAATATAAATTTTGACACTCGCGGTTGTTTTAAGTGCAATTTTGACGATGTTTATTTAATTGGTTTAAAATTTTAAAACAATAAAGAAGATAAATCTTTTCGCAACATTTTTAAGGTTCATCCAAATCAGACTCAGATCTAGAACTAGAGATTAAATATATTTAAAAAGTATATTTAATCTTTGTCTGAACGTCGACGTTTGTGATACAGAACTTTTAAATATTAAAAAATTTCCAATTTTGGCTTTATGACTGCAGTCACATGTGTATATATTTTTTTCTGCTAAAGTTATGCACACATAGCTACATAACCATTGTTTTTTGGTTAAAGTATTTAATTAACAAAGTATATGCCAAATTTTTATGTTTGCATTTCGAAAAAACCGGTTTTTTTACCAATATCGCAAAAACAACAGATGCAACAGCAAAATGTTGGTCATTTTTGAAATCACCAATTAGAGCACCCAAATTTCCCTAGAAAAGATATTGGCCTCCCAATGTCAAACAAAACATTTTATTTTGTTGACCAGTGTAATATAACTGGAAAATACCTCAGTGTTATGTTGTTAACACTATATACCGTAGCATATATTATTTTATTGATAACCCTTATCCTAATTCAATAAATAATAAAATTTTAAGTGTTATGAAAAAAGCTTATAAAATCGATTTAAAATAAATACTCATCTCAATTCTAAAACTTCAGTTAGGAGTCCTAACTTGGGACTAGGATTCCCAAAAATCGAAATGTCCTAAATAGAAGAATTAACTTGAAAATAAAAAATACTAAAAAAACATCGAAAATTTAAACTATTTTTCCTATAGGATATATCATTGCATTATTATAATTGTATATATATATATATATATTCGCCCTCCATTTTGTTTTTGGTAAATTTGAGGCAAAAGTTGAAATTAGTGACTACAAAAACCGATGTTGCCAATTTTTTTTTCAAATCGGGAGCAATGTTTACAAAATTGCTTGCCATTTTGTTTTTTAAAAATTTGACAGAAGATTCGTAATCAGCGAGCTCAAAATTCCCGTAATCATTTTTATACAGGGTTCCAGGATTTTTGCCAACTGCAGTGGGCATCAATGAAAAGTACACGGGGAAAATTAAACAGTAACCATTGATGCGAAGAGGTAGAATATTGCCTACTATTATAGTAGGCAATATTCTACTCAACTATTTTTACCAATTGGTAACTATTGATAGTTTATTGAGTGGTACCCTGGACCCCCATTTCGCTTTATAAATTAACTCCACATATGAATATATAGGAAAGGTTTATGAATTACTCTATCTTTTTGTTTACTACAATTCTACTTAAAACCAAAAGAAAATGAGTTACTTCAACAAACTTGGACGTCTTTCTTTTTTAATTGAAATTCTGTACAATGTTGCCTTATTTTTGGTAAACTTCCATAGTAGAATTAATCCAGTTATAGCCTAAGTTCCTTTTCCACTAAAATATTGCCAAAATAAATACAAGATTTTTTTAGATAACACTATCGACTACTACTCAAACCTCTTCTACTCTTCTACTCTTGTGATTTAATTTAATTTATAATTCAGCACATCAAAATTTAAAGGCTTGTATAAGCCAACGTGGAGCATTAAGTGTAAGTAGTAAATAACCTTAAGAAAGCATTCAGCAATTTATAATAAACCCAATGTAAGTACCTATACTAGTTTAATATAAGATTAAATATATTAAAGTAATATTTTTCTTTAAAAATAAAAGGCAAAAAAATGATCCTATGGATAAGCAATTTATTGGTTACAACACACAATACGCCACAAAGGATTGCTATACACCAAAAGTTCTTTATTGGATTTATGCTGGTATCACAAAATTATTTAGATATATTTATTTTCATATTTTATAATAATAATTTATACAATATATAATTTTAAAAATATTACTCCATGTTAAAGTTAATTTAAAATTAATATTGGTTTATTATCATAAATATATTTTACTTATTTATAAATAATTTATTTCAAAAAAATTAAAATATTTCATATATTCTACGAAATTAACATAGATAATTCTAAAAATATATTTGTACTACATATCGTTTGTTTAGTATTGATAATATAGTAGCTCATAACTCAGACTTTAAAAAATGAAAACTTATATTTTTATGATTTTTTTATTAATTAATGTTAAAATAGGGCTTTGTGCAAAAATTTTGGCTATTTTTAGCATTCCATCTTACAGTCATTATGTGTTGGGCTCCACAGTTATGAAAGAAATGAATAAAAGAGGCCATGAAGTAACTTTTGTTAGCTTTTTTAAAGAGAAAGATCCACTAAAAAATTGGACTGACATTATTTTAACAAATCCTGATAAACACGGATTAGGTAAGATTTTTTTGTTAGCAAAAATAGGTTTAATTATATTTATGATTTTAGAGGTGATGAATAAAATGCACTTTGACCAAAAAATTTCTTCCCTCTCAAATTATTTTGGTATGTTTAATTACAATTTTTTTTTGGCTGAAATAACCTTTAGGGATAAGAAATTCAAACCTGTTCTAAATAGTTCATTTGATTTAGTTGTATATGATAAATTTTCTACAAATTTATTTACAGCTCTGGGGTATTATTTTAAATGTCCAGTTGTGCCAATCTCAACTTTATCATCAAATATTTTCATAAATAATATCCTTGGAAATCCCCATTATACTTCATACTCACCAAATCCCTATTATAGATTACCTCCCTTTATGAACTTATGGGAAAGATTTCTGAATTGTTTCTTTGATTTTATTTATACGGTATTTACACATTTGTATTCCATTCCGTTAGAAAATAAGTTGCTTCAAGAAGTAATTGGACCCCTTCCCCATTTAAAAGATCTTCTATATAACGTTGATTTATTTTTGCTGAATTCTCATCATAGTTTAAATCCAGTTATCCCATTGGTTCCTTCCATGAAAGAAATTGGAGGTGCTCACGTGAAGCCTCCAAAAAATTTGCCTTTAGATATTGAAAAGTTTATAGAAAGTAATAAAGAAGGAGTTGTTTATATTTCTTTGGGCTCAGTGTTAGATAGTAATTTTTTACGGGATGAACAAAAAGAAGCATTTATAAAATGTTTTGCTAATATTACCCAAAGTGTTTTATGGAAATTTGATGGAAGTCCTGGATCCATATCAAAAAATGTTAAAACTATAAAGTGGGTTACACAGACAGATGTTATAGGTAAGCTAGGAAGATAAAAGTAATATGTAATATATTAAGAAGTATTTTAGCTCATAAAAATATTAAAGTTTTTATAAGTCACTGTGGGAAAATGAGTATAATTGAGTCTATTTATTATGGCGTGCCACTTCTATGTATACCAGTTTTTGGGGACCAATTTGTAAATGCTAAATATGCAAGTTTAAAGAAATATGCAGTAATATTGGAATTAAAGGATTTAACTGCAAATAATCTTAAAGATTCACTAAACAAAATTTTTCACGATACAAGGTAAATATATTTTCCATAAATTAAGAATATTTCATTTTAAAAGTTATCGTCCCAGAAAAAAATGTACCATTTATACAACAAAAAAAGTTATATTAGGTAATATTATATTATAATATAAATTATATATGGTATATTATTATACGAGAGATTATGCTATTATAAACGAGGATGAGGTTTACGTCTTGAGCCGTCAGGTGAGAGACGTAAATTATTCGGGTGAACAATGGGCATTACTCGAGGGTATTACTATGCTTTTTCTATTTTAGGTAATTTTATAATTAATATTATTATTAGTATAGTGGGATTTTTATAACTTGTCCGTTATGTCATCACTGTAAAGCATGTGAACCAAATCAACTGTTGTACCAGTGGCGTATCGTAAAATTTTATTTAAGGTTAAATATTGATTCACATAATTTACAATAATATCTTAAATTACCTCTAAAACTGCTTTCAAAAAAATTAATTATAATAAATAGCCTAATAATGAAGCAACCATTTCCCTAGATTGAGAATTTAAAACCTGGCCTAGCATTTTACGTTTTTGCTTCTGTAAATAGCTGAAAACAACTTATTGGAATACCAATAAAAACAAGTTGAAAATAATAAACACGAAGGAAACATTAAATCTGAACCATTGAGTAAGATGTTCCTTACTTCCTTACTCAATGTCTGAACTGTTAAAAGCACTGCAAACAGTGTTTATTAAACACTCAAATGATGGCGGCTGGTGGATTTTGGCACACCCATATCTCAGTTATTAGACATGGCAGAATTTAAATTAAAGTTTGCGAAAGAAAGTTAGTTTTTAAGTGTGTCCCCCCAGCCTCCTGCCCCCCCCAAATTAAGATAATTCAAATTAAAGTGCTACAATATTTAATTTACTGAAGTTTATCAACAAATTTTACAGATTTTATACCATTTCTATTTTTTTTTAAATTTAGTAAAAGAAATAATAAAAATTTAAAATGGTATAAAACCTGTAATCCTTGAATTTTTTTAATAAAATTTTAAATTTGTCGATAAACTTCAGTGAATTAAATATTGTACCACTTAAATTTGAATTAACTTAATTTGGAGGGGCAGGAGGCTGGGGGGCACACTTAAAAACTAACTTTTTTTCGAAAACTTCAATTTAAATTCTGCTTGCGCAGAACTTGTCTATATAATGTCATTATAAACTCATATAAATTTGATGTGGGTCCCATATCTAATAACTGAGATGGGTGTGCCCAAAATCCACCAGCCGCCACTTTGAGTCAAATCGTAAAAAACACGAAAAAATACTAACCACGCCACTGAACAGAAACTGTCAGTGCAGTGTAGACATACGTGCAGTATAGCTTTTGCCGTCTATCCCTTGATTACAACTCCTTAAGACCCCTAAAGATTTGGTTATAAAATACGTGTGTCGCTTTAAGTACAATACGAATGTTTGAGCTACTTTCGTACCTTGATGACGTAACGGACAACTTATAAAAATCCTACTATAACAAAATGTATTTAAAACATTACTTTATATCAATTTTAATGACCATTATAGTCACCCTCGTATATGTATATAAAAAAATTGACATCTGTTAGAAAGTTCAAACCTCTTTTGCGATTGTTTCAAATCATAGTGAATATTTATATCAGCCAATCACTGTCAAGGTAAATAATGAATTCAATATTTCCGTTGTTAGCCGGGGTGATTATAATGGTGACCATTGTATAGGAAAAAACCCATTTTATGTCTTTGAAAAAACCCATATAATGTTAATAATGGAATAGGAGCAAAAAAATATTAAACATTGGTAGTTAAGCACGACCTACCAAAAAATAGTAATCCACTTGAAAAATTTATACTCTAATTGTCATTTTCCATATGAAACGGATTTGATTTTGAAAAATTGTAACGAAATCAGGGCCTAAATGATATTATTTTTCTTTATTTATTTAAGATACAATTTAAAAATTAATTTTGTATTATATTATTATTATTATTATTATTATATTTTGCCTCCGCTATGTAATTAATTTTTTCTACGACCACTATGTAAAAGTCACATTTCGTAATGGCATTCAATGCAACTTGCGTAATGGCATTCAAAGCAACTTGCTTACAAAATGAATCTTTTCATTGGCAAGGCAAAACACAAATGAAAAGTGACATTTCTGTGAGAAATCATCATCTTTGACATTCGTTTCAAAATTTGTATTGTATTTGTATATGTTTGTCTAAATATCATTTAGAACATAATTAATTGTGTTTGTATACTAAATTCTAATTTTTAGTGCCTTTATTTAAATTGAGAAGGTAAGTTTATTGATTTTAAGTAACTTACAGTGGCGGCTGGTTCTAAAGGGCACAAGGGCACGTGCCCACCCAACCGCCCAGATAAAAAGTAATAAAAGTTATTTGTTGCATTGTGCATTATTTTAGTTATACGTAACACCATAGTAATTACTATTTAAGGATGGTCTCAAACCTTCCTTCCGTCCGCTCAAACGGTTGAATTTAATTAAACCTTCTTGCCGCAACGATTCAGCGCGCGCCGCCGGGGCACTATTTAAAATGTACCTATTCCGTGTATGATTCGGTGATCTTCGGTTAATCTCTCAGTACGCGAATATATTATATATATATCGTCAATTGGGGCACCGAACGCAGTTTCTCTTCAACCGCTGAGTTGTTATCTGTGTCTGTTTGTTTGATTTCTTTTTTGTCACCGCGTGCCGTTGTTTTTTAAGTTTTAAGTGAATTACGTGTTTTATTTTTTAAATAAACTTTATTTTTTATTAACAATAATGGCACCAGCGGAAGTAAGTTGTGTTCAAAATCTTTTAAAAAGCCCATAGATAAACTTTTAATTAAGAAAAAAGGAAGACATATTTCCGATCTTCGAATACACTACACTTCCACAGGTAAAGGCCGAACTTACAATAGAGTATTCAACAGAAATATCTATGAAAAATACGAGTGGATATGCGGATGTTCAGTAACCAATAAGCTTTTTTGTTTTGTGCTTAATTTTCAAAAAAAAACTGCAGGAACGAAAATTTAGTTTCTCGCAAAAAATAGGAAAATGGTCTATACAGGGAGTAATGTAATTAATAATATATATTAAAATGGGTTGTTCCTTAGCGCCACTGACCGACTAGGAACTTAAGGTTAATCTGGTGGATTTATTATGTTATGGTTGGTAACAACAGTGTTTCCAAAATCTCTCAAAAAAGTTGACAAACATTGTTTAAATTTAGCTTAATTACAAAAATGACAAAATTAACAATGCAAATTGTCAATTTGGCGTTTTTATTAATTGTTGGTTGTTTCATTTTTGTACTGAAGGTAAATTCAAACAAAATCTGCCAACTTTTATGACAGAATCTAGTGCATTTCTTTTAAATTTTAGGTTATGTTTTCAAATTGTAAATATCTTAAACTAAGGGAAGTGCTTTTGGATTTATTTACACAAATTAAATGTTTAAAGTTTAACCTGTGAACTGGTCCCAATTTCATCTGAGTAAACAGAGAAAATAACTGATGAAAAAATTAATTTTGTGGTTATGGATTTCAAATTTCAAAGGTACTAAATTTTCTAATCATTGCTTAAGCTAATAGCTGGATCAGTAAATAAATACAGAAGGGTATTAGAGCTTTAAGGGCATAAAACTTTTGTATTTATTGAGTTTTTATTTATTTTTTGCAAGAAAAATTTTTAGTAACAATTTTTTACATCTGGCAACGCATAGCTACTTTGTTGGTTGGTATCTATGTACTCACAAAATACAGGTGTGCAGAGATAAACAAGTGTGTAACCAGTGGCGTATCAATGTTTTTTTTAATATTTTTCCTTTATTCCTTATGTCAAAAGGTATTCAGTATTTTAATATATAACATTAATTACATAACACCCTGTATGTACAAAAATTAGTAGGTAAGTTTTTTGTGCCCACCCTCTTCCAGAACCTACGAGCCGCCACTAGTAACTTATACCTTAAAAATTAAAAGAATAAGATGAAAGTAATTTTAACAGCTGTCAAACATTAAAAAAATATTGTGTTTCACATGTGAGAAAAGATTTCTCCAAGCTCGTTTTAATGCACTTGCATGAAAAAGTCGCTTTTTAACACTTGTAAAACAAATAACTATTCCTATTGAGTCGTTCCATAATATAAAAACACAAATCTAGTCTGCTGCATGATTTTAGATTTTGATGGTTAAAAATTAAGGTTGATCCTTAGGTATTATGAACTTAAAACAGCCCACATTTAATTATTTGAATTCTTTAATATCTCACCCTTTAGAAATGTAAAATTGTGTAATTTTGTAAAATTGTGTAATTTTCATACTTTTTTAGTTTCGACTAAAACTTTTCCTAATCTCTAAAATTGAATTAGTCAAAAATTACTAGGTTTTATAGTGAAAAAGCAGCCACTTATTATTGTTGTCCACAGCAATTTGGATCCCGTTTATTTAACAGTCAATTATCATGTAAAATTGTCCCCTAAATCCGAAAATACCATTAAAAACAAATTTTGTTCAAAACGCTTCTACATTTTGAAGAATTTAAAAAGTTATTTGACGGCATTAATCCAGGATACGTAGTAAGTCTAGAGAAGTCAAATTTGAAGATCTGGTCAATCCAGAGCTTTTCGTCAAATCCATTGTCCAGAAAACATTCTCTGACTCTCTAACATGCAGTGCATATTGTGGATAATAATAATAATAATAATAATAATAATAATAATAATAATAATAATAATAATAATAATAATAATAATTCGAGTCTATGATTGCTGTATTGAAAATGATGATAAGTATTTAGTCTATTAAATTGGTTTAAATTATTTTTGACAAATTTAAGAAGTTCAAAAATATAAATGCCAGACAGTGTTAATATGTTATTGCTTTTAATTATTTCTTTACATGACTCATACCCTTTTTTGCAAAACAAATACCCTTTCTCAGTTGAGTTTACCCATACCTTTATGGGGTTGTGGTGTAATTGTAACACGATGCTGATTGCAATACTGTATTTATTTACAAATAAACTATTTACAATAAGATGGTAGCTGTTGTCTTCTATGATGTCGATTGTTGTGTTGTATAATGCAGACTGTTACAATTACACCACAACCCCATAAATTGGTGACCCCGACGTGATTTAAATTTAATGTTGGGGAAGTTTGAAATTTAATAGTGAGCAGACAACATATTTGCGTATTTACGATTATTGGGATTATAAGACTATTTAAATTTGGAATTTAATGGTGAGCTTAAAATATTAAATTTCGTGTTTGCCTTGGTTGATACCTGAGTACGGGCGAAATTGCCGCTACAGTACCCCCCTACCAGTAATTGCCGGAAATTAATTGATTCCTGCTTGGAGGTGTTCCGGGAATCGGACACGTCTTCCGTAACGTGTGGTGTTCCCCGGGGTAGAAGGTCCAGGTGTCTGGTTGGGCAGTGGGCTGATCGTGTCTTCTGGCACCTCGTCTGCCGGCATCCCGTCTCCTGGTGTCTCGTCCCTGGGTGCGCTTTCGGACGCGCTCTGAGGCTGTTCAGGGAGCTCGTCTTTGGTGATGTATGTAATGTAATTGAATTAATTGAGTACTGCCTGGAGGTGCTCGGGAAATCGGACACGTCTTCCGTAACGTGTGACGTTCCTCGAGGTGGACGGTCCAGGCGTCCGAGTGGGTGGTGGTTCTGGGCATTCAGCGTTGGGATGTCTGCTTGGGGCATCTTGTGTTGAGTCATCTCGCGTTGAGGCATCTTGTGTTGAGGCATCTTGTGTTGAGGCATCTCGTGTTGAGGCATCTCGTGTTGAGGCATCTCGGGTTGAGGCATCTCGGGTTGAGGCATCTCGTGTTGAGGCATCTCGGGTTGAGGCATCTCGCGTTGAGGCATCTCGCGTTGAGGAGGATTGAAGCCGTTGAACGTTAGAGCTGTTGCTCGTTAAAGCAGTTGTACGTTAGAGCTGTTGAACGTTAGAGCGTTTGAACGTTAGAGCTGAACGATAGAGCTATTGAACGATATAGCCGTTGAACGTTAGAGCTGTGGTTGCGGCCGTCATCCAGTGTTTGGATGATTGAGCTGTGACCGTCATCCAGCGTTTGGATGGTTGGTTAGTGGTATCCAACATTGTCAACTGTGGTTGACCTTAGTGCTGGAACCAGTGTGGACCGAGGCTGTGGATATTGGCCTCCAGTACTGTCATACTGAGGCAGATCTTAGTGCTGGACATCAGTGTGGACCGTGTTGTGCACCGCAGCGTAGGGAAGTGCCACAAAGCTCGCTACGTTTGCGAATGATTGCCGTAGGCCGGAAGCTTTGGTCTTCGTCATGTTGGTAGCACTGATTTATTCTTCCACAAATACTTGCATGTTCGAATCACGTCGGGGTCACCAATTTATGGGGTTGTGGTGTAATTGTAACACGATGCTGATTGCAATACTGTATTTATTTACAAATAAACTATTTACAATAAGATGGTAGCTGTTGTCTTCTATGATGTCGATTGTTGTGTTGTATGATGCAGACTGTTACAATTACACCACAACCCCATAAATTGGTGACCCCGACGTGATTTAAATTTAATGTTGGGGAAGTTTGAAATTTAATAGTGAGCAGACAACATATTTGCGTATTTACGAATATTGGGATTATAAGACTATTTAAATTTGGAATTTAATGGTGAGCTTAAAATATTAAATTTCGTGTTTGCCTTGGTTGATACCTGAGTACGGGCGAAATTGCCGCTACACCTTCATCAACTTTTTGGAAGATTAAATGGTAAAGATTAAATGGTAAATTAGCAGTCATCGTTTTTTATAATATATCCCTGGATGCGCTGTGAAATAGTATAAGTCCACATAATAGTGTAAAAGAACTGAATATAAACAACACATGGATAATATGCAAAATATAATATTTGAATTGCAAAGAACTTGTGGGCGTCCATGAATTTCGTAGGGCAAAAAACGCCACATGACAAAGTAAATCAAATTTATTTATTTTATTTTTAGTATAAAAGACTCGAAAAAAATTAATAACGGGAAAAGGGTTCGATAATTCGTCAAATTCCGACTCGTCACGAGATTTATGGATGGCCCCTTCCTTGGGCACCAAGTTTAATTCAAAATAGGAAAATTAGAATAATTAACACTGCTTAAAAATAAATGCCAAGAAAATGTTTTAAAGTATATATATTTTTGTTTGTTTTAGTTATAAAGAAAATGCCAAGTTATATTCAAATTTGTTTCATGACCGTCCAAGAAGTCCTATGGATGAAGCAATTTATTGGTTAGAATATGTATTACGTCACAAGGGAATGCCTTATACAAAATGTAAATCTTTAGACCTTAATTGGTATGAAAAAATCTACTTGGAACCTTTAACTATTATTTTGTTAATCTTGGGTTTTCTTGCTATTAGAAAACTCAAATAATGTTTTATCATTTTTTATAATTTATAATTGAGGGGATTAAAAAAGAAAAAGTGAATCAGAATTAATATTAACGCACTTTTAATTAGTTGAGAAAAAGGGAGAATGGTCGGCGACAGAAGAATTAAAATTTTAAAACCGCTTAGTAATTTTTGTATCCGAAGCATCCAAGAAAACTGATCTGTTTGAGTTGTAAAAGTTTGACTACTGTTTCAAACCAAGGACGGATAATGTAAAATATCCATTAAAATTCTCCGGAATTAACTAAATCTAATTAAAAATTGAGTGCTTTTTCATTTCGCGATTTGCTTAAGGGACCGTTGTCATGAAATAAATTCTGAATATAATATTACTAATTAACTGGTCTGATGCTAATCTCGGACTTTTACAATCAAACCGAATTTTTGTATAAAATTGTATGACCCATTATAAAATGTTGAGTGATGAACGAATTGCATTTTTAAATTTTAATTAAATTTTATATTTAATTTTAATTTATTTTATTAAATTTTATTTTATTTTGACGTAGGTAATTATGAAAATCAATCTTAATTTTATTTTATTAAAATGTCCATCTAAAAATACCGATTTTATTAAATCATATTTTTAAAGTCCAAACGTAAAAAGATATAACAATTAACAAAATTTATAAACCCACAGGTCTCAAATATTTTTTAATTATTGTCAAATTAATTAATATTTAAACAATATACTTTTGATTGAATGCGTACTATAAAAGTAAAATTCTACAATATTTTTATTGTTATTTTATATAATAAAATTATATTTTTATTGTTATTTTATAGAATAAATTTATATTTTAATTTATTTCAATAGAATTTAGCTGTATTAACGTATACAAATATTTAAATAAAATAAAAATTAAATTTCTGATTTTTATTAAATAAATATTTTATATTAAGGCTGTAACTATGTAATTTAGAAATCCGAAAGCATCGTTGACTATAGTTAATGATATATTGGCGTAAAATAATATGCCAATATAGGAACAACCTTGGATAAATATTGGCAATTATCATTTTATGCCAATATAGGGCTAACATTGGCTAAATAAATCCAATATTCGCCCAGATAAAATATTGGGCATAGACGCGCCCCATATAGGACCAATATTTTGTGCTACTGCATGGGGTTATTACTATTTTACCGTAAATACCAATGTTTTCACTGTTTTAAAAAATACTTGTTATTTGCAGACAAACGCGCCAGGGCATCCCCTGCCACACCACACATCGGCAACCTGCAATCACGTACGTGCTTATAGTTAAATGTGATCAACTGATTAATCGGTATTTCTGGTGACGCCGATTGATGTAACAGTTACAATATTTTCAGTATCTAGCTACAGTTACAGTTACTTACCAAAATTTGTAACTAGATACAGATACAGATACATATTTTATTGCAGTAACTAGTTACAGATACAGTTACCTTCAAAAAGTATCTAGATACTTTAAGATACATACAAATTATTTTTTGCTTTAAAAAATTTAAAATAGAATAAAAGGGAATTTTAAAGTGACAACAAAAATATACATGTTTATTATTTTTTTATTTTTTTTATAATATTTTATTTAAAATAACTTATTTTTTATAATATTTTTTTTTTTAATAAATAATAGTCGCAGTTTAATTAAAAATGTATCTTTGTATCTTAACACACCTAGTTACTTAGAATTTGTAACTAGTTACAGTTATAGTTACTAGATTGGGATAAGTAACTAGTTACACAAACAGATACATAAAAAGTATCTAGATACTGTATCTAGTTACTTGTAACTAGATACGTTACAACACTGGATGTAAGTGTATGAGTTATCTCTTGTGTAGGTGGTGTTTGTTATATTTGCTAATTTCTTGGGGGTTGTACTCCCGAATCCCAAATTTTTAAGGTAAGTTGTACGAGTACATGTTTTTTAATTGTTTGTCCGCCATGCATTATCCAGTAATTTAATTACTCAATTATATCTTAATGTTAACAAAAAGGTAAATGTGTACTCAAATAGGTATATACCATGGGCACAGTTTTTCTTGATATTCGGTGTCATGCCTTAAAATAGCTATTTTGCTTAAATGGACGAAATTTTTATTTATTTATAAAAAACTTCTTATAGTCATTCAGTACCATCAAGATATCCTTGCAGGGCGTCCTGAAAGTTTATATTGCTTTAGGACTTTAGGACTCAGCAATCTTTGGGATTCACCTCTAAATACATAAGATGAAATTTCTCTTTCGTTTTAGAATAACCATGTACCATGGCAGACAGATCCTGCACATCCAGTACAGTAACTGTTGATAGTGATGGGTCAGCAACTTTCTTAGAGTCTAATATCACTAACACTTCTAGTGGGTTCCTAATAGTTCCTACAGAAAACAGAACAATTTTATTTTATGGATCGAAAAACCTGTGTACACAAGACTACCAGAAGCTGTTTCCAGAAAAAAAAATATATATAGCCATTCATTAGGGACCATAACTTTATTTATGCCAATGATAGTTTTTCATTAAGATTCATTGTGGCTTTAATTAAATAACAATTTAATTCAATAATGTCTTATGTATTTAACTATAGTTAAAATAAGTTTTAATGAGGATTTAATAGAATCGCAATTTAATTCAATGACTTTTGAACTAATTTTAAGAAGATTTGCACAAATAAATATAAGACAATCATTTATTTGATCATAGCTGTAATTCAGGTATTGCAAATACAGTACACCATTGGCTCAATGTTTAACTTATTCACAATATGAAAGCTTTTTCTCTGTGTGGATCAAAACTTTAAATTAAAATTAAAATGGACATGTGTCCCGAAATCTTAAAAAATTATACGCGAATTTTATGATTACATATAGTGTCGAAATTAGTACAATCGATAAGACATTTTGTAAAAACATATTTTTTAAGCATTCCTGTACACATGTTTATACAAAACTTTTTCGTAGTTTTGTCCCCCTGTATATAATTTTTTGTAGGTAGAAAAATACAAAGTACTTTCAATACAGAATGTATTAAAAATGCTACTTTTTAAAAAATTGTAATTTTAATGATAATTTTGTATTTTATATTTAACTTTGTATATCTTGCAGTAATTGTTTGTTTAACATTTCGTTAGTCTTTAGTTTCATTGAATCCTCATGTCCTTTTAAGGATGCGAACAAATTGAATACCTACCTACAGTAGAAACCGTCAATATATGAACGTGACTCATCCGACACATTCGTACGAAGCAATCTATCGAAGGTCACGGTCCAGTGCAGTCTCGTTTGTAAAAAAAATTTAGTGTAATGTTGGTTGCTATACTTAAAAATGTTAAATAATTAACATCTAACATAATTAACATCTACGATAATTAAATAAACTGTAATTTTCTTAGAAACTAATTAATAAATAAACTTTTCTTTTAACTTTAATGAAATATTCTATCATCTGATTACAGAACGTACACTTGTGGCGACATCTCTGATTTTAATAACAAATTTTTAGACCGACCCAACCTCACTTTCTTCCAATTAAATTCTTAGTATAGTCTGAAACACGTTTGGAATTGCATATTCCCCTCTCGTGAAACCGTCAAACTTGTTACAGAATATACTATTCTTTTAACTGTAAACGCAAATATTTCAGAATTGGTGACAAAAAACAAAAATGTTTACGCAGGTCAGGTACAAAGTGAAAGATATTTAAATTGTGTGGATATAAAAACAACTTGCGTTAGTTTCACGAAATTTATTAAATATTGACAATTGTTTCGCTACACAGTAGCTTCTTCAGAATGTATTAAACTAATACTAGTACAAAATTTATATGTATAATAAAAATATTTTTGTATTCTAGCCTAGAATTTCTAGGTAAGGATTTTTATACGACATCTACCTGTGTTACATAATATAAACCACTGCCACTACAACGTTTAAAACGATTATTAATCCGTAAACACACAGTAGAAACAAGATATGCAAAAACAAAGATCATATGACATATAAAAACAAATGGCCGACGGTAAAGTTGGTTGCCTTACTATGTAATAAAATAAAATAAATTCCTAAAACACGAACTCTACTGACTTCCAATAAAATTAAGTAACAAGCTAGGACACAAGCGTCATATGTCCATCTTTGTCCAACACCTAGGCAGTTTTACATCACAGATGGCGCATTTTAGACCGGATGCTTAAAAACCTACGTGTGAGTACATTTACCGCTGCATCGAATGTACAAGACAAGTAAAACATTACTGCTAGCATGTCTGAGATATGTTCGGCACCCGATGAGTCACGTTCATATATTGACGGTTTCTACTGTACGTATTCTAATTATCCAATGCATCTGCTTACTTGTGTATTCCGATCACAACTTTACTTTAATATAATCTGATGTTTTACCACCCAGTATGAAAATACTTTTATGTGCGAGAGACGAGACAAATTATAAAATTAATTGGGTTTATAATAAATTACATATTATTACAATAACATTTTAGGCAGGTAATTTTTATATTACGACGCGTCGCTAATTTATAAAATAATATTTGTCATAATTGAAATCTGAGGTTTACTATGTTATAAACAGAATAACTCAATTTATAGAAAATTACTATTTATACAAATAATATGTAAAGTAAATTGAAATTTAAATTTTGATGGCATTTAATTGACAAGTTTATAAATGTTAATTAAAATCATCCAGTTTGGTTAATATAAATTTATATACGACAAATTTGACTTATTGATGCGTATACGCTATATAATGTTTTAAATTAAATTGGTTTTATATATAACCAATTTAATTTAATATTAGTTATTTACGATATAAGTGGGATAAGAGCTTTATTAACGTACGCATTTGAAATTTGCCCAACGAGTGCGTAGCACGAGTTGGGCAATCGCAAAAGTACGTTAATAAAGCGTTATCACACGTATATTGTACAAATTTTTATCTACGCCTCTAAATGAAAAAATAAACGGTAATTATTTTTGTCTAAGACTTAATTTAGGGTTATTTTGACATTTTGACTTTTTTATTTGATTGGTTAAAAGCAGAGAAAAACGCGTGCGTTAATGAACTTCTTATCTCACTCAAAATGAGTGGGATAAGAAGTTCTTATCCCACTGGCGTAGATAAAATAATATAATAGCGTAATATATTAAATTCGTTTTAAAAAACTTTATTAAAAAAAAAATTACATTTATTATTATCTAAAGGTATTCTAATACAAGAAATATTCTCCAACACCAAAACAAAACACAAAATACATTTCTAATATTTGTTTAACATCACAAAACATTTATCACCAAAGTTGTTCTTTTTTCAAAATATTTATTTTTAAAGAAGAAGAAAAAATTAAAAACATGTGTTTAGGTGCCAAAATCGCGAATTTAGTTTTGGATTCATCTTGATCTGGATATTTATTAACAAAAAAATATATTTTTGAATTACGTTAATTGGGTTTAACCCGGGCCAAATTTAGTTTAACATCAAGTCTTTAACATTCAACAGTTATGTCTAGCTTATATTGACACTCTTAAAACAGTTACGTATATCCAGTTTTAGTTGACATTTGTAATACCTTGATTTTAAATAATAAACTTGATTTTCCTATTGTTACGATTTCGGGGTTTGTAATATTTAAACAATACAATAAAATATATTTACTAAGAAACAATATGCATGATATACATTGTATATCTGCAATGTAGATTTTACATACACACGGAGACAACTACTTTGGGAACGACTACCAAAAATCGAGTAAATTAGCCGCAGCTTGGGTATTTTATGAGTAAGCGTTTTCGTAGTTTTGTAGTAATGATTTCCAAATTTTTATTTCTAAATATAAGAGTTTGGAAATCATTACCAAACACAAAAGTGCTTAGTTTTCAAATAACCAAGCTCTTCCCAACTTACTCGGTTTTTGATAATCATTCCCAAAGTACACGCATTTATCTCCGTGCACTTAAATCCGAACCCGAAAATCCCGGGGTTAAAAGTCCCAATCCCGGGATCTTAGTAATAAGTTACAAAGAATAAAACAGACTTTTTTTTAAGCGTATGACATTTTTCATATTATAATACTCATAAGCATATATATAAACACTTAATTTTTTTTACTCAGTTCAAGTCAAATTATTATACACCGCCGTACAATAATGAAAATACATTGAAATTACATAGCAAGAGTGGTTCCATCTATAGCATAAAATCAGCAAAGAAAATGTAAAATTACAGGCCACTGTAGAATAAATTTATGTACATAACCTATAATATAACATATTTCAAACGTCAAACCTGAAAAAATGTCACAAACTTGATAATTTCAATGTAAGTTACAGCCCCAATTGGAACTCACCAAGGCCCGATTGATAAAAGAAATGAAATTATTTGTTAATGGGGGTAAACGTGGGTACAATGTGCCTACGAATTCTTGAAAATCATTCTTCCGAATAGTGTGGTCCGAAAGATATCGTTCGTTAGTTTGTTTGTTGTTTTATTTTAAATTGGTTTTAAAATTAATGATATATATTTTTTCGGGACTGATCCCGGGATCCCGGGATTAGTTACCTTTGGTCCCATTTCCTAAATGAATTAAAATACATTTTCATCTTGGTTTTAAAATCGTTAACATCCTTTGCTTTATATTCTGCTGGTAAAAAACTTGTGTATGATAAAAACTAATATTTTGGAGAAAAAAAAAATTTTTTTAATTTCTTCCACCGCCCTAGAGCTATCCTAAATATAAAAATCATAAAATTCAGACAAGGGCAGAAAACGGTTAAACAAAAATTTTTTTTGGAGCCAAGATATTTTAAGAGCATAAATAACTTTTCCAAAATTGGGCACATTGATTTAAAAAAAAAATCTAAATGGGGGCTCCTGGTAAATTTTAAAAATACAAATATTTTCATATTTTACACTGACTGGGGTCCGCCCATTTCGCTTTTTTTTTTTTGAAAATCACTGTCCAATTTTGGAAAGTTACTGAGGTTCAAAATAAACATGTTGATGACAAAAATATATATTTTTTTAAATTCTTTCCACTGAAGCAGAGCCATGGCATACACAAAAATTATAATATTTGAGCTGGGACAAAAAACGGTAGTAATATAATTATAATAAATGAATATACTAGGATATCAAATGTTTCAAAATCATGTATAGATAACATATTCACAAATATCATGGAGTATGAGGCAATTGTAGTTGACACCCAATTGTCAGATCATAGAGCACAAAAGATAACGTTTAAAGTAAAGAAAAAGACACAAAATAAATTAATATACAGAAGACAATTTACTGCAAACAATAAAGAAAACTTTAGAAACAAGCTGAAAGATTGCTCTTGGTTACCTGTTTACTCAATTAATATAAAAAACATTGATGAACAGTGGTCAAGTTTTATTAATATTTTTTTACCTTTGTTTAATGAATGCTTTCCAAAAAAACTACTAAAAATTGGTAAACATAACTCTGTAAAATATGGTAATGATCAAACTGTGATAAATTTAAAAAATAGGCTAGATATATTGTATGTACTCAGTAACTGTGATATTAACTATAAGGAAGAATATAACCTCACAAAAAAAAATTACAATAATGCTTTAATTAATGCTAAGAAAAAACATTTAAGTCAAAAAATAATAAATTCAGACAACAAAAGTAAAGAGGTGTGGAACGTGGTTAAAAATATTAAGGGATCCAATAATAGAGCATTTGGAATTAAAGGTGAACCAGAAAAAATTTGTAATGATTTTAACAATTTTTTATTGGAAGCGGCTCCAAATTTATTAAATGATATAAAGAATACAAATTACAACTGTGATATTGGTGTAAATGTTCGCTCTATGTTTGTTAGTTCTGTATCTGAATTTGAAATCATAAACATTATCAGAAATTTAAAAAATAAAAATAGCAGTGGTATTGATGAAATACCCAATACCATCATTAAATATTGTGTTTTTGAATTGTGTGAGCCTTTGTTGTATATTTTGAATAATTCATTAAAATCTGGTATTTTTCCAAGTCAACTGAAAGTAGCTGTAGTTAACCCATTGTTTAAAAAAGGTGATCCAACACTGATGAATAATTATAGACCAATTAGTTTGCTTTCATCATTCTCTAAGATATTTGAAGCCTCTATGTGTACTAGGCTTTACGATTTTTTTATTTCAAACAAGCTTATAAATAATAATCAACATGGCTATATTAAAGGTAAATCTGTTGATACTGCAGTGTACAGCTTTTTGCAGCGTATTTTTGACGATTACGAAAGAAAGTATCTGTCATTAGGACTTTTTATTGATTTATCCAAAGCATATGATTGCTTACAGCATGGAATACTTTTCGAAAAGTTAAGTCATTACGGAGTAAGGGGTTGTGCACTGCAGTGGATACAGTCATACTTAACGAATCGTTGCCAAATAGTAAGAATCTCTGAGAATGGTGTGGTACATCAGTCATCGCTAAAAAACGTCAGTATTGGAATTCCGCAAGGAAGTACAATAGGACCCTTATTATTTGTAATATTTGTAAATGATTTAGCAAATTCTGTGAAAAGTGTAAATCATGGGTTGATAAGCTTTGCAGATGATACAAATATATTGATAAGTGGAAAAACCTACCCAGATATTGTAACAGAGATTGGGGATGTAGAAGGTAGGGTAAGAGACTGGTTTGAAAGTAATAAGTTAATTGTAAATCAAGAAAAAACCGGCTGTATTTTATTTAAAAAGACCCAAGATCGAATGGAGACACCTCAGTATATTAATTTAAATAATAAAATAATAAATTTTTCACCGCAAACGAAGTTTTTGGGATTATACATTGATGAGTTTTTGAATTGGTCCTATCAGATTGAACATCTATGTAAAAAATTAAATCAAGTATCTTACTTTATCCGTGTATTAAGTACTTATGTTGAAAAAAATACATTAAAAACAGTGTATTTTGCTTGTTTTCAATCTTTGTTGCGATATGGAATAATATTTTGGGGACGTTGTACGACAGTTGAAAGAGTTTTTACCATTCAAAAAAGAATGGTGCGAGTATTATGTAATAAGAAATATAAAGACACATGTAGAGGACTTTTCAAATCAAACGAACTTCTGACAGTTGCAGGAATTTATATTTATGAATTGCTAATTTTTATGTTTAAAAATAGAACCAAATTTGAGTACCTGAAATCTAAAAGTAGTAGATCTTTAGATTATATTTATCCGAGACATCGTTTAATGAGTTATGAAAAGTCTTGTTTTTATTCATGTATAAAATGTTTTAACAAATTACCTTATAGCATTAAGTCATTAAATACTTTTAGTCTTTTTAAAAAACGTGTTTTTGAATATTTGTTGTCAATTGAGCCGTACACTTTCAATGAGTTTTTACTTCATTAAATTATTTTCGCCCTTTTAATGTTATAATATAGGTAATTTATTATTTGTATTGTAATTTTTTTGTTTAAATAGTGCTGAATTTGACATATATTTCTTTTAATTGTTGTAAATTTATATGTATTAAATGTATAACATTACTTTGAAATAAATATTATATTATTATTATTATTATTATAATTTTTTTGAGCTGAAGCTAAAGTTGGTTATTTTGAGCATTAGTAACTTTTCCAAAGTTGAGCACTTAATTTTAAAAAAAAAACAAGCGAAATTGGCGGACCCCCAGTCAATGTTAAATATGAAAATATTTTTATTTTTAAAATTGACCGGGGGCCCCCATTTAGCTTTTTCTTTTTTAAAATTAATGTGCCCAATTTTGGAAAAGTTAGTTATGCTCTTTGGAATGGTTTGTTTTTTTGTAGAGCGTGAAATTGTCTATAACTCCTCTCGCTTGGGTGTTGCGAAAACAAACCATTCCAAAGATATAAGAATTCAAAAAATAAAAATTCCCGTGTTATTGAAATGGAAAAACAACAAATGAATTGAGGCAACCTTAATATTAATATTAAGGCCTCAAATATGCGCCAAAATATTTGTTTTTTAATGTAATATTAATTTTTCAACACCGTTAGAAAAAAATATAATTTTAATTTTTTTTGAAACACCCTAATATATATATAATTTGACAGAATACATTTTTTTAGATATTATTGTGCATTTTTCTACTTAAAATTTTTTAATAAAATTTAGTAAAGGGTCGTTTTGAGGGGTGGTGAATCCAGTACCGTACTTAGATTTTGTTTAAAAAAATCGCTTATATGAATTCTTCAAAATTTACTCTTAAAAACTGACATAGTAGGCCTTATATTTTGTTGTTTTTTGCTCCAAAAATACAGTTTATCAAGATCTACACTTTAAAACAAATCCGGTTAAAACCGCACAATAAATAAAGATTTTATAGGGGTGAGTCGCAAAAAAATGGGTATATATATTTTTTTATATTATCAACTCTATTTTGATTTTTAATAATAAATGCTTCTTGTTTTTGGGGTATTTAAAAATTACTCTGCCAATTTATAGTCACCACAGCTCAAACTATTATACAAAAAAAATTAAAAATATCCATTAAAACCACTAAAATTGCCTTAAATATGACATTTCGAAATAAACGTAAAAACTTTCAAAATGACAGATCACATATTCAAAAAGTCTTTTACAATATCGCCGTTATCGCCGACGGTGGACGAGTGGTTAGTGCTGCTGACTACAAGCCGGAGGTCGTGGGTTCGAATCCCACCAGGGGTATGGCTGTATATTTGTATTTGTCCTATTCTGTAATAGTCCTTTGAAGGGGACTTTAAGCCCGCGGTCCGTTCCTACCCCTAACCCGCACAAGCCATTCAGTTGGCTTCTGGGACTTCTTAGGAAGTAAGGGTGGAACTAAAAGAGCACTTTTGTATATAAACTTTTGTATATATAGGCCTAATAACCTTTCAACTAATACCCGAATAGAGCTTTATTTTGAATCAAATTGTATATGACCACACAGAAAATCTTGCGTTTTCTCCTGGATAGGCAAAATTCGGCAAAAGAGTACTGTAGAGTTTAAGAGCATCAACAAAAATGTGTAGTTCAGTGTAGATCTTGATATATTTCTGGTGAAATATCCATGTGATATTTTAATTTTCACTAAATCATTATTTTTTTTGTAAATTCGCTAAGAAATCCATAAAATTTAAATGGTATAAAACCTTAAACTTGCCTGCATCTGGCCCACTCATAGTGTATGTCAAAAAGTTAATCCACATATAACTGACATGTCTTAAACTTAAGCGATTTGTTTAAACAAAATATAACAACATTTAAAAATGTGTGCCTTCATTTATTCCTCAGATATACATTTTTAAATACAATCAGCTCTAAAAAAATTGGTTACTGGTATTAGTTTTTTATAAATCAATTTTAAGAGACTGTATTTAAGTTGAAAATTGCATTTAAGAAATTATTAAATAAAAATGTATATATATATATATATATATATATATATATATATATATATATATACAAAAGTTATACAAAAGTTTATATACAAAAGTGCTCTTTTAGTTCCACCCTTACTTCTTAAGAAGTCCCATAAGCCAACTGAATGGCTTGTGCGGGTTAGGGGTAGGAACGGACCGCGGGCTTAAAGTCCCCTCCGAAGGACTAATACACAATAGGACAAACACAAATAAACAGCCATACCCCTGGTGGGATTCGAACCCACGACCTCCGGCTTGTAGTCAGCAGCACACCGAAAAAAATAATGTAGTTGAGTTAACATTTGCCTAAATGTCATTTTTAAAAATGTTGTTTCAACAAAAAACCTATTGGATTAATCTATATTTTGGTGTTAAAGCAAAAGTCAGAGTTTGTCAAAGTTTATTTGTTCATTTGACAGTTTAAATATTAATTTAACATAAACTAATATTTTGAATTAAAATGTTTATCGTACTTTGATTTAATAGCTGGAATTTGTTGAATCAACTACTGAAATTTTTAGGATTACCTAAAAAAACTATTAAATTAACGTTTAGTTGCTCTTTAATCCAAAACTTTAAATTTGTTCATTTAACAAATTTAAAATGTTACTTTAAAATTTAAAATGTAAAATTTGCATTCATAAAATTGCCGAGAATGGCGCTTCGAACACTCACGCCACGTCATTAGACAATGACGTTTTCTTACATCTCGCCTTAGTTAGCTTACGATTAGGTGTATATAAGATGAGATATCTGTTTGTTTAAGGTGTGTTCCACAGTATAACTTTCACTACACCATATTGCCCGACACTGTTAAGACCCTCAATACAGGGCGAAACAGTCTGTCGGTATTTGAAGTAGGTGGAACACATGATACAAAGATGTATCATGGGTGGAACACGCTCAAAACAAAAACTCTGGGCGAGGTGAAGGTTCAATTCTTTCTATTTATATATAATAATATATTATTTCCATAATTTTGTTTTGGATACCTTTAAAGAATTTTACATTTTCAGAATGTTAATTTAACATTTTATTGGTGTTAAGTGAATATGCTAAAAAGGTTACCTGGACATTTCAAGAAATTTACCTTAACACCCTAAGAATGTTAAATTAACCAAATTAGCAGATTAGAACAAATATTCTTATTTTGTTCATTTGACTGTTATTTGTTGTTCAATTAAACAATACAATTTGACATTTTTAGATGGTTAAGTAAACGTGCAAAAACCATTGCTTGTATTTAAAGTGCATAAAGAGTTGAATTAATATTTTTTTTGTTGTTTCAACAGCTTATTTTTTTCAGTGTATTCTTTCTCCCTTCACAGGGATGCTTTTTCTGTAACTTGTTTGTTTGTTTGTTTCGTGTTTCTAATAGAAACTTTCTATCTTGGGTAGAGTGCAAAACCTGCAAAAAAGTTGCAGGCAAATATTCTTGGTAACCTAACACTGAATGAAGACCCAAGTTATCTCCAATTAAACAAACGACAACAAAATATACCACAATTTCACCACCATTAATTACACCGAGAACTTGCACCGGTATACCGTCATGTAAAGAAGGACGCTACGCTGAGTCAAGACGGGGATGGTACCTTAGCGCATGCGTGGGTTTATTCAAAAAAAACATACTCTTGAATTAAATATATTTTCTTGATTTTAAAATTAAGAACTTTTAAAGAAACCATTTAACTATTCAAAATAAAAATTATATTCTATCTGAACAAATACATTTTGTCGTTGAAAATTTTCGCCCGAAAAAATCGTTGAATGAGTTCAAGAATAAGTTTTTTTTTTCATTCAAACATTTTCTTATTCTTATGTTAAGTTGTTAAAAATTATTCCAAATGAAACCGTTATGTTCCACACCGAAAAAAATAATGTAGTTGAGTTAACATTTGCCTAAATGTCATTTTTAAAAATGTTGTTTCAACAAAAAACCTATTGGATTAATCTATATTTTGGTGTTAAAGCAAAAGTCAGAGTTTGTCAAAGTTTATTTGTTCATTTGACAGTTTAAATATTAATTTAACATAAACTAATATTTTGAATTAAAATGTTTATCGTACTTTGATTTAATAGCTGGAATTTGTTGAATCAACTACTGAAATTTTTAGGATTACCTAAAAAAACTATTAAATTAACGTTTAGTTGCTCTCTAATCCAAAAATTTAAATTTGTTCATTTAACAAATTTAAAATGTTACTTTAAAATTTAAAATGTAAAATTTGCATTCATAAAATTGCCGAGAATGGCGCTTCGAACACTCACGCCACGTCATTAGACAATGACGTTTTCTTACATCTCGCCTTAGTTACCTTACGATTAGGTGTATATAAGATGAGATATCTGTTTGTTTAAGGTGTGTCATCTATGGGTGTGTTCCACAGTAGAACTTTCACTACACCATATTGCCCGACACTCTTAAGACCCTCAATACAGGGCGAAACAGTCTGTCGGTATTTGAAGTAGGTGGAACACATGATACAAAGATGTATCATGGGTGAAACACGCTCAAAACAAAAACTCTGGGCGAGGTGAAGGTTCAATTCTCTCTATTTATATATAATAATATATTATTTCCATAATTTTGTTTTGGATACCAACCTTTAAAGAATTTTACATTTTCAGAATGTTAATTTAACATTTTATTGGTGTTAAGTGAATATGCTAAAAAGGTTACCTGGACATTTCAAGAAATTTACCTTAACACCCTAAGAATGTTAAATTAACCAAATTAGCAGATTAGAACAAATATTCTTATTTTGTTCATTTGACTGTTATTTGTTGTTCAATTAAACAATACAATTTGACATTTTTAGATGGTTAAGTAAACGTGCAAAAACCATTGCTTGTATTTAAAGTGCATAAAGAGTTGAATTAATATTTTTTTTGTTGTTTCAACAGCTTATTTTTTTCAGTGCACTAACCACTAGACCACCGTCGGTATATATATACAATTTTTATATATAAGACGGTTTCATCCAACCTGAGAATTTCTAACACTATGATTTTTAACAATGATAGAAGGTAAGTATACAAAATTTTATACAAATTGGTCAATATTAAGTTTATAAAGTTTGTAAAGGGTTGTTGGAAATATGTTAGGTAAAAAGTATATATACCACTGTATTCTACGGCTCTTTTTAGGTTATTATACAAAATTTCATACAAATTGGCCAATATTAAATTTGCAATTCGATATAAAGGGTTGTTTCCACGAAACCTTACCCCACCTTGACAAAAAATTATATGTAACAAAATAAACACTATATCTGAAGTCAAATAGTTTAATTGCGACGTAATTTATAACCTTAAAATATTCGTACATTGTGATGCTAAAAATCTAACATAAAGAACAAATTTGTTTTATTATGTAATCCATTTAGCAGTGGTATGTTTATACAGTGTGTATTAAAACGAATAGATACACTTAAATAAAACAAGTGTCAAACCCCGCCCACTGTGGTAGGGATTAACTGCTGCTGGTGGTCTATTTGAACATTTAATTTAGAAAAAAAGTTATTTTCGTTATTTTAGAATTATTTTTGTTTGAGAATTTGTAGGTTTTATTTTTATCGAATTCGTTTGTTTTGTTTTAATGCATTTCTGCAAATAAAAACTAAGTATTGTTTAAAATCCATTAAATTCCAGTTAATGGCGAAAATGTATTTCTTAAAAACTATACACATTTCCCTACGACAGCGTCGAAGCTACTGAACAAACACAGTAGATCAAACTGCATGCCCTTGTATCTGGCTGCATGCCGCGCTGTTGCCATAATATGGCATATTATGCTATTATTGTTTCCTAAAAGGGTTGTTTTTCTTATTTTTTAATATTAAATTAATTAAATAAAATTATTTTTGACATATTATTAATTTTTCAAACAAATAAAATTGAACTATTTATTAAATAATTATAATCGTTCTCTTCTGATTTAAAACAACCTGACAACTATGGTTCGTAATTACGAATGGCTTGGTTTAAACCACGCCCAATTAAAGTTTGTTTCTTTTTCTCTGATCAGAATATAATTTGTCAACCTTGTCTCCAGCCTTACTTACTTGATTCTATACAGTCTGTATATTAAGGAGATTCTTCTAAATGAATAAGGCACTTCCCTGCTTGTAGAATTTTTTATTCTCAAAACCGGCAGTTTCAACTATTATAGTCATCCTCAGGGTTTCTACAGAAATATAGTTTTAAAAACAGAATTATGATTAAGATCTAAAAATTATACTTACACGTCATTTAAATAAAATATACAGATTAATATTAAACATTTGTATGTATATAGGTAACAAATATCAAAGTCATTTTAGACGGAACAAATGAATTATAAATAATTGAAAACACGATTAGGAATATTAGGGTTATGTAGGGATATTTGTTGTTAGTGTAGTGCGGTGATGTTTTTCCTTTAAATGTTTATAGGTACTTTCAACGCCAAATACGTGCTTGTTTAAGATTACTATTCAAGTTTTACAGAATTAATTATTACTATACGCTTTCATTCAAAATTTTACAGTATCAACTTTAAAAGCCCGTTACGCGATTCATGACGTGATAAAATGTCTTCTATATACGTTTTTATTGAAATTTTGTTTGAGTTAAATAACTAATTTTTTATACTATTTTTGTATATTAACGTATCTTGATATAAATGAACAAACACTTTTTTATCATGAAAAAACGCAGTGTCAGTGTCGCACCCGTTACAATGGAAATTCCCTTGGGTAAAAAATATATGTACCTCTCTATTTTACTGCTCTTTTTAAGTAAACATACAAATTGGTCAACATTTAAAAAAGTCATGAAAAAAGTTCGTTTTTCCATCAAAATTGGCAACCGTGCGCAGGCTCTATAGGCTATACTTTACAAATTGTTAGTATTCGGCTAAAGGTGAGTTCGGTTATTTTAAGACCTTTGGCTTCGTATGTATGATTTTATTAAATTAAGGTAGGTATACAAAATTTAACTTTCAGACAAACATTCGGCTTTGTCTAAAATTCGGCCCAAAGGTTTAGGCTAGAAGCCTACTTCCTACTAGAAAATTTGTGGATTTGCAGGCAGTCTGTTAAATGTTCGGCTTCGGCTAAACTTTTGGCTTAATTTTGGCCAAAGGTGGCATTTGTGGCCAAAGCCAAAGCTTCGGTCAAACACTACAAATTGTTTTTATTATAAATATCCTCTATCTATCATCTTGCTCCCCTGGCCCATTGGCTATTTTAAGTTAAACGCTTATCACTTTTTTAGAGTTTACATAGATGTTGTTGTTGGAATTATTAACGGCAGGTCACTATTTTTCTTTTTATACAATTAAACTAAAAAACTTTAACTTTGCTGAAAAAAAACGATTAAATATGATGAAGAACTTCAATTAAGCACACCATTAATTAAAATATATTTTTATATACATAAGATGATAAATACTGCAACAATTGTAGTTATGAACAATTATAACGATGTTTTATTAGACAGATTTATCAGGGTAAATTTAGTTGTAATTTAGCAGAAAGCTATAGTGCTAAGGCGGTCCGGAGATGGCTTATCATTTACCGGAACATGATGGCGGGGCCACGCCCCGGAAGTCCATTGCGTGACAAATTTTCTTTTAAAGGCACTCTTCCAAGATTGATATAATTGTGTATTTTCTTCTGAATTAACAACTTTATGACGTTTTATTATAAAATATAAGACTATGACAACATTTTTTACGTATCGAAGGTTTAGGTTAAAAGGTCTCCATGCTCGACATGAGACAGCAAGTACCTTTGGAAACGATTTCTGCGCGAGGTTCTTCAAAAACACAATATAACTGAGTCAAGCCACGTCAAGTGAGTATGACTCATATGTCACAGTAAAAAATTTGTTTTAAAATTCATTTTTTTGGTAATGTTATTAAGGTTAACAATTTTGTTAAACTTTAGAGCACGGTAAAATTGAAAAAATAGAATCTCTTGGACCACTCTGTATAATTGAATTAAATTTTACACACTATTGTAGCAATGTTTGGACTATAAAATGATCATTTAATTAAGGTAAATTTGTTTAAATAAAAGAATTTTGCATACATTTATTATAAACAATTGAAATTTTGTATGTGTTCTTCATGCTGCAAAAAAATTAATCTTGTGTCATTATATGCGACAAACGTTCCCGTTTAATAAAATGTACTCAAAAATTTGTCCTTCATATGTCATTCCGGAGATATTTTTGTCACGCTGTGCGCTTGATCAGCACGCGGCGCGCTTCGCTGCTAGCTCGTCAGCACACGGTGTGCCTGAACGAGGTTTAAGTAACATAAAAATGCCGCCAAAATCTTGTTTGTGCATTATGCTTTTAACTATATAAAAAGTGATTTTTGGCTAACCCTGTATAAATCCAATGATGTGCTCAGTATTCAAACAGTATTCCCAAAGTCTCGTTAATATACTCCAATAAAAATTGGTGTCCAAATGTGTACCTACTCTGGCAAAGGTAGACTTTGCGATAAACCAATAATAAAAAAAAAATTTAATTTCTAAAAAAAGCAGTTAGAATTTTGGTAAATATCGTTTTTAAATCACCAAGAATGCCGATCAAAAAACTTCAACCAGTTTTTCGTTCAAAATTAAAAACTACTAAAAAGCCTAAATTAAACAACATTTTAAGTATTCTCCAAGCGTTATTTTATTTAATTTTATTAAAAAATCTATTTTTCTTGTAAAAGGTTTATAAGAATGCCATTTTGTAACCTGATAAAAGTAGAAATATCTAAAAAAAATGGGGATAAATCTTTTTTGCATGTTATGCCAAAACCATGAATTTACGCTTTTGCTTTATTAAAAATAAGTGATTTTTGGCTAACCCTGTATATATTAAATGATGTGAACAGTATTAAAAAGTCTCCTCATTAATATACTCTAATTTTATGAAAATCGGTGTACAAATGTACTCTGTCTGATCAAGCTCACAGCTTTTAATATCTCCGGAATGACATATGAAAGACAAATTTTGAAGTACATCTTATTAATTGAAACGTTTGCCGCATATTATGACACAAGATTTAAACAAATTTACTTTAATTAAATGATCATTCTATATTCTAAACATTGTTACAATAAATTGAATTAATTGAATTAAATTTTACACACTAGTGTGTAAAATATAATTCAATTATACAGAGTGGTCCCAGAAATTATATTTTTTCAATTTTACCGTGCTCTAAGGTTTACAAAATTATTAACTTTAATAACATTAACAAAAAACCGAATTTAAAAACAAATTTTTTACTGTGACATATGAGTCCTGACTACTACACAATAATGTGATTATTTTCAAAATCGGTGATTTTGTGTAATTTTCTGGTCCTCGTACTTGACGTGGCTTAACTCAACTGAAAAGTTGACATGTTTCTCGTCACCTTTCACTTTAAATCCGTTTTTGACTCTACACTGAGAGAAAAAATGTTGTAGAATCATTCAAAACGATAATAATTCAAAGGGATTCAAGTATGTTTTGGCGTCATTGGTGTTTCCCATTAAATTAATAGGTGGATAACAATTGTATAATACATATCTTTTTGAAACAACGTTGAGAAAGGTATTGAAATAAATAGATTTCTTTTTGTATATATATTTTAAATAGGGTAAACTTTAAAAGTATTTAAAAACATTGTAAAACTGTTGGTAAATGAATATAAAACTACAAATTTTTCTATTTGAATCAAATTTTCCCGATTATTTAAATTAATATAATTTCATATGCTTTTCATGACATGATATTTCTCTGAGTGTAAACACTTATCGGTTTACTTTTTAATTAATAACAGTTGTTTTTCGATTATGTTTTAATTAATGGTAGAATGACGTTTTGGTTTTATGGCCATTAAAACAGGCATTCATTAAATTTACGATTTACCATTGATACAGTGCTACATATAAGTTAACGCCAGTGGTTAATTTGGCGTTAGTTTACGACTTTTTAAATAGACATGCAAGACTTAACAAGATAAAAAATATAATACAATTTGTTTAGTTAAGTAAATCTTGTTTTATGTAGTTTTATAAACTTTCGTATTATATATACTATGTATACTAAAGGTAAAGAATTTGAAATATATAAAATATTCTATAAATTGAGGCCTGCAAATATTATCTGATAAGACACTGTGAAATAAACATATATTCTTGGGAACTGTGGATTCCTTAAGGCGGCAAGTAAGACGTAACTTACTTCTTTAACGGCGCACAGTAACCATTAAAAGTACTAAAAATTAAAAACTAAAAATAAATATAATCTACTCAACTTTAAAATGTTAATGGCTGTGTACACCAGAATCAATTTAAATATTTTTAATTATTTCATTACAATCTCACGATTAAGTATCAGAATAAGCATAAAAAATATTAAGTTATTTATTGTTTGTATTTATTTATACTTTGATGCTCTTTCTTATAAAGCTGCCAAATTTGCCAAAACGTTTTTTTATTAAATAGCGTTATTAAAACATTTTATTTTTTTAATAACCAACTTTTATAAGTAATCCATTAAGTAATCTATATTTTTATTTGCGTCTTGTAGTTTTATAACATATATATAAGTGTTTTAGCAACTTAATTTTGATTTTTGTCTCCTATAAAATAATTATTAGAAAATCGGGTTACCCAACAATAATAACAAAGATCTACTTTAACTTTTCGTAAAAAATAATCCCTAAACCGTTTTCCTACTTTTAGGTCAACAATTCTCAAAAACTTGTTGAAACAATTCTGAGGTTGAATTCAAAATGAGAGCATTAAAAACCTTTGGAAAGATGTAGTTTGATTTCAATAATACCTCGTTACCCAAAATTTATTTAAATTATATACCTACTTACTTACTTACTTTAAAACAAAAATAAAAAACTTTCTTCTATGGCATACTTTTTACGGGTATGAGGAGTTCCTAAACTGCGAAGCACCACCATAACTATCTTCTATTGACTGTCTTTGATCTATGTTTTTATGACGTGTGTAAGTAGATCTGTATCTATAGTAACATGAATAAATTATTATTATTATTACTTAGCCCAATCATTTGGGATTTTTTTATGAAATTAAGGTAAGGTTGATGCAGTAGATAAAGAAATCATGTCCGCCATCTTGGATTTTTTGTTTTTGTCAATTTGCACGGGTATTTTGCGTTTATCAATAAAAAAGGTAGGAAACAAATTTGTAAAAAATTAAATCCTTCACAATTTTTGTATTACGTATTACGTATTAATATTGCTGAATAATATTGTAAATACGTCGCACATTTAAATGGCAAAGTTGTAGAGGACTTAATTTCCAACAACTTTGTATAAACAAGTACGACGCTTTGCGACGTATAGATCAAGACTAAAATTGGAGGGAATATTCATATATTTTTGCATATTATTAGCAGTAGATATTTTTTTCAACAATATTAAAACAATTTTGAGAATAAAAATAAAAAAATATTGACTAAATTTTTTTTTAAAGCTACTGCCAGGATCGACTGAGAACGACTAAAAAAGGAATGTAATTATTATATAAAAATTGTAGATAACTTAATTCTTTAAAAATGTGTTACTTTCTTTTTTATCGACAAACAAACAAAATACAAGATGGCAGTTTCCATAACTATTTATTGGGATAAAAACACTCCTTCATCTACTCCCCTCGGGCTTTAGCAAGGGGTAAACCACTTTAAAATCAGCGAGACCAACGTTCAACGTTATGTGGACGTTGTGTTCTGATTTTTTCCTTATCAGTCGTTATCAATAAGGAAAAATCCTTATCAATAAGAAATTTCTCTTAGCGACGCGTTGCGCATGACTCCATTTGTGATTGATATCCTTAGTCGTTAATTCGTATGTAATAATTCATTTTAAAAAATCAGTGGTAATTTTTTTTGTTTCTTACATCGAGTTTGATCTAAAATTATTGGGCCTATACCTATAAATATACATATAATATTACAGTCCAAAATAATACTATACCTAATATAGTTAATTTACAATGAAAGACTTAATATTAATATTTTAAACGTCAGTTTATACTGTTGGACATATTAAGAATTAAAAATATCTAAATAAGTAAGCATAAGCTTTGCTTTTTGTCATTTTACATATAGGTGATGTATGATGTATTAAAAATTAATAATATACCCACCTATTCCTTTATTATTATTAGTATGATATAAATTAAAACTTAAATTTTTGTATAACAATAACATAACATCAGTTTTATATGGAAGAAATGAATTAGTGTAAATAAGGCAAAAGTAGCTTTTTTGTAATTTTTAGTATCTAGACATTTTATTTACTGTGCGTCGGCGAGTTAGAATAGCCAGTAGATCCTCGACTGATAGTTCGGTTCACATAGCATTCGCATTCAGAGCACCTGATTTATGCCCGATTGATAGTGTATCAGCGACACCACAATGTAAATTACAATAGGTCGTTGCTGTAAATATGTTGTTCCTGTATGCACCCAAATATTCCTGCAACGCGCACCGTTCTCTCGTTCGCTCCCCGCCAATTCGCACGACCTGCTCAAACTTTACTGCTAGCAGGTGTGTATTTAAAAACGTTTTTGACTTTAAATTTCTTTACCATGGATAATTCTCATAAAAATCTGCATTTAAAACTCAAATAATAAGATTTTTTTCTTTACATAACTTGATTTGACGATATGAGTACATTAGATGAAAACTCCAAATTTTCCAAATTTTTAAAAATATATATTTTTTCCTATTTATGTACATTACTGCATTGCCTACAGCATACCTAAGTAAACCAGATGTATAAGTTAGTATTGGTAGAATAAAATACATTTAAAAACTTAACGCAGATGCAAAACTGGGTATTTGTTCCTTCCTGTCGGATGCAAAACTCGGTATTTGCTGTTGATCACTTCGCTAGTATACGCATTACGTGACGACATAACAATCACCTGATTAATTGTTATAACAATCACCTGATTATTTGTTATTTTTTGGTATTTGCACTTTTCACTTGCAAAACTTGGTCTTTGAACGAGGAAGATGCAAAACTATAGTTATGTATATAATGCAAAAGCAATTTTTGCATTTCTTTTTTCAAAAATGATTTTATGAGCGGTTTTTCATGTTTTTCTTAAAATCACTTATCCTGCAAATACAGAGTTGTGCATCTAATGTACTCATATACTTTATGCAAACATTAAAAAAAATTATATTAAACACGCAGGTTAACTTAAAATATACAGGATATGTAATACAAATAATATACTTATATCAAATAGTTTCAATAATACAAATCACCCGATTTTTTATTTTAATTTCCAAAAAATGTAATCTTTACTAATAAATAAAAAAATGGATACAATATATTGTATTAATTTTTTTAAAGATTTGATTTATTTTTCTTAATTTTTTTAAACAAAGCGTTATATATATATTTTTTGTAAATAGTAGGAGAAAAATATAGTCACCAGGTTTAATATTAAAAACAAAAATACTTTAAATTATGGATTTAAATACAAATTCCTACCAAATTTAAATAGGTGTATTGTATTTATATTTTATTTTAGGATATATTAAAGAAAATTCTATAAATTATTAAACCTCTTTTTCATACCCAACGCAATATCATGAAATTAAATTACCTTTTTCTACTCCTATTATGGAATATGACCGTTCTAATATCACTTTTATCTATGGAATGGCATATATTCCGTTAAGTGTTACAGAATGAAATATTCTATCATCTGATGATAGAATAAACACTAGTGGCGACATCTCTGTTTATATTATCTAACAAATTTTAGACCGATCCAACCTCACTTTCTTCCAATTAAATTATTTGTCTATGGTATTTTTTGGAAACCTAGAAAAAGTATAGTCTGTAACAAGTGGAATTGCATATTCTCCTCTCGTGAAATCGTCAAACTAGTCTTCGGCTCGTGTGACAAACTTTCACTCGAACGTAATATGCCGTATTCCAAACTTGTTACAGAATATACTATTATTATAATATATTTCAAAAAATCCGTTGTGTAAATTACTAATACCCTTTTAGATCTGGCAACCCAGGTCTTGACCACTTTTAGGTGGGCAACATATGCTATGTGTTTGTTTATTGATCAACTTTTTTTACTCAACTAAAAAATTTTGTCAGAATTTTTTTACCCACCAAATAATTACGATTTTTTTTTTTAAATTGGTTCTTTTTTTAAATACTGTGATACGTGTAAAACGAATGAAGTTCACTACATAGAAAAATGATTAAAAAAACATGCAGTATGTTGAATGCAGCGATGCAGTCTAGAGAAGAACAGAAAACTCATTGTGTATTTTTAATAATTTTCGGTAAAAACGAAATTTTTACATTATTTAACCAAACCAAATATCCTTAGATAATCACGTGTTCATAATCCGGTGTTGGATCTTTTAGACGAAAATTACAGATTGATAATTTTAGTTTGACACAGTCAACATTATCGTTTATTATTGCAAAACTATTTGGTGAAAGTTAACAAAAATTTATAGGGCACTTCTACATGCATACGAGAAAAAAATTCATTAATTTTTCAATATCGCGTTAGAAGATATACATTTATTAAAGACATGGGCGGTATAATACACAATAGTGCTTCGAGCACAGTGCTTCGAGCACAGTGCTTGCAAGCACTTTTAAAATACAGTGCTTGGTAATTGGTAATTGAAGCCCTTTATAAAAAGTGCTTGGTAATTGGTAATTGAATTTCGCATTTCAAGCCATTTGAGTGCTTGCAAGCACTTAAAAGGCTTGCAAGCACTTTAAAGAGCTTGCAAGCACTAAAGGGCTTGCAAGCACTATCAGATTTGAGGGCTTGCAAGCATTGAAAGTGCTCCCGAGCACTTTAGACTCTAGAGGGAAATGCCCTTAGTAACAACCCTGTGGTTTCATCATCATCTAATGCGGTGTGCGGTGCAGCATAAGCTTTAATGTGATTGGTTGGTTGAAGGCCGACTTGGCCAGTACCTTTCTCCTTGCAGATAATTTGTACTTATTTTTTGATGATTATTTAAGAAAAAAGTGCTTGCAAGCACTTTTTGAGTAATTGGTGCTTGGTAATTGAATTTTTCAATTACTTTTCTCGGTAATTGGTAATTGCAAGCACTTAAAGTTTTCAAAGTGCTTGATGCTTGGTGCTGGCAATTACTTTTCCAAAGGGCTTGGTGCTTGGTGCTCGAAGCACTTTTTTTGAGTGCTTTGCCCAGCTCTGGCGGTATTTAATTAATCTATATTTTATAAAATGACAATAAGAAATCAATATTTTTTTCTTGCATGCACTTATACCTAGAACTGGCATATACATTTTTGTTAACATTTACAACACAGTTTGGTAATATTAAACGAGAACATTCCGTGCATCCCGTTTTAGCAACTTTAATATGTTTTAACTCGGAAATCCTAAAACTTTGTAAATGTCTTCTAAGTAGACTCTATTACAACCTAGAATTTTTTCAACATTTTCCCATGGCGACGAATATCGTGCCCGAGCCTCATTAAAACGATTAATTTTGCTTATTATTATTTTTTTACTGTTTCAACAAATGCACAATAATTTTTTATCATTTTAGGAAGTTGACGTTTTTATATGTCTAATAAAATTATTAAGTATACAAATTTAGCTATAAAAATATAATGATGAAACCGTCAAACTCGCCTTCGGCTCGTGTGACAAACTCTTCACTCGAGCGGAATATGCTGTATTCAAAACTTGTTTCAGACTATACTTTTTCTACGTTTCCAAAAAATACCATAGAAAAATAATTTAATTTGAAGGGAAAGTGAGGTTGGATCGGTCTAAAATTTGTTAGGTAATAAAAACAGAGATGTCGCCACGAGTGTTTATTCTGTCATCAGATGATAGATGATCCATAGATAAAAGTGATATTAGAAGGGTCAAATTCCGTAATAGGAGTAGAAAAAATAAATTATTAACTTTTTATACAAAAGAATACTTAAGTTAATAAATGATTAATATTTTGATTTAATTAAATTTATGACTTTATTTTGTCGCCTAAGACGCATTTCCCTTACAATTTAATTATTGTAACCTTGCGCAAAATTTATGAACTTCTTGAAAGTTTTTATAATAATCAGGTATTACAATCTTAAAAACGTATAATTACAAGTGGCTTTATCAGATAATATTTAAAATTGCTTTTTTTGCAAGTCACGTTTTAATATGTAATGCAAAATATACTTATGTATGTATGCAGTTATTAGCAAAGACCGAATTTTAGGCCCTTAAAACTTGGAAAATAGGACACATAAATAGGCAATAAAAACCTACATTTTGGGCCGTTTTAGGCCGAAAGTGCCTAAAATAGGCGATATAAAATAAAAACAACAAGATTAAACATAACATTTATTCAGGTCCTATCAATAAAAATAAAACAAAAATTACATGTCGACCCATGCAACGAAGACTATAGTAACTCAAAAAACGTGGGTTCTGACTTACTATATGGCATCAACAGATTTTTTCAAGCTCTATTTGGTGGAAGATTACAGTAACTCAGACATGAAACGATAGGCAACCAGTGAAGAACTTCCCTGTATAGTAAGTGTAATAATCCACATTCCTACAGGAAAAAACTATATTAAGTTGAGTTACTCTAGTCTACAATCAAAACTGAGTTACAATAGTCTTCGTTGCTTGAGTCGATATGTCTATCTTAATATAAAATACATAATAAAAATAATAACACAAATTTGAGTTAACTCTTGCAAACAATTGCCCGTATGAATAAAGAAAAGGAAAACCTTACTTGTAAAATTTAAAGCAAATCTTTTGCCATTATAAATATATATATATTTATATATATATATATATAAATACATTAGGACAATAAATAAAAATTTCGACATTTTAGGCTTTTAGGCAAAAACAAAGGGGTGTCAAACGCTTTATTTTTTTATGTTTAGGATTAATTTCAAGGTCCCAAACAAATGCCTAAAATAGAAACAAAAAAGCATTTTGCCTAAAATCCGGTCCTTGGTTATTAGTTAGGTATACGAGTAACTTGTATCTTGTATTGTAAGTTACAATTTGTAACGCATTTTGCACTTTTTACTTACTACACATTGTTCCAGGCGCGAGCTGGCCCACCGGGCGACCAGGAGTTTCCCGGTGGGCCCTCATAAATTGTCATAAGGGGCCCAACGACCCCGACGCGTGATAAATTTAAGTTATCTGTTACTAGCAGGAACTTGTAACAAAACCGCGTATATAAATGAAACTCCGTTTCTGACGTTATCGTTCCGAGTAACATAAAAAGATTAAAACATAATCAGAAACGGAACGTTGGAAATCGTTTCCAACAAGTAATACTTGTTAACAAAACTAGCAAAACTCTAAGCAGAACCGAAACACAGGGTATGGAAAAGAAACCAGCAACGCCACCTGAGTAACGAAATCGTAACAAAGCCTCTTGGTACAGAAACTAAACTAGTAACGTTTCTCGTGTATCGAAGAAAACTATTAAGTACATACACTGTTTAAAATATCTGTGGTGTAAAAAGTAATCCTAAAATGGTGTCAAAATCCAACACCAAGTGGTGTTAATATAACACCATGAATTATGATTGAGAATGAACACCAAAACGGTGTTTATCTAAAAATATTTGAGAAGTGCACCTACACAGAAAAAAAGGAATAGTTCATTTAACTATATTAATTTAGTTGACCCATAAGTATTTATTTTTTGTGGATCACGTGATGTTCTTAAATCTCGCCTCTGTTGACTTACATGAAGAATATATAAGCTCAGGTAGTCCTTTGCTTTGGTGTGACACTACAAGTTGTTTGATACTAGACCTTAAATAGGTGGAAACATGCTGAGCTGTCAATACTTGAAGTATTTTAAGTTAGTGGAACGAACTAAAAACATTATCTCTAGCGAGTTGAAGGTTCCATTTTCTGGAATAAAACCACTGGTAATATACTAGTAATGCGTCAAGGAACTTCCTGTTTCCTTTTTTTCCTTTTTTCTGTGTAGTATGATTTAATTTGACCACAAACACATAATATTTAACACTGAAAAGAAGTTCAATTTATACCAGGTAAAATTTATTTTAATACTGTGTGAAAGTTAAATTAACACCATTTTAGTATTTGAATTTACACCAAAAATCGTAAACGATGTTTTATTCAGTTATCCCAAGAAATATATATTCTTTCCTGCGCCACATGGTCAGCGTTTTGTTACAGTTTCGTTACTCAGTTAGTGTTACCAGTTTCGTTTCAATATCCCGTATTTCGGTTGTTGTTGCACACCTGCAATTTTCATTACAAACAGTTTCGATAACAATTTTGTTAACCGTTATCAAGATTCAGTGACTCGTTTTGGTACTATTAAGTATTATTTCTCCAAGTTTAGTTATCATTTTCGGGGGTGCATGTTTCGATTTAATTTAGTTTAGATCCTTACATGAAAAACAATACCCGGTATGGGATACCGTAACAGAAATGCGTTACAAGCCCCATCACGCAACGTAACATTTGAATCACAAACACAAAACCTCCCCCAGTTCCCCAACCCTTTCTCTAAATGACATAAAATTTAAGGCAGGGGAGGGCCCTGTAAGGGAATTATTTCCCGGCCCCTAAAATCATTCCAGCACGCGCCTGGATTGTTCTCAAAATAGTATATTTTATGTGTAAAATATATGTAGTTAGTAGTTCGTCTGTACCGGTTGGTTAACCGCCCTACTAGTTAAACGAATTAGACCCGGTTTATTAATGTCCAACTAAAATTGGCGGTTAAGTATCTGACAGTTATCCGAATAGAAGTGTTTTTCTCCACGGTGCACCGCGGTGTACGGTTCCAGTTTCGTATCTGCCAGTTTAGTAATATGGCAATTGGGCAACACTGTCAAGATAAATTTTAATTGGTTAAATTTAATCTCATGGCATGCGCATAAAACACATAACCTTAAACAACTCTTATTTTGTGTATATTGTTATGCTTCTTTATTATTTTATAGGTGTAGATATTGGTATGTTTTTAAATAAAAATACGGAAGTACATACATATCTCTTATAAAAGATAATAAATTGTATATATACAACTTATTATATTTTATTGTACCTACGTATCCGTAAAAGTTTTTATTTCCTACTCAATATTTGCTTCTGCAGCGGATTTCTAAAAAAATCGTCATAATTTTGAAAATGTTCTTCGCGTTCAAAAACTGTATAGGTCTTCTCTCGTGTTGCACAAACTCAAAAATTTGTTCATCGCCGTAACTTTCAAAAAAAATCTCCAATATTTATTTCAAAAACAACACTACACAAATATAACCTATAAACCGCGATAACTGCTAGTTAATTCACTATCTGACACTTGCAGCTTCCAGTTGGATGGTGAATAGATTTGGGCCATAAAATAAGGAAAGCGTAGCTCGAGTGATTTTCTCACCCAAATTTCTTAGAGTAAAGTAAACAAACCACCAAGTTTGAGTTAAGTCCAAAAAATTTCCTGCTCAATCGAACTCGAGTGGTATTTGTTGAGAAAATTCCACGAATAAATAAATTAAGTCAATTAAGTCATTTTTGTGTCACAATATTCGCCAATTTTGTTCACTTGCATTTCTGTTAGGTTTAAATTGACAAGAGTGGAATTGTCGTAGTCATTTCTTAGTTTTTCCTGAAGAATTTTCAAATACAAAACTTTCAAACCATTATAGGAAAGAGCGAAGAATCCATCGGTAGCCCGTCTGCTTGAAAGAAGAATCTATCTTTTACTTAAAAATATGTATTTCGGAGAAGCAATCCAATAACTCCATAATTCAGCTTACTAGGAGGTTGGTCCTTTCTGGTACAATACTATTGATTTCTAGCTTCTCTTTGGCAATCTTGAGGGATTTTTTCTGGCAAATATGCGGAAAAGATTCTGAAAAGAGCCAGTCCTGAACTACTGAGATCACAGATAGAATATCACAGATGGAAAAAAACAATCCTTTTACAAGACGCAGTAGAGGAATAAAAAAAAAATCAAGGAGCTTACTTTGCAAGAACATGTGAACCGAAGGTCAACATGTCAGAAGATACGCCAAGGATAGCAAAAGAAACATGATGGCAAATGGTAAAATATAACGTTTTAAAAACCTGTCATGATGAAGTAATTCTGAGGTCTAATTCGAATTTAACGCATCAAAAACCTTTGCTGTACCTGTTTGTATATATATATATAAGGCTCTTGGCAGCGTGTTTCGAGGGAACTTACACACCACGTCTATCTGGCACTCATGAGGTCTAGTAAGATCAAAACAGGCTTTCTGTCGGTGCCTGGATGTGTAGAACGCTTGAAACAAAAGCACGGTGACAAGGTATTTGGCCAGTTCTTACAACTTAAGTGGAAAACCAGTTTTTAAAACTTTGGAAAGGAATTCTGATTTCAACATGAAATGTTGAATAAATGTTGTGTATTTGGAAGAATAATTATTATGCATTTACCCTTTTAAATAATTTTTAATCATGTTCAACATGCACATCTAAATCTCTTTAACTTTTTAACCTAAAATGCCTTTTTGCCAAAATCTAAATCTCGAAATCTTTTTAAAATTGAACAAAAAATTGTCATTTTATTTTGTTTTCATTTTTTAATTTTTACTACGCAAACCGGCTGCAAAACAGCTGCCAACTATTTCGTGTTTAATGTGGTTTTACAATCAAAAACTCTTTTTCAAATTTTTTTAGCATTTAATGCAATAGTTAAATGCAGGGTTACCTGAGGCCACCAGTATTAGCATTTAATGCTATAGTTAAATGTAGGGTTACCTGAGGCCACCAGTATTTACTGCAGTTAAAACACAAAAAAATTAATTCAAAATGGTTTTTATTTCTTGAAAAATTACAGTTTCCTTATAATTTTAATTTAAATTTTGCTATAATTATTTTTAGAAACATAAGTACCTCTGGACCAAATGAAAATAGTAAATGTCTCGAATTAACGTGAAAAATTGGGAATAAAATTTAAAAAAAGTTTTCGAAAAACAGTAGGTACCTACCTAAAAAATTGTAAATAACATATAAAAATAAGTTTTCACAAAACAGTACTACTTGGTAAAATATAATTTAAAGAAATAAACGCAGTTTTTAAAATTTTCTTTTCGAATGATGTACCTACCACACTTTCTAATTGAGCCTAATTTGCCTAGGTATTTTGAGGAGGACACTTTATTTATAATTTTTTCTTTTAAAACTAATTTTTAATATCATTTCTAGTCCGTAGTTTAATAATAATGCATATACAAGGTGGACCATTAAGATAAGCCGTCTTGAACAAAGGAAAACAAAAAAATCACCATCCAGATGTGCACCAACACTTTCAAATCTGAACCCTTAATTTGTGAAAACACGCTGGCGCGTGAAATAGTAGCCATTTTATCTCGAATATTAGGTTTCAATTGGGCTACCGTTTCTGGTTTGTTGTTTTAAACATGACTTTTTTACAAGTATACTTTCGCAAAAATATATACTAATGTGGTAAGTATTATAAGTATACTTTCGCAAAAATATATACTAATGTGGTAAGTATTAATTAGTTCCTATTGTTTAAGTTATATATATATATATATATATATATATAGATATATTCTTATAATTTTTAGGAGGTAGTTGTTACAGTCATAGGTTGTGAGACACTTTATGTAGATTAAATATATTTATACGGTTCTGTTTCGTTAAAGCATTTTTTCTTGGATTTTCCGAGGCGCGTGTTATTAGTTCTTTTACACCATCAACAAACTACCGCCTTTCGTCCACGTTCCTGAACAGAGACTAGTCTCTGTTCCTGAACTTTGCCGTTTTGATTTTTTCTTAGCCGGACGGTCGGCTGGCCGTGGCATTAGCGCGAGACTGCGAGACCAAGAAGAAGAAGAAATTCTCCTTCGATCGGAATCGATAAGCCGCGGCACCATCGCGATGCATCGTTATAAATGAACCCGCTGACGTATAATAAATATTAAAACCGCCAAGTATGGCCTGAAGGACATGATGTCAATGTGACAGTTGCCAATTGCAAAGAGGACCACCCGTGGATTTGCTCGAACGGTACCAGTAAAAATGTAAAGTACCTATTATTCTAATTATTTAAAATGTATTCTATCAATTTTAATAACGTCAAAAATATAAATCAAAATTGGTTGTAATAAAATATGGGATTTGGTAGTTTAAAGAGAAAGTTTTTTCAAAGACGATATGGATGTAAATATTTGGAATGTAATAGATGAGAAGAGTTAATGGAAAGAAAGTTCCATTATATAAAAAGGGTTAAGTGTAGCGAGTTTAATTATGTAATTTAAAACATTTGGTAAATTTTCACTTTAGCGACTTTTCCGAAAAACGGCAGGAAAGTTGCCAAAATGCCAAAAATAGGTGTGGAGGGATGTAAAAGTGCATAAACAATCGGCGCAGGGTGAAAAAGTTGTAAAATTATTAATTAATTAATATTAATTAATTAATTAATAAAAAAGGAGCTGATAATTGAAGTGACTTACCGTGATTTTCTGTGAAAAAGAACATGCAGCGAGCCACAATCCACACAACAAGGTCTGTTATATCTCGTACTAAAAATACAAAAAATCACTGCAACACTGCACAGTTTAACGGCGGCCATTTTTGTTGTTTACAATTTTTGTGCTCTGTTTATACAGATTAATAATCGTTTTAAACGTTGTGTTTCTCATAGTAAGCCTTAAAAGAGTCCTTAAAGTGCTAAGAACAACCATTTTACTATTGTAAAAAATAAACTTTATTCTATCAGGGGTGTCACAAAACTGTCAAATGGCAATTTTAAGGTTAAATTATAACACACAAATTAACCTTCAAATTGTCATTTGACAGCCCTGATAGAATAAGGTATATTTATTATAAAAGAGGAGTAAAATGGTTGTCCTTAACACTTAAAGGCCTTATTTGAGGCTTACAAGTGCCTCTGTAAGAAACACAACGTTTAAAACAATTATTAAACAGCACAAACCCAAAGCACAAAAATTGTAAACAACAAAAATGGCCGCCGTTAAACTCTGTGCAGTGTTGCAGTGATTTTTAGTATTTTTAGCATGAGATAGAAAAGACCTTGTTGTGTGGATTGTGCAGCGAGCCAAAACACTTATCTAATAGACGTACTTAGAATTTGAAAGTGGAAATGAAAAAGCGTGAATTATGAAAAACGTCATAAATTGCCGAAAATGCAATTTTTATAATCAAGTAATTTGAGGTTATGACGATTAGCTGTCATCTTGGTTATGCAGGTACACTAAAATGGTCAAAAGTGAGCGAATTAAACCCAAACCAACCCAAACTTAACAACCCAATCCAACCGACCCCGCCCCATTTGGCTCGCTACCTGCTTTTTCACAGAAAATCACTGTAAGTCACTTCAATTATCAGCTCCTTTTTTTATTAATTACAACTTTTTCACCCTGCACCGATTGTTTATGCACTTTTACATCCCTCCGCACCTATTTTTTGCATTTTGGCAACCCTCATGCCGTTTTTCGGATAAGTCGTAAATTTAATAATATATATATAGGTATATACAGTTCATTTTTTTTATCTGGACTCGTGTTTTTTTGTTAGGTTGGTGGCATAATTATGCCAGTTTGACTTAGTATTTTTAGTATTTAAAAATGGTACTTCTGCTAAAGAATTTAATTAAATATTTTGACACTGTCAAATTGACAATAATATTTATTATTGATAATTTACTTGTCAATTATAAATAAAAAGATAATTATGCCAAAAATAATAGCAACGAATTCGAATGTAAAAGCCCTTTTGAGGGCAAAACTTTATTTTGATGAAATTATGCCAAATGCCACAATTGAAGAAAAAGTACATCACCTTATTCCCAATTGATACCAATACACCAGATTCAAACCCATACATTAAAACATAAATTTTTATTGGTTTCTATTGTTCTTAAAGGGGCATTTTCGGTAATGTATACATTATAATTCTTATTGGCTTTAACAAAATACCTATTCACCATTGGACAACATTTACGTTCACAAAAAATTTTAATTTTTTTTATATAAATTCTTTTCAAAGCGAAGATTATTATCTGCTAGGAATACTTTCTCTTCTGGGCCGTAAAGCAACCTATATTTAACTACTTTTTTATATGATTTTACTCATCCAAGCACCACCAAAGCCAAATTAATTGCATTTTTAACTACGAATTTCGACAACTCAACTTGACAACTGCACAATATAACCTATTTATACCTAACCACAATTAGATTTATAACTAGCTTAGTTTTTTTTTAATCAATGCGACCAATTTTGGTTCTTTATTTACCAACCAAACCCCTAAAATCTTTATTTATTGTGCGATTTTAACCGGATTTATTTTAAAGTGTAGATATTGATAATTTATCAATGATAAAACTGTATCTTTGGGACAAAAAACCCCATATTTGTACAAAATACAAGGCCTACTATGTCAGTTTTTAAGAGTAAATTTTTAAAAATTCATATTAGCGATTTTTGAAAACAAAATCTAAGCACGGCACTGGATTCACCATTTTATTAAAAAAAATTTAGGTAGAAAAATGCACAATAATATATTATTGTGCATTTTTGTACTTAAAATTTTTATAGCTACAAAAATTTATTCTGACAAGTTATCCATGAAAAAAACATTGAAATAAACTTAAACTTATAGTAATAGTACCAAATTTTATTTCAGAAAATTATTGTAAAAATATAATTTGTATTTATGTTTATTAGATAATAATCAATTTAAGATTTAATATTAAGGAAGCTCCCTGATTTTATAAAAAAGGTTTTTTAAATATTATACTTACTTTTAATATAAATTTGCATTCGTCATTTTGCTAAAATTTTAATGTTTTAGTATTTTTATTATGGACTATTGGTCTTTGTATATACAGAAACCATTAAAAAAATTTCGGATGCCAATTTTATAGACAAATGTGCCTGGAGTGCTATCCTGTGAATGAGTTTGGAAAGCGAATCGCTTTTGCTTTGAAATTCACGCCGAGGATAGCAACCCTGTCGTTTAATATTACATTTATTAATAATAAATCCATCCTATTTATCTATCTATTTGACAATACTATCCCTAAAGATGTTTGTTTTAACGTTTTAAATAAGTTTTGTCGGGCCAGGGCAATAACTCAATAATATTCATCAAGTCCCCGATAATAGACTAACAGGCTATTTCCTTGCGATTATACGAGTAAATTATTTGAGTTAATGGCACGTCGAAGGGGAAAAAATCTAAGCAGAATTGTTTGAGGGGACGGTCGAGAGAAAATAAATAGCACAGTGGCGAAAATCATCACGGCGCGTAATCACGTGATATATGAGGACGTGGTGCGGTTAATTTTTGGGGTCGGAAAGTGAGTTTGAGCTGGCACAAAGCCAGGGATACTTCTCGAACTACGGGCCGCAGTAAAAAGTGTAAAAACACGCCCTACGCCACTCCGCGGGCAACATTAAAAATTACATAATTCAAAATTTCGTTTCCGCTTCGTGACACTTGTCAGCGATGCTCGGCAAATGGCCACTTCCGATTTAAAACGAGTCAGCAGGAAATGCTTTCAGAGTCACTGTGATTCACTGAGAAATTTCGCGAAGGAAATGGACTAATGGCTGCGGGATCCAAACAATAAAGACATTTTCTTATTTACCACCACAATCTCGAAGGCCAGCCACTTCCGGTCATTTTAACAGTTAGTTTGATATTAAATAAATAACGTCAAGACGTAAATAATGTCTAAAACTACATTATATCTTGTAAATGTAAATGTATGTAGTTATAACTATACTAGAGTAAGTCACAGGACTCCAAATAATGATTTAAAAACAGTTTATTTCTCTAACAAATGGTTCAAATGTGTTAAGTTAAATGTTAATTTTTCAAATTGTTACATTGTAACATTGGAATTGTCAGCTATTTATCATATGGTTTTATCTATTTTTATTTACACGCACAAATGTTTTTAACATTTCTAGTGTAAAATGGCATATTTATTGCCTGTTTTTATTATATTCATGTTATGTTAACGACTAATTTTAAAAGCAGTAAATTATTAATAACCTTCAATAGTATTATTATTTTTATTATTATTATCTTAAATAAACTAATTGTAGGGTTGTTTAGCCTGATCATTTTACTAATTTTACATCAAAAATTATTGATTGCACTGTTTAAAATATCTGTGGTGTAAAGGGTAAAACCAACACCAAGTGGTGTTAATATACACACCATGAATTATGGTTGAAAATGTTATATACAGCAAAACGGTGTTTATCTAGAAATATAGAAAAAAAGGAAAGTTTAACTAAATTAATTTAGTTGACCCATAAGTATTTATTTAAATAAACTGTGGGAAGGCTAATATAAACAGAGATTATTTTTTTTTTAAATTGGTGAAATTAACCCAGAAAACTTTAGTCAAACCAACCCGCTGTATAGTTCAGTTTGGTTCAGTTGGTGGAATGCACTAAAAACATTATCTCTAGCAACTTGAAGGTTCAATTTTCTGGAATAATACCACTGGTAATATAATAGTAATCCGTCAAGGAACTTCCTGTTTCCTTTTTTTCTGTGTAGGAGTTCAATTTACACCAGGTAAAATTTATTGTAATACTGTGTGAAAGTTAAATTTACACTATTTTAGTATTTGAATTTACACTGGACCAACGAACCATATTTAACACCATTTTGGTTTGTATCGATATAGACCCTGTATGGTGTTAATTTGGTGTTAAAATGGTCATGAAATTTTGAACTGTGTGAGAAAAAAATGTTAAACTTACCTATAGGTAGTGATGCGACGGGCGAATATTACGAAGCGAATATTCCCATAAATTCCGTAACTTACGGTAATATTCGCTCACCCTCAAAGGAATATTCGCTTTTGGGTAACATATTACGGTAATATTACCGAGAACATTCCCGGTAATATTACCCAATAAATTCGCTATCGCGTTAATCGCGTGTGATTCCACGGCGGACGGCGTGTGATTCCCGGCGGACGGCGTACTTCCCTGGCACACTTCTTGTGCTGCATTATTGCTTGTTTTCGGCCACCAGTCATTAAGAAACTTTTGCTTCTGCACGTTAATGCGACGCGATTGTGTTGTGTTGTGGTTTGTGATTAACCAAAGTTCCAAGTGCTAAATATGCCGAAATATAAAGGACCAATATGGGATTACTTCAAAGAAAACTCAATAAATGGGAAATATTATTATGTTTTTTATTTTGTTTTCGTTTGGACGGTTACTTTTTAAAATATATTATTATTTTTTCTGTTCTCTGTCTTTTGAACTGTCATTAAGATGGTATAATGAACTTCCTGACACTATTAAAAACAAACAATCAGTTAAAAGTTTCTCTACTCATGTCAAAGAATATTATATTCAAATTAGAACATAACTGTTTTTTTTTATTTTGCAAAAAAATTTATATAATATTATATTTAAGTACTTACTATCTGTGATTTGTATATTTATATATAATTTATTTTTGCTTACTATCTGTGATTTGTATATTTATATATTATTTATTTTTATGTTTTTATATTATACTTTAAATTTTATCTGAAATGTTTACTTTATCTATGTACCTGTTATGGAATGTATATTCTTTTGGGGTTTAATTAATAAATAAAAAAAAATATTTTATTTTTATCTGTTCCAGTTTTATTTTTCGGGTACGTACTTTAAAAAATATGATTTTGTTTAAAATTATACGTCATATGACATATTGTTAACAATATGTATAATTATATATGTATATATGTATACAATAAATTAATACAAAGTTATTCATTCTGGGCTCAATTTTAAAGCTAAATTATTGAAATTTTGTTTAATAGTATATTTTTAAACAAGGATAATAAATTACCTACCTAATGCAGTTTACCGCTAAAAAAATAGCGAAATTTCCTAAAATTCTTATAAATTACGGTAAGTTCTCGTAATTTACCGAATATAACCGACCAAAAATAAATTACGGTAAATTTTACATCACTACCTATAGGTATATGAAAAAAAAAATTAATTATTAATAATTATTTGTATTATTATTATTATTATTATTATTGACCAAAAAGGGAAATAAAAAGTTGTTATCCGGTCGTTTTTATTTTGAGGTCACTTGACCCTCGATAGTAGTTATAGTTGAAATGAGCGGTAGTAGTTACGGATTAATACTACTTTTGTTTTTGGTAAAAGCATTCACATACAAGCTTTGTAGTTAGAAACAACAGTCGACTTAATAATTGATAAACTGGCTGAAAACAGTTCTTTGTTGCGAAGAGTTATCACGGGACGTTTTTACATCGTATCATTTCATTATAGACGTTTTTTACAACCTATATAAAATTGGCTTAGGTTTAGACTGCTCTTCTATCTAGTCTGCTGGTTCTGCCAGCACGCCCCTGACTGTAGGTACAGAGTCCTAACTATTCTATCTAAACTATATAAATCATTTAGCACTTTTTTCTTCACAGCGATTAGTATAAAAGCTTCAAAGTTTACGTCAACCTGATCACTTTGTATACTTTTTAAAAAAATTTTGTATAAATTTTAATAACGAAAACTATACTTCACACGCAACCCATACAGCACAAGAATGTCGAACGCCAAAAGGCTACAATGTACGAATGGACAACCTTTAAATGTTCGGCCGATTTTGGCCATTTTTTCGACATGGCCGTCCATTGGATTCCCTGCGGTATACCGCGGTAATCGTTCGGCAGCCTATTGGCGTTCGACAAGTATTTATATGCCAATGTTGGGGTTCTATAACCTCGCTATATGAATTGTATTTGATTAAAACCTTGTAGCAGCATTATTTTTCAAGCTTTGTTAATTTAAAAGCACAGTCCAGAAGATCACAAACATCTTTATCAGATTTCGCACACAATGTAATTGAATATTATTCACACCCTTACTCATCATCCAATGGATAATTATTAAAAAAAAACAGTTGTGCAGTTACTGGAGAGGCCTGCTCCCCTTTTGACGCCTTTGACGCCACTGAAAATTTTAAAATAATAAATACATATTTATGTTATCTGTTTAATTTAGAGAAAAAACTACTCCTATAACATTTTAATTTAGGGCTTCGTTTCTAAAATAATTGAATTTACCCACAAAATGTCACAAAATATAGATACATCTATCAACCATGTTAACCTAAAATAGTTTCTAGATGCCCTGTTTATTTTGTTGCCTTAACAACCCTTCTTTGATTTTTTAGACGGCATGTACCACACTTTTTTAGCAATGTTTTTAGTGAAAGTGCACTCTATTTTTAATGCTCTCTTAAAATTAATGACGTTTAAACTGGACCACCTTGTATATTCACAAGTTTTGTGAAGAAAAACAAGATTAAAACATAAAATTGCGAAGTAAAATCGATTCGTTCATCAAAAATAAAGAATTTTTCTTTGGGGTTTATCGAGAATCTAACGCTTCGTAATGAAGTAGACATTGATTAAGAGTCTATTTTAAAACTTAATCTTTAATTCAATCGCATTAAACAAGACGATCCTACGGACTGCTCGCATTAAAGACAACTTTTTTAATCAGTTGATTCCGGGGATCACTTCCTGAGATAAGAAATGATGTTAATGGAATTACTATCGATGTTTTAATTTTAGGACTTTTTTCTTTCCCAATATCGAAGTTGGTTTTAATTAAAAAAAATATTTTTCCTTTATATTTTCAAAAATTCAATGTACCCTTTTGTCGGCGGCTCATCTTTATTTGAAATATGATAAAAAAGAGTTGATTTTTACTGCAAAGTAATGTTTAAGGATTATAATTCTTTCTTAATTTTGTTAGTTTAGTGGTTACTTTTAAAAAGGGTTAAAAAGAGTTCAAGGGGAATTTTGTTCTGTAATTTAAAGTTATTCAAGAAACAATTATCTCAATTAGAATATAATGTACAATTCAATTTAACATATGTTTACTGTTATTAACAACCACATTACCCATTTCATAAACAATTTAAATGATAAAATAATTTATTTATTTAGTTGTTAACAGCAGCACTTACATTAAATTAATTTATCAATTATTTATAATTAGTCCTTGTATTTGCAACAAGTTTTTACTATAAAATATTAGGTGTTTATAACCAATTTATAACATAATGTAAATTAATTATTAAACTGATTTATAGGTTTATTCTGTATGTTTCCGTCTATATCAATTTTAATTAAAATTTTACCATTTTTTATTTAAAATATAATTTTAGTTTTTTATTGGATTTTATAACTAAAAAGTATTGATTTAAAAAATATTCTTTGTTAATTTACAAAAAATTAAAAAAATGTTTTTTACCGTTTGAGTTTAATATTATCAATATCTTTAGGCTATAGACTATACATGTATACAAGTATATATGTACATGACATGTCCATATACCTTGGAACTTTTTTGAAAGTACCTATAACAGATTTTAAAAATAACGTACCCGTGTCCCACCGTTTCATGAAATCACGTTGACGTGAAAATTAATAATAAGAATGACTGTATAAAAATTTAAATGACCATTTAAATTTTTATACAGCCATTCTTATTATTAATTTTCTATTTTGTTAAAAATCTTTTTTTTTCCTAAAATGTTGTATGTTTATCATAACACAAAAATAATACATTTTATTTTAAATGTAACACCCGGTATGTTTGTACCCAATCAAATAGCAAATTAAAAAATATTTTGATTAATGTAATTAATTAATTGATTTCCTATACGTTAAAGTTAATATTTTCAAAGATATTTAACAATTTATAAAATTTTAAATATTATTTTGTATCAAGAAACCTGTGACGGGTGAGTTGGCGGTATCCATGGTTACCACGTAATCTGTCATTCAGAATGACTCATTCTTTAAAATTTAATGACGTCAATTTTTCAGGTTGTTATAAACAATTTGTTGACTAATTAAGTGTTTTGTAAGCAAAATTAATGGTAAAAAAGCAGTAAGTGAATTATAAAAAACATTGACAAGCCAATCATTTTTAAAATTTAAAAATAATAGAAACAGTATTTGCTAATTTTGAAAAAAATCAACAAAGTTTTTGGATGTCAACTAGATGAAGCACTAGCTCATTGGGGAAAATAAAATATAAAATTTATTTTATGAAAATTTTAATAACAAAAAGAATACATAAGTGCAACAATTTAATAAACCAAAATATTTTAATTAATAATTTGTATTAGGGCCATTCCACGCTTAAAGGATAGGACAGTTGCCGTGTTTTTATTTACAAAATAATATTGTTCTATTATATTACCAATGTCAAATTTTTATAAATAGTTCTAAACAAAAGCTGGTTAACAAGGTTTATATTTGGCAAAATTAGGTACCGTGATTGACTGTTTAATTCCTTAAAAATTAATAATTTAAAGCGTAACGGGCGGGACTATTACAAAGAATTAGTAATTACTAATTCTACATTCAAGCATCTCTTAATTATTATTATTCTGGGTCTAATATTAGAAAATGTTAAATAGTTCTGAAATTAATAAATGTAGGTATAGGAAATGGTTACATCAATCGAAATGTTTTTTAATTTTCTATTTGATTATGTTAAAACATACAGGGTGTTATATTTAAAATAAAAAGTTATTAACGTTTAAAGTTAGCCTAATTTGCCCTTGGTTTTTTTGGGTAATTTGTTAAAAAAGGTTAAAGAATTAATATGGAAAGAATTAATATGGAAACAATGTTTTAGGATTTTAAAAACTCCACCCCCATTTCCGCAAACCTAATAGCAAAAAAGTTATAGTCAACTTTTGATTGACGCGCATTTGTCAAATATTAACGAAAAAAAAATAACTAGGACATGGTATAGAAATTTTACTCAGAATTGTATGTAGAATTTAAAAATGTAAAAATATATGGGGGTATTCTATTTGAAACAACAAAGTTGATGTCACTTTCGGTCAAACCAGAAGTAACAACAAAGTTGATGTCACTTTCGGTCAAACCGGAAGTGGCATTTTGTTCAAAATATTTTAGAAAAATATATATGATTCGATTATAAACGCTTTAAAAATTTCAAATCCATATATATGTATATATGCCGTTCCCCAGAAACTTTTAATGGACCACGAACCCTATATTTTGTAAATGTGCAACACCATATATTTAATTTAAACAATAATTGTTTTAAATTGTTTTAAAATGTATCTGTAATGGGTGTCCATTTATTCAGTTCATACATTTTTTAAACTATACAGACTAGCTGTTATCGAAGCTGTTATATTATATGCCGAATACCGTGGATAACATTTTATTGGATCGCACTTAAAAAAAGGGACGTGATCTGAAAAAACGCCGAGACACGGGTACAATTTTTTAAATCTATTTTCAAAATCTATAGGAATTTTTCATGGGAGGAAAAAAAATCAAATTTTGACTTGTACTATGTAATATTTATAATTATTATATTATAAAAATGAAAATTAAGATTTTGACGCAAATATTGTTTCAGTAAAATAAATAGTTTGTATACCTACCATTAAAATTTAAAAAATATGAATTTAAGCAAATAAATTGATGGACAAAAATAAAGCACAACAAATACAAATTTTCATTAGTCTATCCCCCATTTAGATATTTTGTAAAGTTAAAATTGCTAAACAAGTTTGCAAAAGCATGTCACAGTGGATGTAGTAGTTTCTGGTATACTCCCTCAAAACTAACCCCATGTTAATATAGTGAGTTTAATATTTTTCTAATACACACAAAGGACACAGAAACCATTAAAATTTGCTACGGCGGACTAAGGGCGGGGGTCCCCCCCTGGCCCCGGGCTAGGGGGGGCCCAAATACCAAAAAGTCTCCCGATCTAATAAAACTAACGCTCAAATGTTTAGTTCAGGAAGAGGCTTTTGCAATTGGGGGCATCCGAACGCTGGCAAAATAAGCGTAGGTACATACTAATAGGGCATATTATTATGACATGGCAATGACATATCTACTCGGATCCAGTTATAGTTAGTGGAGGCGGTGCAGTCCTCCAGGGCCCTTTGTTGTAAGAGGCCTCCAAGACAGTGTGAAATTTATTAAAAAATTTCTTTTGATGGAGCAATTTTGAAATCAAATTTGGATTCAGCACGTCAAAAAACTTTTAAAAATATAGTCTGGTTTATGTTTAAAAAATTTGTAGGCTTGTGAAATTTTTAATATAAAGAATTGCTTTTAGATAGTTTAGAGTGTTTGTTAGTTCGCCCCTAACATTTTTATAATAAAAATACTTTTAAAATAGTTATTTATGGGTGATTCTACAAAAGTTGGACAACTTGAAGTCATCAGTCAATAGAGTAGGTATTTTAATATTTTTTGTAAATATTTTAGTATATTACAAAAGATCCAGGTTTTTTTAACTTGTCCACCCAATTTTAATGTATTTTTTCAAAAGCACGTTTGTAGAAAAACTTGATAAATATTCAAAACATCAGTACCTTGGCGTGTCACAACTCCTGAATCAAATATTTGAGTGATTTTATTTTAAAATATATTCAATTTATTGTAAATTTTTCAATTTTACTACAAACTATAAAACATTAAATAATGTATTTTTCATATTTTATCATAGATTCTAATAATAGCAATTTTTTAAAAATTGATAATCTTTGTACTCACTTTTACCCCTTCAGACCTGGTGTACATTCAGATGTACATTAGCTTTTTAGTAATTTATTTACTATCAGGCATTAAATTTCATTTAGAACCTAGTTTTCACCCCCAAGTACATTTGTTTTGGTAAACTAAGGTACATTTTGCGACTTCTCTTACTTAAACTGCCCCTTTTGATTGAAAATTCTCTCATATAATGGAGATGCGCATAATGACAGCAACAACTCGTTGACGACAGTTTGTCTTAGCGGGTCTTTAGATGATTTGTAAAGATATTTTTTAAGTATAAACTGGTGTAGTTTGTTCCTAAAGGTATGTACTAAGACATGTAAAAACTATTTTGGTATTATCCACACCTAAACCGTATAAAACATTCGATGTACATGCATGTGAACATCCTGAAATTATCCTGAAATTTCACAATTAAGATTTTTTAGCATCAAATATGTGTTATTTAGGTCCTAATTCGATAGATTTAAGAGCCATTTATTTTTTTTATCGTCGTAAAATAATTCAGGTCTGAAGTATAAACTGGTGTAGTTTGTTCCTAAAGGTATGTACTAAGACATGTAAAAACTATTTTGGTATTATCCACACCTAACCCGTATAAAAAATTCGATGTACATGCATGTGAACATCCTGAAATTATCCTGAAATTTCACAATTAAGATTTTTTAGCATCAAATATGTGTTATTTAGGTCCTAATTCGATAGATTTAAGAGCCATTTATTTTTTTTTATCGTCGTAAAATAATTCAGGTCTGAAGCGGTTAACCCCTTCAAAATTCGTACGAAATATTGAAGTTTAAACGTCAATTTCTAGTTTTAACTCAAGTGTTGGTAAGAAATTACCTACAGAGCCCGCCCTTTGCACGACAGTCATCTTGAAAACAATGCAAGCGGCGAAGTTGTGGTGAATGCACGTATACTTCCAGTCAAAATTTCAGTACTGTGGTGAGTAGTTATTTTCTTACGTATATATATATTTCATGGTAATTTATATATATATATATATATATATGTGATTTGTTGATAAGTAGCATCCACTAATAAAAAATTTCAGTAAAATACTTAATTCTGAATTATAATCTCAAATTTGTATCCCATTCATCAGTACCGTGTCGTAAGTTCCATGTTCGATGTTTCGGTTATTTTTTTTCGAAAACTTCAATTTAAATTCTGCTTGCGCAGAACTTGTTCATTTAATGTAATGTAATTATAAACTCATATAAATTTGGTGTGGGTCCCATATCTAATAATTGAGATATCGGTGTGGTATTATTTGATTTTAAGATATTTAATGTATATAATATGCTTAAAGTTGCAATAAATCTTATATTTTCCAATAAATTATGTATTTAATTAGTACCCCGGCATACTAGTCACTTCCCTTGCATTCAAATTTAGGAAACACAGATATTTCAGAAACTGTTTGAAAAAGTGACTGGCCCGGTCTGGAACAGTATATTTATTATATTATCTATGTTCTCATAACAAAATAATGTTTAATTTTCTCCGAAAACTATATAAACAAAATGAGGTCAAAAGTTTCGTCTCGAGGAATAAGATCTATCTAGGAATCATTTTTTGTAAAAATAGTACATGCCGAGGCTTTAGCCGAAGCTGCAGATCTGAGCGAGGCAGTAATATGCTTTTTTCGCCGTGTTGAATATATTATTTTTTTAAAGAATTTAATAATTCTGTACTTAATTAAACTGAATTTTTCGAGTTTGCGACATTTTGTCAGTTTTGACGTTTATATATATATATATATATATATATATATATATATATATATATATAGATAAATGTATTCTATAGTGACATGTAAGTTTACATTTCGAGCTAAACGCAATATGTAATATGTAATTTTAATGTATTTTTATTATTGTACGTCGGTGTATAATAATTTGACTTTTAAACTATAAATATAAAGTCTTTCTATATAGGCTTATGAGTGATATAATATAAAAATTGTCGTATGGGACGAGTAGAACCAAAACTGTTAAAAACCCCATTTTTACAACGAAGATTAAAGACAAATATAATTCTTTTTCCATTTTCCCTGTACCATTGCAATATTTTATTGCAATATTAAAAAATATGTATTTTATTGGGTTATGACAATCTGAGAAATTGTACATTTTGTGGTTGTAAAGGTTTTAAACATAAATTGGAATTGCAGCGAAAAATTCGAGATAACGTAAACTTTTTTTATACGTTTTTGAAATACATAATTATACTCTAATTTAACTTTAATCCCAAGCATACATTTAAGCAGACTGGTAAAATGGAAACCTTTTTAAGATATAAAATCCAATAAAAATGCAACAAGCGGAAGCAATATTTGAAAACAAACGCAATGGCATTAGAACAAGCCCAACAATCAAAATGTAGCGTAACGAAGTTATGGTCATAATAAAAATCAGGTTTTCTGCAAATACAGCATTTCTAACCCCCTTACACTGATAAAACGATCCAGGAGATTTGCTAAATCTCCCTGGAATTGGTTATATACTTACAATACGGTTTCTCATGGGCGGGACAAAATAAAGTTTATTTTAAATATATTTAAAAAATAATATTATCAAAAAAGGTTTTGTAAGAATGTACGCCTATTAACTGTTTTGTACCCTTTATCTTGATTATAATCTGTAGCGGATTGAGACATTTATTAATACAGGGTTTCCAAAAAGGATGTGAGCACTTTTTCATTTATTGTAACACTCGGGGTTCAGTCGTACCCTTTTAATGATCTGAGTTAACTGTAACAAATTTCGTTTAAATTTAAAGAAGACAAAGACCTTTTATTTTTGTTTGTGTTAGTTGTATTTCTGGGTCTTAGGCTTAATTCGGAATTTATTTGCAAACACAGAGGAATTGTCTCTGTCTTCTTTTATATTTTTACTCAGGCGTCTAAGCTTAATTGTCACTTTAAAAAAGAGCTAGGTACGGAAACCATTGTCAGAGAATATTTGGGCTTTAGAAAAAGGTTGGACACATACTTAAAAAGTTAAATAATTATATTATAGAGATTATTGAAGAAGTGCTTTTTATGAGTTGGGAATATTAACTTTACCCTGCACATATTTTAAACTGTATACCTATGTCAACAGTAATTTACATTTGACTTATACTCGCAGTACTCCACCACGGACTATTATACATAGTATATAAATATATATGTAAATCATAATTTTAATTAAATAATATATAATACACTTTTTTAAGCCCATAGGAATTTATTACGTCAATTCTTAACTTAAAATTGATTTATTCTTTATTGTCTTAATTTATTATCTGTGAAAATGTACAGTTGTATTCATTAAAAAAGCGTACAAGAATTAGAATGAGAGAAAACTGTCAACATTATTGCGTAAAACCGGCTTTCCACTGACTTAAGTCACTATAACTGACAGTAGAAAATACGTATGCCTCGTCAGTTAAAAAGGCTTAAATAGTATCAAGAATCGAAGAAGAATGGTCAATTCGTACCGTGGTATAATAGAAATAAAAAATCTATTTAAAAAATTAAGCTAGGAAAAGGAAGATTTACTAAACCAAAAAGTTGGTTCAGGTCGTCCCAAAATGTCCACCCCTGAACAGGATGCTGCTTTTTTGGGATATCTGAGGATTTATGGAAAACTATACAACTATACTATACCTACTATACTGCTGGGAAGATATTAATCCAAATATTGTATTAAATTTAATACAGTTTATCCCAAATAGATTGGCTCAAGTAATAAAAAAACACGGATGCATGATTTTTTTTAATGTTTGTTTTTTTTCAGTTCTAAAAGGTAATAATTTTTGTAATATTATTTAATTAACCTATAGTAATTATTTTAATGACTTATGTCAGTGATAAGCCGGTTTTAAGCAATAATATTATTTTGACAGTTTTCTCTCATTCTAATTCTTGTACGCTTTTTTATTAAATACAACTGTAACTCATGTATGCCCAACATATTTTTCATATGTACATTTTTACAAATTTTGATCCTGGGATTTTATGGCGGAGTTTTTTGAGGTATCAAGATTTTAAAATTAAATTGTATTTGTGTTATTTTATAATTTTTTGACTTTGACTTTGTAAAATTTTTATTGGAATAAATAAATAATTCAACTAGCTCAGAGCGACAATCAATGTATGTTTATTATAACAAATAAAAGTGTAAAAGTACAGAAACGAAAAGAAAAGTGGAACAAAGTTAAAAAATCAACCGACTATAAAGATATACCCTAAAGTATTGCTTACACTAAAACTTAAAAAAAGGTAAGTGGAAAGAATCAACACATAAATTCAAAATATAAATGCAACTTATTTTAACAGAATTATATAAAAAAAAAAACTTAAAATTTGTTAATAAAATTAAATATGATGAATTATTAGTATATTATTATACGAGAGATAATGCAGGCTATTATTCACAAGGATAAAGTTTGCATTTCGAGCCGTCAGGCGAGAGACGTAAATCATCCGAGTAAATAATGCGCATTATTTCGAGTGTAATACTATGATTTTTTTACTCCAATTTAGTAATTTTCATTGATTTATTTATTATAACCTCACTTTTTCCTGATTTTAAGTGGATGTAAACATCTATAGATAATGTTTCCATAACTAGCGTTTGTACATGTTTGATAAATCGGCTTGGGAAATATGTATTCTTGTCTAGTTCTTAAACTTGAATACTATAGTATTCAAAGTATACTGGTTGAAAAAAAATTATCTCACCATATCGCGTGATATCGCGTGGTATGGGGATAGTTAGCCAAGCTATAGGGGGTTATTTTAAGTATAAAATGAAATACCGACCAGTAGTTTTTGTTTATAAAATTTCAAAAATTCAATTATATTTTTGTTATTTAAATGTTTTAGTCTAAGTCTTATTTATATAAAAGGGTAGAAAACAATTAAGGAGCATAGTAGATGAACATGTTAAGGAAAAAGTTTTTGGAAGAATAAAATGTTAAGCTCTTAAAATATTTGTTTTCTTATTTTATTCCTTTTTTGAACGCCACTGTTTCTGCATTATAGCCAATAGCTTTGTTACGGAAAATTCGAATATTTTCCACGTGACGTAACTTTAATTTTCCAGCGCCGTCGTTCCGTTTTCGAACTTACGTTTGTTATCGTTCAGGCATGAGTTGTCCGGATTTGGGCAGCACGCACTTCTGGAATTGGACGGCCTACTCTGTTCCTAAATACATTGGTACGCAGCATTAAAACGCCCCGACATCCCGTGTTTGGGGTTTTGGGAACATTTTGCTTTACTTCTTGTTCGCGTTTTTAACAGATTTTATTGGAATCAATCAAAAAAATATATTTGTTTTTCCAGAACATTTTGACTCTATATAATATTTATTACGGTAAAAAGTACTTTTAAATTTATAAAATTTTTAAGTGTAAATGCCGAAATTTACCATAAAAACTATGTCACTAAAACGACCACCGCGGCAACTGTGTATTTGTTGGAGGAAAGATATTTTGGACTAGAAGTGAATTTCTTCCTTAGGTAGGTTTAATCCTAGGGCCCATTTTATTAACAAGCTGCCCAACTTAAATCTTTAAGGTGAGAATTTTTTTGACGATGGCACTACCAGATTTACCAGATAACAGAAACACCGATTGCGACATACAGTCAGGTGCTTCTGACTGTTTTTTTGTTGCCAAACCTGCAAATCTAGAAAAGCCTATTTTTACTCAATTTATATGGGGTCAGGCAGCAGAATGGGAAAGAGTGTTTGCTTTGCAAGTTGAAGGGTTAGGTTATACCGAGGACTGCATATCCAAATTTTCTGAATTAATGATACTTACCCTTCCAAGCATATACCTACCTAAATTCTGTAGGCTCTGGTATATGTAAAAACATACCCACGCAGCTTTAGTGTACACGAACATCACCACAAAATTGGAAGAAAAAATAACATAATCTTTATATTAAAAATTATAGCTCCTAAATTATCTGAAACAAAATTAAAAATTAACATCTGTAAAACTACTCTATCAATTTTATTCCTATGACGATTTTAACTGTGATTTGACTGATATATCACATATTTAACTACATATTAATATTATGTATTGTATGCATACCTATAATTTTATATTTATGTGTTTATATTTTTATACTTTAATTGAGGAGCATCCGTGCAAAACCGGCTAAATCCATTTTATTCAGTTTTTGTTTTTTTTGATTTCGAATCTTTGGGTTCATTTCTATCGACAACCAAGATGATTCTGTTTAAATCCGACTATATCCATGTTATAATCACATTTAAAAAGTAGCTTTAGGAGCAAAAGCGGCCAAATCCACGTTTTTATAGCAAACCCGGCTATATCCAATAAATAATAATGATGATGAGAATGTGTCTTGGATATGTCGATACTACTACTAAAATTTGTTATGTTTTTTCATGTTTGCACTAAATTTATTTTGTTATTATTTTTGAATAATAAAGGTTTTTTTCACATTTTATTCGTTTTTTGAGCAAAACCGGCTATATACAAAACATTTTTTGAAATTTTGGCCTTAATATAAAGTTTTTGAAAACGAAAGTATGTCTTATAAATCAAGTACCACAAAGCCCACAAAACTCAAGTTTGTTTTTTCTTTTTTCTGTAAAGGCCAGGAAACCGAGAGTTTTTGCCATTTTCCCAACATTTTATTAAAGTGGATATAGCCGGTTTTGCACGGATGCTCCCCAATTGTGCATAAATACTTTTTATGTATTTTAACATAAAAAAATATATTGGATCGTTTTCGGATTATTCATATATGTGTTTACATAATATAATATATATAGGTATACTACATATAAGTTAATTGAGTTAATTAATTTGTGTGGAAAACAATTTATAAAAACAAGCTGATGTCTTTTGCAATGTTTCTTTAAGGTTTCAAATTTTAAAACAGAAACCAGACTTAGGTTTATATAGGTACATTTCCAAAGGTTTATTATATACCTACCTACTAAATCAGGAAATTCTAACCCTTGGGTAAGTACCGCAGTTTTTTCTATATTTAAAATTATATTACCTACAAAAGCAAAATTGTATAGAAAACAAGAAGTTACTACGAAATATTTTACTTCCTTCAAGAAAACCTGTTTTAAATAAATGCATTTTATTAAATAATAGTTTACTTTTCTTTGTGTACAAAACAACAATTACATAAATGTAAATACCTCAGAACTCACTAATGCTATTTAAACAATTATATAACAAATACGATTTTAAAAAAGATTTCAATTTAAAAAATGATTTGACGTTTTTTATTTCCTCTGGAATTCTATTAAAAATGGTTATGCCCAAACTATTAGGAGATTTTTTGTGATGCAATTTATTATCTACTATAATTTATCGACAAATTTAAAATTTTATTTAAAAAATCCAAATATTACAGGTTTTATTCCATTTTAAATATTTTTTTATTTTAATAAAATAAATAATAAAAATTTAAAATCGAATAAAATCTGTAATATTTGTATTTTTTAAATAAAATTTTAAATTTGTCGATAAATTATAGTAGATAATAAATTTCACCACTTTAATTTAAATTATATCAAATAGGGGGACCTGGAGGCGGGTGAGGCGACAGGAAAAACTAACTTTTTTTCGCAAACTTCAATTTAAATTCTGTTTGCGCCGAACTTGTTTATTATAGTCATTGTCATTATAGAATATTATAAATTTGGTGTGGGTCCCATGTCTAATAACTGAGATATTGGTATACATAAAATCCACCAGCCGCCACTGAACTCCATAACATTAGTAGACTATATTTCTAAAAGTTCAATAATGATTTGTTTATCTTAATATTTAACAATAATTTTTGAATTTCAACCGTTTCTCCTGCAAAATTTTATTTTTGGATCTAGGGTTTGTTTTCTCAGAACGCTTCATATATTGTCCCCATTATCACATAAGGATGTATCTCACATTTAACAATTTTTCAGAGCATTTTAAAGATTGAAAGTTTTTGCCAATTTAAATTATTTTTTTGGACAAAAAATGTGCCACTGCGTATTACATTAAATATACCTACTATAGTATACTTTGTAGCACATTTTTTCAAAAAAATAATTTAAATTAGCTAAAAACCTTCAATATTTAAAATGCTCTCTAAAATTCCTAAATATGAGATACGCCCTTCTGTAATAATGGGGACGATATATAGTTTAAAAATTGACTTCAGTTCCATTACTTACTCTAGACGTCTAAGGCCGGCGCTAAGAGTAAAAGTAAAGTTACTCGGTTTGTAATAAATACCTACTATTTATACAAGATATTATTTTAAATTAGGTTGTTAATTAGAAAGCCATTACCCAGAGTATAGTTCATGATGAAAAAAGAATTTAGTTGTATTTTCTGGAAATAGGTATTTATTAATTGTCTCAGGTTTAATTAGGTTTGTAATATAACTAATACCATCTTTGCACTTAACCCAAAAGTTTTAGTAAAACAGCAAACCAATTAAATTATTTATAGAAGAAAACTAAGTTTTTTTCTTTACAGAAAAGTGCAAGTTTAATACTTTTATATAGTGTAGTATAGCTTCCAACATAAAGAGGGCGCCAGAACTGCAATCGATAATACAGTATATACCCATAATATATTATAGTTTTCTGTAATAGATTTATTAAAATAAATAGATGGCTCCAAAACCACCAAAACAATGTGCCGATAATATTTGTGTATACGTGTTTCTTAATACCTAAACATAAATTTGTTTATCATAATTGCAGTAGTATCTGTTAAATTATTAATATAAACAAATAGTGCGTTTACTTTGCAACCGAAGCTTCATAATGTTCTCACAAGATAGCAGCCCAGTGCCTATTTTACCCCTTCCGGTAAATGACAGGACACAAGAATTGCAACAATTTTTTGTCAGATGTTTTAAATCAACACCAGAATTTTACGTCAGGGTACCTGGCAGGTAATTATTATGTATAAACCGTTATAAAATATTAAAAATCGTATACAAAAGGTAAATATAATATACAATTTAAATATAAAACTTAATATAGCAAATAAAAAAGAAAAATATTCCTTATCAGTGCTTATTCTTAAAAAATATATCAGTAGCGTAACTAGGGGGGGGGGGCGGGGGGGGGCGGTCCGCCCAGGGCGGCACTTCTTGGGGCGGCAAAAATCGTGAGAGAAAATGCGAAAAAAACTGGAAGACAGAATATAAAAATAAAAAAAATACCTATTTGATAATTAAATATTCTCTTTCGAAATAATATAATTCAAATTCCAATAGATTTCAGATTTATACAATTACTCCCAAACTATTCCAAATCAAATAAAGCTAGTTTTTCTTTACCTAGGTCTAAGAATTTTTGTTTGTTTTTAATTCTTAAAATATTACAATTTAATGTTATATATATATATATATATATATGTTATATATATAATTATATATTTTTAATTTTGCGTACGATCCTCAAAACTGACTCCTAACCTAACCTCTCTTCCCCCCCCCAAAAAAAAACATGAGGGCGACAGCCACTGCTGCCCCGGGCGGCACTTTTTCTAGTTACGCCGCTAAAATATATTTGATTTAAAGTTTTGGGTCAACAATGTGTTATACATTATCTAATTAGGTTTAAAAAATTATTGTTTTAAGTAAATTTATTAAATAGATTAATTGATTTTTCAAAGTTAAGAAAATAATAAATCTTACTGGCTAACTTATAACGAAACTTATGTATAATTACACGCCTGGGTAAGTTTATGCAAGAAGTCTGTAGACTTCCTTAGATTAAGAATAAAAAGCCGGCGCACAGTGTGCTTAAAAGGAAAATAATGTGTCCAAAATTATTTTTATTGGAAAAGTTTTTTCTGGTTTTTACAAAATAATGGAACAATTTAAATAAAACTAAAGTAGTGGTAAACAATCTTTACAACACATAAAAAAATGCAAAAACGATAAACAAATTTTAATTACATTTTTAAAATAAGCTTAATTAGTAACAGATTAGACACAAATGTTCACTTTATTAATTTGTACAGGTCAGGAGTTATGTACTTCAGAAAAAAATGACGCATCTTGCAAAAAAATTTAAAAAAAAACAATAATTAATTTATCGTTGATTAGTTAAGAAGTGTCTACAGACCATGCTTCACAAAGGCTTTCGATCCCGCACATGCGCTTTGGTTAATAGCTGATCTAATGTCAGAAGTCAAAAAGTTTTGTTATCATCCTGTTGGGTATTTTGTTTGTTATCATTGCGCTATTTTACCTATAATTTAAATAAATATAAATTATTTAATGTTCAAAATTTATAAAATGTATCTACCCTTACATATCTTTATTGCTCAATGGGGCGGGGGGAAGGTTGGAGCGGGGTCGGTTGGGTTGGGTTGTTGAGTTTGGGTTGGTTTCGCTCACTTTTGCCCATTTTAGTTGATTGACAGTAGATCAGCTGATAAAACAAAGCGCATGTGCGGGATCGAAAGCCTTTGTGAAGTATGGTCTGTAGACTCTAGTTGATTAATTATCGTAGAACCTTCAAAATTGAGATTTGTGGATATTCTAGTCTAAGGTTTTTGGGGAAAAAAACCTTTTTTGGGATTTTTTTAATGTACACAGCAATACAACTTAACATTATTTTAATTAAAAAAAATTCTTTATTACAGAAAAAATAAGCAAATAAAATTAAACATTAAATTAAATTAAATTGATTTAAGAAAATAAACTTAAACGTTAAATATACTATCGGTTAAATCCTTTTTGCAAAAGGAATTTCATTGAAAATATTTATTCACAAAATAATACTTAAATGATTTTTAAATTAAATTACAAAATTATAATTTTATAAATTGATGTGTCAAATAAAACGATATTTATGTTAATACAGCACTAAATTTGTTTTTTTGCGACCCGGTAGAATATTTTTACTGAATTATAATAACATTAATAATTATTATAATCATGTATTATAATCAGAGTCGCAAACTCACTTTTTTCTTGATATCAGTGTACAAATATTATATTTGTACACTGATATCAAGAAAAAAGTGAGTTTGCGACTCTGATAATAATTATCAGTAAAAATTTGTAAATTTTCTAAAAAATTGACTTTTGAATTTTTTTCGTATTACCCTGTAAATAAAATTTCTTAATTTTTCCGTTTTTTTTTCGGCCTGCTCAATTTTTCCGGTAATTTTGAAACCCTATCCGAGCCTATAAATTATTTACTTAATATTTGAGAAAAACAACGACAAGGAGTGTGGGTAGATGACATCTACTAGATGTACCTATCGAGTCTTAATCGAGTTTTGAACAAAAAATTTTGTTGTCTGTGATTCTGTTAATCTGTTAGTCTGTCGCCAACTTTTTCGACCCTGTAGCTCGGAGACCGATGCTCGTGCTCCCGAAACCCACTTCTTGGGACGGTTATTCGATCCTTATTGAAATCCTTCGAAAACTCGATTTGCAGCTTGCGATTTTTTAGAAAATGTTCCAAAATGGGAAGAAAATGTTTTTCTCCAAAATGGAAAGAAAATTTGACAAACAAAAAACGGGAATCGAAAGGTGAAAGAATGCAGTTAAACATACTAAAAGAGGATTAAAACGAACATGTATAGTAAAAGACAAAGTATGTTTACGAATTCATGGCAACATAATTAAGTTGCCATAAATTCGTATACTTTGTCTTTTACTATTTTAAAATGCAGTTACCGTAAACACGGGTGGCTTTGCACCCCGCGGGTGACTTTAACCTTTTTATGAAAAATCTTTTCGCGCTCGATAAAATTAACATTTATAATTTGTTGGTCTAAACCTGTCAATTGAGCGATTCTATTGAGTTTATATTTCAGGAAAATTAGTGTTTTAAAGAAATAAATGAGATTTATTACACTTTCAAATTGTTTATATTGCATCAGTGCAGAAGTCTTGGAAATACACGCGTTACAATTTCTATATTAGGCGCAATCCTTTGGAATGATGATCTTTGGTTAACTACAAGTCGATTTTTTATTTTTTTATCGGTTATCCCGTGCAATCGCTATATGTCGCTGCTAACATGTGTCTAATAAAAATAAAATAAAATATTGAGTTAATTTTATACGGAAAATACACTGTGAGACAAAGTTACCCGCAACCAGGGGGTAACTTTGCACACCCAGTTTTTAATTTTTATTTTTGTAACTCAGCTCTACGTAATTTAATAACATAGTTATTATAAAAGAGCAACTCAAGACTGTGGTATACAATATTTAATGTTTATGATTGTTAAAACCACAAAAATTTTAGGCTTAAGTTTGAAAGTGAGCCAAAGCCACCCGTGTTTACGGTATATAAATATTATAATAAACAATTTATTATCTGTTTTTGTTTTTTTCCGTTGAGTTGAGACTTTTCTAATCAACGCTTTAAATAATGCATAATGCTGGTTAAATTTAGACCATTTATTTGTTTTATTATTTTTACTAAATTGAAATGTTTACAATTTCCACGTAAATCATTTATAACATGTGTATTTATTGTATCTAATAGGTACAATTGATGATTACAGGTACTGTATGTAATTTATTTTTATAATCGGATTTCCACTGTTTATTGGGATACCGGTAAAAACTTAACTCAGGATTTCTTCTCGAAAAACACCCAACTACTAAAAATCGTTCCACGTTTTTTTTCGATATTTTTAACATTTTCCGGCCTTTTTCTTAACACTCGTTTGTATCATACGCGTTTGACAGCTGATTAATAAAAGTTGTAGTTTTGTTACGATGATAACGGCCACGTGGTGGCGCTACTAGCGATGCTTCTTTAGCGTTCAACAAAATATCCAGCAACAAATGTCAAGTGGACTGATGATAGGTAATAGGTGACAAATAACAGGTGACAGATGACGGATGATGGGTGAAAGGTGTCAAGTTGACAGATGACAGTTGATAGATGAAGGTTTACAGATGACAGGTGACAGGTGACAAATATTAAAATGTTAATTTTTATTTTTTTTTTATTTTTTCTTCATCTAAGTTGGAGGTTATGCAGGGGGATAATGTCCCTGGTACATATAGATTATAGACGGCATGGCATTACTTAGATGGAATGCACAGTAAATCTTGCAACAGAACTTTAACCAGGGCATTAACCATCAAGTGTACCAACAAAAAGTGTTAAATGATCCTTTGATCCCTTGGGCACGTAGTTCCTACAGGACTTCCGAAAAAAATCGGCACCGTCCCATAAAGATCGTTTTACCCAACAATTTCTTCAGAATCAATCAGCATCAATATTTGCCTGACTTGAATCCTAAGGTCTTCGTTCATTTTATAATTTAAGTCTAAAGAATATGGATGAGTGGTAGCATTAAATTCACTGCTTCATCGAAAATGGCAACGAATTCCACAAGATCACATTTCTTCGTTAATTTTACCAAGTGTCGTATCTCATTTTTATTATTTTTCAGGCGAAGGTTTAATTTATATATTAAGACTTACATTGTAAGTGTCGTATCTCATTTTTTATTATTTTTTAGGACGGAGGTTTAATTTGTATATTGTCACAGTTTTTGATCCATCTCAAAATAGGATTTTTTTTTGAGATACCACACTTTCTAAAATTAACGACGATTTGTGCAGCATGCAATGCCTTTAATGGAAGACTTGATGTCATTATCCGCGCAAGAGGTGGCCATATCAAACAGTTACATGTATTTCATGAAATGTAATGTATTTTCAGCAATGTCTTAAAATATAAAATAAGAAGATTCATAATTGATGAAACCACCGCATCTTTATAGAAAAGGGACCTGGATTATGATCATTATGGATTAATTAAAAAACTGCTCTTTAATTACCCTATGTTAGAAATAATGTACGTTAAATATTTTGCATATAACAACGCAATTAACATTTTCTTACACATTATGTTTAATAGCTGCATGCCTGTTCTTTTCTCTCTCCTCCAAAAGACTCCAAAGACTCTAAGGTCCCTTATCTCAGAGCGCGTCACATATTATGTTTAAATTTAATATATATTCAGGTGACAATTAATTTGGGTAGACAAAAATATTGGTCAGCACGCCCCCTAAAAAAACCTTCATATTTTTTTAGGAAATATATTTTTATTTCAATTATGCTCGGTATTGTTCGGCACCAGTGTTAGTGAGCAGTTTATCCAGCACTTATTTACATTATATATACATTTTAGTGTCAATATGCTGTGTTGTAGTATTCAAAAAAACAAACAAATAGCATGCAAACGTTTTATACACTGGGCTATTAAGTAAAAAGTAAATACCTACATACATACGACTATTCATAGCAGCTCTGAAACTAACCCCCTTTTACCTTAAAACATTTTATTTCTTCTTCATATGCCTAATCCAAGGCCTAATCTGCAGCTGTATTCAAAAAGTTATCATGGGACTTGCCTGCGATGCTTAAAATATTTATAACCCTAGGCACTTTTAAACAAAATAAGGCAAAAATAACTTTTTAAATCGTTAAAAGGCCAAATTAACAGTTTTATTAACAATAATCTAAATACGTAATTTAGACCGCAGCTAGCCACACCCGCTAAATTTAATTGGTTGCCGACTCAAAACATAAGTAAACTTAAGGTGACCGTACACTTTTACAGCCGCCTGTACAATCAATAGTGATTTTATTTATTGTAATGACCTTGCGTTATGTTTAAAACTACGGCACCCCAATTAAATAATAAAAATCAAAACTAAAAGCTTCAGTTAGTAGTGTGACGTGCCGTCGGAAAGTTTAATGATGCTGTGACACAGTTAAAAAACATTAGCTACACGAACATCAATTGACGTAAATCTTGATGGAAAACTAAAATCGCCGGGGACACTGTATCCCGGACACACATGAAAACCTCTAATTAAGCCTGACTGAAATATCCGAGGGGTAAACCACTTTAAAATCAGCGAGACCAACGTTCAACATGTGGATTTTTCTTAGCGACGCGTTGTCTTAGGGACGAGTTGCGCATACCCTTGTGATTGCAGTGTTACCAATGTTATATATTAAAATTATCCACCCAGATGTCTGAAATTATCCGCCAGGATCCGATTTTTAAAAGGGAAAAGGTGCCAATTTTAAAAATATAAAGATACAAATACTTTTTATTAAAAGCATAAATAATAATGTATTAATACTATTAGCCTAAAACTGTGAAATTTAATAGTATATTATAGGTATCAAGTTTGATAAACGCCATTTTATACACGAATTTAATTTAGACACGAGCGAGCTTGCGAGCGAGTGCTTAAATTAATGAGTGTATAGAAAAGTTTATAAACGAGGTTTATAACCTATAGAGCGCCATCTATGAAACAATAGGGGAGTCTGTGTGTCACCGTCAAATGTCAAATTTTTATATTTTATAAACACAGATTATAAAGATTATAAATCGTATTTCTTGAAAATGGAGAGTTTTTTACAGTGAAAGTAAAGAAAATGTTTTATGAGCACTTTACAGTGGAGTCCGTGTCCGAATTTAAGTTATAGCTTACTGCCGGCGAAATTAAAAGGTCAGTACAATGTTCATATAAACTTTTCAAATATTGGCGTTGAGAAACTATTTAATACTTTTGTATTTTTGTATTGAGATAATAAAATAATTTTCACATTTAGTATTATTTTACAAGAAAGGCACTTTATTTTAACGATTGTATGACATTTGACAACTGTCAACTAACTTAAAACTTAATTCAGCCCGTGACTAAAAACCTGTTGCTAACTTCAGCCCGTGACTAAAACGCCATAAAGCCACAACTTGCGAATGTGTATTTAAAAGGTCACTTGTCATGGAAACATGTACGATAAAGGGCGTTTTAAAGGTGGGAGTTGAAAAAATGGGTTAAACTTCTATACTCATGTATTTATGCTTTATTACTTAAATAAATTTAAAAAAAAAATACCTTTAATTTTAATAGACAATTCTCCATTTTGTCGGTGACAGTGGCAGTGTTACCACTTAAATAAAAATAAATGTTTGTCCAGTTTTTAACTTTTTACAAATTACAGTGTTGCCACAATTTTTTTCATTAACTCCAGAAATATAAATACCATTGTTTTTTGAAAAAGTATATACTAAAATATTTTGGACGAAATCCTAAATTCTCCAAAATTATCCGATTTATAATAGGGTTAGAAAGTGATCCGCAACCTTGCAAAATTATCCGCAAATCGGAGAATTATCCGCCAATCGGCAACACTGTGTGATTGTTATTCTTAGCCGTTAATTCGTAGGCAATTTTAAATTTAAAAAATCATTGGTTTGTTTGGTTTGTTATAACATTATAACATATATAATTACTGTTTTATTCAATTGTACTTTAAAGTACAGTGTATTTTTTGAATGTGTGTGATTGCGTCATCAATTGGGTCGTATGAATTAAACCGAAACTAAATTTAGAGTCAGTAGCGTATCCAGGGCCGGATTTAATCATGGGCACTTTGGGCAACTGCCCAGGGCGGCAAATTTTTGGAGGAGTGTGGGGGCGGCAAATTTTGGTGGAAAGATTCATATTTTCCGAAACATTAAAATTTGGTTACGAAGATATCATTATAGTCTGAGAATATTAGTGAAAGCTAAAACAATCACCCATTTGTTAAATCCAAACTCCTCATAATTACATATAACTAAATGTATGATTTTACAGGGCGATTTTTCTAGAAAAAAATTCATCAACTTAACTTAGTTTATGCACACTATACATTGCGCAGTGGAAATTTGAATTTTGGCTCCGCCCGACACGGCGCCTCCCCCGTGGCTGCCATATTGTGTCGTATAATAATTTTATCTAGTGTAGTGCTGCGAAATATTACATTACCGTGTATGTAATATGTGGTACTATGTAAACAGAACAGTCTGGAACAGTCTTTCTCTACGACTACTTAAGAATAGTAACATTCTAGTGTAATTTTTGATCAAAAAAGGATGTTTTTCTGCAATACTGTGCGAGAATATTCCTACTCTTGTTTAAGAATGGTCACAAGTAACGACATCTCCTGGCTATTTACTAAACGTAAAAAATATTTAAATATTACTGTATTATTTATTAATTAAAAAATAATAGCAGTTGTATAATTAAGGGTTAGGCACAAAAAATTAGTTATATTACTTGTTTTTCAAATATACAAATCAAAATTATAATAAATTTGATATTAAAATGATAAACCAGTTACCTACTATACCGGCTTTGAAGTTTTGACAGATTCAAAAAGTTTAAAAAAAGACCTTTAAAATGTAGAAAAAGAATAGATGTTGACATAGATTACTTGTAAAATTAGTTTTGTATTTGTTACAATGTTATTTTTTTTATTAGTTAGTGTAAATAACTATTTTTAATTATAATAAAGATTTAGGCATACCATTTGTTTAAATTTATTATAATTTACATTATAAAATTGTGACGGCACAAAATGGTTTGACAATACAAAAACTTAAATGTCAAAAACTGCTTGGTTTCTTTTCTCAGTTTAAAATTATATAAGCGTTACTATTCTTACGTAGTCGTAGAGAAAATAATGTCTGAAACACGTTTGGAATAGCATATTCCACTCTCGTAAAACCGTCACACTTGCCTTCGGCTCGTGTGTCAAATTTTTCCTCGAGCGGAATATGCTGTATTCCAAACTTGTTACAGAATGTACTATTTTCTACTCCTATTACGGAATATAATACAATGTAATTATAGAATACCACTTTTTAATGTGGAATTGCATATATTCCTTAAACTCTTACATAATGAAATATTCTATCATCGGATGGCGGAATATGGTCTAAAATATAAATATCAGCTCTGCTGCTTTTTAGACCCTTTTGTTGTGAAACTGTAAAATGTATGTACAACAAATAAATCTTTTATTATTATTATTATTAAACACTGGTTCTCGTTACACACAATCGTCTGAAACGTCTCGTCGACCTCGTCGTGTGATTTAACAAAAAACAGTGTTTCAAATGATTTCTTAAAATGAAAGAGTTCCACGATGACAGAAGATCGCCTCAACAGCTCAGCAATTTTGAGTATTGAATCTGAATTGCTCCGTTCTTTAGACTTCGAAAACTTAATCACTCAATTTGCTAATAAAAAAGTTAGGCGAGTATTTATCAAAACAAAATGAAAAGTTACTAGTTTCTGATTATCGTGATTGTATAGTTATTTGATATTGTATGCATAGTTTTTATAATTATATTCGCACTGTATTTTTGTATGGTTAGTTTCCAACAATCATATTTGTATAAGATATTGTGTAAAAAATAAAAACATTGATGTAAACTGATGTTAAATTCGTTGTTTTATTTTTTTTTTCGACGAATTCGTGGCTTTGATAAAATGGGCGGCAAGATCATGACTGCCCAGGGGCGGCAAGAATGGTAAATCCGGCCCTGAGCGTATCATTTTGAAGGGGTCTAAGCATTTATTGTGGGTGTATTTTTGGTTGCCTAATATCGCCTTATAGTTACGCAACTCAGCTTACACCCAATTAAACAATAATTCCAATGATTAGTTCGAATTTATTTAAACTTTATTAATGTAAATTATGCAAGTTTTATAAACGAATAACAATATATTGTTTATAAACATACACAATTTTTGTACATAATATTATGTACATACATATAATATATTATAAGTTAATTAAGACAAAACATTAATTAATAAAATAAAATGTTATAGAACGAAAACAAAATTACTAAGTAATCCTCGTCGGAACTGTCTTCTCCGAGGTGGATAACTAGTTCTGGCACGTCATCGACCATGCTTGTCAATTAATTGTTGGTGTGCCTCACTACTGAACACCAACGTTCTGGCGTGCATTGGTTCAGTGCTTGGCCCCACATTGCTAGCACTTTATTGTCGCCATAGCCGTCTTCCCCCATGTGGGAATCATAATATGTTTTAGCCTAAAACAGAATTCGTTGTTGCAAGCGCCCATCTAATTGTTTATGTATGTACCTGCGCCCATATAAGTTCAATGGCATTGAACTGGCAGTGATATGAAGGCAGACGCAAAACCTCATGCCCATGCTGCTGGAGGTACTCATCAACTTTATAACGCTTAGGCGGGGTGTGGTAGCGTGCCAGGAACAGCAATTCCGCTTTAAATATACCTTTGATAAACTGAACATTATGTTCTGTTAGCCACTCTTCTATTTGTTGTTTTTTCCAAGCACTTGTAGGGTGACGCTCAACAACGACGCTGTGGTAAGGAGCGTTGTCCATCACAATTAGTGAAGGTTCCTTCAAATTTGGCACCAACTTTTTAGCTACCCACCTTTCGAATAATTCACCGTTCATGTCCCCGTGGTAATCTGCCAGCTTCGATTTAGTCCCAAAAATGAGGGAGGCGTTATCAACAAAACCACCCTCATGGCCTGCATGGAGTATAATAAAACCCTCACTTGCACTTGATTATCGTCCAAACGTTTGCAAGACATTTTTTAAAACCTGTCAAACTTCAAAAATCTGTTCTTTAATGCCAAATTACTGTATGAACGCCACTGACTAACCTTCAAATTTTGATAAATTTCGGCTCAATGCCACAACAAACTATACGCACTCTGTCCTTTTTCAGCACAAGCCGCGTGAGCGCGACATCGGATTCACGTTTGTCGTAAATTACGTTTAATTGTGTCGCCATCTGCTGGTTTAGCGGATCCCGATACGTTTTAGAATTTCAGATGAACTTTTACAAAGAAAAAAAAAAGACAGCTACACATTTTAATGTCTTTGTTTGGTTCAGCAATTGATGACGCAATCACACACATTCAAAAAATAGACTGTACATACAAATAGCTGAGTGTGCAAAATAACAAGCAATTATCAATAAAAGTAATCAATGATAGTAAAGTACTATAATGTCGATGATTTTAATAGGCCGTCGATACTTTGGCCGTCCACAGCGTTCAGGTACCAGTAAACACCAAAAAAATATTCAAGAATTGCGTAAATTTTCATAATTTTTTATTTAAAAATGGGAGGACTAATGCGAAAGTGATAGGGGAAAACTTGCAGGGTGGTCGTAAAGTATGGAATAAATGTATTTAAAATTAAGAGGATAAAGAAGAGTTAAAAAAAATGCTCGAACACGTCTGATGTTCCATAACCTCCAGAACCATGCCTATAAATTTACAGAATTTAAGAGATTGTTACTTGAATTTAAAGGCACAGAAAGCAAAGCAGTTCAAGAATGTTAGGAAGTTTTAAAAATACCTAAACTTGCACACAATTTAGCTTTTATTAAAACTCATTTTAAATTTGTAAGTCAGAGTATTCAGCTATTGTAAAAACAACAGCTACCTTTATTGGAATCCGTCAATGTTATTAAAAGTTTTGAAGCTGCAGTAAATACTATTCCAGGATCTAAAGAAAAATTGGTCCAGACTCTCTCGAAAAATTGGTCCAGACTCTCTCGAAAAATACAGGGTTCCAAACATTGAAAAAAATATCTTTTTTAATTGGTGGGCAAGATTCCGATTTTGAAATGGATCCAGCCATTATCCCGAAATTTAAATATGCACCAATAACCAGTATAGATGTGAAGTGTAGTTTTTCTGCATACAAAAACATTCTAACAGACAAAAGACATAATTTTACCATGGAAAATTTGGAGAAACATCTAGTTATACATTCCTTTAGGTCTTAATAATAGATATAATGTAAAAATAATAAAATGTATCATTTAAATAATAAACACCAATATTAAGATTATTACAACTTTTTTTGCCTCTAATTATTGCCTCTTATTAATTATACTATATTATATATATTAAATTATACTATAGTAATTATTTTTAATTAACATGCTTATTTGGTGCTTTTTTGGCAAATTTCGTGCTTTTTAAGAGCTTCTATTTAATATTTTAATACTTATTAAGCACTTTTAAAAAAAAAATTGTGCTTATTTATCCGGTCTCTATATATAACTATAACTATAGTTGTCATCCCTTTCATTTAATTTTATTTCATTTAATTTTTTATTCGTGTTAAGTACAAAAAGTTGTCACAAGTCAAAATAAAAAGAAAAAATACATAAATAAATTACATTCACAATTTATAAACATTAAAATAAATAACATCATAAAATAGATATACCTAGTACAAGGATGGACAGATTAATTACTACATATTTTGACAATCAAAGCTTAAAAGATATCTAAACTATAAAAAGAATTGTTTATTAAAAATTGATGTTTGATTTTTTTTTCTTGTCAACATTCTTGTTTTTAAAGGAATTTTGTTGTAGAACATTGGCCCAAAAAAAATTGAACAATTTCTGCTGGCGTAAATTATCGAAAACTCAGTTGTTATGTTTTCAGAATGCCTAGTTTGATACCCATGAATATTTTGTATGGTACCTATTTTGATTTGTTAATTGAGTATAATGCTTATGTTATAAACCCACTGCTATCTGACCATGGTGTAGTCTGTATAGATGCCTATTTCCAACAAAAAACGACAAATCTAATAAAAACTGAGTGGCATAGAACCTTCACTAAACGCGATATAAATAACTTTTACATTACCCTGGAAAAAGAGTCCTGGTCTTTTATAAACGGAAACGTATCAACTAATAATAAAATAAACTCCTTTTTTACTATTTTCGTCTCACATTTAAACTTGTCTTTCCCGCTTAAAAAAATAAAAATAAAGAATAATGTTAGGAAAATGGACTGGTTTACTCCGGAATTAGATTTGATGCGTAAAAACTTAAGATTTTTATAAGAATTCTATGAAAATGGCCCAATACCTGAAGTTAATAACTCACTTAAAGATTTCAGGGCAAAATACAGAAATAAAATAAAGTCTGTTAAACAAGAATTTAATTCTAGATATTTACAAAATTCAAGTAATAAAACCAAGGCCGCATGGGACATCTTAAATACAAATAAAAGAAAAATAAAAATAAATACAGACTGCAGTGTATCATCTAACAAATTTAATACATACTTTGCCAATATTGGAAACGAACTACTGTCATTACAACCTTCATCTCCTGTGTCCTCACTGGAGTATCTAAGACGATTACCGGGGAATGCTGTGCCCGATGGGTTCTCTTTTAGAGAGTTTTCCTTTAATGAGGTAAGAGATGCGATTAATAACATAAAAAACAAATCCAGCCGCGATATATATATATATAACATCAAAATCATTTTAATTAAAAGAGTAAAAAACTTACTTATAGTACCGATTACTAAGCTTTTTAACCAATGCATAATAAATCAAGTATACCCAGATTGTCTAAAAATTAGTAAAGTTATTCCTGTATATAAAAAAGGGGACTCTAGTTATGTTGGCAATTACAGGCCCATCTCAGTAATCCCTACAATACACGGTGCAACAATTTGGGGGCTTTGAAAAATGGACGCAATTTTGCATAGCACATTCGAAAGTATACATTAAGATAAGAAAAACCCTAGCTCTGTTTTGCGATATTAGCTCGCATTTTTATTTTATGGCTCTATAAAGTTTTACAAAATTTGTGAATTGACCTGCTCAGTTTTTGGCTAATTACTCGGCAACTATTGAAGATAGCGACATACTTTTTTTAGAAAAATTTTAGCTAAGAGTGCCAGCAACAAATTTTATTAACATATTATGCCTCAAAAATTACATCTAAATAGAGTTTTTGAGCAAAATATCGTAAAAAGTCAATTTTTATTACTTTTTCGAACACAAGTCGCAATGTATTCAACTTTTTTGTAAATTTATGTGGCAAAATTATAGTTTATGTAAAAATAAACAATTTTTGTAAACTTATTAACCCGAAAAAACTCACCTGATTTGTATCTTTTGAAGCCAAAATCAAGACAATGAAAAAAATTAAGTAAACGAAAAATATATATTAATGTCGTGCTTTCTTGGCTGCAGGCTTAACTTCAACATCAGAATCTTCATCGCCCGAAGCAACAAAATCTTCCATAAATCTTTCCGTTTCCTCTTCATTATCTTTTTTTTTTTTACTGTCACGGTCTTCAAACCTGCGCTTGATCCACCAACAAATCCCAGCGAGAATAGCATCTGGTGCTTTCTTTCCTCTGTATCTAAACGAAATAACAATTGTAAATGAACTGAGAAATAAAATAATAAAAATCTACCTCATTTCGAAAGGAATTGCAGTTTGATGATAGCGTTCTTCCTGCTCATCTGATTCGGTTGGCAATTGACGGATAAAGTATTGCAAGTGATGATGCAAATAGTGGATTTTAAGTGACATATGTACACCAATGGTTGAAAATGCATTGAGCATACGCCGCACTGATTCTGCATAATTTTTAGAAAGATGCTTGCCCAAAAATCCAGTTATAACATGCTTTATGGAATACCATGCAACCAATTAATCGCCCACTAAAACCACTTCAAATCGTTTATTTTTCATTAACCTTCTTAAATCTGGACCACTTAGAACTCCATGCTTTAACTTGTTGACACTAATTCCGGTAAATATTTCGCTTAAGCATATTAATACGTCCTCTCTTTTTGCTACAGATGTTAAGAAGTTTTTCACGATTCCGTAAGTTTAATATGAAGAAATTGCATTAATATTTTTTCAGGTGCTACCAGCGCTTCGCGTACAACATTACAATTTTTAAATCCGCTGTCCTTTCTATCTTTCCAATCGTTCTTTGCGTATTGGTCACCATTGTGTCTCGTACATGAATTTCGTGTAGCCAGCTTGCAATTCAGAGAGTATAGCGACAACTTTTAAATCGCAACAAATTCTCCACTGATGTTGCTTATACGTTTTTTTTTGTATCCGTACTGTAGGCGATTGGGATTGAAGGTTTTTCGTTTAATTTATGCAACATTACGGCTTTCAAACTATTTTTAGAACTGTCTACAAACAGGAGCCAATCATCTTTTTCGTAAATAATATTCATAGCCTTCATTAGCTTCCCGATGTCTTCGCAATACGCGAACGTTTTTTCTTCATTTACAGTGAAAAATTGTTGCATTTCTTTATTTCGGTTTCGGTAGGCAGTCACTTTAGTATTACTTGCTAGTAAATTATTTGCATTTAGGACTGACGCCAACATTTCCGATTTCCGTCGTGATAGCTCCAACATAGCTACAATATGATCCAATTTAGCTTGCGTAACAGGATTATATTCAGATTCATATTGTGTATATGTAGTTGCTGCACATGAAAACATAACTGGGCTTGGAAATGTTGATGGTACTGGGACAACATCGGAATGGGGCAACGGCAACTGTGCACTTCGAACGGGATCATAAACTTTATTTTTTGATTTTTTTTTTGTTCAATCCAATTACACTATTTACACACGCATAACAATTTTGAGGGCCAGGATCAAACCATAACATTGGTATACCATATGGTAAAGAATGAACTTTCTTTGCTTTCCATGCCAAAAAACCATTTTAACAGTTTCTGCACACTCTTTTTGGAGCCCACGGAACATCCTTTTAACATTTTGAGAATAGTAGTTTTCGTAACACATAACAAACTCGTCACTTAAGGTTAATTGTTTATTTTCTTTTCCCATAGGGGTAAAACGACCACAAACATAACAAAAATTGTTTGTTTCCCTTGCACTTTTCCATTTTCGCGTTTTAACAACAAGACAATTTTAACAACAACAACAAAGGTAAAAACGACAAAACAACAAACGTAAAATAAAAAAGTAACAACAACGTATCAACAAACTTTACAGCGTACAATCGTAACTATAATCACAAAAACTTTAAAAAAGAAACAACAATCAATGCACAATGACATATGGCGTTTGAAGAATTTTTACCTTTTTTCCAGGCACACTACAATTTATAACACAAAATATAAGCTTTTGATCATAAATCGATAAATATTAATGTATGGGATTTTTTCTCCTTAAACTTTATTTTTGACTGTTTAATGATGCCACAATATTTCTTTAAAGAAAAAAAATTGGCTACTGGGAAGTGATGGCCAAAAATTGACTATATCTCTAAATTTTGTTTCAAAGCACAGATTAGATTTTTTTCGGGTTATGTGTTCACAAAAATTGTTCATCTTTAAGAGTTCCATTATTTAACCTTTATTATTGTTAACGCTCACTACCAAAGTATTCGATAATCTCCTAGGCTGTAAAAATAATTTAGTCTAGTCATTCAAAAAGTGCTAACAGCTCTAAAGCTATCTAACCTCACTTTATACTTTTAATAATTGTTATTATAATTGTAAGTACATTTTATGTATCGTTTAACAAATAAGACTTTGCCTTAAAGATAAAATGTTGTATGCCATTCGACTGAGAAGTGTCTTTTTGTGCTAGCTCAATTTGAGCTCAGCACAAAAAGACCAACTTCTTAGCCTTATGACATAAATAACTAATATTTTTACATAAGCTATAATTTTGCCACATAAATTTAACAAAAAGTATAATAAATTGCAACTTAACAATTGTGTTTGAAAGAGCAAAAAAAATTAAATTTTTACAATATTTTGCTCAAAAAATTAATTGAGATGTGATTTTTGGGGCATAATGTGTTTATAAAATTTGCTGATGTCACTCTTAGCTAAAATTGTTATGAAAAAAGTATGTCGCTATCTTCAATAGTTGTCGAGTTATTGGCAAAAACTGAGCAGGTCAATTCACAGATTTTCTGAAACTTCAAAGAGCCATAAAATAAAACTGCGAGCTAATATCGCAAAACAAAGCTAGGGTTTTTTTTACCTTGATGTATCCTTTTGAATGTGCTATGCAGAAATGCGTCCATTTTTTTTGTGTTGCACTGTGATATCAAAGTACCTGCTAAAATCGCAACTTATAGAGTATTTTAAACAAAATTACTTATTTATGGATAACCAATATGGTTTTAGGGTAGGTAGATCTACAAATTATGCATGTATGAAACTGGTGGAGTGCATAACCGGAGGTTTTGAGGAGAAGCAATACACTGGCTCAGTGTTCTGCGATCTCAGCAAGGCCTTCGATTGTGTGGACCATGAAATACTTAAACAGAAACTAGAATATTATGGGATTGGTGAGATGGGCCTGGGATTGCTATCAAGCTACTTGTTCAATAGATACCAACAGACATATACCAAGGATGGGCTTTCTGAGAGAGAGCTAGTCAGGCATGGTGTTCCCCAGGGCTCCATATTGGGACCTATCCTGTTCCTGGTGTATGTTAATGATATTCGGGTGATCGACACAGCGGATGAACTCATAATGTTTGCAGACGATACCACAATATTATGCAAAAGTCAAAATATTGGCGATGGAAAGTAGTATAGAGTGTGTAAATGATTGGTTTCTAGCAAACCATCTTTCATTAAATCAAACAAAAACAGAGAAGATTACATTTTCACTCAGAAATATTACTGGTGACAATCCACAAAATGCCAAATTCCTAGGAATAGTTCTTGATGTACATCTAACTTTTGAACAACATACAGATTATATATCTAACAAGCTAACAAAAAATATATTTCTTTTACATCAACTTAGTCGAAGCGTTAAATCAAATATTCTAAAAATAGCTTACCACTCATTTATACACTCTATATTATCATATGGCTTACTAATTTGGGGACATTCCCCACACTCAGAAAGAATTTTTTCATTACAACGAAAAGCAGTCCGAATAGTAGCAGGGTTGAATTACAGAGATGATGTCCGACAAACATTTATTAATATTAAAATACTAACGATTTCATCAAATTATATACTGGAATGCCTTTTGTACGCAAAACGAAATAATAACAAATACAAATCTCACAGCGATATTCACAATTACAGTACACGCCACAAAAATCAATTGATCGCGGATCATCTTAGATTAAATAAATCTCGAAACTCTTCCCTGTACTATGCGCCTAAATTTTACAACAAACTACCTAGTATTATAAAAGATTTAAAAATAAAAGATTTTAAAAACACTGTTAAGACATTTCTCCTAAAGAAAGCATTTTATTATTTTGAGGAATATTTTAATTGCACTGAACTTGTGTTATAGTGACTATTTTAGTTATATGTAGTAGTGTATTGTATGTTTTAAACTTTTAATTTGTATTTCTTATATTCTTATTCTTATGTACCTGACGTGTGAAAAAATTTGTAATTTAATTCACGAATAAATATTATTATTATTATTATTATTGTAGGAGTTTATATTGTCATTAACATATAAAAACATGGAAGGTAGGGTTAAAATTTTTAATTCTGAAAAATATTTAGCAGGATGATATATTATCCCGCCAAGGGATGACAACTTATTTTTTATTTATTTCTTAAATACTCTGTATCTCAAAAATTACTACTATAGTAGTACTAAGTAGTATACTAATTATAGTCAGAACTGTTCCAAGTACAATAAAAAAGTGAGTACTGAATACAAGTACTCTTATATAAAAGTACTCGAGTATCAAGTACAAGTACAGTACCTTTGTACTCGAGTACCCATACGAGTACAAAGTACCGAGTACACTTTTGTTATGAAATGTTGGGAGAAATGCTAGATAAATGGGGCGATTAAGAAATGAATTTAGAATCACTAGTGCAAAATTAAATACTAGCCGGCGTATTGCCTTCGTCAAATATTGATATGTTAATTACCAACTAAGGCCGGCTAGTATCTTGTTTTGCTATGCCTTGGCTTTATTTTTGAATTATCTTTTTGAGTAATATTGTTACCTTATTTCTACCTAAAATTAAACACGTTTTTTTACAATCCTATTACAACCTCATTGCAAAAAAATATACTCATTGCATACTTTGGAAGTACTCGAGTACGCGGAAAAGTACTCGAGTACACGGGAAAGTACTCGAGTAAATTTTTGCAATCTTAAATGCATCAAGTACAAGTATAAGTACATTTAAATTAAAGTACTCGGGACTGAGTACCGAGTACACTGAAAGTACTTGGAGTACAGTGTTTGAGTACTTGTACTCGAGTATAGTTACCGAAAACTAGTTTATTTAAAGTTCTGTACTTATTTACATACAAGGAGTCTCACCTTAAATAGTTAAATCCTGTATATAAAAAATTTTACAATTTTGTTACCTATATATTTAACTCACTGTTTGCCAAAATGTTAAAACAAGTATAGTTTTTAAATGTTTTTATTTTTTATTCATACTGTTTTTACCCTACTCTAGTATACGGTATACTAACTAATGTAATTTATTTCAGAGTAAATTTAATTGGAGAACATATCGACTACTGTGGTTATGGAGTTTGTCCAATGGCTTTGGATCAGGACTTCCTCCTGGCTGTATCGGTTAATGACGATAAAACAATTTATTTAAACAACATTGACGAAAGGTACTCCGACTACACATGTGACGTAAATAACTTCGAGTAAGTATAAACCCTTAACTATAATAATTGTAACGAACGGGCTCGGTGGGGCACGTTAATAATAATAAACGTATATTAAAACCACAAAAAACTACCTTTGGTCAAAACACGTGATCGTCTATTTTAAAGAAATAAATTTAGGACCCCTTTTTGTTTTGGATACGGTTCTGGATACTTCCTCCTGGCTGTATCGGTTAATGACGATAAAACAATTTATTTAAACAACATTGACGAAAGGTACTCCGACTACACATGTGACGTAAATAACTTCGAGTAAGTATAAACCCTTAACTACAATAATTGTAACGAACGGGCTCGGTGGGGCACGTTAATAATAATAAACGTATATTAAAACCACAAAAAACTACCTTTGGTCAAAACACGTGATCGTCTATTTTAAAGAAATAAATTTAGGACCCCTTTTTGTTTTGGATACGGTTCTGGATACGTAAGTTCTTGAGAAATTGAAAATATATTTAAAAATCAAAGAAAAAGTATTAAATTAAATATAAGTTTATTAAGAAAAACAATTTATAGAAGAGTTATTATTATTGCTACTGTACATTAATAATACAAAAAACATTAATATTTAAAAAGTATCATTAATTTAAGTTTATAATGTAAAACCTTAAGAACCTACATATACATTGTATATTATACAATTCAGATATGCATGTGTCGCACATCTCAACAATATAAATAATAAACAACACCAAATTAATCACTATAAATATAATTAATTGTATTATCATATTGTTAAGATTATTTACCTACATAAATAACTCTATAGGGAGGTAAAAATATCACAGCTAAACGCTCGAACACGTAAACTTCATTTTTGGTCGTAGATAACAAATCCGTGCTTGGTTTAGCTGTATCAAAATTTAAAGATATTTAATTTTCAAGTTTTGGAGCATCCCATTAGAAAACACCCCGTATAAATTTATAAAATTTCAATTGGACTGGACCCCCACATTAATTCCAAATTAAAAAAAAAAACAAATTCTTGCAAATTGATCAAAAGAAACACCTGTCCCTGAGGGTTTTTTTTAGAAAATTTAGGAAATTCAAAATGTTTTTTTGCAAATTTTTATTGAGTTATAATTGCTGATATTATATTATATTACATTAAATAAAATAAAAAGCATAAAAATGTTGGCACAAGAGGTGAAATTTGTATAGGTATATATATATGTAATGTATATATTTGTATATATATATATGTAATTTAACAAATTATAATATAACAGTATACAGTGTCTCCCCGGATCGGATTGCCAATAGAAAAACTTTTTTAGACCTGATACAGCTAAACCGAGCACGGATTTGGAGTATACGACCAAAAATTATGTTTACGTGTCCTAGCGTTTAGCTGTGATATTTTAAGAGTTGAAAATTTACCTACAGTGTCGGCTCGGACAGTATAGAAAAGCAAATACAAATTAAAATTATTATCAATGTACCGCAACAAACAACAACAATGTGAATAATATAACTTAGGCCACAAACAACAATAATAAATGGTAATGGTAAATAAAATATATAAATAACATGTGGTACAGTAGTGGACAACGGCAATGCAATTTAATTGTACAGTCATAAATAACAAATACAATAAGGTATAATAAAGTAATAAAAGTATGTCAGTGCAAATCAAATATAGCAAAATATTAATAAAATAAGATAATGTCACAAAAACATCATGGTCTCTACCTAACAATCATTGTAAAAATGGGTTGATTCATAATTATTGGTAATCCCGGGCTCAACTCCTTCGTTCTGATCAAAACCGTTAAACAATATAAAAAAAATTCTAACAAATATTTGTTGTGCAGAAATCAAAACAAAGCCTCAACACTCATTATAATATTTGTTACCTTAGATTATAATAGTTAATATAACAACAAACATACCTAGTTATTACACCGCTATTTATAACACAAACTAATTTTATAGTTAAACCTTTATTATTCAAGAGTTAACCCTTTAGGACCTTTTGGTCACATTTGTGTACGCTCCGTTTGATGTTTTTTTTTAAATACATTTTTACTGAAAAGACATCCTATGACCCGTTGTACACGTTTGTGTACAATATTTTTAAATTTTTGTGGAGCCATCTATACCATATCTATCAAAGCTGGTAGAGAAATCATTCATTTAAATTCAAATTCCAAGATGGAAGGCCAACTGCCGGGTAAGGGATACAATTTTGTAATTATTATATGAAAATTGAAATCGAATAAATCTCCGGTTTTTTTTTGCAATGAAATAATACCTTTGTTTACCATTTGAATATATTTGCAATGTGTGTCAATGCATGTAACTCGTAAAAAAACCCAAAAACCGGGTGTACCCATATGTGCACATCAGGTCTGAAGGGTTTTTAATCCATGTTCACATTTGTGCACAACAGGTCTCAACGGGAAAAAACATAGACATTTTAAATATTTTTATCATCTCAACGAAACCCTTATTTGACTCCTTAAAAGCCCAATGGTCACATATGTGTACAATTTTGAATTTTGAATTTTTTTTTCGAAAAGTTTAAAAAATTTCATATAAGCTGTTTTTATCACTTATTAAGACATGAAAATAACGGAAAATAATATCAAATATTTTTTTTGACCAAAAAGAAAAAGTCAGGTCCTAAAGGGTTAAATTCACTCCCTTACAAAATTGAACTGTTTCCTTTTAACATCTAGTTGTAACTGTTTTAAAATCTTCTCTTATCTGGGTTTTATACACGTTTTTTATGTTTATTTCAAGAACAGAAACTGTACCTACCAAATTTGCTTATTTGGTCTTTCTGACAGAAAGTTTCTGCAACGACCTCTCGGCCATAAATCATAAATTAGTATAGCATAATAAACAACATAGGGTGTATCGAATTTTAAAGTGAAAACTAATACCCAACACCTAATACAATTTTAAAACAAATTTTTAAAATCTAATCTAATATTTTGGTAAAGCTTGAAGTTTAAAGTACCAAATGTTAAAAATTAACTGTCCCATATATCGTGCCCATGCATTACACTATATAAATGTAAAAATAATTAGTTAGTTTCGGTCAAGTATTGCCAATAAAACGCAATGTCAATTTAATTACAATTCCTTTAACTTTCAAACTCTTAGTTAAAATGTTAAAATAAATTATTCTAATATGTAATATCTAAAATTTTATAAAAGAGGCAATTTCACCTTTAATTTATTTGGTTTTTAGCAATAGGACCCGCCAGTGACACGTTTTATATTTTTTTACCTACGTATTTACGTATTCAGTTCCAACTGTCAATCAAATCCGATGTCATACTCATTTTTACACTTTTTCGATAGATTTAGGCACAGCACGACCTGTAATGTAATTACGACTAGAATGACGTTTTCTCAATTTGGCGTTAATACGAAAACAGGAAATTTGATATAAAATGAAAATGTTAATACAATTTCTAACAGTGCATTATACAGGATGTACCAGGTTTTAAAAGCGGATGTAGAAAGTTTTCTACATCCGCTTTGAAAACCTGCTAATAGTCCTTTCTGCAAGGTTAAAATTATACTTCTAAAATATAAATATACATTAATAAAAAAAATTACTCAGGTCGAAAAAATGTCTATATAATATATCGACTCATGCACATTTCAATGTAGGAACTAACATTATCTGAGCAAGAAATATATCCATCTGATTGCTACAAATGTTTTATTTGAAAGATTATGAGTGAGCTAACGCTACAAAAATAATAGATAACGAACAACAAACTATAGTTGTATGGATCGATATTATAGGGTGGATCGATATAAATATATAAATATATAAATATATATATATATATATATACATATATATATGTATATATATATATATATATATATATATATATTAGGGTGATTCATTTCCGCAAAGTTTTTGTTTTCTTCGGTGCTCAAGCAAAATATTAATCTGCATATAGAAAAAAAAAATTCTCAACGTTTGAGCCCTTAATATAAATTTTAAGTACTTTTTTTTCAAATTTCCTATTTTTTTTTCAAATTTCTAATGCTTACCCACCTTTGACAATATTGGAAATCGGTTTAATACACCTTATGGGGAATTTAAGCCCTTAATATAAATTTTAAGTACTTTTTTTTCAAATTTCTTATTTTTTTTTCAAATTTCTAATGCTTACCCACCTTTGACAATATTGGAAATCGGTTTAATACACCTTATGGGGAATTTCACGTTCTTTAAAATTGCTTTTGAGTTTTTTTTGTAACTCGCATTGGTTCACCAGTAGGAGTCGTCAAAGGACAGTTTTTGAAAAAAATCGTTTTTTTTTTAAATTTTTTCTAACAAACCGCAAAAGGTAGGGAGAAAAAAGGTCTGAATCATAAAAAAAAGTTATCCAATCAATATTTAATGAATTTACAGCCATTTTTATAACTGAAAACGTAAGAAATTGATAATTACCAACTCATAATGTTATTTAGATTGATTTTTTCTATTTATGATAATTATCATTATATTTCCCTACACTAAGAAGTTTTTTAAAATTATTGATTTCTCACTAATAATGAATATGAAAACAACAGATAAATTCATAAAAAACAATAAGAAAATTGTAACGTGGATTTTGCTATTTTTCAACATTTCTGTCATATAGCAAAAAAATATAAATGAAGATTATTTAATTTTTTGAAGCGAAATTTGAAATATGTTACATAACCTTCTGTATATTCCGATTAAAGTTTTGTTGTTTTTTTATGAATTTATGTGTTGTTTTCATATTCATTATGAGTGAGAAATCATAATAATTTTAAAAAAGTTCTTAGTGTAGGGAAATATAATGATAATAAATAGAAAAAATCAATCTAAATAACATTATGGGTTGGTATTTATCAATTTCTTACGTTTTCAGTTATAAAAATGGCAGTAAATTCATTAAATATTGGTTGGATAACTTTTTTTTTATGAATCAGCCCTTTTTTCTCACTACTTTTGGCGATTTGCTCGAAAAAATAAAAAAAAACGATTTTTTTTAAAAACTGTCTGACCACTCCTACTGGTGAACCAATGCGAGTTACAAAAAAAAACTCAAAAGCAATTTTAAAGAGCGTGAAATTCCCCATAAGGTGTATTAAACCGATTTGCAATATTGTCAAAGGTGGGTAAGCATTAGAAATTTGAAAAAAAAATATATTTTTTACATGCATTTTAAATGGTAAATCTTTAAATTTAAATAGTAAGTGCTTAAAATTAATATTAAGAGCTCAAACTTGGTGAGAATGTTTTTTCCTATATGCAGATTAATATTTTGCTTGAGCACCGAAAAAAAACAAAAACTTTGCGGAAATGAATCACCCTAATATATATATATATATAGGGTGGTAAAAATTTCATGGCTCACCATTTATCTCGGAAATAATATTATATTCTCTATCTGGTAGTGTCAAAAACCAATATGGCGTAATAGAAAATTGAAAAGTTGACTATCATTGCTCAAAATCTAGAAGGCCTGAAATTTTATTGACAATGCCATTTAATTGACAGCTGTCTAAAATACAAAGCCACCAAGCAGTAGCGTGCCGTGGGTCTAAGGGCGGAGGGGGGCGAACTTTCTTAAAAACAACATTTTTTATATTTGATACAAAATTGTCTACTAATTAGGGCGCCAAATGCGGTCTGCGAAGAAGGGCGGGGGTAACCCTGAAAACAAACATTATACAAAACATGAATATACAAAATGCTTCACAAAATCCTAGCATGTCAAACAAAACCAAAGCATTGGCAATACTGCAATCGTACGCAATGGCTCCGAAAGCTAGTGTTTTGACAGATAACCAAAACATACAAAATAAAAAAACTTTGGTACAATCTAAAAAGAAAAAGAAGAATCTGGGTACGAACGAAAGCTCGTCTGGTTTTGTATGTGTTGAGAAAAGAGTTTGGATCTATTTGCATTGAATACAAAGAACAGTAACTAAATCTAACATTTAATCATTTATCAACACTGCAAATAAAAAAATATTGGCCGTATTCAAGTTTAATGGACCTGAATATGGTTCTATTCAAGATTCGCAGCTTATGTGTCCGAATACTTCGCTGCTCTTATACTTTGTGGATGTTTTAACCTTCATAGTCATTGAATATTTTGTGATGAATAGAAATCCGGTATAGGTAATTCAACGTGCTGAATACTTCTCAATGGATTAAGTATTCACTGTCAAAGTTGATGTATGTTCTGATTTCTATACCTGAGTCAAGTGTTCAAATCTCGTGCTGATGAATATTATTTATTCTATCTTACGTGAACGTTTTCACCTTCATAGTCTTTGAATATTTTTTGATGAATAGGAATTTGATATAGGAAATTCAAGGTGCTGAATGGGTAAAGTTTCTCAATACTTCCCTGAAGTATTTGAAGTCAATGTTGATGTATGTTCTGATTTCTATACCTGAGTCAAGCGTTTAAATCTTGTGCTGATTCATTCTGCCTTACGTGTAGGTATTTGGGCTATGTAAAAATGAATAATTTTATGCTCTCTACTTGAGTCGAGGATTCAAATTCGAAGATTAAGTGGAAGAGAACGTTTTAAGATAGATAGTAGTGACGTCATATACGGTGTGGGCCCTGTTTTTGTATAATAATTTTGTCGAAAATATTGCGATACTACAAAGATTTATTAATTTTTAACACTTAAACATAAGCGGTAAACATATAAATATGATTTCTTTCGATGACTATACTTTGACAAATACATAACCTGAAATGCCTTAAATGTCAAATGAGTCGAGGATTTAAATTAAAAGATTAAGTGGAAGAGAACGTTTTAAGATTCAAGAGAGTAATTAATGAACATAGAAAAAACGACACGACACAGAAGTGAGTTGATCTCTCGTAATATATTGCTGCCGAGTTGCCTATACAAAATTGGCCGAAATAACCTTTAATATTTGAGGCCTGTCAGAGCAAAGTCAACAATCTCCTGTCAGACTAAAACTGAGTAAATTGAGATAATTGATTTTGGTATTTTAAATTCTAGATTTGTAATTTTTTTATATATTATATTGAAATATTGTTGTTGTTAGTCTAGTAGCAAACTACAAGGTCTCCAGGATGCATAGTATAGGTGAAATCTATAATTATAAATTGGAGATTGCTGACTTTGATATAAATTGCTGGAGATTGCTCATTTTGTTGTAAACGTTTAAGGATATTTTGAAAAATAAACAAAAAAATAATTGTATTTTTTTCCTTTAATGGTTATAAAATTTAACTACTTTTTTATAATTCTTAAAACAATAAAACGTATATATACCTATTTTAAATATATTTTTAAGTGCAATTTACTGCAATAGAACTTACAGTATGTACCAGTAAAAAAACACAAAATTAAATCTTTAAAATACGATATAACATCAAATGTTAGGATATCAGGTGACACAAATTACTAATTTCTAATGATGGAATTGGAGATTGTATACTTTGCTGCAAATCTATCAGTGAAGATTGTCGACTTTGCACTAAATGTCATTTTTAAAATAGGATTTTAGGCAGGATTTAGCTCCTTTTGCAGCACATAAACTTTATCATCTTATAGATAATTAGTTGAAGTACAGTCTCCGCCAAAAATCTAATTTTTGACCAAAAGTGGAGATTGTCGGTTTTGCTATGACAGGCCTCATTTATTGTTATTAATTCTTGTCAATCAATTCCAACTATAGAAGCTTGCTTTCATTTTTATCAACAACCCTTATAGCGCCTGCATTAACTTTTTTTTTTTAAACGAATGCAAATGATCCACTAATGATCCACTAACACTCAAAGAAGTATCATCTGAACAAATTGCCAAAGCGTTTATCTTGATTTCAACGAATGCAGTAGGTTGTGATGCTGAAGCCTGGAAACTTGTCCTACCATATTGCATAAAACAATTTACACACATAATAAACAAGTCTATATTAACAGGCGAAACACTCCAAATATGGAAGACAGCCCGAGTGAAAACCAAAAAACGCAAATCCAAATAACCTAAGTGATTTTATACCAATAAGCTTGCTACCAACCGCATCTAAAGTTCTAGAACGTATAGAGCATGATCAATTGATTGAATTTGTAAGTAAAAATATCCTACCAAAACACAATCAGGTTTCAGAAAACATTTTACCACAAACACATCTTTACTTAAGATAACCAATGACATGATTCGTGCTATTGATAATTCACCATACAAATACTACTGGATACAGCAAGGCATTTGATGTCATAAACCATAATTTGTTGATTGCTAAGCTACAATATTACAACTTTCATCCAACAGCTATCAAATGGGCCTCTCAAATCGAAAACAATTTGTTGAAGTTAACAATGTTAATTTTTACTTCGGATATGTGCAATTCTATTAAAAACTGTGTAGTTCACCAGTATGGAGATGACACGCAGTTATATTTTACCCAGCGGACATTAATGCAATCTCGGAAATTAACATAGATCTTCAAGAAATTAGTACTTGGTCAAGAAATCATGGACTGTTAATTAACCCCACAAAAACTATATATTTATATGTGTCGGTACTCCAACCTTACGAAACCAGGCATTGATTTTAAAACACTCTGAGATTTTACTAAATAACAATGTGATAAGTTAAAGACTGTGTTAAAAATCTAGGTGTTATGTTTGACTCTTATTTAAAATTTGACTCTCACATAAGAAACAAACTTAAAATGGCATATGCCAAACTCAAGTCAATATATAGTTTTAAATATTTTTTAAGTAGTAATGTCAAATGAAAACTGTCATGTAGTGTAATTTTTAGTCTTTTTAACTATTGTAGCTGGGTCTATTTTACTATAACTGATCAAAACTGGCAAAAATGTGTACAAAAGCTACAAAAGAGCTGTTTTCGATATTCTTTTAACACAAATTATCGTGGTCATATTACTCGCCATTATTTTCAAAACAACACTTTAAAATGCAGCTGTCTATTCTTAATATATTATTATATGGTGTTTTAGTATTTAAAGTAGTCAAAACAGAGTCTTCATCTTATTTGGACGATTTACTTATAAAACGAAACTCGCCATTATATTCAAAACAACACTTTAAAATGCAGCTATCTATTCTTAATATATTATTATATGGTGTTTTAGTATTTAAAGTAGTCAAAACAGAGTCTTCATCTTATTTGGACGATTTACTTATAAAACGAAACCAACGTCACAGCTTAAATGTAAAAAATAATCAGTATTTTTCAATTCCTAGTCATAGAACCTCGAAATTTGAGAAAAGCTTTGAATATTTTGCAGTAAGAATTCTTAACAAATATCACGATATTTTTACCTCAACATACTCTGTAAATAGTTTAAAAAAAAATACTCCAATCCACTTTGCTAAGGTCAATTTTAGTGCAATCTACCTTGTTATTTTTTTGTATTATTAAGTAGGTTTAGAATGGAAGAACAGCATCAGCTGAATTCTAGCCTTTGTATAAAATATTGTTTTTATTTATATTTTTGTGCAATGAAGATTATTAATTAATAATAAAGATTATTATTATTATTATTATTATTATTATTATTTGTGTATATCATGTAACAATCTATCAAATTAGTTGTTAAATTGTTTAATCAATTAAAGTTGGTAGAAGTTAACTTTTAAAATTAAATCAAATAATTTATTTTCAGTTTTCCATTTCACGTCAAAGTCAACGTTCTACATATATTGTTTTTTCTGCTCCTATTACGGAATATAACCATTCTAATATCACTTTTTAATGTGGAATGACATATATTCCTAAAAGTATTACAGAATGAATTATTTTATCATCGGATGACGAAATAAATATACTTCCACACATACGTATACCGCTTATTTCCTAAATTTTGTATAGATGACCTTGTTCCCGTTTCTGAGGGGAACTTGTTGTTTTGGTGTGCCATTTTTCTTTATGCGCATAGTCAGTTCATAAGTGGGGGATTTAAAATATATGATACCATAGACATCACATAGAGAAATTGTCAACTAAATAAAATTTAGGTTATATCAAATTTTTCTAAATCATTGGCTTAAATTGCATGGGTTAAGCTTACAAGCATTTCTGTGATTTGGCTTTATAAAAAGCAAAAAGTGGCATAATATGCATATTATGTATAATCCACTAAAAATCTCGTAAAAACAATGGGAAAAAAATGCTAAAACAATTGGTATACAACAGAAAACAAACAAAATGGTTATTTAATTAAAAACCATTGTAAAATTGCAAGCAATTGTCAATCCTTCCTGTTAGAGTGCCATTCCATTTTTTTCCCCTTCACCACCTCGCCAAGCCAATTCCACCGATGCAATGAGGAAAAATTTCTTTTGAAGTCCCTCATCCCATACATCTATCATTTTCTGCAATTCATTTTTTTCCAAAGCTGCAGCACTCCTTTTTCGGTTTTCTGGTATTTTTTGAAGGATCTTTCTTTTGGCATCCCTGGCTGCACGGGTAGATTTAAAAGCTATATCTTTAAAAGGATTTATGGCTCTATGAAACTCTTGTACAATTTTTCCTGTAGCAATTTTGCGGTAACATTCCACATTGTCTTATAGTCTGTACCGTTTATTTTTTCATATTAAATGCCCAATCCAGTAATATTTTAGCCAATTCACCTTCAGACGTGTTTTCCAGAATTTGGTAATTTTTTAATTTACAAAACTCTTCAAATTGTCGCCGATTATCCTTCACCGCCTGGTCGATATCTTGTAACTGTACAGCCCCAAAGCAACTCATTTTTGGAATGAAATTCACGATATTCACTTAAACATCAAATCAATATTTTGACATATCGCACATGGGCGACAACAGTGTCATAAGTAGTAAAACCTTAATTCCGAGATAATGACAAGATTTTTGAATAATAAAATTCTCATATTTCTAAAAGTAATTACAGTAATTTTTTGCAAAGGAAGAACCACACTAAGATTCTGAGTCAGTAAAAAAATAGATTTTAGAAAATACTCTTTTTGAATAAGAGCTATTTGTAGATGTGTCTGTGTTGTCGAAGAAGGTGTGCATCAATTTTGGAGATATGTCTGTGTTGCTGAAAATATGTGCATGAATTTTGCAGATATATCTGTATTGCTAAAAATGTGTTGATCAATTTTTTAATTATTTATTCTTTTATTGTTGATTATGAATATTTCCCAGTTCTCTTACGTATCCCGCCACTGCACAGCATTGCCTGTGTTTGGTGGATCCGAATTTTCACCCCGGCTGGTAAATCTCGCCTAGGTACAATTCGAAGTCCTCCTCAACCAAGGATTTAGTAATTACCCTATTTAATTGGGGTTGGTTGGTTAGTACGCTCCTAGGACTCGTCCTTGCTGGTCTTGAAGTACTTCCTGTTCGTATATGTCCGAGTCGGATTCCGAGGTTGCCTAGTGTAGATCTGAACATGAGTAACTAATGACTGCTTATATGAGCCCTTTATGAGTTCTTTGGCTATGCTTGTTCTTCTTATAGAAACTGTTGGCGACTAATTAATTGTTACCTGGTGGAGTTCTTTATCAGTTGAGGTTGTGAATTATGAATTAAAATTTAGTTTTTGGGTAATATTAAGGTCATCCAATTTTGGTAAGTTTATCCAGCCTTAGACTTCAGGTGCATTGACATGCAGGTGTTGTGAAATTATTATTATTCACAGGTAGAGCACTTTGGGACTTAATCCAGGAGGATGTGCCACACGCAATTTGCACCCTTTTTGCACTTGGTTCTGGTAGATCACGTGTAGAATTATTAATTGATTTCATGAATTTGAACAGCGATAGCGGTGGTAGCACTATGGAAATACGAACGCGTTAAACGAGACCCTAGACACACGACCGTTTGCCTTAAGGTGAGGAGCGTCACTTATTCATTCTCTTATTGTTGTCGACTTTAATTTTACTAACCTACGCTAACAAAATTACTGTCACAACTTACTTATGACACTGTGGATGAAAATTTTGATGGGGATTATATAAATTGCAGACGGACACAAGTCTCCATCTAGGGATTAATTTTAAAAATATCTTTATGCGACTGTTGCAGCATAACGACTGTTGCAGCATAAACTATGAGTAGTTTTACACTTATTGCACTAAAAACCCCAAAATTCAGTTTTTTTGACTTATGACAATGTTGTCGCCCATGTGCGATATGTTAATTAATAAACTTAGCGACGAAACAATTAAAATCAACAGGAAAAAATTATCGAATTATCGCTTTAGGTTCCCTCAACAACAATGCCTCAACAATTTCCCAAAAATACAGAGAACTGTCAAAAAAAATAATCATATATTATATCACGAGAACTATGAATTTATCGGTTAAACTAGGCTCAGTAGTTTTTTGTTTGGTTTTTGTTGAAAAATGTTGAATGCAAAATAATTTAATAAAATCACGAGACCGATTATTTTGCATGAAACTATTTTCCAAAAAGAAAAATCAAATAAAAAACTTACTGAGCATAGTTTGACAGATTAAATTTATAGGATGAGTTATATACGTCTAGATTATTTCTCGAATTAAAGGAAACTATTTGACAATTCATAAAATCTGACGTATGTGTCAAAATTTATAAATATTTTTTAAAGAAAATTCCATTGATGTGATGTAATAAGTAACAATTGATATTTCGTAAACTAGTTAACTTATTTTTTATTGTTTTTTTAAAAATGTTTGTTAAAACAACAAAATAACACCATAAAATCGTAAACAAAAATCCAATATGGAGGTTAAAATTTAATCGCTGTTAAATAGTTCTAGTGATTTAATCGCTTAATAAAATTTATTCGAAAATTCAAGGCTTTTGATTGGTTCATATTATAATGAGGGAAATAATCATTATAATTATTTTTATGAAAGAAAGAAGAGGAAAGCGATTTTATTTTATGTCTATTCTTGTGAAGCGGCAAAAGTGACAAGTCCTTAATACTTATGGTAAACAACGAAAATTTATCTGCTCTTTTGTAACAAAATATAAAGGTAGTACTAAAAATATAGTGATTTATTCCCTACCACATTTATTAATTAAATGAATAAAAAGACTAAACTGTATTCATTCATAAAATCAACCTCTAACAAAAAGTTATCAATAGGCTAATCAACTAGTTTTTTTTTACATTTGATTTACCACTCAGAGAAAAAGCTTTTATATTGTAAATGGGTTAACCATTGAGCTAATTGTATACTGTATTGCAATACCTGAATTACAGCTATGATCAAATGAATGATTGTCCTACTTTTATTTGTGCAAACCTGCTTAAAATTAGTTCAAACATAAGAAGGCATTCAATTAAATTATGATTCTATTAAATACGTATTCAAACTTAGTTAGTTAAAACATAAGAAATTATTTAATTGAAGCCACAATGAATCTTAATGAAAAATTGGCATAAATAAAGTTATGGTTTCTAATGATCGGCTACATTAATGCAATCAAAGCTCTATTTCCTTTAAATATGTATATTCTTGTGCAAATATTAGTTGTATAATACATACATATGAACTTTAAATAAAATGAATTTTGGAAACTGCTTCTGGTAGTCTTGTGTGCACAGGTTTTTCGATCCATGAAATTAAATTGTTCTGTTTTCTGTAGGAACTATTAGGAACCCACTAGAAGTGTTGGTGATATTAGGCTCTAATAAAGTTGCTGACCCATTAGCAACATTTACTGTACTGGATGTGCAGGATCTGTCTGCCATGGCACATGGTTATTCTAAAACGAAATAGGAATTTCATCTTATGTATTTAGAGGCGAATCATAAAGATTGCTAAAAGTCCTAAAGCAATATATACTTTCAGGACGCCCTGCAAGGATATCATGATGGTACTAAAAGACTCTGACTATTTATAAATAAATAAAAACTTCGTCCATTTAAGCAAAATAGCTATTTTAAGGCATGACACCGAATATCAAGATAAACTGTGTCCATGGTATGAGTACACATTTACCTTTTTGTTATTATTTAGATATAATTGAGTAATTAAATTACTGGATAATGCATGGCGGACATACAATTAAAAAACATGTACGATTTACCTTGAAAATTCGGGATTAGGAAGAACAACCCCCAAGAAATTAGCAAATATAACAACCAAACACTATCCCATCCAGAGATAACCCATACACTTACATCAATCGGCGTCACCATGGTGACGAAATACCGTAAATCAGTTGATCACATTTAGTTATAGGCACGAAATCGATTGCAGGATGCCGATGTGTGGTGTGGCAATTTTAGCAATCATTAAATTGAATATAGGCCGCATTGAAAAAATAGGAATGACAATTACTTACTTTACCTTAGTTTACATTGGAATAAAAATCATAAACATTAAAAGAAACAAAAACTATTCTTATTTCATTTATTTTTAATTTTTGGTTGAAGCATTATAACTTTTAATATAAATCAATGATATATTTAATTAAATATTGTTATTTTACCTTGATCAGATAAACTTGCAATGCAATCATTTCTAAAATTTTCAAGGAATTACACATTTCCATTAGGTTTAAATCTAAAGAAAGAGTAGTAATTCTAACTTAATAATATTTTCATCCATCCCTTACCCTCCAAACATATTTGATTGAATAAACTTTAACTTTTATTGGAAAAATGAAAAAAAAAATCAATTATAGCATTGTTATTGACCATATCAAAGCGTTTTTTCTGTGCACGTTTACAGTTGACATCCACTACATTAAAAGTAGAAATGACAGTATGGCGGTAAAAGCACAGAACCATAGACATATTAAAAGAGTGGACACATATCACCTACTGTTGTACAACAATATATTAAATTGAGGTGTGGAAAAACTGAACCTTTTCCGCTAGATGGTTTTAAGTACCTACATAATAAACTTTATTAAATCATTTTATTTTTAAAAAATTAAACAAGAAATATATTTTAATTACTTCATTAAAAATCTTTTGATCTGCTTCATTTTTAGTAAATTTTTGAATGCTAAATGCATTAAATTCAAAATGACAAATGTCTATTTTTTTAGAATTTCTATTGGAGGGGGAGCTCCACAGTGGTTTCAATATTTTCTGTGTGGCATAAAAGGAATATTGGATGTTTTACCGAAAACTGACACTTTCAAAGGCATGAAAGTAGCAGTTAGTGGCTGCGTCCCTCCTAGTGCAGGACTTTCAAGCAGTAGTGCTCTAGTTAGTGCCGCAGCTTTGGCTACTGCTCACGCCAATGATGTAAGTACTGTATACAATATATAAATAAATATAGGTATTTATTAACTGCCATGTTGGGTTAAGTTAGAAAGAGGTTTAGGTTTAGGTAATTTGGGAATGGGACGATATCCTTTTATTGGATTTTCATCCATCGATAAAAGAAAATATTCTATAGAAGCCATTCCCGGGTTTCAATAATTGTTTTTTAATCAAGTTTGAGGCTTTATCCAAATTTTTATTTTTTTCTTAAAACTAAAAAGCCAATAGGCAGTTTCTTTATTTGAGATCACAGCATTTACGTCGCGACGTTAACAATCTAAATTTTGGAATTTTATGACTGCTTCGTCATGTGGATAACATTTTAGCGAAAAATTAAAAAATCAAAACAAAAAGATGACTTTAAAGATTAATTTTTCAGTTTTTAAAAATTCTTAATTACACGAAAAATCCTTCTTATTTTTGTTATCTTAAAGAACCTCTACATAAGCCTTGCTGAAATTTGTTTAAAATTTTGTAGTATTTGTTAAATTTTTGTTGGTTGTCTATATTAAGTATAATTTTTGCAATTTTCTAAAAACCGTTAATAAAACATAATTTATTATTTAAACACTAAGCTCCTAGTTTTTAATCAACTTTTGGCTTTCAATAAAATTTCCCTGGATAGTTCTTTTATAATGTCGAATCAAATTGGTTTTTACCTTAAATAATATTGTGTTGGTTTAAGAAATTAAATTGGTCTATATTTTCTTATATAGGTTTTATGAGCAATACATTATTTTTATAGACATTCAAAATGAAATTTTTTAGACATGCAAATACTGTTGTCGTTAAATCTCATTTGACATATGAAATTGTCTTTCTACATAAATTAAATGTAACATATAAAAGAATTTATAAGAAAATACGACTCTAATTTACAAATGAAGGATAAAAACTGGTTCATTTCATAGAAACTGCATATTTTAATATATTTGAATGGGTTTATGTTTAAACGTTTAGAGCGAATACGCGTATAAAGCTTAGCATGTAATTCAGTAGAAAAACATAGCAGCTGGTTATAAAATATGGTGAGCGAAAATAAAACCCAAAAATGTAATTGGTGTATACTTCATTATAGTATGTTAATTATTATCTAGATCTACCCCAGAAAGGTAAAAATGAGCTATTTTTAGTTAAAGAACCCTTGTTATAGTTAGTGTCCGACCGAAGCTTTGGCTTCGGCCAAAAAAAAAGTTTATATACAAAAGTGCTCTTTTAGTTCCACCCTTACTTCTTAAGAAGTCCCATAAGCCAACTGAATGGCTTGTGCGGGTTAGGGGTAGGAACGAACCGCGGGCTTAAAGTCCCCTCCGAAGGACTATTACGCAATAGGACAAACACAAATAAACAGCCATACCCCTGGTGGGATTCGAACCCACGACCTCCGGCTTGTAGTCAGCAGCACTAACCACTAGACCACCGTCGGCGAACCAGCCGAAATTCCCTAAACATTGAAAAAGTCAGACTTTTTTACTTACAAAAATACCAGACATATGTCTGTGAGTTATACTTATTCAGGCCAATTCACTAACATAAGTCGTTAACGTTAACCACTAGAATCAGTGGTTATCGGGCAATCCGGCCAATCGGGCCGTTTAAATATAACGATAACCACTGATTCAAGTGGCTAACGTTAACAACTTATGTTAGTGAATTTGCCTGATTGTCTGGTTTATTTTGTTTGAACAAATTGCTTAAGTTTAACACATTACAGTTAAAGGTGCACCTTTACTTTACTACTTTTGCCTACTTTTGCCTATCCAGGAGAAAACGCAAGATTTTACAATTTGGTTCAAAATAAAGCTCTATTCGGGTATTAGTTGAATGGTTATTAGGCCTAGATTGTAAAATACTTTTTGAATGATCTGTCATTTTGAAAGTTTTGAAGTTTTTTTCGAAATGTCATATTTAACCCATTTGCGCCTACCGTCCTTTTAAAAGGACTTCAAAAAGAAACCTATATTTTGCTGATTCAGCTGACGGTTTGAAGATGTCGCCAGTGTTACGTTATATTTAGTTGACATCTTAAAGAAGATCAATCGCGATCGTTAGGATTTTGTTCAATTTTGGATTGATAGTGACGATTAAAAAACACTGTGTTTCTAGTGATTTCGCAATGAGTGACTCAAGGTAAGATATGTTAAAACTCGTTTATTTTTTCGTTGTTGTTTTGATTATTTTTAACAAATAACATAATATACTTAACTTTTTTTATATTTGTGTTTATGTTTCACACTTCTGGATCAATCCAGGAGCGTTCAATTGAACGAGTGCTTTTAAAAGGACGGTAGGATTATATGCTACTATGCGTTTTTTTTGCATGTATTGGAAAGAGCCACTAACCATGGCACAACTCTTGGAAGAATTGGAGAATGACTCTACGCCGGACTTTCCTACAGACATTATAATTTTTCCACCCGAAAATGCCAACGAAAACTGTGATACCGATGGCAACTGGTACTATACGTGGAAACCGGATCCCTCAATCTCCATTTAGCAATGCTAAAGTTCTGAAGAAAAAGACTCGAGGTACATTTGAATGGGGTGTTGCCGATAATGAGATCGCTTTATGCAAATGGAACGACAACAGCGTTGTTACTTTAGGCACCAATGCATGTTGAGTTTTGCCAGTAAATAAGGTAAAACGATTTTCACAGGCTGAAAAAAAGCATGTTTATATAGATCAGCCACAATTGATCAAGGCATACAACGAAAATATGGGAGGTGTAGACCGTAGTGACCAAAACATAAGCCAATATAGAGTTTCAATACGAGGAAAAAGTGGTATGTACCGTTATTTTCTCACTGTGTCGACATGGCCTCACAAAACTCATGGCATCTCCATAGAAATGATGGTGGTACCCTAGACCAACTTCAGTTTAGGAGGGACCTAGGGACACAGCTGCTCGAAACATACAGGAAAACAACTAAGAAAGGACCTTCGAAATTGCCAAAAACCGCGCACCAATTCTCACGTTATGATAGACTAGATCATTTAGTTACATATCACGAGAGTCAGCGAAAATGTGCTGTGTGCCACAAAAAAGCAAATTTTGTATGCCAAAAATGTGACGTTGCTCTCCATCCAAAAAACTGTTTTGTGACCTATCATACTAATTAGTTTTTAAGTATTTAAGTGAGTTGTATTTTGCTATAAGCATTTTGTAAAATATATAAACATATTTTCAAATATTTATTTATTTTTCGAATAGTAGCCCTTTATCCTACCGTCCTTTTAAAAGGACCACTGTTTTTTTCAATACTGGAAATCAAAAATTTTTTTTATGATTTTTTCTCGACTTATGGGACCTCCTATTAACCCTTTTTAAGAAAAAAATATACAAAATTGGAAAAAAATAGTTTTAGGGTCAAATGGGTTAAGGCAATTTTTTTGATTTTAAAGGTTTTTTTTTAATTTTTGTTTTGTTTAATCGTTTGAGCTGTGGTGCCCATAAATTGGCAGAGTAATTTTAAAATACCCTGAGAACAAGAAACGTTTATTATTAAAAATCAAAATATTTGAGTTTTTTTTTAATATATATATATATATATATTTATATATACATACATACATACATATACAGTGTGACCCATTTGTTTGCAACTCACCCCTGTAAAATCTTTATTTATTGTGCGATTTTAACCGTATTTGTTTTAAAGTGTAGATCTTGATAAACTGTTTGGAGCAAAAAACGCCATATTTGTACAAAATACAAGGCCTACTATGTCAGTTTTTAAAAGTAAATTTTTAAGAATTTATATTAGTGATTTTTTTCAACAAAATCTAAGCACGGCACTGGATTCACCACCCCTCAAAACGATCCTTTACTAAATTTTATTGAAAAATTTTAAGTAGAAAAATGCACAATAATATTTACAACATTTTATTCTGTCAAGTTATCCATGAAAAACACATTGAAATAAAATTAAACTCACAGTAACATTAACACTATTAATCGCACAGTAAATAAAGATTTTACAGGGGTGAGTCGCAAACAAATGGGTCACACTGTATATATATATATATATATATATATATATATATATACAGTGTGACCCATTTATTTGTTTATATAAAGTTCTATTTGTGACAAAACACAAGATCTTCAATAAGTTTTACAATTTCGCCCTGGTGGGTAAAGTTTGCAAAATAGCAAAATATTGTTAAATTTTACTCTGGTCTAACAATCTTTCGTTGTCTGGGCAGCTGTTTATAAGTGAAATTAACTTTTTTTGTTTTTGATAATTACATTATAAAATTTGATACATTTGTTGAGTTTGATATTTTTCAATGTTTTACAAAATCTTGACCCACAGTGCACCGGCAGGCAGCCGGCCAGCCTCCGAAACTAAACGACTTCAGCGCAACGCGTAGTTCCTGCTTCCCGCTTCCCGCCCGAATCGCGATTGTTTAGACTAAGTTATAATTTTTGGATATGTCCTATTTATATTTTAACAATATATTAAACGGAATAACACTTCACTATTTATATTGTTATATATATTTTTTTAGTTTAGTCAAGTCAATTTTTATAAACTTTTAAGTCTTATTAACCCTAGATCACTCGCGCACCTAAGCCAACGTTATCACTCGCGCCCCGGTCTTTTCGACCGATTCACGATTTTTGCAGTTTAAAAAAATATAAAGAGTTATGATATTTTTTTATTGTTTATTATAATAATATAATAACAATACAAAACTTTTAAAGCGTGAAAAAATATTATTTTTTAATAAAACAAAAAGAAAAAGAAAAAAGTTTATTATTTAAAATTAAAATATTCTTTAAAAGTTTGAAACGGGGTGCGACGTATTGAAGGTTTTTAGGAATTGTCACGGAGCCATAAAATCCAGACATGCGCGTTTCGAATACTATGTAGAAAAATCCAAGAGGTCGGTCAAAAAGACCAGGACGCGAGTGATCTAGGGTTAAACCTTCGGCTTCGGCTTCGGCCTAAGGTTGCGACAAGAGCCCAACCTTCAGTTTCGGTCAAAAACTGACATTTGGTCGGACACTAGTTATACAGGGTGTCCGGGAAAAGGAGGTCAATCCGTTAACCATATATTCCTTGAGTTAAAACAATAAGACTTTCATAATACCATTTTTTAATTTAGTGCTTCATGTTCGATATACAGGGTGACAAAAAAATCAGTTTTAAATTTCAAACTTTGTCGCCCTGTATATCGAACATGAAGCTCTAAATTAAAAAATGGTATTATGAAAGTCTTATTGTTTTAACTCAAGGAATATATGGTTAACGGATTGACCTCCTTTTCCCGGACACCCTGTAGTATCATAGGATAGGATAGGAAATTTAATACAGTTAGGTACACCTTTGACGTTTTTTTAAACTTGTAAAGTACACTATGTATTTTCGTAACCCGATTCTTTAAGTATACTGAAATACTTGTTTTGGCATATTCGTGATCGTCTAGATAATTTACTTACTTTATAAAAATTAGGACTCTACGTTGTGTATTTACTTACATTGATAATAACGATATTTTGAAATTGGTCAGGTTTAATGAAACACAAGTATTTAATTTTAAACCCCTGATTAAATTTAAGCAAAGACAAAGGGGTGGCCCGTTGAGTCAAAGCCATAAAAACCCTGTCGACTTACACAATTCAAATAAAAATAAAATACAAAACAAAACATAGTTATATGGGTCATAATCACAAGAATACAGTATAAATAATAAGTGAATAAAATAACATAAAAAGCGGATAAACATATTTCATATAATTTGAGTGTTTTTATCAATATTCAAAACATTTTGTACTCAGGTAAAATAGTTATAGTAGAGATCGTCATTTTATGACGGAGTGTTGTATTTGTTTACCTTACCACGCATCTTCGAACTATTGAACGAGGATACGATTTTATATAAATAAACTACAGCAGCGACATATTTCTGATAGAGAGAATTCATATGCTTTAACCAAGTGCAGATATTTAACCGTAGCCAATAACCACACTATGGAACAATTGCATACTCTGCGAAGTAATATAACGACAGCTATGGTGGTCCTATCTCACTAAAGTGTCGCTATATCACAATATGTTCAAATATTCTTACAAAATCAATGCCCAGAACAAGACAAAAGTATTGCGAAAATATACAAACAATTCTGCACACAGAGTTTATATAGGTAATAACATAAAAACACTATTTTTCTTCTAAGGATAAATCCTTTTGAAATAATGCTAATATATTACCCATGTTCAAATATTCATGCATGAGCACTCTCCAAACATAAACACAAATACAAATATAGACACAAATAAAATAAACAATATGCAATAAAATAAAATGGTATAAAATATAAATAAAATACAATAAAATAATAAATAGGAGAGCGTCATAACAAGAAACACCGAAACATGGCCCAAACTCTAACCACCAGAAAGTGTCGCGCTGGATAATAATATAAAGAGATTTTTATCATATATAGTAACGTTAAAGTCATTAACAAATATTCCAAATAAAGCGCTAAGATAAGCAGTTTAAATCAAAGTCTCTATCCAGAATCTATCAAAAGACTAAACGATACTATTACCTTACCATGATATGACCTAATGGTAATATCAAATTTAATAATAATAATAATAATAGCAATAATAATAATAATAATAACAATAGCATTTTATAAACCTTACCCAAATAATACCAATATTATAATAATAATATAATTGTTAAAAGCTTTAGCCTGAGTACAAATGCAAATATTTAAAATAAATAAATACCTTAATACCGAGATGATACACTGAGTTTCCTAAACAAATAAAATACATTTCAGTTAAATAAAGTCATACAAAGTTATACAAAAGGAAACAGCAAAATCAAGGCCAGTCTAACTCAAAATAAAAAAATACAAAATAGTAAAATTTAAGTCAAATGTAATTCAGTGTATATGAGACAACATAAAGATTGGAACTCAGTGTATGCGCGATCACAAGATATTAAACCAAAATAATGAAATAGTGATACAATAAAAATCATTACCAAAAATCACTCGCTATTTACACACATTAAAATGATTAGGACCCAAGAAACTAGCAATGATAAACGTCATAGACCAAAATGCGAATTAAATAATGATGTTAAAAATTATAAGCAAAAATGTATTAAGAAAACCCAAAACGAGGAGTTGTTTATCATTACTAGCAAATATTACAATTTATAAAAGTGTACATACCTAGTTATAGCAGAAAATCGGTAACAATCACAAAAACTATAACTATATTATAATATATTTCACAAACGTTTTAACAGGAGTATCTCGAAGGGCGAGCAAAAACTGTGTATTATTTCATAATCTAGCTTTTAAACATCTCAGCCACTTAAGCAAGAATGTGTAACATAAACAGATCACCCCTAATATTTCGACGTTCAGATACAAAGAAGTAAAATTTTAAAATGCAATAGGATTTTAAAACATAAAATAACTTAAAACTATAATATTATTTTTAGTGGATTATTTAAATTTTCCTTGGTTAAAATAGCGCCAAATTTGAATTTAAACTATTATGTACCACAGGACCCTTACAAACTATTAATAAAAAACAAAAAAATAGGAATATCTTCGTCCTCTTTCTAAAAAATAAATCATTTTTCCATGTTTCCCCCTTGATGTACTGGCATTATCCGATCAGTAATCAATAACGGACCCAGTCACTTCAAAAGTAGTTCACTGCAGAATAAGATATTACAATTAAAAATAATTTAACCACTATGTGCAGTTCAAAAAATAATATCCTTATTGAGTGTACATAACCAAGATCATGGATATTGGCCGATGTAATTTTCAAAAATATTTTAGACAATAAGTTGTAATTTTAAAGTTAACACACTGTAAAAAATAATTAACACAACTTTACACGCGCCAACACCAAACTGTGTGTCCACACGAAATCGTGTAAAATTTTAACACAGCATCAGTGTGTTGATTTGTTTTTTATATCGTGTAATAATTTAGACGAAGAATAATTAAACTTTACACATCGGGTTGTGTAATTTTTAAACAACTTTATGTATTAAATTTAACACTAGTTGGTGTTATTGTTTAATATTTTAGCGTGCTAAATTTAACACTAAATTCGGTAGATAAATAAAAAATTACGTTTAAAAATATTTTTATTTCAAAAAATATTGTATAATTTCATTAAGATATAAGATATAATATATTTATATAAAACAAATTATTAAAAACATTTAAAAAACCAAATTATAATACTGTAGAGTTAAAAACAGTCCTGGGTTAAATAAATTCTGTCCTGCTTAGCTAAAAGTCCGCATCTACAATATTAAGTAATAAAGGACAAGACAAAATCATTTTATAAAAATTTGCCAGTAACACATGAAATTTTATTTTCTTTAGGTAAGTTAATTTTAAACAATTATAATTAACTTACCTAAAGAAGATACAATTTCATGTGTTACTGGCAAATTTGCCATAACCCACTTTGTTTCGTGTAAGAAGCAAAAGGGTACAAGTGCAAAATTATACAAAAATCTGGATACTTGCAAGTATTTTTGTATTTTTGTTTGCATTAATCAAATGCAGAACTCGTACCATTTTTACCTTATAAGAGAATTAAAAAAAAAATTTAAACTCTACAACTACTCAATTCTGCACTTAACTTATTTTTATGCTAAAATGAACTGGTACCCTTTTGCTTCTTACCCCTTCATATGTATATGGATATGTTTATTTACTTTGCATTACAAAATAATCTTTTATAAGAAAAACACCAGCACAATATATCTATAAACGCACAAAAGGCAAACATGCATAAAACAAGCAAATACAATGGCGATTAGCTTCGGCACTAAGGGTGGGGCAAATTTTACACGATATTTGTTAAATTGTACACAACTTTGTGTAGGATAACACGATATTTATTAAATATAAGTTTATAACACATTACAAGTAATTACACGTTTTAGTGTTGATTCCCAATTAAGGAACACTCGTGTAAAAGTATTTATACGATTTTTACACACAAATTTTAACACATATTTTTTGCAGTGCATAGGCAAACCTTCTCAGTTTTTCTAAATAAATTCATTATTTTAAATATATACCTACTAAAAGTAAGTTTAATATTATTGTGCATATTGAGAAAACCGACTTATTCCTTATAGGTACACCCACTGAAGTATCGTAATTCCCTTATGTCTAATAGCCAAGATGCGGAGTGGGAAAACTTCATTAGTATCCCTTTGTGTTTTGTAAAGTTACGCAGTCTAATTGAACAGTATTCTGTTATGTTTTGCTCCACTTAGGATAGATAGCTGCCCAAACTATTTGATCGATGATACCTTTTGTTATGTATGTTTTCTTTTGGGTGTGCCATTTTTACATATTTCACTCCTTCTTAAAGAAATATCGAATAACACATGAACTTGTAAAATACTTTGGATAAAAACCAAAATTGATTTTCCGCGTCGCGGCGTCATGTTAAAATGGCAAACGTTTCTTGTTTATTTAAACCTAAAAGTTATGAATAGATTTATACAAAATGTATGGATTACCAAAAATAAAGGAAATTGATGAAATACTTTTAACGTTGACAGATTTCTATCAATACGCATGATTGATTAGATAAAGTTTTGTTTCGTAAAATATCCGACAACAAGTTCTGTAAAAGCTATTTTTGGATTATTGATTTATAAAGTTGTTTTATTTCAATAATATAATGTTTCATCTTTCCACAAGTTTGTTTTTGTATTTTATCTTTAAATGTTTTTAACAAGTGGGATAAATAATGAAAAATTAATTAAGTGCAGTGGTTCCTATGAAAATGTTTTTCACAATGAATGTGTACAAGTTCAAAAAACCAACATTGAAGACACTTAACACCATTGGATAGGATTAATATTTTTATGGCCTCATAGAATGAAAATCTGGTTTCCAAATTTAAAAAAATATGAAAAAAGAATTGGTGAGGTAATAAGAATAAGAAAATAATGCACTTATTGAAAAAAGTGGCGCGTTTTTGAAGGTGAGAACGCCAAATTGCAAGTACATCGAAGTCTTAATTCGAAAAAAATATCTACGAATATAAATACAGCAAGTAAACAACCGATATTGGCAGGCTAGATCGTCCGGGTCTTCAGTGGGCATTGGCAGTGCAATGATGGGTGAAAACATGGATACTAAAAACACAGCGTTATCAAAAAATGCGTAATAGTAAAATAAAAAGACAATTCTGTGAACTGTGATTAAGTGTATGCGGAATTAAAACAATTAATAAAACCTGAGGAATTATCTATTACGATTGACAAAGTTAAAGAAATAAATAATTGTGTTGTTATATCATGACACATTGTGATGCTAGCAATTCCAGTAATAAACTTCTTTAGAGACCAACTGAATTAGACAAAAAAGACTTGGCAGAGAAAATTAATAAACACAATAAAATAAGAGGTTTAGCAAGTACAAATCAGAAACTCGAGGTACTTAAAGGTAATATTATTATCTCTTTTGATCATGGAACAAGGGAGTTCATTTTAAATCTAGGTAAATTATCTGGGAATGTAAAAGACTCGTATCACGTTAAAAGATGCTTTAAGCTGTATTAAGTTTTTTTCTGTATATCTCAAAGTCAATCCGGAGACAAACTGTATATGTATTTTACACAGGTGTGTATGTATACAATTTAATTACCGAAACATAATTAAAAATTCAATAAAATAAAATGTATATATAGGTATACGTTTTTATTATTAAAATGTAAATAGTTATTTTTGATGCTAAATTGTGAAATATTACTGCATTCGAGAAAATATTTGAGAAAGCAAAAGAATTTCGCAATCAAGTAATAAACAACATTTTTTTCGAATTTCACAATATGTGACTTTTACTGAGAGTTTTCGAAAAAATAATTAACAGTTTAAGGAGGTTTGGGCAGTAGATTGCAGGTAAAAGTATAAGGAAGTTGCTTTAAAAGAATAATAATAAGAATAGGAAATAGGAACTCGACAACATTGCGAGTTGTTGATAGTTGGTTTCTATCGTAATGCTTTTCGCTTTTGACAGTTGCAGTGACATCTCTACATGCAGTGATATTTAAAATCTTGTGAGTTGTAAAAACAAATTATTATGTTTTGTAAAACGAATAAAGTCAACGGGTAATTCCATTTATTAGCCACCAATGAGTGCACCTCATATCCTCTAATTTTATTTCTTTTTTAACTGTAAATAGACATGGACCCAAGAAGTGAAAAAAACTCCCCTTTTCTTTTCTCCCCCTATCACCTATTTATACAGGGCTACGCAAAAGTTACTATGCAGACCTAACTTAAAAAAATTGTACTTTTTTTGCTAATAAAGCTATCGACATTAAACAAACTGTTAATTGTTAAGAAAATATTTCTCTTTTAAACCATATAGGACACATTTAGTTATTGATGGCCTAAATGTTCTTTGGGAATTTTTTTAAAAATACAATTTTTTGGCAAAATTGTCTAATTTTATAAATTCATATATTCTTAGAACAACTTGCCAGCAAAATTTTTTTAATGTAGGTTGTTACCATAGATCTTACTCTATATAAAAGCAATGAAAACATTTTCAAATAATATTGGCTAAGAGTTCAAAAAAATATAATAAAAATCCATGTTTTCGAAAAATCACTATTTTCAGCCATTTCATGGTTTAAAAAGGCTATGTTTGAGTGAGTCGATTTAAACCAATTTATGCTTATCATCACATGCACTTATTAGCCTCCAATAACCATTAATAAAATTATTGTGTATTTTGCTTTTAACTGGGCTGTGGCTGGACATATACATCCACAGCCCAGCTATAAGCAAAATACACAATATGCCCACCTGACTTTCAGCCATTTCATGGTTTAAAAAGGCCATGTTTGAGTGAGTCGATTTAAACCAATTTATGCTTATCATCACACGCACTTATTGGTCTCCAATAATCATGAATAAAATGATTATGTATTTTTCTTTTAGCTGGGCTGTGGATGTATATGTCCACCTGTGACTATATCCATATTATTAACCATATATTTCGAAAAAGCGTATTGCATCTTTGATTGACTTCTAATTCATTCTAAATAAAAATATAAAATATAAAAACCACATACAGTGGCGTCGAAAATTAACTACCCGTTTATTTATTTTTTAAATTAAGAAAACATAATCAAATGTACAAAAAATTAATTTAATGACTAAAAGACATACTTTCCATAAACTTTATATTTAAACAAAATAAAACAGGTATTAAATCCTAAATTTGAATTAAACCTAACTGCATATAATTAACTGAAGAAATCATATTTTTAACTTTAACAATCACCTAAAAAACCTATTTACAAAATAAAACAGGTATTAAATCCTAAATTTGAATTAAACCTAACTGCATATAATTAACTGAAGAAATCATATTTTTAACTTTAACAATCACCTAAAAAACCTATTTACTATTTTTTACCTCTAAAAAGTTATATGAATCGGAAAATTTTCTTATGTGTATAATGTCTATCAAGAGGAATAAATTAACGACTTATGGCCTTTAAATGGATTGCAGCAGACTTCACCAAAAATGTTGGTAAAATTAAATAGATACTTTAATTTGTGATACCTACAAATATCGGTTACAGTTGCATCCACTCGCCATTCTATTATTTGATTGAATCTTGTACTAAGGAGGAAAACAAATAATAGAATGGCGAGTGGATGCAACGGTAACCGATATTTGTACGTAGGTATCACAAATTAAAGTATCTATTTAATTTTACCAACATTTTTGGTGAAGTCTGCTGCGATCCATTTAAAGGCCATAAGTCGTTAATTTATTCCTCTTGATAGTTATACACATAAGAAAATTTTCCGATTCATATAACTTTTTAGAGGTAAAAAATAGTAAATAGGTTTTTTAGGTGATTGTAAAAGTTAAGAATATGATTTCTTTAGTTTAATTATATGCAGTTAGGTTTAATTCAAATTTAGGATTTAATACCTGTTTTATTTTGTTTAAATATAAAGTTTATGAAAAGTATGTCTTTTAGTCATTAAATTAATTTTTTGTACATTTGATTATGTTTTCTTAATATAAAAAATAAATAAATGGGTAGTTAATTTTCGACGCCACTGTATGTGGTTTTTATATTTTTATTTAGAATGAATTAGAAGTCAATTCAAGGCTGTCAAGTTATTTTAAAGATGCAATACGCTTTTTCGAAATATATGGTTAATAATATGGATATAGTCACAGGTGGACATATACATCCACAGCCCAGCTGAAAGAAAAATACGTAATAATTTTATTCATGATTATTGGAGACCAATAAATGCCTGTGATGATAAGCATAAATTGGTTTAAATCGACTCACTCAAACATAGCCTTTTTAAACCATTAAATGGCTTAAAGTCAGGTGGGCATATTGTGTATTTTGCTTATAGCTGGGCTGTACATATAGCCACAGCCCAGTTAAAAGCAAAATACACAATAATTTTATTAATGGTTATTGGAGGCTAATAAGTGCATGTGATGATAAGCATAAATTGGTTTAAATCGACTCACTCAAACATAGCCTTTTTAAACCATGAAATGGCTGAAAATAGTGATTTTTCGAAAACATATGAAAAGGTTGGACTCCTCTAACGCCTGAAAGTATAAAACCCGTAATACAATTTTGAAATTTTAAAATAATATTTACTTCGTTTGCTTAAAGAAGCCAACTAAGTAAAGTTTTTGCTACAGATATATGACATCTGGCGATGTCAATACTGATAAACAACCACTTAAGAGCTTTGGAATGCAAAAGGGACCCTTCCAAGTTCAATATTCAGGGGGTGTCAGGTTTTGAGATTCAAAATTAAATTAGTTAAATTATATAAATAATAAATCGGTAACTTATACGAAAATATTATTACACTGTACTACGAGTACCCCCGTATTATGTTTGCACGGAGGTATACCTCTCTACGGGACGCCCTTTTGTTAGAGAATAAATAAACAGTTTATTGTAAATATTAAAATTTATAATTTAAATAGTTAGTTAGTTAAATAATGTGAACTTGTTAGTATTAAGTTAGTAATAGTTTTAATTGTTATGCTCAATACAATTGTTGTAATTTAGTTTTAAGTTTTCAGTACCTAATCTTATTATCGGTCAAAAAAACCGAATAGTTGAACTGGAATTTGTATGTATTATTTTCTAAAGTAGTACCGAAGTCGGTACTGTGCTAATTGTTAAAATATTTTATTGTAAAAACCAATATTTCGAAAAAACCCAATCAACCAGTACAAAAGTTAACTAAGGGCACACTTAAAATTATTAGGTATTTGACTGGGATACTAGACGGCAAAAATATCTATCCCAAATGTCTTTTCCACTTAAAAATGTTAAAACACTATTTTATCTTAATTTTGCCATGTCACACATATGGTTGACTTTTTCCAACATTGGGGAAAGACAAAGAACGATATATGAGAAGGGGCTGATCGAAAGTTGCGTAAGTGGATTTAGACAGTCAGTTTCCAGTTCTGGTTGCGTGTGGACGTTTTTCCAAAACTCCGTTCTCGAATTCAAACTTGTGTGTAACGCCAGTTGTAGCCATCTTGTTTATTTGAATCCGACTCCGCGACATCGCGCCCTCTATCGTACGAACGCTTCAACTTTGTTTAAATTTCCCGCCGCGTGTATGTGCTGACACCTGCTGGACAATCAATTCATTGCAGTGACATTTAATTTCAAAGCCTATCGCCGTGAGTGCTGACACCTGTTAGTAGTTGTGTAGTAACAGTGAACAAGTAGTTTATTAAGTTTATTATTAATCATTTGAGGATCGTAATCAACAAGTAGACCCGAAACTACAGGTATGCCAAGACATGTTATCATTGTAATTGTTTTTCCAACGTAAAGAGAGTAAGAGCCATTTCATAAATAAATTCATAAATAAATTAATTGAACCGGGATATCTACCTGCCTACAGTCCGATAAATCAGGTGACAACACTCTAGTACTACTAATGTTAAACTATTACATTTTCCAACAAATAAATCCCACATCAGGCATATATTGACGCTATGATCTGCAACGGAAATCAATACAACATTTTCTTAAAAGTATAGAGACACCTTGCATTATTAATTGCTTGCATGTATACTAAACGCTTGTTGTGAGGCTGTCAATATACTGTTTAATCTCGTGCAACCTGGGAGTGTGATAATATTAAATTGAAAATACATCCTGTACCTTCCGATATCCTGTAGGATCAGCGGAAAAGGCGAGTCCCAACGATGGAACACCAACATTGAAACGATTCCCACCGAAAAGCTATAGGCAACCACAGAAAAGAGCCAACAAAGGCAATCCTTCCCAATATAAAAAAGAAAACTTCATAAATATTAACACACTTCCGCAGAGACTAGAGTTGATATGTGAGCTGATGATAAGGTACTAATAACCACACCTCTACTTCAAAAACAAAATATAAAAAAAAAATAAATAGAGGCAACTCTCGATCGTAACGATCGCCAACAATATAAACAATAAAAGAGGCCCAAGCCCACTGGAAATCGAAATCGAATTACACCCGTTCATCGATTTGATTTTATAATAAAAAAAGGTTTTACCATCATCCTTTCCATAAAGCAGAGTACCTGTCACTTGATTTTATGACTGTCGGCACGCTTCTGGTAATCCTCCGGCTTAAATACCGACTCGGACGCCAGGTCAACGAACTTGGCAGTTTACTGTTAAAAAAAAAAGGGGTAGAAAACGAAATATTGGTTTCCGCAGTTGTTTTTGTTCTCTTTACTATAAATAAATAATATGGTTATAAATATTTGTTTGATTGTTTGTCACTCTTCCTACTTTATTATGACGAATCGGGGCTAGACGTATTCTAGGCCAAATTAAAGGTAAAAATAGGTATTAAAGGGTAAATTAATTAAACACAACGTAGACCGGGTCCTTTCCATTACAGAAATTGTTGCCTAGTGACCAGGATAATAAAGTTATTTAAAGGAAAAGTGACTGACATGAAAACAAAAGTTAATTAGCCAATCCATAATGACATTCCTTGCAACGGTCTGAGCGCTTAAAAAATTTACAGGTATCCAAGCCATGTCCGAAGAAAATGTAGTTATCGAAAACCCCGAGGAACCAGTCCCAGCGTGGTTCCGCATCTGGGAACATGGGATGCAACAACAGCTGATGCGAATGCAGCAGAGCAACCACGATGCCATCCTCAGCGCAGTCACCAGCCTACGTGAAGGCCACCCCGGTGCGACGCTAAGTGTCGTACAGCCGCCGACCGAGGAGATTATCATGCATGCCGAGTCGCCTGCCTCTCCAACAATTTCGACCGACAGAACTGACAGTTCCTCCGTCGAACAAGCTGCCGTTAGCGACCCAGGACAGGTAGATTTGAAACAGCTGTTGTGGGGTGTAATGACGCAAACTGACCTACTGCCCGACAAACCGACTTTCTGGGGCGATGATAGCGTCAACCCTGTACGGTTCTTAAAGAAGTTGGAGGCGTATGGGAAAGCTAGTTTTCGGAAGCCGGACCAGATGTTGGATTTGGCGCTCGCTCGTTTGAAGGGCGAGGCAAAACAGTGGTCGGTCTTGTACAAAGGTTCGTGGAAAACGTATGACGACTTTAAAGCCGCTTTACTACGTACCTATTGGAATACCAAGAAACAGCGAGAAGTGCGTTATAAGATAAGCCACGATCGCTATGAACCGACGAAGGGAGACAGTTTATTTGGACACTTTGCTAAACAGGTCGAACTAGCGTCACTGCTAACACCTGCGATCCCTCCCGACGAGTTGCTCGCGAATTTAGTGCAACATTATCCCGAGGACATACAGAATTTGTGGATGGTGAAAGGATCGCAAACAGTGATTGAGTTCGGCGAGTTTTTACGGCAGTACCAAGACACCGTACAAAATAGGGGCCAAAATAAAGCGATCGAAATGAACGACCGTCGGCTACAGCGAGGAGACCGTTTTAAGAGCGCTGTGGTGCGTCGTCATGAGACATCTCGGGATCGCCGCCCGGAAGCCCAAGCCCCAAACCGACCGCAAACAAGCACCATTGACACCGCACGGCCAAATCCGTATCGTTGGTCAAAGGGACAGCCGCAACAAAAAAATAAACCGCTCCACAAAGAGTCGGGAAACGCATCGGGAGCGCCGAACCGGACCTAAGTCGACGTATCCCGTTAGTTAGAGGTAAAAAATACATTGCGACCATCGCAGTGTCAGAACCGATTAAAAACCTAAACAAACTTTATAGTACCGGGTGGAAACTCGTTACTGCACAAGGTTGGAAACCTGGTTCCGGTTTAGGAAAAAGACGACAAGGAATGCAAACACCGTTAGTACATTGTGCTATCCCAGTAAAAAGACAAAATTTAGACAAGCCGGAAGTACAAACCATTAAAAAAACGGTGGTTGGAGACAGTGAAGTGCGAGTAGTGCCCGAAATAATAGTGGAAATAGGGAGCAAGCGATGTGTAGCGTTAGTGGATACGGGTAGTGAGGTAACCTGTGTTTCCGAGGACTTATGGACCTCGTTAATTAGCGCAGGATTACAGGCGCCAACGCTACCTGTCGCTGCGACTCAACTACGTGGCGCCATGGGACAACGAAGTCATCGAGTAAGCCTCCAGGTATTTTTAGATATTAAGATAGACAAACATTTAAACTGTAAGGTGGTAGCTTTAGTGGTAAAGAACTTAGTTAAGGAATTAATATTAGGTACCGACTGGTTAATGGACAATGGTGTCACTATAGATTTTTCTGCTAAAATAATTAGAATTAAGGATAATAATAAGGATCATAGTATTAAGTTTAATAGTATAGAAAAATCTTTATGTTCTTTAGATATAACTTCAGTAGACATTAGTTCTTTAATTGCCAATATTAATAATAGCGATATAAACATTAATATAATTCAACAACTTCAGAAAGTTGTAGAAGTGTTACCGGTTGACACGGATATTAAAAATAAATTATTTGTCATTCTTAAGCGGTTTTCAACAGTTTTTCGTCCGAACCCAGGACGTACGGATAAATACACTCATAAAATTAAGATGCTTACCGAGACCCCATTTATACGACGACCGTACCCCGTACCCTTTGCATCGAGGTCCGCTGTCGAGGTCACATTGGGCGAGATGGAACGGTTAGGCGTAATCGAACGTAGAGCTTCTCCGTTTGCGAGCCCAATGACAGTAGTTAAAAAGAAAGATGGGACCGTGCGTATATGTTTAGACGCGCGGTGGATCAATGCCCAGATGGAGGCAGACGCCGAGACGCCACCGCCGATAGACGAATTACTACAGCGGTACCATGGAATCTCTTATATATCCACCATAGATCTCCGATCATCGTACTGGCAAATCCCACTCGACGCAGATAGTCAGAAATATACGGCTTTCTTGTACAACGGTCGTAGTTTTGTGTACAAAGTTCTGCCGTTTGGATTAAAAACTGCGGTAGGATCATTTAGTAGAGCGATGGATATAATACTAGGACCAGAAGTTCGTGAATTTACCACGAACTACATCGACGACCTGTTAATAACATCGCGTACGTTGGAAGACCACTTAAATCACATTGCCGCTGTTTTAAGTAGACTGGAGGACGCCAATATGACAGTAAATTTAGATAAAACCCATTTTTTTCAAAAATCCGTACAATTCCTGGGGCATGTTTTGACACCTGCTGGAATACACCCAGATGAGGATAAAATTAAAGCGATAAGAGCATTCCCTACTCCACAAAATGTGAGACAATTACGGGCATTTTTGGGTCTCTGTAATTATTATAGGCGATTTAGTCAAAAATATAGCGCCGCGACAAATCCCTTAAATAAGTTACTAAGAAAAGAGTTAAAATGGCAATGGGGTAGAGACGAACAGGTGGCTTTCGATCAAACGAAAGAGTTATTCTTAGAAACAGTGCTGTTGCGTCATCCTGATCCAAAGAAACAGTTCTTTGTACAAACTGACAGTTCGGGATATGCAATGGGAGCTGAGTTATATCAGGAAGCACCTGATGGAGAACATTTGGTTCTGGCCTATACGAGTAGATCTTTAAGAGGACCCGAGTTGAATTACACGACTACGGAAAAGGAGTTATTAGCCGTGATTCATGCGCTACGTAAATTCCGAACACATATTCTGGGAAATACAATTACTATCCGAACTGATCATCAAGCATTAAAATTTTTATCAAAATGTAAATTAGTTAGCGAAAGAGTTGCGCGATGGACTCTATTTCTTAATCAATTTAATTATACCATAGAATATGTGAGAGGAAAGGACAACACGGTCGCTGACGTGCTGTCTCGCTATCCGCATGACGCGCCGCTGCACACTTCGTTTAACAACCAACCGCTCGTTGCGATATTAGGGGTAGCTGCCGTTAAGAAAATCGTCACGTTTCAGGCAGATAACGAAGAAAATGTAAAGTTAGCTTTGAAACAGCTACATGACCGACAGCAGGCCGACCCGATCCTAAAAGAAATCATAGATTTCTACACGAGTAACAGACCCATTCTAAAACTTGAGGCGAAGCGGATCCATAGAAATTACGAATTAAAAGACGGAGTCCTATTTTATTTAAACCCGAATAAAAGTAATGAGAAAAGAATTGCCATACCAACTAATTTAGTTGCCGATTTCATCTGGTACTATCATTATACTTTAGGACATTTCGGCTCCAATAAATTATATGCGATTTTAAAACAATGTTATTATTGGGGTAACATGTTAGACCTAATTAAGAAAACGATTCGTACCTGTGACTTGTGCCAAAAATGTAAATATCCTAATAAACATCTATTAGGCAAGAATAACCCAATTTTAACAAAGGAACCGGGACAGTTAGTAGCGGTAGATTTCTTTGGGCCACTACCGGAAGGGCGAGGAAAAGCGGCATACGTCTTTGTGGTCATTGACACTTTCAGCAAGTTTGTTAAATTGTATCCGATGCGGAAAGCGCAAGCCAAGGTAGCCGCGAAAAGAATGGTAGATGATTACATTAAATACATTCCTTGTAAAACCGTTTTAAGTGATCATGGTACACAGTTCACCTCTAAAGTGTGGGTAAATACTTTACAAGCCGCAGGAGTTTCGGTAACATACTCTTCGATACGCCATCCCGCCTCGAATCCTGCCGAAAGAGTTATGAAAGAGTTAGGCCGACTTTTCCGTACGTACTGTCACGAGAAACATGCAGGTTGGGCCCATCATATAAACAATATAGAGGACTTGTTTAACAAAATCCCACACCTAAGTACGAGGTACAGTCCATATGAAATAATCTTTGGACATAAACCCAACTACCCGCTGGACCATTTAACGCAAAAGTATTTACCGTCTAAACAACCACAAAATAAAGAAGATATGTATAAAAACGTTCGAGACAACCTACAACAAAACGCGGTACAACGTAGTAAACAAACAAAAGGCCAAGACGAGTTAAACATAGACGACTGGGTATTATTAAGAACAAACCCAATTTCAGAGGCAGCAAGTAAGTTTATCGCAAAGTTCGCACCACTGTATGACGGTCCGTTTAAAGTCATCGCAAAACCGCATCCTAATACATATAAGTTAGCTAACGTTACGGATAACGCCGTTAAAGGTACATACAACATAACTAACCTAAAATTTTATTACCGCTCTATAGATCCCACAGTTTAAAACATAATAATAATAATAAATAGACAAGCAAACTAAGTAAGTAACCGTTCCCCACTTTTGAAATAAATAAATAAATAAAAACAGACTAACAGAGAAGTCCAACTAGGTACTTTATATTTTATTACAAACGCCAGTTCGTATTAAAATATAGGGGGTGACTGAAAAGGTTGGACTCCTCTAACGCCTGAAAGTATAAAACCCGTAATACAATTTTGAAATTTTAAAATAATATTTACTTCGTTTGCTTAAAGAAGCCAACTAAGTAAAGTTTTTGCTACAGATATATGACATCTGGCGATGTCAATACTGATAAACAACCACTTAAGAGCTTTGGAATGCAAAAGGGACCCTTCCAAGTTCAATATTCAGGGGGTGTCAGGTTTTGAGATTCAAAATTAAATTAGTTAAATTATATAAATAATAAATCGGTAACTTATACGAAAATATTATTACACTGTACTACGAGTACCCCCGTATTATGTTTGCACGGAGGTATACCTCTCTACGGGACGCCCTTTTGTTAGAGAATAAATAAACAGTTTATTGTAAATATTAAAATTTATAATTTAAATAGTTAGTTAGTTAAATAATGTGAACTTGTTAGTATTAAGTTAGTAATAGTTTTAATTGTTATGCTCAATACAATTGTTGTAATTTAGTTTTAAGTTTTCAGTACCTAATCTTATTATCGGTCAAAAAAACCGAATAGTTGAACTGGAATTTGTATGTATTATTTTCTAAAGTAGTACCGAAGTCGGTACTGTGCTAATTGTTAAAATATTTTATTGTAAAAACCAATATTTCGAAAAAACCCAATCAACCAGTACAAAAGTTAACTAAGGGCACACTTAAAATTATTAGGTATTTGACTGGGATACTAGACGGCAAAAATATCTATCCCAAATGTCTTTTCCACTTAAAAATGTTAAAACACTATTTTATCTTAATTTTGCCATGTCACACATATGGTTGACTTTTTCCAACATTGGGGAAAGACAAAGAACGATATATGAGAAGGGGCTGATCGAAAGTTGCGTAAGTGGATTTAGACAGTCAGTTTCCAGTTCTGGTTGCGTGTGGACGTTTTTCCAAAACTCCGTTCTCGAATTCAAACTTGTGTGTAACGCCAGTTGTAGCCATCTTGTTTATTTGAATCCGACTCCGCGACATCGCGCCCTCTATCGTACGAACGCTTCAACTTTGTTTAAATTTCCCGCCGCGTGTATGTGCTGACACCTGCTGGACAATCAATTCATTGCAGTGACATTTAATTTCAAAGCCTATCGCCGTGAGTGCTGACACCTGTTAGTAGTTGTGTAGTAACAGTGAACAAGTAGTTTATTAAGTTTATTATTAATCATTTGAGGATCGTAATCAACAAGTAGACCCGAAACTACAGGTATGCCAAGACATGTTATCATTGTAATTGTTTTTCCAACGTAAAGAGAGTAAGAGCCATTTCATAAATAAATTCATAAATAAATTAATTGAACCGGGATATCTACCTGCCTACAGTCCGATAAATCAGGTGACAACACTCTAGTACTACTAATGTTAAACTATTACATTTTCCAACAAATAAATCCCACATCAGGCATATATTGACGCTATGATCTGCAACGGAAATCAATACAACATTTTCTTAAAAGTATAGAGACACCTTGCATTATTAATTGCTTGCATGTATACTAAACGCTAGTTGTGAGGCTGTCAATATACTGTTTAATCTCGTGCAACCTGGGAGTGTGATAATATTAAATTGAAAATACATCCTGTACCTTCCGATATCCTGTAGGATCAGCGGAAAAGGCGAGTCCCAACGATGGAACACCAACATTGAAACGATTCCCACCGAAAAGCTATAGGCAACCACAGAAAAGAGCCAACAAAGGCAATCCTTCCCAATATAAAAAAGAAAACTTCATAAATATTAACACACTTCCGCAGAGACTAGAGTTGATATGTGAGCTGATGATAAGGTACTAATAACCACACCTCTACTTCAAAAACAAAATATAAAAAAAAAATAAATAGAGGCAACTCTCGATCGTAACGATCGCCAACAATATAAACAATAAAAGAGGCCCAAGCCCACTGGAAATCGAAATCGAATTACACCCGTTCATCGATTTGATTTTATAATAAAAAAAGGTTTTACCATCATCCTTTCCATAAAGCAGAGTACCTGTCACTTGATTTTATGACTGTCGGCACGCTTCTGGTAATCCTCCGGCTTAAATACCGACTCGGACGCCAGGTCAACGAACTTGGCAGTTTACTGTTAAAAAAAAAAGGGGTAGAAAACGAAATATTGGTTTCCGCAGTTGTTTTTGTTCTCTTTACTATAAATAAATAATATGGTTATAAATATTTGTTTGATTGTTTGTCACTCTTCCTACTTTATTATGACGAATCGGGGCTAGACGTATTCTAGGCCAAATTAAAGGTAAAAATAGGTATTAAAGGGTAAATTAATTAAACACAACGTAGACCGGGTCCTTTCCATTACACATAGATTTTTATTATATTTTTTTGAACTCTTAGCCAATATTATTTGAAAATGTTTTCATTGCTTTTATATAGAGTAAGATCTATGGTAACAAACTACATTAAAAAAATTTTGCTGGCAAGTTGTTCTAAGAATATATGAATTTATAAAATTAGACAATTTTGCCAAAAAATTGCATTTTTAAAAAAATTCCCAAAGACCATTTAGGGCATCAATAACTAAATGTGTCCTATATGATTTAAAAGAGAAATATTTTCTTAACAATTAACAGTTTGTTTAATATCGATAGCTTTATTAGCAAAAAAAGTACAATTTTTTTAAGTTAGGTCTGCATAGTAACTTTTGCGTAGCCCTGTATAAATAGGTGATAGGGGGAGAAAAGAAAAGGGGAGTTTTTTTCACTTCTTGGGTCCATGTCTATTTACAGTTAAAAAAGAAATAAAATTAGAGTATATGAGGTGCACTCATTGGTGGCTAATAAATGGAATTACCCCAACTACGAAGAAAATATTATTAAAAAAAGGTGTGGGAACCAAAAATAAAGCAACAGAAATCATGCAGTATCTTGAATGCAGCGAAAGTCTCGACAACAGCAGAAAACAAAGATAAAAAAACATAAAAGGTTTATCTAATTATTTAAAAAAAATAAATGACTTGTATTAAACAACAATACAATTGGGTTTTTTTAATAATTTACTTTAAAAATGAAATTATGGTAGTCACTAAGTAAATCAAACGAAATACCTATCCCTAGATAATCATGTATTCGTAAACCAGTGTTGCCAGATCTTCCAGACGAAAATGACAGATTGATAATTATGGTTGGACACAGTCAACATTATCGTTTATTATTAACAAAAAATTATATGGCACTTCTACAGGCATAAGTGCTTACGAGAAAAATCATATTTTTTTAAATGTTACGTTAGAAGATATGCATTAATTAAAGACATGGGTGGTATAGGAGATGTATTTAATTAACGCATATTATTACAATTGAAATCGATTATTTTTTTCTCGTATGCACTTATGCCTGTAGAATTGGCATATACATTTTTGTCAACATTCACAGTTTATCAATAATAAACGATAACAGCCTATGTAGTCTTAGCAACTTTAATCATTTTTGACTCTACTACAACCTAGAATTATTTCAACATTTTCTTATATCGACTAATACCGTGCCCAAACCTCCTTAATACCCATGACGGGGATATTAAATTATTTGTCTGTGTATTTGAAAAAATGGCGAATGCACCGGGATAACTGAATTTGGAAACAAAATTAATAAAAATAACAAAATATAAATAAACTGCGCACGACCAAAAAGTTCGGCCTTCTTCAAAACGACATAACTTTTTTGTTTCTTGAACGATTTTATTTTGTCTGTGATGTCTGCTAGACCCATCCTCTGGCAATTCATGCTATAGATATGAAGCTCATGGTTCTTCAAGTAAATTTTCTACAGGGTGATATGTTAAACGGTGAAAAATTTCAATAATTTCATTCAAGCCCCTTTTGAAAAAAGAAATATTTTTTCTCGTTTTTATTTTGAAATAATGAAGTATTATGTCTCTACGTTCCCCCTACACCCTGCACACCTCCTAGGAGTGGGGACTTTTGGTATGTTTACCCAAAGATAATAACCCCATAAATTGGAAACTGCACTAGCGCTAGCAGCTAAAGGCTAAAGTAAATTAACGCCATCTAGGTCTACAATACCCTTAAGGCCTTAGCAATGCCAAAAATTGAAGTAGATTTCTGTAACATATATTGGCGCCATATTTGAATGTTGATGCTTAGTAGGGTGCCTTTATATATTGTATTTATAACTGTATTTTAAATAAAACAAGTATGAATATAAGATTTATTTATTGTAGTAAAAATATAATATAAAATAAAATACATACATCTATATGTACATAATAAATACATAATCGGTATACATGAATATATTTTTGTTTGGGGAGTGCAAACCTAAAAAATATTAGTCTTAATTCTTCAATAATAAGAGAATATTGCAAAATTTGGTAATTTAGTCCAGGATACTTATAAAGGGTGTCCACTTAAGAGTGCTCTAACTTTAAAATGAAATAAAACAAACTACACTTAAGATATTAGGAAAAATATATATTTATTTAAAAGAACATCCTATGGCATTAATTATGAAAAATAACATCTTTCAAATGCTCCCGCGGCTGCGCTCCACAGCGCGCATTCTGCAGGTCAAATTTTCTATCACTTTTTCGCACATTTCGGGTTCGATTTCATTTATTATACGAGTAATGTTGGCCTTCAGTGCTTCAATTGTTCGTGGCTCATTCACGTATACAAGGGACTTTACGTAGTCCCACAAAAAAGTCCAGCGGCGTTAGATCGCATGATCTCGTTGGGCCCGTTCCTGGCGAGCGTGCAGTGCGTGCACGCACGCAGGCGCAACATTTCGGGGGCGCAAAATCAAAGAGTCAATCAGTACTTTGTAACGATAAACTTCCTTGCATATGATACTTAAACATACATTGGATAAAGGTTTCTGCCTTTTTTGCGTCGGCCGCTCTTTTTTTCGGTAGCTATAACGCGCCTTTTGCCGCTTTGATACACTGTTTAAAATATCTGTGGTGTAAAAAGTAATCTTAAAATGGTGTCAAAATCCAACACCAAGCGGTGTTAATATAACACCACGAATTATGGTTGAAAATGTTTACCGATCGCGGCAAAGGCGGTGTGGATCACGTGATGTTCTTAAATCTCGCCTCTGTTGACTTACATGAAGAATATATAAACTTAGGTAATCCTTTGCTTTGGTGTGACACTACAAGTTGTTCGATACTAAAGAGACCTTAAATAGGTGGAAACAGCTATACTGTTAAAGTTTGCTACTATAGTAACTCTCTAAAAAAGAAGTCAAAAATGACTAATTCAATTAGTCTAATTGCAATAGCGAAAAAGCAGCTAATAATTATTGTCAATAGTAATTTATATCCCGGATATTTAGCAGTCAACTCCTATGTAAAGTTGTCCGCTGAATCCGAAAATGTCGTCAAAAGTTATAAAAGTAAAACGTTTTTGAGATTTAGTAAATTTTCCATATAATATGGTATTGACAATATCTTAAAAACTGCTTTACTTTTATAATTTTTGACGGTATTTTCGGATTCAGGGGACAATTTTGCATAATAATAAACTGTTAAATGCCCGGGATACAAATAGCTGTGGACTAAAGTTATTAGTGACTGCTTTTTTACTTTGAAAACCAATCATTTTTAGAGAGTACGTCACTAAAAACCAGTTGTAGTTATTATATTGTTTAGATTGTTTTTTTTCTTTAGAGTATTTTTATCACTGACTATTTCCCTCGTCTTAATTTCCACCAATCACAAATTTTGATTTGGTTTCTAGGTGAAAAAACTGTGTGACAGCACCTGTCAGCAGTTTTTTCGAGTTTACCCGCGGAAAAACTTGACAGCTGTTGTCACCTAAAATTGCAATTTATATTTAAATTGTCAAATACCATTCGGGCATCTAATTTTTCATGTGAAAAAAACACAATGCTAAGTAATATTTTTGAACAAAATGCATTCGTGCAGGTGCAAAAATCCTCCTCTTCGACTCGGATTTTTGTTGCCACCAGCACTCATGCTTTTTGTTAAAATATTACTTAGCAACGTGTTTTTTCGATTTTTTTTTCGGAAAAATTAGATGCCCTTATGATACTACTTACGAAAAAAATCGTTAAAACACAATGCTAAGTAATATTTTTTAACAAAATGCATTCGTGCAGGTGCAAAAATCCTCGTCTTCGACTCGGATTTTTCTTGCTTCTTGTTAAAATATTACTTTGCAACGTGTTTTTTCGATTTTTTTCGAAAAAATAGATGTCCTTATGATATTACTTGTTTGTTTGGTAATTTAATAAATATTTTTTATACTTAATTTAAGCGGTTTTTTACATTTTTAATTACATATTGTCAGTTTGTCGCAAAATATATATTTTTTTTAGTTTTACGGCTTAAAATTCAAATATTAAATGTATTATATTTAAATATAAAAGGGGCGCACCAACGAAGGCTGCACGCAGGCGCCAGACACCCCAGAAACGGGCATGTCGTTGGCCACTGGATAACGCCGCCGCTTGAAATGACGCCGATGAAACGTTTGGCGAATTAAACATTAATTTTGTTGGTAAATTTGAATAATTTGAATGCGTTGAGCAACCGTGTAACGCTCCATTATCAAATGTCATAATATGCCAACAAAACTTCAAAATATTTGACAGCTGTGTCTGTACTGACTTAGCCATAGCCGCCTATCAAACATCGAGCGTACCTAATTGGACACCCTTTACATATCCATATAGGAATTTGTACAAGGCTTTTGAGTGTGAACTTTTGGCAAGTTCTAACCAACTGAAAAATCCATCTTGCCAACTCTTTGTTTTGAAACAACCATAAGTAGCCTGGGCTTGGCCTGGGATAAATTACCATTAAACAAGCAATCCTAAATAATTCATAATTATGAATTATTTAGGATTGCTTGTTTAATGGTAATTTATCCCAGGCCAAGCCCAGGCTACTTATGGTTGTTTCAAAACAAAGAGTTGGCAAGATGGATTTTTCAGTTGGTTAGAACTGTTAATTATAATTAACAAACAGTATTTTTACGCTAGAGCGATACTGCCGTGCTTAGCCAAAATGACGCAACTCCATATTTTTACTCTATAAATTATAGCGCTTTATTTATTTTTTTCATAAGATACGTTTAATTTAATTAGAAACTTTTAGGAGATATAGTACTTAAAAATGTATGTATAGTTAAAAAGCGTCTTTTTTGCTAAGAGAATAATTGAATAATAACGAGATGAGTCTTTTTGGCTTAGGACGGCAGGATAGTCAATACTTACAAATTGGTTACATTTCTGCACCCAACAACAATACATTTCACAACCATTAATACGTTTTATCACTTTTAAGGCGCAAAAATGTATTTAATAATTAAAAAATTATGATCGACATCAATAATTATGATTGACATTGACATTTGCAAATAGCGTTTGTACAGATGTCTGCAATTTACAAATATATACAGGGTGTCCCGAAATTAGTGCACCATACTTTAACAGCAGATTCTACGTGCAAAAATAAGAAAAAAGTCCCTATAAATATAGGTCGAGAAATGCCTCCTAAGGGAGCTACAGCCCCCGAAAAGGGAGCCCCTGAAGATGGTTTTTATCTAATATAAATAAAAAAGTAGAAACTTACTACATGAAACTGTCACCTGTCTTGAATTATTCTATTTTTTCCTAAACATGGCAGCCGTATTCCAAGGACCACGCGAGTCAATTTCTATGGTTGTGATTTAATTGTGATTTTTTATGCCATGTAAAATAATTTTCAAATCGATTTTATGCGAAAACGGTGTATGTTATCGAAGTTCAACAAGATGACCTTTTTTATGTGCAAAACTCTAAAATTTCATAATCTGACACCAAATTCTGGTACAAGATACGTACAAATAAGTTAAGGTGGTTTTAACCCTACTTCCTATCAATTTGACCCAAACCTCATAAAAAATTTTAAATTGTTATTGTTACGTCTTATTGGTCATAAAAAGTTTAATTAATTCCCCAAATTTCACTTTTATATCTTTAACGGTTTTGGAGATATTAAATAAAAACCATCTTCAGCGGCTTTCTTTTTGGGGGCTGTAGCTCCCTTAAGAGGCATTTCTTGACCTATGTTTATAGGGACTTTTTTTCTTATTTTTGCACATACAATCTGCTGTTAAAGTATGGTGCATTAATTTCAGGACACCCTGTATATAGTTCAGGTATTGTAGCTCTAGAGGGCAGTTGTGGGAGAGTTTCCAATCTATAGGGTGTATTATCTTTCTGTTTACCTCCTAACTGGTCAAAACAAAGTTTTAAAGTTTAAAATTGTGATCCTTCTATTTCCCTCCATACCCGCTTATTTTTGTATCAAATTATACACTTAATTTAAGGTCCATAATTTAATCGAATTTTTAATTTTTTACATGATAATATTATTACCAACTGTAAGGGTCCTAAGCTATTTAAATAATTAAATTTGGCGCTGTTTTCGAGTTAAAATAAATAATAAATAAATAAATAATCCAGAAATTGTAATGTAAAGTTTTTAAAAATTATTTTATATTTGAAAACTCTAATACATTGACAAATCTTGCTGGTCTATTCGAAAATCAAAAGATTTGTTGATATTAGGTGTCTATGTTTATATTATGAATTCCGTCGTAAGACCAAGGGCGATTTGGTTTAAGATAGAAGGGACTTGTGAGTGCTCCTTTGAACCAGAAGGTTGGAAAAGATTTGACTAGTTTTGTTTTTACAATAATTGTTGCTGTTTTTTTAGTATGTACTTTTATTTATAAATTGTTGTATTTTTGTATTTGTATTGTTGTATATTTACAGTAGTGATAAATACTGAAAGTTCATTTAAAATATTTAATTTGTATTTTAAGTTTTGTTTTGTTTCTATTGGTTAAGTATTGTTTATCACTACAAAGTTATAATTTTATAATTAATGTAATTTGAGTAATGTGTCATTTTGATCATGTCTACACCGAAAAAAATAATGTAGTTGAGTTAACATTTGCCTAAATGTCATTTTTAAAAATGTTGTTTCAACAAAAAACCTATTGGATTAATCTATATTTTGGTGTTAAAGCAAAAGTCAGAGTTTGTCAAAGTTTATTTGTTCATTTGACAGTTTAAATATTAATTTAACATAAACTAATATTTTGAATTAAAATGTTTATCGTACTTTGATTTAATAGCTGGAATTTGTTAAATCAACTACTGAAATTTTTAGGATTACCTAAAAAAACTATTAAATTAACGTTTAGTTGCTCTTTAATCCAAAACTTTAAATTTGTTCATTTAACAAATTTAAAATGTTACTTTAAAATTTAAAATGTAAAATTTGCATTCATAAAATTGCCGAGAATGGCGCTTCGAACACTCACGCAACGTCATTAGACAATGACGTTTTCTTACATCTCGCCTTAGTTAGCTTACGATTAGGTGTATATAAGATGAGATATCTGTTTGTTTAAGGTGTGTTCCACAGTAGAACTTTCACTACACCATATTGCCCGACACTGTTAAGACCCTCAATACAGGGCGAAACAGTCTGTCGGTATTTGAAGTAGGTGGAACACATGATACAAAGATGTATCATGGGTGGAACACGCTCAAAACAAAAACTCTGGGCGAGGTGAAGGTTCAATTCTTTCTATTTATATATAATAATATATTATTTCCATAATTTTGTTTTGGATACCAACCTTTAAAGAATTTTACATTTTCAGAATGTTAATTTAACATTTTATTGGTGTTAAGTGAATATGCTAAAAAGGTTACCTGGACATTTCAAGAAATTTACCTTAACACCCTAAGAATGTTAAATTAACCAAATTAGCAGATTAGAACAAATATTCTTATTTTGTTCATTTGACTGTTATTTGTTGTTCAATTAAACAATACAATTTGACATTTTTAGATGGTTAAGTAAACGTGCAAAAACCATTGCTTGTATTTAAAGTGCATAAAGAGTTGAATTAATATTTTTTTTGTTGTTTCAACAGCTTATTTTTTTCAGTGTAGTAACTTTCGGTAATATTTTATTTGTTTTACTATATAATTTCTTTGTTCACATTCAAATATTTGACACATCTGGGTTTTTTTTGAATAGGTCTATTTTTAGAATATTGCCTCTGTTAGATGCATTCTCAGTACCTACCTAGTTACGTTCACCTACACTGAGATAAATTGAAGTTTTCACTTTGTCATGAGTTTTTTTGAGATTTTGTTTAAACTTTTCTTTAATTTACATTGTATTGTATACAACTTAATTTACTTTATTGTCTCGTTTATTGGAATCCTACTTTAATTATCTCATATATCAATTATTTATGTAGCTCAGTGTATTATAGTCAGGTACTCGGCTATATTATTTGATTATGTGCATTTGTACTCAGGTTAAAGTCATTGTTTTTTTTTAATCAATACCATTCACATATTATTATTATTATTAATATTATTATTATTAATATTATTATTATTATTATTATTATTATTATTTTTATTATTATTATTATTATTATTGCATAATTTGATGTTGCTTTTAGGTAATATCATGGTAAGGTATTGGTCTCGTTTAGCCTTTTGATAGTTTCTGGTTAAAGACTTTGATTAAAAAAACCTGTACGTCTAAGCGCTTTGATTAGAATACTGGAAAATGACTTTTCGTGTACCATATTATATTTTATATAAAACTTAATAACATTACAAGGTCAGGTCGACACTTTCATTTATTTAGAGTTTTAGGCTATGTTTGTATGTTTTTGTAATGATGCTCTCCTCTTAACCCTCATTTTTTGTACTGTTTTTTTTTTGTATTTGTGTATTTTTTTGGGTTACTTGGAGACGGTTTATGCTTGAACATTTGAGCATAGGTAATATAAGGACACACGGGACGGTGTTTTTATTTTACTACCTTACTTAAACTCTGTGTGCAGGACGTGTTTAAATATCCTCGCCATAATGCTGTCTTGTTCTGGATATAGGTTAAGCGAGGGAATTTGAATACTTAGGTGGTATACGGACATCGGGTTAAAGGGGGTGACCATACCACACCACAGAGATGCTCTACTAACAACTTACCATAGTGTGGTTATTGGTTCGCTTAATATCTGCATTATACTCAGCATTTTCCTATCTATCCTCCTTTTATTTTGGCATTATAACTCTCTTTATTTGAAAGGTGTCGAACCTGTAATTTATTTAATTGTTTTTAAAAATCGTATCATCTAACAATAGTTTGAGGATACGTGGTAAGGTAACAATTGGTTATGTTTTTGTGTCATAAACTTATGACCACTTTTAAGAATGACTTTGCCTGAGTGTAAAATGCTTGTATTACTTATAATGATTACTGAGTACAACATTGTTATTTCGTTTACGTATTTTTGTTGTTTTTATTTGTTTATTTTTAATTCTTGATATGTTTTCGTTTTGCCCTGTATATATTGTTTTGTTTGTACTTTAAAAGTCGCTCAGGGTTTTTATGGTCCTTTTCCCTGAATTGCACTCCGACTCAACGGACCCCCCTTTTGTATTTGTTGTTTCTTTTAAATTTAAATTAAATAAGGGGTTTAAAAATTAATACTTGTGTTTTATTTCACCTGACCAATTACAAAATAACTTTATTATCAATGTAATTAAATTCACAACGTAGAGTCCTATTTTTTATAAAGTAAGTAAATTAACTAGACGATCACGAATATGCCAAAACAAGTATTTCAGTATACTTAACGAACCTGGTTACAAAAACATTCGCTATATACATAGTGGACCTTATACACAACATAATTCAATTATGTATTATGTTGGTAATTTTTTTATTTTCCTACTATCCTTTTTTGCTCGGAGGAGCATTTATATTATATTATGTGAAATTAACTTTTAATCCATAGGACATTATCTACAAAGTTTTGAATATTTTTGTATTAATTTATGTTTACAAACTCAAAAAGTCAATTTATTTTGTAACACAACAATCTGTTTAATAATTTTTTTATTGTATCCTCGGGATACTATTCTAAACTACCCATTTAATTTTAAAATAATTAAATTTGTTATCCTGATAAAAAATATAAATTTTGTTGCTATCGCTTATAACATATATTTTATAATTTATTTTACATGACCCAGTAAAAGTGTCAATTTAAACTTGGGCAGATTTCTTCCAGCCAAAATTGCTCCTGGTTAATGAAACGTATAAAAACATAACAAACGAGACGAGGTGAACTTACTGTCCTCAAGCGTACGCAGTCTGAAAATTTCATTTAATAACATACCTACTTAATTTAGTTTTATTTAATCGCGAAAACTTTACGGTCTACACAGACTTTAGAGCTTAGACTTTTGAATTAGTTATTTATTTTTAAAGATTATTAATGCAAACTTAATAAATTATATAATGTATGCCATACATTGTATGGCCTTATGCAAAGACGATTGTAAAGATTTAATTAATTTCTTTTGTAAAATATAAAAATAATAATATTTTGGAATGAATCCGTTTAAAATATATGTCTCTTATAATGTAAGAAATGATATGATATGATTTAATTGGATGATAATGCATATTTTAAATATGATATTTACAGAACATATGGCAAGCCGTTTTACCATTTAACATAAAATTTTGTATTCAACATCATGGAGAATAATATAATAGAAATTGTTACCAAAAATATTGAAAAGGTGTTGATTTTGAATTATATAATATTATAATTCAATGAATTATTTTTATTTTGTCTATAAATATTAAAATTTTTATTTAAATGATATTATTAATTAAAATTATGTATGGTATAATTTTAAATGGGCGTACTAAAATTATGTGTACATAATTTTAATTCAAATAAAATTATGCACACATAATTTTAATTCCAGAAATAAAATTATACACGCATAATTTTAATTCACATAATTAAAATTATAATATACATAACATAACTTTATGTTAAGTTTACAACCAACTGTAATTTGTTAACTAATTGAATAAGTAGTTTGTAATTATATAACAAACATTTTGTAGATTTAATAAAAAAATCTTTTGTCAATAATTTAACCATAATTCTTGTTATTTTGTATTTTACAAACCTTTTTGTAGACCCAGTAACAAAAGTATTTTTTGGATATTTGGAACTTAAATAAAAATAATTTTTATAAGAAATGTTGCTTTTTTAATCAATTTCCTAAACAAAAAAAATTAATACATACCTATATAAATAAACACAAAAAACAACATAATTCTGAAATCATCAAATTATAATGAAATTTGGTACAATATTATTTATCAGTACTACTACTATTATTTCGTCTCCGCTTTTGTTTAATTTCGTTTGTGTTCCACACCAGCATCGATAAACAGCTGTTTCGCTTTATTGGAACTCATCAGTACCGAGTTTCTGTATGGTGCGGAACACAAACGAAATTATGATTCCTTGTCCTTATATATAGGTCTTGAAATCATTCACTGCGGTGAGACGAAAGTAAGTGCCATCTACCGCCTTAAACATATAAAATACCATATCGTAAGACGGTAGATGGCACCACTTACTTTCGTCTCACCGCAGTGAATGATTGCAAGACCTATATAAGAACGAGGAATCATAATTCCGTTTGTGTTCCGCACCATACAGTCAGTTAAACTTAAATGTTTTGATTAACTTCCTGAATCCACGTATTTTTTTAACGAAATAATTTGCTAAGCATTAACAAAATAATCTGTAACCTTTAAAATTAACAAAAGGCTTACAAAATGCATACCTATTACCTTTACAAAACTTTCGGTAAAATATTTCCTTTGTTAAAATAATTACAAACCCTTGTTTTCTACAAAAAAATTTTGTTAAAATTTTACAAAATAAAATTAACAAACTACAAACTCATGTTAACAAATCTGATTTTTATAACAGTGTATTAAAAAATAATTCCTTGAATTAAAATTCAACATCAACACCTTTGCAATATGGAGACATTTTATTTTCATACACATCTAATAATTTTTGACAAAGGCAGGTATTCATAGAAAAACTATGCAGGTATTGTTTCAGAAAAATTGATGTAATTGTAATAAGGTGTCATAAAAATTGAACCTAATTATCTAAAGATAAAAAATATGTAGACAAATTAAAAATAAATTAAAATCAATTTTACAAAGTTGGCAAGCCCTTTTACTATTTAATGGATTTTATAATAAAATTTGTGTACCTACAACTAAATTTTAAATGATACATTATTTATCAAACATAATGGAAATTGTAACCATTTTAAATACGGTAAATTATATATCCCCTTACAATGGTTGGGTTGTAATATAAGTAATTCTGCAACAATTTAATAGTGCATACACGGTAACAATATTTAACATATATATTATTCCATAAGGTTCAAGGTTAAAAAAATCTTCTTTGTATCGTATACGTATATCGTATAAAAAAATTAAAAGGAAATCATTATATCTATCAATTACATTCGTTTTACAAAATTGTACTTTGATCTTTAATGACGAAAGACGATATTCATACAAAAAAATTTTTAAAAGATTAATATAAAGTTAAACTATTAGAAGATAGAAAGAGAGTTTGTCAATACAATTTTTACCATTTTATATTTTTATATTATGTTGATTAATTAATAAAAATGGTTATTTTCAAGTGCGCAAAGTTATATTTTTCCGCACGCTACTGCAATTGCACGAACGACGCGTCGCGACGCGAAGCGAAGTTCGGGCAAGCAGCACACAGTAAAAAAATATTTGTTAATTTTAACCAAATAATAACCAGGTTTTATGTTAATCCAGGTCTACATAACTTTTTGTTAAGTTTAAAACCAACTGTAATCAGTTAACTAATTGAAAAAGTAAACTATAGTTTGTAATTATTACAGATATTTTGTAGATTTAATAACAAAATTCCATGTCAATTTCAACCATAATGCTTGAATTTTTTACAAACTTTTATGTAGACCCAGTATCAAAATTATTTGTTGTAAATTGGGTACTTTAAAAAAGAGAATTTGTTATAAGAAATGTTGCTTTATTAAAAAATTTTCTAAATAAAACATAATTAACACATACCTACCTACATAAATGAACACAAAAATAACATACATAAAATTAAATAACGCACCATTCTGAAATCATCAGATTATATATAAATTTGGTACAACATAACTATCAGTACTACTAAAACACTTACTGATTTACTTTAACTTCACTATATCGCCTAATTTTAATTTGAAAACCGATAATGACAATATAAACACTCCTGCCACCGTTAAATATTATAAACACCCGTTCACGCTGACACAATTTCTTGATAAGTGTTGGAAATGTTTTGATTGGCTGCCTGAAATCACGTGTACTTTTTCAACGGAATAATTTGTTAAACATTAACAAAATAATCTGTAACCTTTGAAATTAACAAACAAATTATTTCGCACATCTGAAAATAGTATAATATGTAGGTTTCAAGTTTGTCAAACGCCATTTCAGATACGAATTTAATTTAGGCACGATCGAGCCTGCGAGCGAGTGCTTAATTAAATGAGTGTCTAGAAAAATTTATAAACAAGTTGCGCACTATACTTTTTCCACGTCAAATACTTCCAAAAATGATTTAAATTAAATATTTGTATAAGCCGACATCTACAAAACAACTTGGGAATGTGTAATAATCTCAAATGTCAAATTTTTATGTGTAAATCGCATAGTAATAATATATTTATAATAAATCAAATGCATCCTTTTAAACTGGACCGTTTAATCCGATTTAGGAGTTTTTTACAGTGAAAGTATGGAAAATGTTTTATTGGCACTCCACGGTGGAGTCTCCAGCCGAAATTAAGTTATAGTTTACAATGTTCATTATAAACTTTTTAAATATTGGCGTTAAGAAATTATTTAATACTTTTGTATTTTTGTATTAATATAATAAAATATTTTTTTAAATTTAAGTAGTTATTTTAACGATTGTATGACATTTGACAACTGTCAACTAACTTTAGCCCTTGACTAAAAGGCCATAAAGCCGCAACTTGTCAATGTGTATTTAAAAGATCACTTAGTGTCATGTAAACTTGTACGATAATGGGTCTTTTAAAGGTGGGAGTTCAAAAATATTTTTTTACCAGCTAGGAAATCTCGCAATTTTCTTAGTTTTTATTTTTAACTTGATCATTTTTCCTACAAGGATGCGAAAAGTTGCTACTTATATTTTTAGTTTTTAATCAAAAATACTATAAAAGGCTTCATGATTTAATAATTTTATTCACTTTTCAAAATTTCATGACCATTTTAACACCAAATTAACACCATACGTGGTCTATATCGATACAAACCAAAATGGTGTTAAATAAGGTTCGTTGGTCCGGTGTAAATTCAAATACTAAAATGGTGTTAATTTAATTTTTACACAGTATTAAAATAAATTTTACCTGGCGTAAATTAAACTCCTTTCCAGTGTTAAATATTATGTTTTTGTGGTCAAATTAAATCATACTACACAGAAAAAAGGAAAAAAAAGTAGACAGGAAGTTCCTTGAGCATTACTAGTATATTACCAGTGGTATTATTCCAGAATTTGGATTTTGACACCATTTTAAGATTACTTTTTACACCACAGATATTTTAAACAGTGTTTCTGTCATGAAAGCGTGTAGAAAAGTACAACTTTGCGCACGCAAATGCGTGCGGATAAGTATTACATTGCGCACGCAAATGCGTGCGGATAAGTATTACTTTGTGCACGCGGAATAGAAAAAATAAATTTGTTCACTTTTTAGTTCATTACAAAAGAAAATTATATAAGTCAGAAATTACATGTAAAAATATATTAGAAATTACATGTAAAAATATATACATAGTCTTGAATCCTTTTTTTTTTTTAATTTTTTAATTAAAAAAACGATGAAATGTTCCTAAAATATTTTTCATGTTACAATATTATTGAATTAAATTTATTCAGGGTAAAATAATTATATGACCTTATATGGAGAAGACCAGTTTTAAAATACATTTGGCCGCAAAACTTAAATATCACAGTATAAAATTCCATGTTTTTAGTGTGGATAAAGTAAATATATACATGTTCATACTTGAAAAAGGATAACCTTGGTGATATGTTAAAGAAATATTAGAAATATTCCCCAACACCAAAACAAAACACAAAGTGCTTAAAGTACTTTTTGCCAACGATGTTGGAATCTTCAGAAGCGAATATGGCTATTTATTAGGGATTATTTTAATATTAATATTGTTTACATGTACTATTTTTAATAATTGAATAATTGTATTAAGGCAGAAAAATATTGTCAATTGACTTAGGTATTTCAAAATCAATTAATATTTGTATGACCGTAAGCTTTCAGACAATTAATAATTATGGAAGCAGCTGCTTCAAATAATTTATATTAATTCTAAATTTGTAATTATTTTTCAAATCGGACCAATGTTGGACATCACCTGACTTAAATTTTGTACAATAGGGGTCTATTTGACATGGCAGAAATATTTTAGGAATTTTTGGTTGGATCTGCAAAGCATTATAAAAATAACAATACAAAAGCAGGAGTTAAAATTGTATCATCTTAGTAACAAGCAATAAATACAGCCCCAGAAAAATATATTTTTGTCTCAATTTAGTTTAAAAAATGGCGGAATAAAGTTAATAAAAATAATTTTTTCATGGAGTTCCATCTTTTTGACAATTAATAACTGTATAATATACACTAATATATACAGTGAATATTGAATAACTTAAGAATTATTTAAGCTAAAAACATACAATTTGGTAAATGTGGCAAATAATAAATACATGGTCATTTTGTTTAACAATTTTTTTTGTACAAATTCGCATAAAATCCAAATTTAGGGCTTCATCACTTTTAATTCTTTGATTCCCGTGAATTTTATGAGCTACAGCTATGTATCAGTATGAAACGTCAATATGAATAAAATCAAAAGATAAACTTTTTTGAAATTAGACTTTTTAGTTTTTTATGTTTTGACCTTTATTCCTTTATTACAAAAATATATTTTTCTGGAGCTATATTAATTGCTTTTTACAATAATGAAAAAGTTTTTGCTCTCGCTCTCGGTTTTGTAGTTTTTTTTTTATTTTATTTTTTTAAAAAGAAAACCAAAAAGAAATAAAAATGTCCCCCTTAAATAATATTTAATATTTTTTTCTTAAATTTTAATTTGAACTTGTTAAATAGAGACCTATTTTAATACCATATACAAAGTCAAATGTGTGACATTTATCCCTTCTGAGAAATAATTACTCATATATTAAATTAATTTAAAGATTAATTTAAGTTACCTACTTGTTGAACTAAATACATTTAAATCATAATTTACTTTTTTAAGATAAGCCACTATGATTTGATGGAAATTATTATGCTCTGATGCATTATTTTATACTTTATTTTTTAGTTTCAGCTAGCCAAAGATAAAATTGCTAATATATGTGCCGAGTGCGAACGCCACATAGGAACCCAGGGGGGCGGCATGGACCAGGCCATTGCATTCTTGGCCACTGACGGTGAGTACTTCTCGTTTTATTTGCTTTAATATTAAAATACAATCTTCAAGATCTTTTAAAAAGCATATGAGATTTATAAATTATGTATGAAACTTTTGCTGCTTTTAGCAAAAATAAATGTATACGATGCTTTGAAGCTTTACTTTAAAAGCTGCTGTTTTTAAACATAAAATCTCGTATTCTGTAGCGTTTTTTTATTTTGTGTTAACGTTCTTGTTAATTAAAAAATGTATTTTACAACCAATTTTTTTTATTTATTATATTTAAGGTCATAATATGTTCATATATTGTATAAACAAATTTGGGATGGATAAAATGAAATGTCCCGAAGATAGTTAGCAATAACTTACAACCGGTTTTTAGGGCCAAAAATGGAAAAACAACTTTATTTGAACATAGGTCGGCAAATGGCACCCCTAAAGATGTTTTATTAATATTATTTTTAAAACGGTTTGAGATAAAATATTGTATTTTCGGGAAATAAATGTATTGTTTTGTTAAATTTCTTTTAAGTTGTTATTTTATTTTTATTCGAAAATGGTGCATCGATTTTTAAGTAGTTTCAATATTCTGCAGCCAATTTGCAAAAAAAAATTTACACAAAAAATTTGGGGCCAGAAGTAGCCTATGCCTCCCCTGTTTAATACACTCATAAATACAAAATTTTGTTGTTATTTTTAAATACAGCATAAAAAGTTAAGTAAACATACAAAATTTCATTATTTTATATCAAACTGTTTCGGAAATAATTTAAAAAAAAAACATCTTCAGGCGCGCCTTTAAAAGGCTACCAGAGGGGCCATTTGCCGACTTATATTTAAGAAAATTTCTTCGTATTTTTGTTCTGCCAAGTAATATTGTTTTAATAAGCAGCCTTCAAACGCGTATGTTACAAACGAGTGTTTTTAAGAAAGAATACGGAAAATATTAAAAATATCGAAAAAAAAAACTTTTAAACATACAGGGTAAAATAATAATATGACCTTATATTGAGAGGACCGAAAAACTTAAATATCACAGTATAAAATTTCATGTTCATTAAATTTTTACTGTGGATAAAGTAAATATATGTTGTTGTGTTGTGTGTTTTTAGAGAGGAAAAACGAGGTTACTTTTTAATGAAGAAATAAATTGCATACAGTCCCTGCAAAATATTAATTGTACATATTATATAAAATAATTACACAATTTATTAATGATGTGAAAATCATAAAACAAATAAGTCGTCTAAATGCAAAAAGCGACAACTGCATTATGAATTAGTTAAAGTGTTGATTGAGAAAATCTTTATCAGCGGTAAGACAAAAAACGGGTATTATATTGTATGTATTATATATAATATTATGTTGCCATGAATTCGTACATATATTTGGTCTTTTACTATTTTAAAATGTAGTTGACGGCGTTTGCATTTAAAGGACTCAAATAATATTAATATTATAAATATATTATTAGTTAATTCTGCACCAAAAAATATTCGTACCAAATTTGATCATTTTGCAAAACATGACAATGCAACTTTAGATTAGTTTTTGATTAAAGAGCTAATCCGAATCCGAATCTTGAATTTACAATTAAAAACACAACAATAATTCACTATGATCACTTACATGTAAATAAATTACTGTAAATAAAATACACACACGTATACGTAACTATATAAGCATATAAAGAATAAAATAAATCAAAATCGAGTACTAAACCAAGCAAAGCTTTTCAGTTTTTACTTGCAATGCAAAACAAAAAAAACGTGCGCGATTAAGCTGAGCAATTGCAACTTTGCGAAAAAAATTTGTCAAGTAAGACTTCTGTTTACGTCTCTTTTGTAAAAAAAACTACTTATTTAATTAAAAATTATGAAATTGCAACTTTTCGAACAAAATTTTTCGAGTAAGACTTGTCTTTGTCTCTTCTGTCAAAAACTACTTATTTATTTAAAAACCCGATGCTTCTTCAGCGTATATAAGAAATATGCGAGTTTTAAGAAATTTGAGGCTCACTGATAGACCACATCTGGATAATGTAATAGGTTAAACATTTTCTCGAATTTTAACATTCGTTTAAAATTATAGCATTTTAAATTTTGTCAAAACTCTTGGAACTACTAAATTTAAAAAATCAGTTTTCTCACTGTGGACAATTATTGTCAGTTCTTTTAGAGAAATGGTAATTAATGAATGTATATAATAGGTATTTAATATTAGAATAGTATATTATTATACCAAAGACAATGCATGCTATTATTCACGAGGATGAGGTTTACGTCTAGAGTCGCTAGACGAGGGACTTAAATCATCCGAGTGATTAATGCGCATAATTTTGAGAATAATACTATACTTTATTTACTTCAATAAGTAGACAATCAAACCATTTTCGAAAATAAATTAATAAAATTTGACATTCCTCACTTTTAATAATTTTAAATGTTATCATAGTCGCTTTCTCCAAATTTAAAACCCGATTGGTTCAAATCACAGTAAATATTAAAATCTGCAAATCACTGATGCCTTGCAATGTGAATAATTTGTTAATTATTCCCGTTGTTAAGGAGGGAATTTATATTATTTGTGTATGTCTTGAAAAGTCGCCTTAATGCATTATTTTTGGATAAAGTTTACTAGTGTAGAAGAGTTTTTAAATGATAATTTTAATTAAGTGTTTTTAGTCAACTCTGGCTCTAGCAATTAGCAATTGTATATTTTTAATTTGTATTTCTTAAACTATTGTATTGTATTTTCCTGACTAGTCTAATAAGTATACACTGTTATCTCTGTAATACTTTAAAGATGAATAAACTATTATTAAACTATTATTATTATTATTCACTAAAAAAAACAATATTATGCAACACGAGTAGTTGGACAATTAAACATAATAACAATAATAATTACATTATAATATTAGTCATCGATAGCAGAAATATTAATCAAAATTTATGGTCTAAAAATTTAAACTGAAGATATTTGGCAACTAAAGTTTTTTAGAATGGATAGGTAAAAATGGTTATTGAAAAAGGATTAAATAATGGAATGGAAAAATTAATACAAATTAAGAACTGTTTTGCAGCTATCTCGTGAGAGCGGCAATGTCACTTTGAGCTCGAATTACACAAAGGATTTTTTTACAACCGAAATTTTTATGAAAATCTTTAGTAATAATTAATTAATAATTTGACTTTTGTGTTAAAAGTCGCAGATAAACTAGACCTCTCTTTATTATGGTTTCCATGGTAACTAGTGATTCCCACGAGTCTTGTTTTCTCTCATGGTCTCGTATAGTTTTCGAGAAGAGACTCAAGACGATATTCGAACCATACAAGACGAGACTTTTATTGGTCTAGTCTGGAGGAGGTTAAACTTTTCTTACTTATTTTTTTTTTAATACTTTTTTCTATAATAGCAGTAACGATTAATATCACGCATTTTCCCCCATAATATAACAAGTGGTATGATTATAATAATTATCATCGATGATATTTTCGAATTGAAACGGAGCTGCAGATTTCACGAGTCCGCAGGACGAGTGAAATGTGCTGCTTCGGTTTCAATGAGTAAATATCATCGATAATTAATCATACCACGATTCTACCTCCTACCCTTAGTATTTCAACTTGATCTAAAAATGGTGTTAATTGCAAAAGCTTACTATGGTGCGATAATGGTCTTTTTTGTTTTAATGAACGAATCTTTTCCGCAAATTCTTGCTGTTGTGCAAGCTTTAATAAGGCCGTAGTGGCTTGATTAATTTTAATTATTTACAAACGTAAGCTTATAGGCGAAGACCTTTTTTAATGTAAATAACGACGAGTATCTATCAAAAATATTATAATCGTTTACTAGTGATAAAGAAGTGAAAGTTGATTTTTTGATTTCAGGTATTTCATTGTGAGGTTCGGAGATTTGATAATTAATTGGGTCAAAATCATTGTGTAAAAATTGTGGGCCGTCCCACTATAAACTAAACTTATTTAAGGTCGTGGGGCTTGCGCCACGGGATAAAATATCTGCTGGGTTTAATTTTCCATCAATATGGTAGCAATCTGTAACCCTAGTTAATTCATTTATTTGAGTATCCCGATTAAAAACGAATGTTTTTAAATAACATGGTTGAATTTTTAACCATGCCAATACAATTTTTGAATCTGTCCAACAATACTGCCTTGAGATATTTATTTTTAATGCGGATTTTACTTATTGTCCAATTGTGGAATGGTTATTTTCTTTAGTAGAGCTACCTTTGATTTAGCGCACGTGTTCTACAATTGTTGGGTTATCGCATAGAAAGTGACGTGAAATTACAATATTGTAAATTAGTGGTAGCTGACCAACATAATTTAGCCATGTTGATATAAATTCTAAAGGTACCTTACCATCCCAATCGACCTTCAGCTGCCATAACTTTTGCATAAAAACCTTTGCCTTCATAGTGATTGGGCTTAACAACCCTAACGGATCAAATATCCTTAAGACAATAAATACAATTTTGCGTTTTGTTAAATTGGTTTGGTATTGTGTGGATTGACAGTTAAAAGAATAATGAATAGTGTATGAATTCGCGTTCCAAAATAAACCTGTTTTTACAGCGGTATTGTTTGCGTAAATTTTTTTAAATAAATATGTTTGCTCGGTGTCGCTTGACCCTAAGTTTACCTGTGAAATATTACAAGCCCATTTGCATAAGATAAATCTATAATTTTCTAGCAATAACGTCAAATCGGTTTTTAGTTGAATTGTTTCCTCTACAGTGTTGGCACCTGTTAAGAGGTCAGCAACATAAAAATCGCGTATGATCGTATTACATGCTGCAGGATAATTATTGGCGTTTTGGTAGGCAATTTCGTGGAGACACCGTATAGCTAAAAATGGTGCACATGCCGTGCCGCCTCAGCATAATATCAAAGAGGTTTTCTTGGATCGTAGGCCCGACGCAAAGACAATCATTTAATGAAACTCCCTGTTCGGGCTTAGCCGATGCGTCAAAAACCAACCGAATTTGTTTGTCTTTATACACCGCGTGATGTGGTAAGAAATATTTTGGCCTTATGGACTTATCGATCCCCATATGGCCGAGGTTAATATATTCGTGTATAAATTCAAAATATGTAATTTTTAAATTGTGATTTTGCTGAAAGCGATATTCCAAGGATTTTAAACGTTTCTCGGCGATTGATTCATTTTTTTTCCAATTAGTGTATGCAATCTTTAAACGGTAGCCGTACGACGAAACGACCTTTGTCATTCCGGATGGTAGTGGCCTTAAAATAATTTTCGCAATATTGTTCTTCACGCGAAAATCTTTTTTACGACGGGAGTTCCTTTAACTCCCAAAATTTGAATAATTGATCATTTAAAATGATAGCGCAGATATGGGTTTTAGCTGGTGCGATCTTTGGATGAAATAGCCCGGAAATTATCCATCCCAATTTAGTTTTTTGTAAAATGGGCTGCCCTTTGGCTAGGGTCATTGTCTTTGATTCCAATAAATGGTAAAATATACCTGCCCCTAACAGAATGGGTCCGGCCTGGTTAAAAGTTGGTTCGGCTAATAAAATATCTCTTTTTATATGTAGATTATCAATTGGAAATGAAACTATTGGAATCTGATTGGTAATATTGGGTAAAATTAAAAAATTTAATTTACTTTCGAAACTGTAATGTCTTGAATTAAGTACAGCTGTACGGTAATTTACTTGTGTCACCCTTTGATTTATCCCTGAAATGGATAATTCATATGTTTTTTAGGGCAACTGCAATTTTTTGGTTAGCCTTTGTGTTATAAAATTGTTTTGACTACCTGAATCTAATAAAGCTAACACATTTGTGAACGTTACCAAATCGATCATAAATATTGACGACAGCTGTTGATAATTATCATTATTATAATAAGACGGTTCTTGAATCATTGAAATAATTAGGCGCCACACGCTCCTGCCTTACCGAATCCCTCGGTATATGGGTCATGGTTTCCTGGCCATCCTGAGTGATATTAGATACATTGCCTGTAAAAGTTGTCCCTAATGAAGTGGTTAAATGGTTAGAATTAGAGGGATTAGAATGATCTTCCGAGAATTGTGTGAAGGTTCCGTTATCGTTATTGACGCTGCTGCTATTTTTAGATGGAAAATGTAAGAGGGTGTTATGTTTAGGGATGGGATTTTAGTTATTTAACTTTTTTCAACCGATGTAACTATTTGAAAACCAATAATGCCAAAGTATGTTTTAAAAGATTTTCTTTTATATGAACCTAACTTGTTTTTACCTTTTTTACCTTTTTTGGAGGTTTTTGCTTTAAACTACCTTTTTTATACTTTTGTTACCTATTTTTTTTAATTGTTTTCACCTTTTTTTACCTTTTTTGGAGGATTTTGCTTTAAACTACCTTTTTATACTTTTGTTACATATTTTTTAATTTGTCAGTTTATTTTCACATATTTGTTATCAATTTTTACTTATTTTATTTTTTTGGGTTCTTTTTAAATTTTCCGCCAATATTTTATCTAGGGCGTGCAACTCAACGGTATAGAATTTTTTCTTATGGTCACAGACTTTAACAGTAACTTTCTTTACAGTTACCTTCTTTGTAGTGAGCTTATGTTCTGTCATATAACTTCTGTGTAGTGAGTGTCACTCAGTGAAACACAGTTTATTGCATAGAAATAGTTTATTATGGGTATGTTCTGTGTTTGGGTATGCGGCTAAACAAAATTATAAACGACACTTGAACTTTTAATGTTTTTTTTACCTAAAATGCTGTTTTTTAACCTAAAATGCTTTTTTTAGTACCTTTATAGTTACCTATTTTTCAGTTTTTAGTACCTAAATATCCCATCTTTAGTTATGTTTTAAGCCACATTGCTTGCATTGTCCAAAAATGCAAGCGTTCGAATTGTGACCTGCTTTCAGGCAATTAACACATCGATTAGCCCCTTTAATGACTTTATGACGGTCCAAAGGATAGAAATTTAAAAAATCTTGACAATGGTAAACGGGATGAATTTGCATGCTTGTTACACAAGAAACATTTTTTTTTGAATGTTCAGACGCTGTTGCCGCAAAGCAAACTTGTTTTTTTTTGTTTGAAGAATATTTCTTAAATTGACTATTTTATTGTTATAGTGAAGTAATTTTTACGATTTCATACACGAATTGTTTAAAACATTACTGTACTCTAAGAGAAAACCTTTAAGTTCGGAATACGTAGGTACTTCAACAGACTTAAATTCTAATTCAAACGCTTTTCTTGTATCTGTGTCCAATTTAACTAATAAAATATTGAATAACGGAAAATTTCACTCATCCGTAGGAAAGACAAACAACTTCAATAATTCAACGTTTTCATCAAACGTATTGATAACCTGTTTTAAACTACCCTTTGATTCGTTGTATACCTTAGGGAATGCCATTATTTGATCCCAATACGCCGTTGCCAAACGTCGTTTATTATTGTATTCGTCCATTAATTTATTCTCTGCCATGATTTAATATTCTTCCTCGACTGGAATAGATTTAATAAAAGATTTTGGCTTGACACTAAGAGGGGTCAGAATATATTGAAATTTTTCCATGTTTGACAGCGAAGTATTGTTGTGAACTAAACTTATAAAATAAATTATTAAATAAATCTCGAAACGATAACCACATTTAAAACGTTCCGTCAAACATAGGAAGCTGTAATTTAGGAAGCTGTAATTTAGGAAGCTTTACATTGGACTTAGACTCCTGTGTTACGTCATTACTAAACGCTGAACCATTACTGACAGTTTCGACCGCCTTATTGTTTAATCCAAATGGTTTCCCGTAACTAGTTTTAATTGCATAATATTAGTTATTACACTCTACCCTAGCCCTTTCGTGTTCAACCGTGTCAAATGTTTTAGCCTTAATTTTTTTGTCATGATTGATTTGCTGAAAATGTTGAAATTCATTAAATAAACCTTGAATTTGTTCACATCGAAATTTAAAGGGTATATCAACAGTGTCATCAGTTTCCACCATTGTTTATAGTGCAAATTGAACAAATATTTCATTAAATATAAAGTAAAATTTTTACCTTATCTTTATTTCTGTATAGAAGACACTGCCTCACCTGACTTTCCTGACAGATCAAATTGCATAATAGTTATTTAATAGTTATTAGGTATTAAGGGCATAATAAGGTTTTTATGGTCCGAGGCGCTATTTCGAGCCCGAGCGCGTCAACGCGAGGGCTAGAAAACGTCGTAGGACCATAAAAACCAGTTATGCCAGCAATGCATACAAAACTTTATGCACGATTAATATATTATTATTTTTAATATATTATTGTTTTTAAAGACGATTACGTCAAAGAATTTTTGTTATAATTGTCATATTATAATGTCAACTGACATCAGTCAGTTTTAAAGTTTAAAGATGAATGAAATTGAGGAAGCAGCTGAAAAGGCGAAAAATTGCGGCCTGCTGCCAGAAAAATCAAAATCTTTATACGAAAAAACTTACTTCGAATATATCAAATTGTGTAACATTGTTGTTTTTAATTTTTGACGTTTCATTATATCCCGCTGGGTTATAATAACGCCCGCGGGCTATAAAAAGACGTTTACGTCAAAGAATTTTTGTTATAATTGTCATATTATAATGTCATCGTGCATAAACATATTTACTTTTTATGGTATAAATCATTATATAAAAACCAAAAATAGTTTTTCTCGATTTTTATGTAAGAATGTCATATTCTCGCACGCAAAATCGTTGAAGAATGAAGCTTATTCTTAAACGATTTTTGGTAACATTTAGTTTTTAAGTATTGGTACCCCCAAAATGTCAAACTGATTAATAACCTCAAATTCATTACTTTTATTGAAAATGAAGCCTTTATTATTGTTTTGTAATATAAAGTTTGCTCCAACAATGCATTTTAATGCAAAATTTTAAGTTTAATGTGTAAAAGTGCAGTTCAGGTTGTACTTGTGCAGGATAACAAATATTGTCATTTTGTGTTGCCAACTGACATTTTGCGAGAAAAATCCCCTAACTAACAACGACCACAAAACAATTAAAAAAACCTAAATAAAAGTTAAAATCGAGAAAATAGTATAAATCACACGTTGCAGAAGGCTATTCTCGCACTCATTCGTTCGTCCACTCGCTCCTTCGTCGCTCGAGGCCAAATTTCGAATTCGTGCGAGAATATGTGGCCTTCTGCAACTTGTACTTTAATATACTATTAATAACCCTTTACTGTGACAAGCCATCAATTTGACAGTACTGGACTGGAACAAGATTATGCATGACGAGATTTCGATACTTTTTTAAGACTCTCGTGCGAGAAACGGGATCAGACGAGACTGAAAGCTCGCTGATAAAATAACAGGTCTTGTATCGAGACTTCTTATTTTATCAGCGGGACGTGACAAGATTTTATGTCGCGACAGCTCGCTCCTTGGAAAAGTGCAACTTTGTACTTTTTTTTGAAGAGTAAATATGTACTTTTAGCTCGGTTGTAGAAAAAATAAATTAATTAATAAATAAATTAAAAAATAATATAAAATATCTGAAGTTAAATGTTATTTTGTAATTTTCAAGACATGCGACATGTAAATAATTGCGATTTGGTAAATCAAAATGGGTAAGTAGTATTTTTTTATTAACTTTATTTATTTTATGTTGTTAGTGTAGCGTCCGTCATCAAAAAGATGTAATACTTAATATTTCTTAATGAAGATAAATAATTTTTGACTAAATTATTTATTTTTAAAAACACACATTTTGCCTCTTGTCAGTATATTAAGCTTTTTTAGATATGTCAAGAATCTATTTTTTTTTAATTAAACTATTAAAAATGTTTAAGTAATATTTTTTTAGATTTTTCATTTATCTTGTTTTACGGTTAAATTAGACTAAATTAAAAACACACAAATGCTCATTCTAACCTTGTTTAAAGATTTTTCGAGAGATTTAAACAAAACAGAATTGCCGCGCAACGTTATCGAGAAAAAATTAAAAGTGACGAAATTATAAGAATTGCACTTTTAAAAAAAGATTCCAAAAGAAAAAAAGTTGAAAGAGTAAAGAAAAAAAAAAAGTTGCAGTTTAGTTTGATAGTCATTTACGAAAAATTGAGAAATTAAAACTTACTAAAAGAATGAGGTGTTAGGTCTGTGGGTGTTACAGATCAAAGATTAAACAAATGAGACAAAATATTGAGCAGTCTTATAGTCCTTACAGATCCTAGCAGACAGGCCCCAGGAAAGAGAGACACAAAAAGTGTCAAAAATCCAATTACTGGTAAGAGAGAATCTTTACAAAAAAGACATCTTATAGTGACGATTAAGGAGGCATTTGCACTATTTAAGCAAGAATTCCCAGATACAAATATTCAGATTACTAAATTTTACCAGTTGCGCCCCAAGCACGTTCTGTTATCATCACAAATGCCGCATAACGTGTGTTTATGTCGCTATCACACGAATTTTAATTTTTTAATTGAGGTAATACAAAATAATATTTTAAAGTTTCCCAAAAGCAGTACTGATTTCCTGAAACAAATGTGTTGCAATATAGATGAAGAACAGTGTATGACAAAAACTTGTGAGAATAGCGGTTATGACATTTCACATGCTTTGATTCCAGTTAAATATATGTTTGATTTGGACGACATACTTGTTAAGTACAAGCAGTGAAAAGATAATGAGGTCCAAGTTACGGAAGCTACGCTTTTTTCAGTGATCAAAACGCTAGAGAGCCAACTTAAAGTGTTTAAAACACACTGTTTTGTTAAAAGGGTGCAAGAACGGTATTTTGATGAACAAAAGGTTCATCTTGCCGAAGATAAAGTTCTTGTAGTTCAAATTGACTTTGCTGAGAACTACTCGCTAGTGTCTCAAAATGAAATTCAATCGGCACACTGGTCTCACAAACAAGTAACAATATTTACTTGTGTTGTCTGGACACCACAGCAGACCTTTTCTATTGCCATTATAAGCGACTACATGGGACAAGACAAGTATGCAGTTTATGTATTTCTTCAAGAAATTTTTAAGAAAATTCATTTGAACTATCCCCATCTATTATATTTATGCAAACCAGTGATCTTTTCAGACGGCTGCGCTACCCAATTTAAAAATAAATATACAAATTTGTGTTACTATGATGTAGAGTTCAACATGCATAGTGTTGAATGGAACTTTTTTGCCAGTAGTCACGGAAAGGGTGCTGTAGATGCACTGGGAGGCCTGGTAAAAAGGATGGTTTGACGAGAGGTAAAAAGTAAAAATATTGAGCTGTCAAATGCTCATGACTTCTTTGAATGTGCCAAAGGGCAATAATCTACTATCAACTTAATATATGTTTGTGCTGAGGATGTTGAAAATATAAAAGAGATGCTGGATAAAAGGTGGGCTAATGTTAAGAAGATTCCTTTTATCCAATCAAAACACTTTTTTATGAAATTAAGCTCCAATTCGTTGCAAACCGCTCAAACAAGAAATTCCAGTTACGAATCGTGTGTTGTATTTAAGTAGTGGCATATTTTACTGTTAAATGTAGAGTTTATTTGTTTAGTGAAGTTTTTGGTTGTTTATTTGAATTAAATTGAAAAATAAAAGATTAGCATTTTGGTGGAACTTTTGTAGCGTCCGTCATGTAGCGTACATCATCACATATTTCATGTACTTATATATTATCTATTAAACTAAATACAAAATATAAAATGTTTATCTAGTCCAATGCTTAATATATTATAATAAAGTTTAAATTTAATCCCTTATCAATTTGCTAATATTCAGGTGAAACATAAAATAAATTTATTCCACTTCCATTTTTTGTAGCGTCCGTCATCTAAGTTTAAAAAGTAAAATCTTGGAATCCCTAAATGTCAGATAATTATTTTATAAGTTATTTTTTTTACCTCATCTCCACTTTCAATTTTTAATATTAGCTTTAAAATCAGTTTTAGTTTTTGGGCATTTTTTTTTTTAAATATTTGACAAGATTTTAGTCAAATTGTAGCGTCTGTCATCATGAAATGGCTGAATAGTGAAACTTACTTTTTTTCAAATCGGTGGCAATTTTTTTTAATAGACAAGTGCATGTTATTTTGGACGTCACTGGTAAGTGCAGAACAAATATTTGTTGTCAAAAATATATTTTTCTACTCCTATAACGGAATATGACCGTTCTAATATGACATTTTAATATGGAATGACATATATTCCTGAAAGTACTACAGAATGAATTATTCTATCATCGGATGACAGAATAAACACTGGTGGCGACATCTCTGTTTTTAATATCTAACAAATTTAGACCGATCCAACCTTACTTTCTCACAATTAAATTTCTTTTCTAAGGTATTTTTTGGAAACGTAGAAAAAGTATAGGCTCATGTGACAAACTTTTTACTCGAGCGGAATATGCTGTATTCCAAACGTGTAACAGAATATACTATTTTATGCCTTATTGTCACCTTATTTGATAATTTGAAGTTTTTTTCTTAAAATCATTATCATGTGGAATTTGAATCCAATTATAGGACACATAAAATACAATGAAATAGCTTACAAAGGTGTATATAACTATATTAGAAAGACAAAGCAAAAACTACTGTATTTAAAAAAAATCATTATTTACAAATTACATGAGGACATAAACTTGCCTCTATAATTTAAAAATTTTTCAAGCCTTAAGACATAAACTTTTCAGTGGATTCTTTTCGATTCGTCCTTATTCGGGCAATACCACCATGGTATGAATATAAAAACTTATCTCATTGTGATATGGTGACGAATTTATTTTAGCGAGTAATTTTGCTAATAAGTAACTTGTTATGAATTTAACACACCCAATAAAGATGATTTTATTATTCCAAAATGTTTGTACACTATTTATGACAATAATCCACTTTACATTGGCATCAAATTGTTTAATAAACTGCTTAGGGCTTTAAAGATTATCGTTTTCCAAAATTCTACTGTAGGAATTTATTTTTTTACTGAGCATGTTTTTTACAATATGGATGAATATTTTAATATGTATTAGGTGAAATTTTGTATTTTTTTTATTTGTAAATTTAAAGTAATTTGTCCTATACCATTTCTATGGTCTATTGATTAATAAAATATTATTTATTTATTTATATTTTGATTTGGCCGGAAATGAAATTATGTCAACATATTTAATTTAAATATTTAAAATGTATTTAAATTAATCTTAAAGTTAACTTTATCTATAAAATGGGTTGGAATAATTAATTCTTTATTTATATTTTTTTACATCTTAACATACCTTATAATGTATTTTATAGGGTGATTTTTTTTTTCACAACAATTTTTATTTTTTCGTTCTCAACTCAAAATCTTGTTGAAAATGTTCAAAAAAAAATTCCCTGAAAATTTGAGCCCTTAATATTAACTCAAACAATCTAGCATAATTATTAATAACATAACTTTAAAGAAAAAAGATATATCTAACCTAAAAATTGATATAACGAGGTGTATTACATACAACATGTTATTTTATTAATAATTATGCTTGATTGTTTTAGTTATTTATTTTTCTCTAATCACCCGACTGTAGAAAAAACGTAATTACATGAAATTTTACTGATAAATAATTGAAAATCATCATTTATACAAAGTTTGATACGAAAATCCTAAAAATTTCATAAATTGTCAATGTAAACGCTTTATATCTCAAGAAATATCAATCTTAGCGATTCAACTGATAGGACCTTTTTTAAAAAAAAATTAAATTTTCTACAAGTTTGTTCTTTACATTTTTTCAAAGAATCCAGTCACTTTTGAAATATCTTCAAAAATATGATAATTTTTCACTAAAATAAGATTTAGTGACCCGTACCATCCTACATGTGCAGATTACAGCTATGGCACATAAAGCATTTTTGTAGAACTTTTGATTACGAGTAAATCCTTTTTTGAAACAATCCAATAGCATAAAATGCGGCTGAGATATAGATATTTAAAAAAAAAATAATCAAAGTTTACGTGTATTTTAAATGGGAAATCTTTATACGCTTTGGTCGAGTACTTTGAGTTAATATTAAGGGCTCAAATTTTCAGGGAAGTATTTTAGATGGATTAGTGAAAAAAGTCGGTGTGATAAATTAAAACAAATTTGTTAAACCTTTTGGAAAAAATCGTTTTATGAAGCGGTGCAAATTCATTTAGTATTTATTCATTTTATTGTACACAAAAGCCTAAAAAAATGTTTATTTTATTGAGATCCATCCGTTCGAAATAAAATGAAGTACATTTGAGTGCGTTATTTGGTTAATTGGTTTATCGGGCGCTATCACCGGTTGAAACACTGGTCGATCCATTGGATATGTCGCTGTCTGCTTAAATAGGTCACTGTCTCTAAATTGGATACCGAGAGCTTTTCACTTCACCCCTGTGATTGACATCTTTTAATTTTTGGAGCTGTAAACAAAATTAATTATTAAAATTTAAAACATGTCAAAATCATCTAAAAGTAATTTGTGTAATTATATGAAATTTGTGATCATTTTGTATGATACTCCCAGAGGGCGCTTATGTGTCATGACACTGATCGAATTTGGTGAATCAATACTTACTTTTTTACGTTAACTCAAATTGTCATTACGTCCCAACAGTATGTTTTGAACACGATTTGGCTGTTTTTAACAAAGTGCATCCCAAAGGTGACAACTTTAAACTATACCGTATAAATTTTGAATTTTATACATTAAATTGTTTTCCAAATATTACAAATTTTAAAAAATAACGTTTTACATATATATTTCATATTTGCTTATTATTATTATTATTATTAACAGTATGTTTTGAACACGATTTGGCTGTTTTTAACAAAATGCATCCCAAAGGTGACAACTTTAAACTATACCGTATAAAATTTGAGTTTGATACATTAAATTGTTTTCCAAATATTACAAATTTAAAAAAATAACATTTTACATTTATATTTCATATTTGCTTATTATTTTTTTCTAAACTAATCTAAAAGTTTATATGATACAGATAGGTACATATGTATGATACGAAAAAAATACAAGAGGAATATTAATCAAAATTATAAACATATAATTTAATGGTCAAAAACAATTTGCTTCATTTTTTAATTTACTTAAAAACCCAAATATCGGCTAAACAAATCAACTTTGGTAATAGGGTCAAAATCACCAAGGTGGCAAATTTCAAATTATGTTTTACGATGAATACACCTAGCAGCTATTACTTTGCTAATTAGCTTAAATGATCACTAAACTTGTGTTTAAACAATATTTACGTTGGCCGAGCATAGAATTAATTGCTTCTCTTGTAATTTTATTTTTAAAGTGAACTATCGCTAAAAACAATCATTCCGGGAACGTTTTTGTAAGGTTTATAATAAAATTAAAATATAAATTAGTATTTCTTTTTTACGCTTTACAATAGCGGAAGTATGTAGCTAATAATAAGAAATTAAAAAAACTCCAAGAAAGTTGCAAATAAAATCATTTAAAAACAAAATATCCCTACAAATGAACCTATGGGACTATTTTTTTGAATTAAATTAACTAAATATGCCAATATCGCTGACTTACATATAAATAAACTAGCTCTAGGTATATATATAAGAAGTCCGCCTGTTTTAATATTTCCAAGGCCTTTTGTTAATATCTAAAATAATAATGTGTTATCTGTGATTTTTTTTATGTTTCCGGAAATGATAAGGAGTTCACGGAATGATGGGTGTGTTCTCTGAATGATGATATAGATACACTTTAGGTTTAAGAAATCATAAGCAACATTTTTTGATTCCGTACTTATTTATTTATTTGGCATGAGGTTTATTCTTAACAAAAATGTAACTTTAATTACTTCTTTGCAGTCTTTTAATCGATGTACACAGCCAAGTACAATTCTTAATAATCATATTAAACTTTTATCTCAATGTTTATAATTAAACCAATTAAACATGTACCTATATTTAAATTGAACTTTTAAACAAAAACAAGCTTTCATAATTATTAAACATCAAAAATATATAATAAAAAAAAGAAACAAACATTAAATCATCCTCATCGGACGATGATGAGTAATAAATGGTTTTATAAATGCTCCGTTTCTTTAATTTCAGCAAATCTTGTAAATCAGTTGTATCCATATGCTCGTTCGGTTCAGGAGACTCTCTTGAAAGTATTCCCAAATTTATTGGTTCAGAGTTCGGATATAAACTGCCAGATAATGCAGACATTTTCAGTTCTTTCAAAGATGTTTATTCGTTCGGTTGCGGTCATATTATGATGTTGGATTATCGAGTAGATATGAAGGATGTTAATATATTTTTTTCCAATATGGTTTTAGGATCGGTTTCATATGAGCCCATATCGCATGGGCTTTATGATACAAATTTTTACTCACCGTAGCAAAAGATCCAGATTGCAAACCATTGTCAACGTTTCGTATATAATATACGCCTGTATGAATAGATTTTATTTGCGTACTGACAATTTTATTTGTATCATTACCTACCTCTTCTTCAGTTAAATTTTCTTTCAACTCTTTTTTCCGTTTGTTGTAACTATAAATGCCATATATATCTGCAATAAAATCCATTTTTAATTCTTTGACTGAACTTGAAATTGCAACCTTGCTTGTGAATGTCTTATTCTCGCCTTTTACAGTTTTTTCCCCAAAAACACTTTGCTGTTAGGAGTTGTAGGTACCCGAGCTTTCTTCTTTTTTCTTTTCTTCTTAGTCTTTTCTTTAAAGTTTCATATTTACGCTTAATTTTAGCAATTATTTTCTTCTGTTGTTTTTTTTACGGTATACTTTGGCTCTATCCTTCCGCACAATTTTTCTTCCCACAATGCTGTCTTCTTTTCTCTGTATTTTTTATGCTTCTTTCCAAATTTTTCTCTGCATTCGCTTTTTTCTCTCGGTCATCTCAGCAATGTTTTTAACTTTCTTTCAGCTTTTTTTTCTGATAGTATGCTCTTTCCTTACCCCTTTTAATGTATCTCTCTTCGTCTGTTATCTTATCTAAAAACTTCCTTTTTCTGGCATTAGCTTTTTCTGTTTGCCGCATGTAAGCTAAACTATTTTTTATAAGTTGTCTTTTTGGACGTTTTTAATTTTTTTTAACTTCATGAGATTCCATATTTGCTAAAAAAATAAAACATTTATTTAAAACTATTTAGGACAACATACACTAAATTAATTGACAAAAAGTCATTTCAAGAACGCTCCGTCAAGTCCGGGGACGTTCCCGAAATGACCGTTCCCAAAATGACTTTTTCAAATAAACTCGCCCTTTTTAGACGAAAGTCATCTTGACAGCCATGTTTGGCTTGTTTAAGGTATATTATTTAAGGTTAATATTTGTTATAAACATTATAAAACGTATTTTTTCAATATTACCAGTTAATAAACGCATTCCCGGTATGATGATATATTTATGTACGCTCTTTAATTATGGGATCGAATGGTACTTACCACTTATTTTTAATTATTTTGGCGAGAAATTCACTTGACATCCACGTTGTTTACATCTTTCACTACAACTGTGCTATACACATATTACAGCTGCGTTCAAAAAAGTAATTTTTTTGGACAATCAAAACAGCGTTCACTCAAATGATGCTTACATTGTTGGACATAATATTTTGACTTGATTTTCTTTCATTTCTTTTTTTTTCTTTAATAATGCTTGTAATTACGTGATATTAGATAAAATTGAATTGAATAAGTAAGAAAAACTGTTAAATTTATTTTATTTTATGATTATTTCAGGTGTTTGTTTCTAAAGATTGCTACTTAGGACGCGTTCTCGAAATGATTTTTTGTACTTATTTATATAAATAATAATGAATATGGTTTACTTTTGAACTATATTATATTAGGTATAGTTAACGTAAACACAGTTAAGTATTTACAAAACTTGATTTGTTAAAGAAAAACTGAATTTAGTCATTTATTTGCTGGCACTGCTAATTTTCCACCTTGGTGATTTTGACCCAATAGTTAAGAGTTAAATCCACTTATTTAAAGTTATGTATGCTTCACCTATAAACACTATAAAACCAAAACGGGCTTAATATCCTAATAAATATTGATTTTAAATTATTTGGGCTACGCCTTACACTGATCTTTCAGGGTTATTTTACCCCCTTTCGGTTCTATACGTATCCCGCCAATGCACAGTGTTACCTGTGTTTGGTGGATCCGAATGTTCACCCCGGCAGGTAATCTTCCCTAGGAGGTCGTGGATGACAGTGTCGATGGTTAAGGCCTTTCCCGGAATTTTGTCGCCGGGCCGACCATACGCCCGATTTAGGCTTGTGGAGTGTAGGACAAGGAGGGACAACAGTATTAGTAATGACCCCATTCAAATGGGGTTCATGAATGAGGTATGGGTTATTAGTACGTTACTTGCTGTATTTCATCCGGGTCTCTGTCCGGTCTGCTGGAATTCGAAATCTGCTGCACGCAGTTGTTTGCCCCACTGGGGTGTTGTTTTTACTTTCCCCACAGTCTTATAAACACTCAAAAAGACTCGTTATAAGTTGTTGACTCTTTGTCCCAGCGGAAAGGCAGTTGCTAATGGTTAGACAAATTTTACCGAATGCAACAGTTATTATTGAGTTTGGATTAAATTTTTTTAGAATAGTTTTTGTTTAGTCACCTAAGCAATCCCTATTATAATTATTAATTTAACTATTAAGTAGTAGGAACTATTTATTGAAAACGACTTTTCGTATTTTCTTGTTGTGATAGAAATTGTGTTTACGTTTTCTTTTCTTATTTAGCAATTAAGAAATTGCATTTGTATTTATTTTTACTGCTTCCACAATTTATTTTTTTTATAATCGAGAAGGTCTCGCAGTTTGTTTATTTAAGGCAAAGATTAGAACATGGTTTGATTACTTACATAAGATTTATGTCTTTATTAAGTACTACTTGTCTGATTACTTTTGAGTCTTACTGCCTGTGCATTCGGTATATTTGGTCTATTTAATGTAGGGGTTTGTTAACCCTGTTCAACTCTTTTATAATTTCTTGTTAATTTCTACTGATTTGTCACTTGGGAAGGTATACAACACACCCGTAGGCTCAGGGAATTCTTATTTACGCAAATGCAAATGCAAGTGCCAATATTAAAAAACTTATCTGAATATGGCTCCTTGTCCCCTTGTAATTGTTCTCTTCCAGGTTCATGCCGCGATGAACTACCTGTTCAGGTCGGTGGTTCCGTGACTCGAATATTATGCTTTTTTTACTGAAATTAAGTAATTTTTAATAATATAAGTGAGTATGAGTATAAGAACGTATGGCAGGCCCCATCGGCTACGCCTTACACTGATCTTCCAGGGTTATTTTACCCCCTTTCGGTTCTATACCACTGCCACATACCCGCCACTGCACAGCGTTACCTGTGTTTGGTGGATCCGAATTTTCACCCCGGCAGGTAATTTTCCCTTCTCTTCCAGGTTCATGCCGCGATGAACTGTTCGGGTCGGTGGTTCCGTGACTCCGACAGGTGGGGTGGCAGTTCACTTCGCGCTTTTAAACGTTTAGATTAGAGCGGAGAAACTATCAGGTCTCGACCGTAGAAGCGTTGATTTTGTACTGATTAAGTAATTTTTAATAATAACAAAATTTATTATATCGTCACTTTCTCTTGATTTTAATAATCACTATAGTCGCCCCTCGTATTTTTAAAAAGTCTGAAATTTGGGTGGGTTCGAATCCCACCAGGGGTATGGCTGTTTATTTGTGTTTGTCCTATTGTGTATTAGTCCTTCGGAGGGGACTTTAAGCCCGCGGTCCGTTCCTACCCCTAACCCGCACAAGCCATTCAGTTGGCTTATGGGACTTCTTAAGAAGTAAGGGTGGAACTAAAAGAGCACTTTTGTTAGTCAGTTTCATCCTCACTTTTTTTCGTATTTAAAACTATGGATGTTAAATGTATCAATAGATATCAATTATTATCGATAACATTTTTATCGATAATTTTTTAAATATAATATTATAAATAATTTCATATTTAATAAAATAATATTTAATTCTCAAAAGTAATCGTTTTAATTGACATGTTCAAAGCTTTTACTTTTCAATTTATCAACAGAAATAGAATTTTAATGGGCGTTTTATTTATTTTTTATAAGTAAAAATTAATGACATCCGTGGAGAATTCGCAAAAGATTTTACCTACCGTAATATAAACATTCATTTGTTAAAAAAAAATTGCAAATAGACGAAACCTGACCAAAAATGATTTTTATGAAATTTCAGAAAAATTAAAATTGCAAATTAATCAATATAATAAACAATAAAATGACGTGTCTGGGGGTTAAAAATCAAGCAAAAACTTTTATCAAGAATTAAACTTTCTGAGAAATGTAAAATAATTTTTGTTTTCTCTTTGTAACCCTATCGCGTTTAGCTCGAAATCAGAAAAGTAAATGTAAACTTATAGGTCACTGTAGAATAAATTCATGTACATACATAACCTATAATATAACATATATCAAACCTAAAACCTGACAAAATGTTGCCAACTCGATAATTAATTAAAGTAATTATTAAATGCTTAGAAAACAGTATATCAAAAACGGCGGAGAAAGCATATTAATATTGCCTTGCTCAGATCTGCAGCCTCAGCTTTTTTCGACTGTTATATCATGTACTATTTATTAAAAAAAAACTAAATACTTATGTAAATTAATAAACAATAACATTACTTAAATTACGATTTCCTTTTAATTTAAAAAAATATGTGCAATCCAATAAGGGCTTTAATTTTATACTAAAATTACACCCAATTTAATTATCTATGTTAAAACGTAACAAGGTATCCTTATTTAGGACCAATTTCATTTGGCGATATTCCATAAACCAGCATACGTTTAACTGTAAAGCAACCATTACAGTTGCATTGGAATGCTTTTAGTATCTCTGAATACAGTAATGGTTCGCTCCAATGGACAACAATCTTGTAATGAGATGATAGTGCAACTGTGTTGAGTGAAATATTAATCAAAGTTTAATGTGAACAAAGTTCATCATTTACAGGGTTTTTCTTAAGTGCGTGGACACCATGTTTTACTATCAAAAATATCAGAAAAATTATCCGCACATCGGTGCACTAAAATTCGGTTTTTATGTTATATTTCTCCTAATTAACTACTTAATTAAAATTAAATAAAAAATTGACAAACTTTTCATCATTATAAAAAGCTTGTAATATTTTAATTGTGCTTAAAAGGGGCTATGCTAGTAGTGAAGCAACGGGCGAGGGGTTTAAAATCTTAGAGAACAACGTTCAATGTTAGTGGACGTTGTGTTGTGGTTTTTTTCCTTATCAGTCGTTATCAATAAGGAAAACTTGCTTAATCAGTGCTTATCAATAAGAAATTTCTCTTAGCGACGCGTTGCGCATGACTACCCTTGTTATCCTTAGGCGTTAATTCGTAAGCGATTTTTAATTTTAAAAAATCAGTGGTTTACCCCTCGGCAACGGGTAAGAGTACACAACTTAAATTCTTTAAATTAGTGAACAACTTAAATTACTTATTATATACAATAAAAAAAGCTTTGCTAGTTTTCTTGATATTAATAAAATAAAAATTTTGTTTAATTACGTACAAAATTTCCCTATTTTGTTTTCTCAGAAACTATGCTTTGTACAAAAAAACAAGAGGGGCAATTTTTATTGTGAATTAAACAAATATTCAGATTTTGTGGAACATATCGTCGTTTATCTGACAAAGAGGCGTAACTCAAAAAAATTCGTTTTTGAGTTATACCAGAATGATCACCAAAATCGACTTTATAATCTCACAAACTGGCGTAGCTCTATAATAAATAGGTACAAATAAAGTTTTAGCATAAATCAGTTTCGGCGTAACTAATATTTTTGCATTTTGTGTGCCGTACAAACTGGCGTAATTCAATTCACACCGTTTTGTTTAAAAATGAGATACGCCTCTTTGTCAGATAAACGACGATATCTTTATAAGCCAGTATGAAAAATAGTTTTGGTAATAATTATTGTGCCTAGAAACGCCACTGGTAAGAGGACCAAACTTAAAGTATATAAATTAGTCAAAAATGTCAATAAATTATGTCCAAAACATCAAAGGAATAAGAAAATATTGAACCTACACGTCGCCAAAGTTTTTTGTTTTGAATGCGTTCCACCAACTTCAAATACCGACAGACAGCTGTTTCGACCTATATTTGGTCTCATCAGTGTCGGGCAACTTGGTGTAGTGGAACACAATCAAAACAAAGGTCTCCCTGAGCTTATATGCTAGGTTGTTAAGTCAACAGAGGCGAGATGTAAGAAGATCAGGTGATCCACACCGTCAAACGACGTTATTTTAAAAATAATTTAAATTAACGATGTATTAGATATTAGAGATGACGATAAAATCGTTAATTTTATCAAACACTAGAGGTATCCGTATACCGTCCGAGAAACGACACATTTTGATTCATTTAAAACATTTTTGAAGATGAAGATTACAATGATACCGATTTTTTAAGGTTTCATTAAAAGTTTTTTTTCTTACAAGTACTTTGTTGGCAAACAATTTTAATCTTTTTATACTTAGAGGGACACCACGTATAAACTTAGGTTTTCATGCTAAACAATGTTAAACAATTTATTAAAAAAAATAGTAATCAATGGTTACTGTTATAAATAAAAGTGAATTTATATGAGCAATTTACCTTATAAAAACTGTAATAGTAAAGTTTATACAGAAATGTGTACATGTCAGTGATGAAAGTTTTTATTTTTAAAGTTTCACAAAATTAATCATTTTATAAAGCTAATACAAAACTAATATAAAGCCGGGAGTTTTTAATTTTCGTCTCCTGTGTGTGTGTGGAAAGTTTGCCGCCGGCTCAGTGCGATTGTATGAGGCAAATTATTGACCATTTTACGGTCTGCGGGATAAAACAGTTTTAGAACATAGGCAATACAATAAGTTATTTGATACAGACGCCAACTTCAAAGCATAAACACATGTTCTTTACCACAACGTTGTTAGCCATCTAATACGACGTCTTTAGGAAAAGATAAATAATCTAATAATCTATTTAATTACAATATAGGTTATACAACAAGAGTTTTGGTTCAAAATATTTTAAAAATAAACTGTTCTTGATAATATATATATACAATGTATATATGTATATATATATATATATATATATTATACATATATTTAATATTTGCGATGCATAAGTTAGGGATATGGCTTAAAATTAAATAAATAAAAATAAAATAAAATGGTACGCTACTTCCAAAGCCGGGTCAATTACTTACATTAACAAAAAAGACAATTTTTTTGTTTAAGTTTTTTTATTATCCAAATATAAATGAATAAATAAAAATAATGACAAACCGTTCATTTCATGTTTTAATTTTATCGTAATAAACCGAGTTCTACGTGACCTAGTGAATATTAAAAATATGCCTCGTCGTAAATTAAGTCAAGATGAAGCCAATAGAGCTGTGGGGATGCTTCAAAATGGTGCCCTACAGATCGAAGTAGCGAAAAATTTCAATGTTTCGCAAAGTGTTATTTCTAGACTTGCGTCTAGGTTTAGGAACAGGGAATGTTGCTGAACGACAAAGAACAGGTCGGCCTAGAATTACCACCGCTCAAGACGACCGATATGTAACATTAACTACGCGAAGGGAGCCGTTACTTACTGCGCGAGCACTGTCCCAGCGACTTCATGATGCGACTGGTACCCTTGCTTCCACACGAACTATCAGAAGACGTTTAAAAGGCTTTGGTTTGGTAAGTCGGCGTCTTTTGAGACGGGTACCGTTGACTGTTCGACATCGGCGTGAAAGATTAGCATGGGCTAGAGAACATGTTAATTGGAGAAACGAATGGCTTTCAGTACTGTTATCAGGCGAGTCCAGATTTTGTCGATTTTCAGATATCCGTCGAGTACGTGTATGGACAAGACCAGGGGTACCAAGAAATCGAAGGGCAATCCAAATTGTTCATCCTTTTGGAGGAGGTGGTGTTATGGTTTGGGCTGGAATCTGTTTTGGGGGAAGAACCGATCTTTACATTTGTCAGGGAACTATGACAGGTGAGATACTATGACAGGTGAGATCTACAGGCGGGACGTTATTGTTATCGTAATTGTTAATTATCATGCAGCCATTGGCGACCAGTTTATTTTTTTGATGATAATGCTCGACCACATAGAGCTGCAACTGTCGTAGAAAGTCGAGATTTGCATGGAATCCCTTATTTAGCATTACCACCATACTCTCCAGACCTCAATACCATCGAGCATGCTTGGGACATGCTACAAAGAAGGCTTACAAATCATCTACCACCTCCAGAGACTCTTCAGCAACTTCGGGTACTGTTACCACAGTTATGGGAAGAAATTTTTTAATAATTTAGTAGGGAGTATGCCCCCCAGATGTCAAGCAGTAATTGATGCCAATGGTGGATATAGAACTTATTAGGGCTTCATGTTTATAATGCAATTTTTTTTGTAAGGATAATTTTTATTTATTTAATATTTTTTTACTGGTAAATAATATTTTTTTTAATAAATAAATATAAGAGATGTTTAATTTAAAAAATAAATAATATTAAATTTTTCACCTTTTTAAAGTTTATTGACAATATCCCTAACTTATGCCGCGCAGTTTATATCAGATATATCAGAAACAATAGGTTTTCTACTTTACGCCAGTAGTAGGCAACCAATATTGCAAACACTGAAATGCCTTCCATCTCGCCACCGAGCCGGGATCGAAGCGCGTCTCCCGAATGGTATGGTCCAATGACTAATGCACCATACCCACCAACACTGACAGACTGTTTTTTTTTCTCTTGTCTCTTGTGAAAATATGTTGATTTGTCATGATTTAAGAGCCCTGTCAAAAGATCAGCTCCATTAAAAATTTTTTAGGGGTCGCTCAAGATTTTTAAACATTTCCAAAATCGTCAAAAATTGGATTTTTTTTATTTTAATTTTTTTTCTCGTTCCGTTATTTTTTTTTAGTTTAAAAATAATAATGATTCTGAAAATTTCAAATCGATATTTTGATTTTTAAAGGTCGCTCAAGATTTTTTTAACTTTCAAAGTAAAGTATTTTGAATGTTTTTGAGCGACCTCTGAATATAAATATCAACGAACTTTTAGCGACCTTTAGAGATCAAAATATTGATTTGAAATTTACAGAATTTTTATTATTTTCAACCAAAAAAAATAATATCGAGGCGAGAAAAAAAATTAAAATAAAACAAAAATTCAGGTTTTGACGATTTTGAAATTTTTTAAAAATCTTGAGCGACACCTAAAATTTTTTTAATCGAGCTGATATTTTGACAGGGCTCTTACAGCATGATAAACTAACATATTTTTACAAGAGACGAGTAAAAAAAATATTCTTTTTTTTTTGGGCCACCCTAATATATATATATATATGGGTGGTTCTCATGAAAGATGAAAATCTTATGTACATGTTTAAAAAATGATGTAAAAAATGACAAATCAATCTGTTGATATTAGGTTTACTCTTTAAAAGCCAATGATTATTTATAACTATTAAAAACGATGCGTTCAAAATTTTTGAATTTTTTTTATTATCAAAAAACATCTGAAAACCTCACCTCCGTGACTGTTCTTTTTTACCATCGCCGGTTTTAGACTACATTAAATCTACCACAAAAGTTAAAAATTATGAAAATTTTTTCCGACATGTCCACAAAAATTATTTGTAATGAAAATATCAATAGAATTTTCTTTTAAAAATTCATAAAATTTACTAGTTTATGCCTTAAATACTGTTCCGAAATCTAAATGTCACCTCCGTGAAGTATGCTTTGGTGTAGCTTTTTCTACTCATAGATGGCGAAATATTTTAGTTTGTGGCGTGGTTTTTAAAACTAAGTTTATAGCGTGTCGCGACCCCTTCCGTTCAGTTGGTTTTAATGGTTTAAGGTGAACAGACGTATTATTTTTTTAATTATAGTTTGGTGCACCCACGTGGACACTTTGTTGTTCTCACATCCGTGAATTGAAATTTTTTGGTAAGTAAACAAAAAAACTAGGTAAATTTTGTGTTAATAAGTGACATTTAACTGACAGTTAACTTGTTTAAAAAATAATTCATTTAAGGCATTTTGAAAAAAAGTTATTAAATAAAAATACCGTAATTCCTCACTTCCGTGAATCTCAAATCCGTGAAGCGGAGGTGAACCTTATTTCACGAAGGTGAGAAATTTTAAAAGTTCTTTAAATTAAAATATTAATTATCATTATTTTTTAGGATATGGCTCGCTCCAAAGAAAAAAGCAATGAAAATAAAAAGGCTAATCACGAAGAACAGAAAAAAAGGCAGCGCGAAGCAATGAGAAGGCTACGTGAATCCAGGCGACTAGATCCAGTTACATATGAGGAAGACAAGTGGAAAGAACGAGAGCGAAATTACCAGAGGAAAGAAGCAGGAAAAATTAAAACAATTGAACAAATGACAGACAGAGAAAAACGAACTCAAAGAAAAGATTGGCGGAATAGAAGTAAACTTCAATATGACAGAAAGAAAAATACAAGACAGGTCGAAATTAGATTACAAGATGACTCATCACCCCCCTCGCCAATCCAAGAAGAATACAGAATGCGACTGAAAAGAGTAAAAAATAAGCTGTGTAAAAACATACATTCGCCTACAAAAAAAGTGGAAGCACTAATTGAAGGACAAATCGTTTCTCCGGCTGTTAAGAAAAAACTATTATTTTCCGAAGTTATAGAGAAACAGTTAACAGAAAATTATCGTGTTCTAACAAAACCTGCACAAAAAAGAATATTTTGGAAATGCATTTCCGGCAATGTTATCAAAAAGTACAAACAAAAAAGTTATTTAAAGAAAACCACATCTGTTTTCACTTCCGAAAAAAATAAATCTAGAACCAGATTAATAAAACAGGAATTCATCGGGCAACAAATAATAAATTTTCTTGAAAAAGATGAGTGCAGTAGACTCTGCCCTGGCAAAAACGATTATGTTACAAAAAAAACATGTTAAGAAACAGAAACGGATACTAAATGACACACTCAAGAATTTACACAGAAAATTTATGAAAGAAAATAAATTTCTGATTAGCTACACAACCTTCTGCCGATTACGGCCTTTCTGGATTGCACAGCCTAAAATAGATGAACGAAATACCTGCCTTTGTTTAATTCATACGAATATGTGGTTGCTTGTTAGAAGGTTAAAGATAGCAAATATAATAAAAGAAAATTCACCAGAAGAAGTATGTAAAACTATTTGTTGTGAAGGAGAAGTATTAAAAGAAACATGTTTAGAAAGAAAATGCGAAAATTGTAAAGACAAAACCATAGTTACAGTTGATTTTGATGGAGGGGACACCATGGTGTATGAGAAATGGGTTACAAAACGAGTTACAATAGTAGTGAAAGGAAAAGAGAAGCTGTGTACAAAAACTGTTAAGGAAAAGCTTATGTCTACTAAGGCGGAGGTTTATGAAACGTTCATTGGCTTAATGAAGCCATTTCTTTTACATATAAAAAATTTAGAACACCAGATGAGAGAAATTCGGAAAATTAAGGAAAATATGAATAATAATGAAGCTTTGGTTCATATGGATTTTTCCGAAAATTACGAATGCAAGTATGCGGAAGAAGTTCAGTCGGCCCACTTTGGGGGTTCAAAAATGCAGTTAAGCTTGCACACAGTTGTTGTGTACTATAAAAGCTCTAACAATGATATGCAAAAGAAATGTTTTTGTACAGTGTCACCAAGTTTGCGGCATGATCCTGTGGCAATTTGTGCTCATCTCCTTCCCGTGTTTAGAAAACTTAAAACCTTTGTAGAAAATTTAAAACACATCCATTTTTTAAGTGACCGGAACAGAAAGATGTTTTACTTAATGGCAAACTTTATTTCGCAGGAGTTAAATGTAGAAGAGTTGCGGTGGCATTATAGCGAAAAAGGTCACGGCAAGGGAGCTCCTGATGGAGTAGGTGGAGTCTTGAAACGCACAGCTGATGGTATTGTTGCTCGAGGAACAGACATACATAACCTACAATCTTTCCTGTTTCATTTGAAAGCAAACTGTAAAGGTATTATTCTTTTTAAAGTTCAGTTAGATGATTCAAAGCTTGAGAAAATTGAAGAAAAAATACCTAAAATACTGCCAACATATAAGGGAGTTTTACAGTGCCATGAGGTAGTTTGGTCTAAACAACATACATTTTTGGATATTCGAAAACTAACCTGCCTTAGCTGCTCGCCATCCAAAGTGTGTTCTCATTACTCTTTGGGTACTTACCAATTGCAACAATGTATCCTTTTTTAAATTATTTTATTTTTGTTCTTTATGTTTGTTTTTCTATTTTCTTAACCGATTATTAGCACACACATTGACAAAGGGAAGACTGATTTACAGTAATATTTATTCGTCATCGTCCGATGACGAAGAGGACAATCTGCTTCTAGCTAGACTTTTAAACCGAAAACCTGATTCCTGTTTATCACCAAAAGAAAATCATTCTAGGACCACTGATTTTGACTGTGACATTCATCTAGACAATGTCATGTCAACCAGAATTGATGTTCAATCATCTCATTCCATTTTAACAAATCTGGAACCAAAAATCAACGACTATGTAGTGGTTAAATTTTGTACAAAAAAGCTGGTTAAACATTACATTGGTGTTATCCAGTCGACCGAGTTAGAAGATTATCCAAATGACTACTTAATTAAATTTGTTAAGAAAAAGACTGGTACTGATAAATTCTTTTTTCCAGTTCGTGAAGACATTTCACTAATAAGCAAGACTGATGTAGTATCTGTTCTTCCTCCAGTAATAGTTCTTGATCGGGAACAGTTATTTTTTAATACAGATTTGTCTTTATTCAGTAACATAAATTAAGTATTTTAGGTGTTATAAGAATCTTGATTTTTTTATTATTAATGATTACACGTTCCTTTCTTACCATTTTAAGTTAAGTTAAGTTAAGAGTGTTAAATAATAGAATATAAACTAGTTATTTTATGTTATTTCGAGTTATTTTGTTGTAAATGGTAAAATGTTCCTTTTTTACTCCCTTTAAGGGTGTTTATTAATAAAAGTTATTTTTAATTACATGTTTATCATTTGTGAAAATATTAAAAACCAAAATTAAAGACCAATTTAGCATGAAATCGCAAAAATATGGTGTAATTCTCACATCCGTGAAAAGTTATCACCTCCGTGATTAGGATTTTTAAAAATCCTTAAAATTTTGAAAAAACATTGGGGAAAGTGTTTGACCATATTTGTCATTTAACACGTCTTTAATTGCTTTTTTACGATATTGCTTCAAATATTATATAATATAATTTTTTTTCTTATTTAAATTTATATCGATTTTAACACCTTTCATGAGATTGACCCATATATATATATATATATATATATATATATATATATATATATATATATATATATATTTAATAAAACTAGATACTTACTTGAAATTTGGTGACAATATGGAATATATATATATACCTTCAAAATAAATGTATACACGATATATATAAAAAAAATAATACAATTAATTTTAGAGAAGAATAAAAAAATAAACAGATTTTGAACTTTTTTATTTTTACAAAATAAGCAAAAAAATATGTTTAATAATGGGTATGTCCTCCTCTAGCTCTTAGAACCTCAGCACATCTTCTGGGCATCGACTCTATTAGCTGGTCTATTAAATTTTGAGGAATGCTCTCCCATTCTTCTTGAACCATTATTGCCAGCTCTTGAAGGGTATTTGGGCTTTGGTTGTTATGCAAGCGATTTTTCATAATGCTCCAAAGATGTTCAATTGGGTTTAAATCGGGACTATTGGCTGGCCACTCCATAACAGTTAAATTTTGTTCTTTAAAAAATTTAAAACTGTTCGCGCCACATGTGGCCTAGCATTGTCTTGCTGTAGTATAAAATTTTGACCTACTTGATTTGCAAATGGTAGCACAATAGGTCGTAAAATGTCATCAATGTATCCACTAGCATTTAAAGTTGCGGTATGAATAGTGTGCAAGGCAGTACAGCCATTCAAACTTATACCACCCCAAACCATTATCGATCCACCTCCAAAAGCTTGAGCTTGGAGTCCAGAAAACGTTCTCTCTGACGCCTACATACTCGTTGACGTTCGATATGTATATATATTATTTTTAGTGGCCGCATTATAATGCCGCGCGTCCACTAACGCAAACGGGCGCCTTACACCGAAAAAAATAATGTAGTTGAGTTAACATTTGCCTAAATGTCATTTTTAAAAATGTTGTTTCAACAAAAAACCTATTGGATTAATCTATATTTTGGTGTTAAAGCAAAAGTCAGAGTTTGTCAAAGTTTATTTGTTCATTTGACAGTTTAAATATTAATTTAACATAAACTAATATTTTGAATTAAAATGTTTATCGTACTTTGATTTAATAGCTGGAATTTGTTGAATCAACTACTGAAATTTTTAGGATTACCTAAAAAAACTATTAAATTAACGTTTAGTTGCTCTTTAATCCAAAACTTTAAATTTGTTCATTTAACAAATTTAAAATGTTACTTTAAAATTTAAAATGTAAAATTTGCATTCATAAAATTGCCGAGAATGGCGCTTCGAACACTCACGCCACGTCATTAGACAATGACGTTTTCTTACATCTCGCCTTAGTTAGCTTACGATTAGGTGTATATAAGAAGAGATATCTGTTTGTTTAAGGTGTGTTCCACAGTGGAACTTTCACTACACCATATTGCCCGACACTGTTAAGACCCTCTATACAGGGCGAAACAGTCTGTCGGTATTTGAAGTAGGTGGAACACATGATACAAAGATGTATCATGGGTGGAACACGCTCAAAACAAAAACTCTGGGCGAGGTGAAGGTTCAATTCTTTCTATTTATATATAATAATATATTATTTCCATAATTTTGTTTTGGATACCAACCTTTAAAGAATTTTACATTTTCAGAATGTTAATTTAACATTTTATTGGTGTTAAGTGAATATGCTAAAAAGGTTACCTGGACATTTCAAGAAATTTACCTTAACACCCTAAGAATGTTAAATTAACCAAATTAGCAGATTAGAACAAATATTCTTTTTTTGTTCATTTGACTGTTATTTGTTGTTCAATTAAACAATACAATTTGACATTTTTAGATGGTTAAGTAAACGTGCAAAAACCATTGCTTGTATTTAAAGTGCATAAAGAGTTGAATTAATATTTTTTTTGTTGTTTCAACAGCTTATTTTTTTCAGTGTAGTTATAAACAAATTATTATCCATATTTTTCTCAATATTGATGGTTATTAACTTTTTGAATAAATAAGGCAACACTGCGGTGCACCTCAGGGCTTCTGATATACCGCGATATGTGTTTCTTGCAGTATATGCACCACCACCACGCCCCCTCCTGCACGACCGGGCATCGACTAGTCTGTGTTATGTAAGGGGCGCACAGTGTATTGCTTCCATGTTCTAGAAAATATTAAATAAATTATTTTATATCGTTGAAATTTAAAAAAAGCTATGAAATTATTTTCACAAATAACTGATAGGGAAGAAACAACAACGGTAACAGAAGTAAAAAAAAAATTTATGGCGTGCCGCTATTTAATTTGAAGGAATATTAAGCACGGTAATATTTTTATTTAAGAATTTTCATGTGAATGTTAACGTTTAAATTGTTGGTATTTTGTTTTTAAGCCAAAATTTTCTCAAGAACATTTTTCACTTTTTCAGAAGTAAAAAAAAATGTATGGCGTGCCGCCATTTAATTTGAAGGAATATTAAACACGGTAATATTTTTATTTAAGAATTTTCATTTGAATGTTAACGTTTAAATTGTTGGTATTTTGTTTTTAAGCCAACATTTTTTCAAGAATATTTTTCACTTTTTCTCTAAGGTATGTTCTATTTAATGAATATAAATTTTTGCGATTTTAATAAGTTAGGTCTGAGTATTTCATGTTTTGGTATACTGATGTAAAATTAATACTATATTACACTACAAGGGCAGAAAGTGTGAGATTCCTGCACTGCGCGCCATGATCCCAAAGCGAAGCCGAGGGCATCATGGCGCGCAGTTCAGGGCTCTCACACTTTCTGCCCGTGTAGTTATACTATTTTTCTTGCTACCCGGCCGAAAATACAACCCAACCCAACCCGGCCGAAAATACGGGAAAAAATTAAATGTGTATATCGAAACATATTGATGCCTGCCCCGACATTTGCGGCACGAGCGAAGCCTTCGTAGCCCTTGTAGTGTAATATACTCGAAAATACGTTGTTTCGTCCCCGATTCCAATGCATCAAACGTAAATTTGACAAATGCATCAAACGTAAACTTTCTGCCGTGGAATCGGGGACGAAACAACGTATTTTCGGCCGAGGTAGTAAGAAAAATAAATTTTAGCAATTTATTATCTTCATTAGACGCGGTGACTCGGTATTCGCGGGTATCCGTTTTCATTTTTATTTTAGTTTATTTGTTACTCTTCTTGGACCTTATTTAACATAATTTTAGCTGCAGGAAAGTGCATGTTTGTATGCAATTTTTTTTAATCAAATATGTCAATTTTAAGAGAAGATCTTTTTAAAGTTAAAAATCAACAAAATTTTTCAAAGAAAAGTGACTCTTCATAATTTCTTCTGCTTGTTATATAAATACCATTCACGATGAGAAACTTCTATTTTGTTATGCAGGTTGCGAAAAAAAAGGTTTAATATGAAGAGCTTGTAAGGAGAAACCAAAAAGCCAAATAAAGTTTTTCATGTGAGTTGTTACTAAGATATTTGTTATTAAAAATAAAATCAATTCAGGTCCTAACTTGAGTGGTCCTATTACTTTGTAGAAATTGACTGCTATCTCATTTTGTGATTATGAATCAAGGTTGTTCCTTTCAACCACGGCGTATAGAGAACGCCGTGTTTCAACTGATATGCATATTTTTATTAAAACTTTTTAATAATAAGATATTTGATATTTATAATTTAAAATATTAGTTTTCAACTTTTAACAAATAATTGTAGACATTGTAGACATGAAAAAACTTGGCTTTTTGATTTCTCCTTACCAGTTCTTCATTTTAGCGCTTAAAAAAATATTTAAAAATTTTTAATTTTGAAAATCTGTATTTTTGCTCACCCTGTTCAACAAAATGGATGTTTCCCAATGCGAATAGTATTTATATAACACGCAAAAGAAATTATGAAAAATGACTTTTCCTCGAAAAATTTAAAATAAATATTTTTACAAGTATATTTAAGCCCATCCGTGGACACACATAAAAGGTATAAATAACTTAGCTTGATAAAAATGTAAAAAACATATTTTTAAAGCAAAACAAAAATTACACAAATTATATATTTATGATGTTAATGTACTAATTATTAAGTAAATACATTAAACAAAAATAATTTTACTACCCTTGATTTTGTATCAGCTAGATTGGCAAAAAATTATGTAACATAAAATTAGGTACTCTACAGCACAAATGCAAAATGTGAATTATTACTACGTGGGTGGTAAAAGATAGATCGGTGCGCGTCAGCCAAAGCATGTGGAGTGGAGCAACATAATATGGAATTTAGTGTCCTACCAGGGCCGTACCGAGGCACACTTTTTTGGGAGGGGAAGACGATAAAAAAATCAACTGATTTTTTTTAAATACATTAAGCATAAAAAGTATACAGTATAAATATAAAAAATTCAACCTCCTAGCTAGGTAAACCCAAAAAAATCAAAATTAAATCCAAATTTAAGCTACTAGGTTAAACCTACAATACTTCAAAAAAATAGGAACGAAAACATCTTACTTAAAATATATAAACAAATATACCCACTAAGTTGTATCATTAAGGGCCGGTTTTTCAATTAGGGTTTAAACCTTGGTTCAGGGGAACTTAGATCAGTTAATGAACTCAGTTTATAGTCAAATGAGTTTTTCAATGTCGACTCAACAGCAGTTCTGTTGAACTTAGATCAGCGGTGTCAACGTTAAGTTGGTACAACCGAATTTAGTATACGCCTACATTAATAGTAGTTAAAACTGTCATTTTGACAAAAGGACTTTGTGTTTAATTTTGGAGTTTTGTTTATCTGTGCTGTTTTAAAAAGTTCTAATCTGTGCAAAAGGGTGCTTTAAAACAATTTACTATTAAGGAGGAATTATTTGTATGTATTTCGGTTTATAGTATAAAATGAATTTGTCGTTTTTTGTTACATGTGATGAATTTTACTAAAATCTATTACCTATTCAGTAATTATTTTTATAATTAACCTATTGGTCGGATTTGCAATAACTAGTCTAATTAAATCCACTATCCTACGTACAAAAGGTTTGTAAAACCGAAATCTGGCAAAAAATTCATCATTATTCCACCTTGCAAAATGATTCGGTCTTACCCGTGGCCTTACACACGAAGTTAAATATTATTTATGAATTTGCCAATTTCCTCATCATCCTCACTAACTACCTTAAACATATCCATTGGTTTATTATAACAGCAGATTACAAAACAAGAAATAAACAACGTAATACACAAAAAGCAGAGAAAAATTAAGTTATGTCAAGTTGAACTTCGTTTAAACGGCTAACAGTGACGGTTCATCTTTTGATTTAGTTTAAACCAAATTCAAGCTTGAACTTTGATTGAAAAACGGCATATTTTGTTTGAACCAAGTTTAAATGCTGAACCAAGTTTAAACTATGATTGAAAAACCGGCCCTAAGGAATCTAACCATCATTAGACATGGTGGTAACGGTTTTTGAGTGCTAAATTTACGCTCGTTTGTTGCAACTGAAAACGCGGCGGTATAGATAAGTTAACAAAAAAAGAATACCATATTTTAAAATATATTTTTGTTCGAAAGAAATTTGTATCACCTTTTTCATAGAAGCCGTAATTTTCTCTATTCAAATATTATAAAACACCTCTAGTTTGCCATCTATTTGATGGGGTTTATTTTTCCAAAAAAACTGATTAGAACATCTAAAACTTGAAAGAAATCGTACCGATAAAATTTGTTTATGACCGCGGCATTTTCATTTTGTTGGTCAAACCTTTTTACGCCTTGTAAGGCCTCCTAAAATCTTTTTCTCCATTGACATGTTATGATGCAGCAAATATTTTGGAGGCTTCAATTAGTATATTTACTTTATCGGACTTGATATTATAGTTTGTAGGGTATTTTTGATACCATTTAATCCAACAAGGATTCTAGAATTTTGGTGACAACCTTTATGTTTAAAAAAACAGTTAAAAAAATATACAGCAGATAAAATCAAAATTTAAAATTCGTTTAAACAGACCATATACTTTTTCTTTAGTACTAGTGTTGACATTAATATTTGTAGAAATATTTTTCACAGTAGGTACTTAAAATAATTTTCATTAAAATGGGTACCGCATTTTAAATCCAAAAATATGAAATGTTGTAAACTAACTAATAATAATTTCTTGACGGTAGCGATTATAAGAAGTAACAATAGCTTAAAATTTTTAAAAAATTTATTATATTTTATTTATAGATGGGTGGCTCAAACGTGTTTGGATTTAGAACCAACAAAATTGAGATTAACCTACCTATTTAGTACAGGTTTTAGATTAAAAAATAAATAATGTAGAAGTAATTAATTTGGAATGTTAAATGTCAGGTTCTTTTCATTCATCATCCTGAAAAAGTAAAGGGAATTTTTGAATGTTTATAAATAATGCATACTGTGTTGCATGAAATACCACTTTATCCAATAATCTGGTTAAAGTAACTTTTTGATTTATGCTTTGTCGTGGTTTGGATAATGAACTAAAAATAACATCCTAAAAAATTTGTTATTACAAAATACAGTAGCGTTGTTTGGATTTCTGCCACCTAGGGCATATACAGAGTGCCAAAAATGGCACATAAACGATATACTAGCAAGTTTATATACAAAAAAATATATTAAATTATATATTATTATAATATTAAATTATGACAATACCTCTCATTCCCTTGTTTAGAGCAGTCGATAACAGACTGCTTCTAAAAAAGGCATTACCACTAAAATAAAGAATTAACAAAGACTCATAGTTTAAACCAAAAGTGCAGTAATACGAGGTGTGTTTAGAAAATATCGGGAATTTTCGTTTTTTGAAACAAATATTTATTTATTCGTCCACATTAATGTTGTCGCCTTCAAAATAGTCCCCATTGGATATTATGCACATGTGCCAGCTCTTCTTGCAATACTCGAAACACTTCTAAAACTCGATCTTTGAGATAGCCTTTAGTTCTTTCAGCGATGCGCTTTTATAAAAGCATTATAATGTCATCTATGCTTGCAAAACGACGGCCCTTTAAGGTTCTCTTTATTTTTGGGAATAGGAAAAAGTCAGAAAGAGGCATGTCTGGCGAATATGGAGGCTGGGGCATCATTACAGTATTGTTTTTGGCCAAAAATTTTGTTCATAATTTAAAAATTTTAGAACAAATTTTGCTGCCACGTGTTTTATACCCAAAACATTCGAAAAAAGTTCATGGGATGAGCCAATCGATATACCAACATCATCAGCGACTTCTCTGATGGTTTATAACCATTTCTTCCACTTTACAACCTATCGGTAAATTACAAAATTACACAGTTGTATTGCAAACTAAAAGAGCTTTAAAATGATTTGTCACTTGATACCATTTGAAATTTAAGATTTTTGAGTTAGGGTTGCAGAACTCATGGAGGTTAAAGTAGTAGTAGCGCCAAAAAATGTGCCCCTCAATATAAAACTTTATGTGTGTCCGCCTTTTTTCCAAATTCTTCCAGTTTTCGAAAAATTTAAGGTGGGAAGTTTTAAAAGCATATTGCATGGTTTTTTTAATATATCTCAAAAATAAACAGACCGATTTTAAAATATAAAACTTTGATGTATATGGATTTGAAAGACCTTTAAAATGATTTATTGGTCGATACCCCCAAAGATACCCCTTCCCTATTCAAATTCTTAAGGAGGTAGCTCCTCGGCGCAAGGGGTAGGGGTGAGAAACCAAAATTTGACATGAAAAGTTGTCCCCCTCGATATAAAACTTTACGTGTCTCGGCGTTTTTTCAAAAAATTTTCAGGTTTCGAGAAATTTAGGGTGGTTCGTTTTAAATGGAACACACTGTATATATATATATATATATATATATATATATATATATATATAAAACAGGTTCAATGCAAAAATATCACCTTTTAATCGTACCAAATATAACAAAAACTTAATCGAGTTAATCGAGGTAATCAAATACAAAATAATATTTAAAATCTTACTCACCCCAGTATAACAAAAACTAAAACACTTAAAATAATACTAATGCAGATTCTGTATTGCAGAATCTCAAATTCCTTTAAAAAAACCGTTACTTATTCGTCACCCTAATATAACAAGGTTGTATGTTAAAAAACCAAACAATTTGAGTTTATGCTTCTACAAGGTTTTATGTAATCCACCCTTGACAATGTCAAGTTGACATACAACTTGAAAATAACTCTATTTATATGTATACATAGAATATACATTCTATAGAATTACTTTTAAGTGGTATGTGAAGCGTAGGCCACGTATAATCCTATAGAAACATAGACTTAAATTTTTCGTTTTTTTTTTTAACATACAACCTTAATATATTGTAGCAATTAAAATGACTTGCCTTGTGTGATTCATTTTTATTGCTGCATTTTGTTACTTTTCTACCATGAGTTTCCACAGAGTTGTGTTAAATTAATACATACTGCGACATCTACTGGCGAATAGCCATACTTCTATTCTTGGTTTTCAACCACTTTAGAAGGGCTAATTGTTTAAACGATCGTTTCAATCGATTCTAGTGATTTTTCTAGGGTCTTTTTCCTTTTCGACCAGACAAAAGAATGTCCGGTGTATAATTTAATTTGTGATAAATCCTTATTCATCTGAGCTATTAATCAACGTTAAGATGAAAAATTCTTTAAAGTTTGGTTATGTTATAGACCCGCATATAATGCCGTTTTAACAGCTATATCTGGGTTTTTCCTGATGTTTGGAAATAGAAACTTAAGTTTGGGTTTGAAAAGTTTATTTTGTCTTCTGGAAGCATTGCCAGAGCCCGCAAATGTGATATAACTCAGCTCAGTGTTCCTGTGGTTGCTAGCAAGCTAATTTTCCTGTATAGACGTACAATGTGTCCATAGGAATTGTTTATTGTATCATTGCTACCAACATTTGTCTACATTGTCTACAAGACCATTTCAACAACCTGCTATTCAGTGAGAGATTTCTAATTTATATATTTACCAGTGCTATCCAGAAGCAGAAGATGCCTTTAAGTATCGTAGAAAATTTTTTTATTTTACCTTCAGTAATTATCGTACAATTTTTAAATGTTACACTAAATTTTAGTACCTTTCGTACAAACCTTTTTTTTTGTAAGCGAATCAGATCTGAACGCGTTAATTGAAATGATTTTTATTTAATACATAAATGTTTAACTAATGGTTTATATTATAATAATATTATTATTATTATAAACAAAAATGGAAACACATATTAATAATGCTATATTGTTGAATTTTTTTACTTTGTTATTTTCTTAATATAATTGAGGTAAACACCTTATCATTAAAATTCTTGCAATATAGGTAAATGTTATTTTTTTAAATACACATTTTAATGTTAAAACGAACATCAAAAATCTTATGGCACTAAATTATATACATATTTTTGACATTAAAATATCCCAGTCATAAGTTGGCGCCCTTAACCGGATTCCAACAATTTGAACTTCTGAAAGTCAAACCCCCCCAGTATAAAAAAAAAACTTACCGTTAAAGGAGCATAAACTCCACTGAGCTGCTAGACAACCTATTTTGGGCTAAAATTACGTTACATAAAATTGACGCTAGAACGTGGGGCTTCAGAATTTCTTGTTTAAATTTTTGGAATTTTATTTTTTTTAAAGGAAAAATTCAACAGTGTCTCATTGGTGTGTTAATCTATCTACTATTTTTAACTAAACCTCTTTTCTACGTAGGCATTAACGCGTATACACTGTAATTTTTTTAAATTTCATACCCAGTTTTACATAATTCTTTTATACCTGACCAGTATTCCAGTTTGGTATTTTCTTGGTTCTTCTGACACAATGCAACACAGAAAGTTTTAATTATAATTTTTTTTTCTGCATAGTAAGTTTACCATAAATCTTTACTTTACCTATATGAATTTATAGACTACTATTTCTTAACTTGAGAAATTTTTTTGTGGCATACACTAAAAAAAAAAAAAAAAGGAAATTTTTACTGAACGAGGTCTGTCTGTTTGCTTTTTGTTACAAATATATTTTGAGCAATTATCTATAGTTGAATTTTATAAAGATAAAATTCTTTAATTTTTTTTAACTGTTAATAAACAACAGAAAGTTGTCTATTATTATTTTTTTTATTTTTTTTTACCTTTATTTATGATAAAGGATTTTGATTATACATTCCTTTTAGTTGAATGAATTTAAACTGCTTAACCCTACCTTATTAATTATAAAAATAAAAATTATTGTTTTTTTAATCTACACTGATTAAAAAATTTTTTGGTCAAAATATTTTTAAAATACTTCGAAATTAATCTTGAATTAATTTAAAAAAAAAAAAAAATAAAAGGAAATTAAATTCCTCACAAATTAAGAATTTTCTTTTGAGGGAATTTAAATTATAAACTAAAAAAAAAATTTTTGATAACTTTAAATTAATTTTAGATTTTTTTGTCCTTTTTGGTTAATAAAATCCAAATAGACTGATAAATTTTTTTTTTTTTTTTTTTTGATTTTTTGGGAATTTTTTTAAAAATTTTTTGTAGGTTCAGAGTGGGTCATTCAAAGTTTTCCTTTTAACTTTCTTCTCTTAGTAATTTTTTTTTAATTTGATTTTTTTTAATTGTTTTAATTTTTTTCTATAATGGATTACTCTCGTTTACGACTCAAATATTTGAGACAACAAGAAATTGATTTTGAACTAGCTGTTCGAAATACAATAACTAAAAAGAATGTAGAAGACAAGCGAACAATTTTAAAGCGGTTATTGGTATCTGTTCCTCCAGACCAAATTATAAATAATGAGTTTAATTTTGAAACAGAAAAAGAGGTTTTGGATGGCCAAATCCTTGAACTGACTAACTTAATTGGAGAATTTGAAGGTCCAGATACTGATACCCAATTTAAACGATTAGATACAAGGTTATTTCATTATTCTACTAGAGTAAAAAGAATGATTCCACGTGAAGATAGACCAGAAATAGTAAAATATATGAATGAGACCCATGCTGAATTTATAAAATTGGAAGGAATATTATATGAAAAAGCTCAAAAGTTTGCAAATCTTTCATCCCCCCTACCTTCCCCAAATAATTTAACAGTACCTAATTTTAGTGGTGCACAATTTGTACAACCCCCTTTTTACTATCCTTCTGCAGCTCAATCTTATAAATCTTACCCGATCTATAAGTTGGACATAAAGTTTGATGGACAAAATATGAGTGTCACAAATTTTATACAGAGAATTAAAGAGGTATCAGAGAGTAGAGATATTAGAGAGGAGGACTTGTACAGAAGTGCCATTGAACTTTTTAGTGGTAGTGCGGTTTTTTGGTATAGAAGTATCCGCGATTCGGTTACGTCCTGGCCAGAGTTAGTTTTGAGGTTAAAACAGGATTATTTGCCTACCAATTATGATAATAGGTTATTAGAGCAAATAAAAGAAAGAAAGCAGGGTCGTAATGAGTCGGTTTCGGTTTTTATCGCGGTTATGATGTCTTTATTTGACAAATTATCTAAATCTGTTTCTGACGAAGAGAAATTGTCGACAATTCGGTATAACTTGCAGGGTTACTATATTAGACAGTTAGCTATAGTCCAAATATCGTCAATTTCTGAGCTAATAAGTTACTGCCGAAGAATTGATGAAGCTTTCTTTTATACTAAGGGTCGTAGTGGTACAGTTCCTGAACCGGAATTTAGTTGTCCAGAAACAAGTACTAGCGTGCGTGCCCCTATTAAAAATAAAACTAATAATTTATCTCAAGTGTCACAAATTAATAATTTACCTAATAACTTACCTAAAAATAAGCCAAATAATTTACCTTACGTTTCTAAAAATAAACCAAGTCAATCCAGACCGGAGCCTGAAAGGAAAGAGTTGAAATGTTACAACTGTGATGGTCCACATCACCACAGGCTTTGTAAGTCTGAGAAGACTATTTTTTGTTATGGTTGTGGTAAAAAAGGCGTGATTAGGACCTCATGCCCCAACTGTTCAAAAAACTAAGTTTGTCTTCTGATTTTGGTCTTAATCAGAAAACTCAACAAAATAAAGACCAACATTTTTTAAATAAAGAAAACAAGAATTCTTTTAAAACAAAATTCTTTTTTCAAAAAGAAAATATTTCTTCTAAAAATAATGATTTATCTTCTAAAAATAATAATTTATCTTCTAAAAATAAAGATACAAAATCTTTTAAATTTTTTCGCGATAGTGTTGAATGGAAAAATTGGCTTAAAAAGGTTAAAAGTTTTTACAACAAAAATATCCAGGCCTTACCTACTTTTGTAAATAAGTCTAATGATAATAGACCTTATGTTAACATATCTGTTTTTGGAAAAGAGTTTACTAGCCTTTTGGATTCAGGAGCAAATTCTTCTATTTTAGGAGAAAATGCCATGAAATTAATTAATTTATTTAAAATTAAGTTTTATCCTGCTAAGGACTCATATATCTCGACTGCAGATGGTACAAAGCGATCAATTCTTGGTCATGCGTATATACCTGTAAGCATCGATAACAGTTGTAAAATGTTAAAGTTTTTTGTGGTACCTTCTGTAAAACACCAAATTTTACTTGGTGCTGATTTTCTTAAACTTTTTAAAATAAGTTTAAATTTTGAAAATAATTCATATATTTTAAAAAGCAAGAAACTTAATATTTCACTTTTGGAAGGTCCATCTATTCACCATAATTTAGATAAAGAAGTTATTAAAAACATCACTGAAGAAGTTAAGGCTGAAATTAGAAGTTTAATAGATTCTTATTATGAAATCAGTTCTAATGATAGGATCGGCTTAACCGATAAGTATGTACAAAAAATTGAGGTGGATGGGGAACCTTTTAAATCAAAACAATTTCCAATGAGTCCTTATATGTTAGAACTTTTATATAAAGAAATTGATGATATGTTGGCTAAGGATATTATCAGACCTTGTAATTCTAATTATTCTTCCCCAATTTTTTTAATTAAAAAGAAATCAAAAGATGGTGAAACCAAGTATAGATTTATTTTTGATGGTCGTAAATTAAATAGCATAACTAAGCGCGATAATTATGCATTTCCATTTTCCAATGTTGATATGATTCTTATGTGCCTAAGAAATGCCAAATATATAAGTAGTCTTGACCTGGCATCTGCTTTTAATCAAATTCCTTTACATTCAGATAGTCAAGAATATACAGCCTTTTCAATTCCTGGCCGTGGTTCTTTTTGTTTTAAAAGGGTCCCATTTGGATTATTAAATAGCGCCGCAGCTATGCAACGTTTGATGGACTCAATTTTTGGCCCAGAATTTGCAGGAAAGGTTTTTATTTATCTAGATGACATAATCATTTTTAGTAGCACATTGGAAGAACATGTCCAACTATTAAAAGACGTTTTACAAAAATTGAAAGGAGCCAATCTTACAATAAATATTGATAAGTGTTGTTTTTTTCGTAAAAGCTTAAATTACTTAGGTTTTATAGTATCTGAGGACGGTATTCATACTGACCCAGCAAAGGTGTCAGCTATGGTTAATTATAGTCTGCCACGTACCTTTACTGATATAAAAAGATTTGTGGCAATGGTTTCCTATTATCGCCGTTTTATACCTAATTTTTCAAAGCTAGCAGCCCCATTAAATGATCTCATTAAAGGTAAAAAGAAAGGTCAATCTGTTAAAATGAATGAGAAGGCTATAGATAGTTTTGAAAAATTAAAATCTGCTTTAATAGTGAGTCCAATCTTGACTTATCCAAGGTTTGATCAAGGCTTTACTATACAATGTGACGCGAGCGATATATCTTTAGCTGCAGCGCTTACACAGACCCATGAAGGCGTTGAAAAAGTTATTTGTTACGCCTCCAAATCTTTATGTGACAGAGAACGACGTGTTCTTACAGTAACTGAAAAAGAATTAGCTGCTATACTTTTTGCTTTTGATAAATTTCGTGGTTACATTGAGGCTTGTCCATATAAGTTAACTGTAATCACAGATCATCGCGCGCTTTTGTGGCTTAATTCAATGCAGAATCCTGCAGGACGTTTATGTCGATGGAGTATAAAACTTCGACAGCATAACTTCGACATAGTACACCGTGCAGGAAAACTTCATTTACTACCCGATTCTTTGTCACGCGTTAAAGCAGTTCCTAATGATGATGTAATCCCTGTTGATTATAGCGCGGAGACAATTTCTCTTCAAAATACTGATGATTACGAACTTGCGGCTATAAATAAACCAAAAGCTCCTCTTTTGTCCTCAAAATTGATTACTGTCGATCCGAATGATTGTAATTTAGTTGCTGATAATGATTTTGAAGAAAGATACCGAGATTCTCTAGATGATGTATTATCTATAGATATTCCGGTTAATCAGACTTTTGAAGTTAAGACAGACAAATTTCGTTTAAGTACCTCTCTTAATGTTAATAATACTGATTTAGATAACTGGTATATTAACTTTAGAACAAAGATTTCTAATAATTCCAAATTATACCCAAATTTTAAAGTGGGTGATAATGGTTTAATTTATAGGTTTGTGCCTTCAAAAAATTTAGTCAATACAAATTTTTCCGAATGGAAAATTTTGGTACCATTTCCTCAAAGAGAAAAGATTTTGGAAAACTGTCATTCTATCCCAACTTCTGGACACTTTGGATTTTACAAAACTCTCAATAGAATTATTGAAGATTACTACTGGCCAAAAATGCGGAATCACATTTTAAAATTTGTCAGGCTATGTAACATTTGTCAATCTCAAAAAAGTCCTAACAGTGCTCCATTTGGTTTAATGGGAAAGCAAATTAAAGTAAAATGTCCTATGCAATTTTTATTTATAGATCTACAGGGTCCATTTCCAAAATCTTCGTCTCAATGTACTTACCTTTTAGTTATTGCAGATAATTTTTCCAAGTACATCTTTACTAAGCCTTTAAGATCAGCCACTGCTGGCAACATTGTTAAATATCTTGAACATGAAGTCTTTCTGGTGTATGGAGTTCCTTCTACCATAGCTTCAGATAATGGATCAGTTTTCGTGAGTAGTATTTATACTGAGTTGTTGGAAAAATATAAAGTTCGAGTTTTCTATATGCCAAGATATTACCCAGAGAAAAATCTCGTGGAACGGAGTAACCGTACTATTAAAACATGCTTAAGAAGTTTTATAGTGGGTAAAGACCATAAACATTGGGATAAAGAAATTTCGAAAATAACTTTCGCTATTAATAATAGTGTTCAAGAAATCACAAATACTACTCCTGCTATGTTAATGTTCGGCAGAAAACTTCCTTTATCTGGAGACTTTTACAAAAAACTGGACCTCAGACAAAACTTTTGCGCTACACCAGAAGACGTCAGACAGTATTTCCTTGAATTAGGGAAATTAGAAGATTTATTCAAATCGGTTCAAGATAAATTGACAAAAGGACATGAAAGGAATAGTAAAGTGTACAATTTACGGAAAAAGGCTGTAAATTTTACTGTGGGTGATATGGTCTGGAAGAAGAACCGCCAATTGTCCAATGCAATTGAAAAATTTTCTGCTAAACTATCTTCTAAATACGTGTTGTGTCAGATAACTCGGAAGGTATCTGATGGGATATACGAATTAAGAGATATAAAAACTGGTAATTCAGGTAATTATCCGGTTAGAGATATGAAGGCTTATTTAGATGATGATCTGGATGGATCTTCAGATGATGGAGAAAATTAGGAAGAATTTCCTTATTGTTTTATTTTTTTCTCTTTGTTAACCATATCTTAAAATAAATAAGAAATGAATTTTTCTAATTGTAAATTTCCTCTGAATTTTTTGATATTAACATTTCAAATTGTCAGCGAGTAGCCCTTCTTTTCTAAAATTTTTTTGCCTTATTTTATCTTACTTTGTCTGTATCATAGAAACAAAAATGATACTAATTTTTTTCTTTCTTACCTTATTTTGTCTGTATCGTTAAAAGAAAAATGATACTGATTTTTTTCTTACCTTACTTTGTATCATTAGATGATATATGATACTTACCTTTTTTTAGTAGACACCAGTAGTTTAATACTGTGGCTCTAGAATATACTTTTGTAGAAGTTCTTCTACAAATAGAGACCTAATGTTCAGGAACTGACAGCTTGCTGCTGTGAACAGGTTTGACATAATTTTGGGTTAGTTATTTTTCGACGTCTTTTCTGGTCCAGTGGACATTTGACCTTCCCACCACCAGAAAAGGTAAAGGTGTTCAGCAAACCGGATCGAAATCTAAACTTCCCACAGGCAAAAATTTCCTTCCTAATTTTTGACCTGTTTTGCTTGTTGCTGATAAATTTTACCTGTAATATTTTGACGGGCAAAATATTCGATGGTTAATCCCAACCCGGAACCTGTATAGCATCGTTATGGAGTATCCTTTCACCGCTTACAGTCCCCCTTTTTTTATGTAAAAAGTCGTAGTAATTAATTTTCTTTCGATGAGAAATATAAATTGTGTAAATATTTTCAAATAACTTAATTTTTAAGAAAACTTCTGCAGAGTTTTTTTGAAAATCTTCTTTATCTGGTTGTGTCTTGTAATGTTTTTAACTCGGTACTTTCTTTATATCTTTATACTTGGTCTCTTTCTTCAAGTGCTTCAAATTTTTAAAACATTGGCCAGTGTTTTGAAGAATCTTGAGCACACATTTCTTCTATTTTCTTCTGTGTTTTCCTTTGGTTATGTGTCTTTAAATTTAATTTAAAAAAGATTTGTTTCCAATCTTTTTTTTTTTGTACGAAGAGGGGATATGTAGCAATTAAAATGACTTGCCTTGTGTGATTCATTTTTATTGCTGCATTTTGTTACTTTTCTACCATGAGTTTCCACAGAGTTGTGTTAAATTAATACATACTGCGAAATCTACTGGCGAATAGCCATACTTCTATTCTTGGTTTTCAACCACTTTAGAAGGGCTAATTGTTTAAACGATCGTTTCAATCGATTCTAGTGATTTTTCTAGGGTCTTTTTCCTTTTCGACCAGACAAAAGAATGTCCGGTGTATAATTTAATTTGTGATAAATCCTTATTCATCTGAGCTATTAATCAACGTTAAGATGAAAAATTCTTTAAAGTTTGGTTATGTTATAGACCCGCATATAATGCCGTTTTAACAGCTATATCTGGGTTTTTCCTGATGTTTGGAAATAGAAACTTAAGTTTGGGTTTGAAAAGTTTATTTTGTCTTCTGGAAGCATTGCCAGAGCCCGCAAATGTGATATAACTCAGCTCAGTGTTCCTGTGGTTGCTAGCAAGCTAATTTTCCTGTATAGACGTACAATGTGTCCATAGGAATTGTTTATTGTATCATTGCTACCAACATTTGTCTACATTGTCTACAAGACCATTTCAACAACCTGCTATTCAGTGAGAGATTTCTAATTTATATATTTACCAGTGCTATCCAGAAGCAGAAGATGCCTTTATCGTAGAAAATTTTTTTATTTTACCTTCAGTAATTATCGTACAATTTTTAAATGTTACACTAAATTTTAGTACCTTTCGTACAAACCTTTTTTTTTGTAAGCGAATCAGATCTGAACGCGTTAATTGAAATGATTTTTATTTAATACATAAATGTTTAACTAATGGTTTATATTATAATAATATTATTATTATTATAAACAAAAATGGAAACACATATTAATAATGCTATATTGTTGAATTTTTTTACTTTGTTATTTTCTTAATATAATTGAGGTAAACACCTTATCATTAAAATTCTTGCAATATAGGTAAATGTTATTTTTTTAAATACACATTTTAATGTTAAAACGAACATCAAAAATCTTATGGCACTAAATTATATACATATTTTTGACATTAAAATATCCCAGTCATAAGTTGGCGCCCTTAACCGGATTCCAACAATTTGAACTTCTGAAAGTCAAACCCCCCCAGTATAAAAAAAAAACTTACCGTTAAAGGAGCATAAACTCCACTGAGCTGCTAGACAACCTATTTTGGGCTAAAATTACGTTACAATATTAGGGTGACAATATAGTTCATTAATATTAGAACCAATAAAATGCCAGTATTCCATAGTGACGTATTTTATCACAGCGGCAATATTTTTTATCATCTTGTTTACACGTTACTATGAATTTTGACGTTTTTTTGATTTGACATTTGTTGTCATTTCAATTCTGTTTTTGATATATATCAATAAAATAATGAATTATAAACTCTAAAAGATCGATGGGTTGGTGTAAACGATAATGAAATTAAGGTAAGTTTGAATAAATAAGGTTTATTAAAGTCTTTTTATATTTTAAAGCACATTTTAATTTCAAATGTCAAACTAAAAATTCGTTAAATCCTAAAATTCATTATATTTTCTCACTAAATATAACTCGTGGTATGATTAATTATCGATGATATTTACTCATTAAAACCGAAGCAGCACATTTCACTCGTCCTGCGGACTCGTGAAATCTGCAGCTCGGTTTCAATTCGAAAATATCATCGAAGATAATCATACCACTTGTTATATTATGGGTGACGATATGACCATAGACTTTTTTATCTATGCATACGACATTAAGACGACACTACCAGATATAAAAAAAGTGCACTACAAGAGATAAAGTAGGGCACCACAATGATATTTTACCAACTCGAGGATTTTTTCCGAATATTGCCGAACCGCTAAAGCATTATAATTATGGCGCTAAATTTGAATATGCAGTGCCACTACAGTAGTGGTTATGTTAACTTAACACAAAGATGCGGATTACAAAAAGTACTCGAGTACAACAAAAGTATTCGAATACAAAAAATGTACTCGAGTACAACCAATGTACTCGTGTCGAGTTTTACATTTTTAAATTAAATAAGTAGAAGTACTTTTTTTTAAATCTACCGAGTACATAAAAAGTACTTAAAGTACAAAATTCGAGTACAAGTACTCCAGTACCGCACAGCTCTGACAGTCACAAAATAAACTGTGTGCATCGACTAAAGTCAAGTAGTCAAGTAGTCAAGAATCAAGTAGTCAATTGTTTTTACACTAATCGTGTACAGGGGTTTCCGAATTTTCAGTACAGTAATATTTAGAAGAGACACGAACGCATACAAAAAAGAAATACCTCAAGAAGCATGCTTCTTGAGGTATTTCTTGTTCGTCTGCGTTCGTGTCTTTTGCAAGATAGGCCCCTAAAGCGTTATAAGCAACCAAGCACAGTTCATGAACCCAAATTGAATGTGGGTATTACCAAATCCCTGGTTAAGGGGGATTTCGGATTGTTATTAGTTTTGGGTCAGTATATCGAAAATCAAAATGTTTTCCCTCCCGGCCTGGCGACAAAATTCCGGGAGGGGTCTTAACCATCAACACTGTCGTCCATGATATCCCGAGGAAGATTTACCAGCCAAGGTTAAACTTCGTATCCATCAAACACAGATAATGCTGACCAGTTGCGGGATTCGTAGGAGAACTGAAAGATGGTAAAATAACTGAGGAACCAGTGTATGATGACGCTGATGGGACCAGCTATACTTTCCTCATACTTATACGCATACTCATATATTAAAGATATCTTATACCTTGAAATTGTTAAATTTTGACATTGATAGTTTCTATGGCTATAAACCATCAAATTATGCATCAAATTAGGTAATAAAAATATGTCACGAAAAATCAACACCAACAATTGTTATTTTTTCAATAAAAACCCGCTAATTTTTTTTATTTTTACAAAATTGCCGCTCCTAGCTTATGACCGCCCGCGTTGAGTAACTTACAAAGCCATATGTGGGTTTAATAGATTCTTGTTTTAGTTCAAATTAAGGTCGTGTCGTGGAGCGTGCCATTAAAGGACCAAATTGCCGGAAATTAATCCATACAAATCAATTGCAATTTATCTTAACTTAAATACATTCTCTCACCTAAAAGACTGACCTCTAGAAACTACTGCGTCGCCTTGTTTATTTTAATTAAATAAACCGAATCTGTTTGAGTGGAGCAATTTTCCACTTGACAAGATGCTTAGATTTATCTCCAAACTGCTTTAGTTTGTACAGTGTTTTATTGTGTAAGTTGCTAAAATAATAAACAAAAACACACAGTTTTAGAATTACACATATAAGAATATACATTTAAACATTGGAAAACATATTAAATGCAAATGAGAATTTTAGAAACATGCATTATTAATTTATGTAGACATTGAAACCTATATATGCCATTCTGATCACCGAGCTTTTATGCAAGATTGATCCTTAGGTCGTCGTATCTTAACGAAACTTGGCTTGGTTTTGTTTTGAAAGTATATTTCTAAAAAGGTTTTGCGGAAAAGTGCGGTTTTCAAAATCGATTATATCTCGTAAATTATTGGAGGTACAGATCAGCTACTACTACTTATTTTAAAGGTATTGACGTGCATAAAATTTTACCAGAACTATATTTTTTTGAAAATTATAATATTTTTGAACGAAAAATTAAAAAATCTGAAAAAATATATGTTTTATCCCGAAACTTGATGTGCCCAATTCTTATAATTAGCAATAAGTGAACTCTCTTTATGCAACTGATTATACAGTGAACTTTGAAACAACCCAAATCCAAAGAATATATAACTGTTCATGGTGGCAAGCTGTAGGATGCCACCATGCTATTGTCGGTCTCCGCACTTGCGCAAGATGCCGCATAATTGAGACAACCCGCCTTAACGTATGTACAGTTACGGAAAGAAGTAATGTCCATTTGAATGCTCCATTGTAATTGTTCGGAGGCATTCGGAAATGGTCAACATCTGCCTCTTAGGGATTTATTTAAAAATATGTCTATATTTAGAATTTACTACCTGCTCGTATTGAATTAATTATTTTGGGTATGTTACATATTTAACTGTACAGTTACATATTTTTATTATTTGATATATTTTTGTATAGTTTTATAAACATTTATTCTATGAAAAAACTTTTAATAAGAACTTTTTAGGCTATAAATTATATTATCAAGTTGTAGTTTTTTAAAACTTACTTTACATTTTTCAGAACTAGCAATGATTCAATACACTATTTTAGGAGTAAAAACAAATTTTATTATTTGTTGCACTTTTATGTGTTAAAATTAAAAACATACCCTCTAAAAATGAATTAGTCAAAAATTACTAATTTAATAGTTAATAGTGGCTGCTTTTTCACTTGTACCATGGTTAACCATGGAATATCATGGTATCCCAAAACTAAATAGCCAATTCTTATGTAAAATTATCCCCTGAATCCGAAAATACCGTCAAAAGTTAAAAAAGTAGAACAGTTTTTGAGATATAGTCAATTTTCTATTTAATATGGAATTGACTATATCTCATAAACTGCTTCACTTTCATAATTATTGACGGTATTTTCGGATTCAGGGGACAATTTCACATAAGAATTGGCTGTTAAATTTTGGGATACCATGGTATTCCATAGTTAACCACGGTACAAGTGAAAAAGCAGTCAATAATAATTAAAATTTTTATATTTGGTATATTTTTAAATTAAATATACTAGGATTTATCAAAAAATGTTTAATATAATTATAATATAAAAGTTAACATACCTATAAAACTATAACTTACATATAAAAACTATAAAACATATAAACATATTTTTAAATTAAATATACTAGGATTTATCAAAAAATGTTTAATATAATTATAATATAAAAGTTAACATACCTATAAAACTATAACTTACATATAAAAACTATAAAACATATAAACATAAATAGCTATAATTTTAAAATTATAAAATATATATTATATATTTCTTCATATTTATTTATTGCTCTTTTATTATATGTAGGTTAATGTGTAAAAAATTATAAAATATTTATTCTTTAAAGTTATAATAATATACGCCGGCGCCGTTAAAATTATCATCGGCGCACACGTCGCGTATTTAGGCATAATTAGAGGTATAAGTTAATACTTGCCGAAAGGGCTAATCCTCATCCGGCTTAATAAGAAAATATTACAATACCTATAGATGTATAAACAGAAAATATATAAATTATATCATAAAAGTAGGTAATAAATTTTACAGACCGAAGTTCTTCCGGACTAAAATGTTAAAAAGTATTTTAATTTAATTTCATATTAATATTTTAAACGTAGGACAAATTTGTAAATAGTTGATAAAAAATATTATATAATTATAAGTATAAATACCAAAAAATGGTCCTGTTAAAATGCAAGCTCTTAATATTACATTTACAGGTCCCTCATCGAGAATTTTTATTTCCCATTAAAATATTATGAGATTTTTTAAAAAACTTTAAAATTGTATAACTCGTAAACGGATTAGTAAAACTAAAACAAATTTTGGTAGGGCTCTTTTAAAAGGTATTCAAGGTAAAAGTTGAATTTATAGAAATTTTCAAGATTTTCAAACTTTTTCAGAAAAACAAAATTTATGGTAAAATTTAGTAGGACCCTTTTTTAGGAAAATATAATCTAAAACCATAAGCAAAGAAAGCTGCCTTTTTATTTAAAAAGAAATGGTAAATAATTACATTAATAATTATAATTGGATCATGGCATTCCCAAAGGGTTTGGACCCAATTTGGTCAAATATTATATTATCATTTAAAAATAGTCTATGTGCCATGCAAAACGACTAAAAAAATATTTTCCATATTATTTTTGTATTTTAAAGATGTATGGATTTTCATTGATTTCACACAATTTAATTTTTGACACTTAGACCCTTTGGGAATACCAAGTTCAATTATTATAATAATTATAAATTTTTGCCGTTTCCATATTTTATTGGATTTTTATACATTGAAATAAGTTGGTATTGGGCAGATATTTCATAAAACAAGTAATGAAAACTAAAATGTTGATAATAGTATATTATTATACGAGAGATAATGCAGGCTATTATTCAAAAGGATAAGGTTTGCATGTCGAGCCGTCAGGCGAGAGACGTAATTCATCCGAGTAAATAATGCGCATTATTTCGAGTGTAATACTATGTTTGTTCTACTTCAATTAACCCATTAGTGCATAAGGTTCTAAAAGTTGGAAAAGTATTTTTTTTTTGAAAAATTGGTATATTTAAATATATTTAAACACATTTTGTTTATAATTTTTTTTATTTTTTTTTATTAACAAAAAGATATAGAATGTTCGTTTTAACGAACGTCAAACATGGAGGAACAACAGCAATGCAAAATCTGACAAACTAAAAATTATGGGGTATGATATTGCAAAAAACAAAGTTTTGGATGTAATGCTCTTTTACATTTAATGCATATAAATTTAGCATTTTTTCCACAATGGGCACATCTTCTTTCATTTTCAGAGTATTCTGGCAAATGATTTGTTTTGTCATATCTTACATCATAGGTCGGTGCTGGTGTTACTTTCCCTTTATTTGATTTTCGTCCATAACTTTTTAAAAGAGTTAATGCCAAGTATCTTCTAAACTTTAGTAAAGCGCCAGACGCTTCGTGAGATGGATGGATCTTTCGAAAAAGCAGCCAAGCGTTAACAACAGATACGTCGAAAAGATACGAAAATATAGGCCACCACCATTTCCTTTGCCTCATTCTGGTCCTATATACAGCAACCAAGCCATCCAATTTGTCGACGCCACCCATTCCTTTGTTGTACTTGTCAAACATTTTTGGTTGAGGTATTGCAATTTTAGATTTTGTTTCTCTGCAATAACGTTTAGTTGTTCCTATTTCACTGGATTCAAAATTTGATGCTGCAGTGACAACTTTATTGTCCTTCCATTGAAATACTATAACTTTCTTACTACTTGAAAATTTATGTGCACCACGCTTTTGTTTTGCCATAATTTTTTGTTGTTTTTTTAGGGGACAATCTTCTAATCTATTATCCCTTACAGTTCCAGTCGCACAATATCCTAATGTAGATAAGTGGTTTAGAAGCTTTAGAGAAGTGAAGTAGTTATCCATAAATAATTTGTAACCACTATTAGGCGGGATTTCGGCTAACATTGTAAGGTTCAAAACTACGCTGCCTCCCAAGCCAAACTCCTCTGGTATTTTTTGGGGCGTCTTATTTTTACCGGTATATATTTCAAAACTTACTAAATATCCATTGCTTGTGCACAATGCCTAGTTTTTAAAACCAAATCGAATCGGTTTACCTTTTATGTACTGCTTTGCGAAGTGTTTGCCGTAATAAGGGATCATGCTCTCGTCGATACTCAGATTTTCATCTAGACCACCATATTTTTTAAAATTCTCATTTAGTTTATCGATGAGCGGCTGCAGTTTGTATAATTTATTTTCTTTGTCGATTTTATTATTATCATTCAAATGTATGTGCCGAAGAATCATCTCAAACCTGTTTAGACGCATACTTTCTGATAGTATTTTTGGCACGTCATTGTCGTTTGACCAGTACATACGTTTATTGGGGTACTTACCATACCCAGAAAGTAATAAACCTCCTAACACTACAAGTAGTTCACTTTTGGTCATATTCAAATTACAATTTTTTTGTTGTGCGTATAAATTAGTTTGTTCTTCTAAGTTGGTAAGTACCTCCTCAGAAAAAAACAAGTAGAAAAACTCTAATGGAGTAGTTTTTTCATAAACTTCGTTGGGGGGATTTTTTCCAGTGCACACTTGATTTATTTGAAAATCGGGTTCTTGTTGGGTCCAAATGTCCATTTTTCTTTTTTTTGATGTTGAGGGTCTACTATTTTTTAACAAGTTTGCAGTTGCATTGGGAACTAAAGTAGCCAGTGGAATATCATCATCCGATTCATATTCGTCAGCTTCTTCGTTAGGAATTTCGGGAACAAACTCACTCTCCACTCTTAACATTGCAGGACCCAAATGGGAAATATTTCCGAAGTGTTCGTCATCGGATAAATCACTGTCAACATCAGTATCTTCCCCATCTTGAGGGGGAGTAACATATATATTACCCCCTGTGACATCACTTTCTTCTAGGCAATCAATTAATTCTGAGAGGGTCAGGCTGAAAAAACAAAACAAAAATGGTAAAATCGTTAAAAAATTACAAGAAAAGCAAAAATGTTTTTTTTGCAATTTTACACGTTTTTATAAAATTTTGGTAAAGGAAGCATAACGTTCGATAAAACGAACACCAAATTTAAACATACTTTAGGTGCCTTATGAATACAAAAATTATTTATTTTGTTTTACAAATCTGTTTTGTACTGATAAAGGTATAACATCCACCAAAAACAATGAAAGTTTTTTACTAAATTGTACCCAAAAATATGCAAATACTTACCCTCCGTGCCGATGACTGTACAGATTCGGGTCCATCACTTTTTATTCACTAAAATTCCCTTAACAATCTTTAGTTATAACGAATTTGCAGTGTTAATTCACTTTGTTTATCTTTAAAAAACACGTGTTTGCCATTAAAAATTTAAAGCTGGCGCAGATGCCTCTTTTACCGACTGAAATAACCGCGTTTGATATAACGAACATTATGCACTAATGGGTTAAGAAATTTTCATTGATAACAAAATTTATTTATTATAACCTCACTTTTCTCCTATTTTAAAGATCATTATAGTCGCCCCTCGTATATATAAATAAATCTGACATCTGTCGACATTACTTTTTTCTAATTTAAAACCCGATTGTTTCAAATATCAGTGAATATTAAAATAAGCCAATCACTGTTACCTAACAACGTAAATATAATAATAATATAATATAATTCACTTTGATAGACCGGGCGGTTATATTGGTTACCATTATTTACAAACAAAAAATATCAAAAATATGCAATAGAAGTAGAAAAACGTATTAATAGTGCACAAAATGCATTTTAGTTTAAAATTTTAATGAGTTTAATTTACATTGTAAGAATAAATATTTTAATTTATATTGCCCAGATAACAAAAAATCACATAAAAAGGTAAATACATTAAAGAGGGTTATTAACAATTTTATTTGCAAAATTATGCAACACCATATCTATAGATGTACATCTATAGATATGGTGTTTACAGGTCGGTGTTGTATTTTGCATACTATTAATCGGCGTCTAGAATCTGGAGCTTCAGCGAGGTCTCTTGGGTCGTAGCCGGTGACTTCCCTAATCAGGTGGTTCCAGTGTCCTTAATTTTTTCCGTCCTATTTTTGAGTACGGTATCTATAGTTGGTCCATTCCGGCCTCTCGAAATTAGTAGTATTTCTAAATATTCTAAATATTGATAAAACCATAATTGTGGATAAAACAAATCATCTGATCTAATAGGCAACACTTATTTCACCATTAAAGACGGGTTCCAGAGAGTGTATTGCAATTTAGCTTGCTATTTTTTTCCGTGCATTTGTTTGAATCAATTTTTTATTAGAAAAATAAAAATTAGGTTTTCTATTTTAGGCAAAAATTTAAGTTAATTAAACAGGCATTTAGGCATTTTAGGCAAGGTTTAGACACTTTAGGCATTTTTCTCAAAAAAGTCAAAAAAAAGGCCAAAAGGCCAAAATGATTTGTTTACTTGTACTAAAAATTCCCAAAACACATTTTGCAATAAGAATTTTTAACAGCATATCAAAATTGATGATAGGCATTTTGCCTAGAATCCGGTCTTTATAAATAAATAATTTAACATTGTGAAATTGACAATTTCTTAAGTTTTTATAATAGTATATTATGTATTAAGTTTGATAAACCCCATTTTACACACGAATTTAATTTAGGCACGAGGGAGCTTTCGAATAGGTGCTTAAATTAATGAGTGTCTAGAAAAGTTTATAAACGAGGTACATATAATTTATCTATTTTTTACCAAGAAAATTAATTTGAGGTTACTTTTGACCCCACAGTAATTATGTTAGATAAACGAGCAATAGTAGTTAGAGGTTAATTATAATTATATAAAAATAAATTGTTTAAATCGTATTAAAAATCTCACTTTAAACTATAAATACCTTTAAGATTTAAATTAACAAAGCTTCAGCATAAATTAATTTCTCATCTGAATAGTAATAAGGGGTTGACTTTAAAGTTATAAAACATTTTTAACTCTTTTATGAAAATCTATTTTCATCTCAGAAAATTTACATAAAGTAGCTTATACAATATAAAGATGGTAAAACTTTTACAATTTTAAAAATAAATTAAAATTATTAAAACCATTTTTTATAAAAGCTTAACACATTTTTTAAAATATTTTTGAAACATTACTAAATGTTTAAAGTTTTTACAGACGTGTAATGAACAATATTTTTGATTATATAGATCATTTTTTACCTGATACTACTTTTAATAGATGGCACTATTATTACAAATTATTCAAATATTTAATAAAGATTTTATATTTACACGTTAATACTTTTTTCTACTCCCAGCTTTTAAACTCCCATTATCGTATGTACATGTTTCCATGACACTAAGTGACCTTTTAAATGCACATTAAAAAGTTGTGGCTTTATGGCGTTTTAGTCATGGGCTGAAGTTAGCTTTAAGTTAGTTAACAGTTGTCAAATGTCATACAATCGTTAAAATAAAGTGCCTTTATTGTAAAATAATACTAAATGTGAAAATTATTTTATTATTTCAAAACAAATATACAAAAGTATTAAATACGGTATTTATTTTAATGGTTTTACTTACAATTGGTTTGTTAACAATTATTGCATATTAAAGTACAAACCTGGTGCTTTATAATCCATGTTAAAAATATTGTGATTTTACATTTGAAACCATAGGACCAGCATATTTATTCTCTTGAAACTTCAGAAACATAACAAACATATTGGCCGCGCCAAAGATAAGCCAACTTTGCGATGATGCTAGAGCTATTGTGTTTAGTTAAAAAAAAAAAATCTTTTATTGTAGCCTGGTCTATTACCAACGTTTTGATGATACTTGTGACAAGTTTGGAAAAATTTCATTTTATATTTAATTTAAACATTCGGCCTTATGTGAGCCGGCTGCAGAGCATGCAGTTACAAATAACTATGTTGAATTATATAAAAGCATAAGCGAATTTGTGCCATAAAATAATTGACTTATATATATGCTTGTGTGTGTATGCAAACAACATGCAAATAATAATTAAAACAATTAAAGCGACCGCATATATCGCGTATTCGAAACTCATAAACTATGCCCTTATCTCATACAAACAAACGAGGTGAGCGTCATAAAATTAACTTGGTTTTCATTAAAAAATTTGTACATTTACAGAACACAGATAAAAAATTAAAATCAACTTTTACACAAAAATATAAATTTTACTGCCATAAGTGCTTCTTAAAACTACGCCAGGAAAAAATATTTAAGCTGCATTTAGGTTCTATAATAATACTTTTCTAAAAATACCGCATCTAGTATCGATCCTATTCATTTTAATATTTTTCTATTTCACACTTTATATTGTTTTTAGTATGATAAACTACTAGAAATCTCTAGACCAAAAATTTATAAGAAAGGGTTTACAAATGGGATTATAAAGTCTTCTACGAGTATAGGTACCATAAAAATATTGACAGAAGTAGATAAAATTGTCTATCTAAGTAACGTGTGTGAGAATGCCACTAAATATTTACAAAAATTAAACTTTAAAAAGTTTTTTTCATATACAATTTTACATTATGTAGCATACGCTCCTCTGTTTTGTACTTGCTTAGAAATTAAAAAAAATATGAGAATTCCTGAGTTTAAAAAAAAATTAATTCTTTATTAAGTCCTGATTCATTTATGGCGCAGACCATTTTTTTGTGAGCCTGTGAAATAAATAAATAAAATTAAATGTTAAAATAAAAATAAAAGTATTTGTATTTTTCCTTAAAATAACAAATAAATGTACTTCCTGAAGCATTTCCATGTTTTCTTAATTTTTGAGCACCCTGTTTAAATGATTCATTTTTTTTTATTGATATCTTGTTTTTTAATAATCATAAGAACGCATTTTTTTAATAAAACCCCTCTTGAAGGGGGTCATGTTTTCTGAACACCTTGTACATTTGATGCGTAAAACGCATAATAAAAAAGTTTTTCTTATTGGCAACAGGATTTGGGGACACACTGTAGAAAACATCCTGACGTTCAGATTTAGTTTCTGGTCTTATTCATGGCGCAGACCACTTCTTTTTTGTGGGCGGTGTCAATAAGTCATAATTTTGGTGGTGCATATAGTAGCTACATGCACAATCCACGATTGTGGGTACATGTACTCTAATTGCTACAATCTTGAGTTTCATAAAAGTCCTATTTGGGATATTTTGATTAATGTTAATGTTTCATCTTTCAGGTTGTGCAAAATTTATCGAGTTTTCACCGTTAAGATCGCGAGACGTGGCGCTACCCGCTGGCGCTGTTTTTGTCATAGCCCACAGCAAAACCAATCTAAACAAAGCAGCCACCTCTGATTTTAATTGCCGCGTGGTTGAATGTCGATTAGCCGCTCAGGTAAGTGATCTTCTGGCAAAATAAATTATACAAGTTTATAAACCCAATTAAAAGGTTTTTCAGAATTGTACATATATTTTTTATTTTACTGTAATTTTTAAAATTTAGGAAGCCTTAGCTTGGGATTTTCCTAAGGCAAGGTTTACTTTTTAGATTGTGGTAACATGTACGCCATACAGTAAAAAAGTAGTGAATATATTTAACTCTAGTAAACTCTAAAAACATTCTATATGCGACGACTCTTTTAAGAGTTATATATTCACACTGATAATAGTGTAATAATGTATATTTCTAGAGTAAATATTATAACGGCATTTAGTGTTACATTTAATTTACTAGTGCATAAATTTAACACTATTTTATTATTTTGCATTATTTTTATAACATTTATTTATAGTAGTTTGTTTACTCTAAAATATTAAATAACTCATTAATGAGAGTCTATAGACTCTTATTAATGAGTTATTTAATCTTTTAGAGTAAACAAACTACTCTTCTTTTGGTTAATATGCATACCTTTTTTACTCTGATTAGTAAACTTTACATTAAAATCGAGTAAAACTTACTCTATCCTTAGTTGCTATAAAGAGCGGAAAATTAAAACAATATATTTAAATTCAAAACGTGTATTTTGTAAACATAACAAAAATTAAAAAATCATATAACTAACGTTAACATAAAAATAAAAACAATGTATAATTAAAATATTTAAATTAACTCGAACAAATGTTTCTTCTTAATCAATGCATCCATTGTTTTGAATGGGATATTTATATAATTGGCTTGTTTCTGTTATTATCGGTTTTAGACACAATGCCTAATCACATTTCAAGTTTTTACAATAAAATATCTTTAATATTAATTATAAGAAATATTGTATGTACTTACCTATTTTATCCGTATTATGCAGCGGCACCCACGCACAAGCAAACCATTAAACAGCCTTTGGAAACAGCACTAAACTAGTTTTCAAATCCTCACCACAAATAAACACCTAATAGTGTAGATTTTACTTTTTTAAGTGTAAAAATATACTCGATTACTGTTTACTTTACTCTAATCCAAAACAATAATACACTAGCAATAGAAAAACTAGGGTAATTTTAACGCAGATGGCGGTTATAAAATACTAATTTATAGTGTAAATAGTTTACCTTTTACAAAGTCTAAATTAACACTTATGCGATTGTATTAGACATTCGTTGAATGTCTAACTTGAATTTCAAGTAAAATATATAATATTTTTAGAGTAACGTTATTATTACACTTTCAAATAATGTAATAATGAGTTAAGTAGAGTAATATTAAGCTATAGAGTTAAATAATTGGTGCAATTTACACTGAATATCAACTCTAAAATATTTACCAACTACTCTAGCTACTTTACTTGATCCATATTTTTCACTGTAGGTAGACCAATAAGTCCTTACAAAGTACAGTCTATCAGTAAACTGCTGATATTTTCGGACGGTAAAAAAAAGTTTCGTGCGGTAAATAAATAGTTATAATTAAAAGTCAAATTTAGATTTAGTTTATAACACATCTGCCCCAGCACTATTTAAAACTTTATAAAAATAAATAAGTTTAAATGGGACTGTTCATATGTGTTAAAAAACATCGATTGAATGCTACAAGCATATTATAAAGCTCATTTGTTTTAATTTTGCAAAAAAAATTGAAAAGAAATTGCTCATTATAAAAAATGGATCAGTCAAATATGGCTAATTGTCAATTTATATATATATATATATATATATATATATTAGGGTGTTTCAAAAAAATCGACTTTTTGTTTTTCTTCAAATGGTCGGCAAATTCTTTCAGAGGATGTCAACATAAAGACCTCGTCAAAATTTGAGCTTTTAATTTGAAGATTTAGAGGTCGCGGATCGCAATTTTCTATTTCCCATTTAAATAACATGGGAATTTTTTTTTTTAACTTTGAAATTTTATACGTCTGAATCAAATCAACTTATGTCAAGGATCATCTTAGATTTTCATAGTAAATTTAACGCTCTACAAAAAAGGTCTCCTATCATTTTTCTATAAATTGATTCCTTCCAGAGTTATTCGAGGCCAAAGTTTGATTTCCATCGAATTTTCGCGTTTTTTTAACATTTATGGTACAATTATCATTATACGGGTGTCCTGAAATCTGGGGGCCAAACTTAAACAGTGCATTATTCGTATAAAAATAACACTTTTTTTGTTTAATAAACATGTATCAAAAAATGCTCCCTAAAGGAGCTACGGCCCCCTGAATAGGAGCCTAAGAGGATAATTTTTTTAAAACTATTCCTAGAGGGTTGAACATGAACAAATGAATTTTTGGTACTTTGGTAATTTTGACATGCTGAATCTAGATCTATGATCAAAACTGTTAAAATTTAATCATAGGCGTAACATTTGGAGGGGGCAAAGTTACAAAAATAGCCCCAACTTTTTTCTTGGTTAATAATTTAATTTTTTTCATGAAATTATGAGAATTTACAGTTTTTTACGAAAAATAGGTACTCTTGATTTGAATTGCTCAGATGCACCATTTTCGAGAAAAATGCATTTATAAATAAATTACTCTGCATATTATACACATCTCATATTTTCATTAAAACTTTGTAGTAGGCTTTGGAAAAAAGTGACGTTTTTTTGTTTTTTGTTTTTTTTTACAACACTTCCTATGTTTCAGTGATTTTTTTACTACATGATGCTAAAAGTTGAAAAAACGCGAAAATTCGATGGAAATCAAACTTTGGCCTCGAATAACTCTGGAAGAAATCAATTTATAGAAAAATTATAAGAGACATTTTTTATAGAGCGTTAAATTTACTATAAAAATCTAAGATGTTCCTTGCCATAAGTTGATTCGATATAGAAGTATAAAATTCCAAAGTTAAAAAAAAAAATTCCTATGTTATTTAAATGGGAAATAGAAAATTGCGATCCGCGACCTCTAAATCTTCAAATTAAAAGCTCAAATTTTAACGAGGTGTTTGTTTTGACCTCCTCTGAAAGAATTTGCTGACCATTTGAAGAAAAAGAAAAAGTCGATTTTTTTGAAACACCCTAATATATATATATATATATATATATATATTAAGTTTTCATTAAAAAAATGCATGAATGCCTTTCGTAATCTTATTTTTGGACGGACATAAAAAGTTAAAAAATACTGTGTATCTAGAAGACTGTTAATTAAAATAAATCAATTCATATGTTCTGTGACACCAATCTTGCTGTGTTTTAAACATACGCATTTTATAATTAGTGCTTGAACAAAATTCCGTCGAAAATATTTTTCTATGGGGGACTTGGGCTGTCTAAATCAAAATCAGTCCAAGTCCGAAATCGAAATTGAAAATAAAATCAATTTATTTTAGCAGTAAATAAAGTACATAAGTCGTGCTCACTTGATGACATCAAGTTGATGTAATCATTCATTTCATGAAATTGATGTTTACTTAAGAAATGGGTAACTTTCACCTGGCCGAGTGTCGGCTATCTATAGTTAGCCGAGTGTCGGCTATGTATAGTTTTCCGCTTGCCGGCCATGACCGCCTGTCCATCCAAAAAAAAGACGTATTACCGCATGAGGATGTCCTCTGAACGTCTCAAGGGTTATTCTTTGGTGAAAAAATCCTCTGAATAACACGATGCTGCGCATATCAGCCGAACTCTACACGTATTGAACGATCAATGTTCAGCTGTGTCATGATGGCACTGCCATCACAGACGCACACCCAGTGGCGGCTTGTCAGGGGAGGCAAGGCAGGCTTAGCATCCTCAAAATTTTTAACTATTACTTTCTGTTTTATTTAATTATGTACCTATTATATTTTGACTTACTAGTGAATAATATTTATTACTGAAATTGTAATTAAATTGCAATAATCAATTAAACGGTATACGGTGGAGGCTAGTCTAAATGATCGTGAGCGGTCACCGTCTAAGCGCTGCATCTTAAAATTTAATATTTGATTTATATCGTTAAGATTTTTTGTAGAAATGTACACTGTTCAAAATTTCATGACCATTTTAACACCAAATTAACATCATACATGGTCTATATCGATACAAACCAAAATGGTGTTAAATATGGTTCGTTGGTCCGGTGTAAATTCAAATACTAAAATAGTATTAATTTAACTTTCACACAGGATTAAAATAAATTTTACCTGGTGTAAATTGAACTCCTTTTCAGTGTTAAATATTATGTGTTTGTGGCCAAATTAAATCATACTACACAGAAAAAAGGAAAAAAAAGTACACAGGAAGTTCCTTGACGCACCAGTGGTATTATTCCAGAAAATGGAACCTTCAACTCGCTAGAGATAATGTTTTTAGTGCGTTCCACTAACTTAAAATACTTCAAGTATTGACAGCTGTTTCCACCTATTTTAGTGTCTTTAGTATCGAACAACTTGTAGTGTCACACCAAAGCAAAGGACTACCTAAGCTTATATATTCTTCATGTAAGTCAACAGAGGCGAGATTTAAGAACATCACGTGATCCACAACGCCTTTGCCGCGATCGGTACATACTATGCAACCGGGAATGCACAGCAAATTGTTTTAAACGTTTTAACAGAGTGCTTTAGGTTGAAGTAACTCTTATTTTACAAACAACATATTTAGTAAAGTGAACCATACAGCGGGTTGGTTTCACTAAAGTTTTCTGGATTAATTTAACCAATTTAAAAAAACATAAAATAAATATCTGGTTTAGTACCGTCAGACTAATCTTTTTTTATATTAACCTTCCCACAGTTGATAAAAATAAAAAAAATACAAAAATAAATACTTATGGGTCAACTAAATTAATATAGTTAAATGAACTATTTCTTTTTTTCTGTGTAGGTGCACTTCTCAAATATTTTTAGATAAACACCGTTTTGGTGTTTGCTGTATATAAAATTTTCAACCATAATTCATGGTGTTATATTAACACCTCTTGGTGTTGGATTTTGACACCATTTTAAGATTACTCTTTACACCACAGATATTTTAAACAGTGTAGTTACTGAACAAATAAAGCCATTTTGTGAACAACCTATATCCCAAACACAATTTTTGGGACCAAATATTCGAAAAATTAAATTTTCTTTTCAATTTTTCGATAATATTTAAAATTTCTTGCTACTCCTTCTGACAAAAATGTTGTAAAATGTACTAGAAGAAGTAATTTATAAATACGCACACTAAACTGAAGTTTAAGTTTGCTTATTTGCTGGAAAACAATGTTTGAACAAGATTTTCCAAAATATTCGTCTTTTCACACTCAACACCAATTTTTTTGCCATAATCTTTGAAAAATCTGCAAAAAAAATTGAATTTATAAAATAGAATTGTAGAAAAGTACAGAGAGTTTGATTTTTTATTTTGTATTAATTTTATTATTAAAAAACTGTTTCATATCAAAACATCTGAGTTATCTGATTAATTGCTGGAGAATTACATCCCTTCCACTTCTTCTCCTTTATTTTCTTGTTCTTTATTTTCATTTTTTGATTCATCACTGGAGAATTACATCCCTTCCACTTCTTCTCCTTTATTTTCTTGTCCTTCATTTTCATTTTCTTCCTGATCGTAGTCAAATATATGTTTACTCCACCAACATGTTTCGGCTAGTATAACGCTCTCCCTGCTCATCTGATTCTGTCGATAACTGTCGACTGAATTAACCGAAATGGCTTCAATTTTGGAAAAAGCATCCAACATTCGTCACCCAGATCCTTCATAATTGGGAGAACGATGTTTGCCTAAAAGTCCAATGATGATTTCTCTTATCAACGCCCACGCAACTATCTCATTGTCAACCAAGGCCCTGTCAAAGTCTTCAGACTTTATCAATTTCCGAATATCAGGACCATTTAAAACGCTAAAATGAATTAATATGAAAAATATACGAAATAGTTGCAATATATTTTATTGTGGATTTTGACAATGTTGATTTTGACGAAACGAAAAGTTACAGGCCAAGACAAAGCCGAGCACTTTAATGGTTTCGTCAAAATCGGCATTATCAAAATGTATAATATTCTATTTTATTTCAAATTTACTAAATTGATACTCTTGACGTGCTGCGGCATGCTGTATTCTGGCCGATTTCGGTTAGTAAGTGGCTAAATGTAACAGGGGTACGCGGACCACAGTCGGACCGCTGGTACCTAAAAGATGTTTATTAAAGTCTCTGTATAATATATAAATAAAATAATGAATTTTAGGATACAACAAATTGTTAGTTTGACGTTTTAAATTAAAGTGTTGTGCTTTAAAATATTAGGTGTATGTTAAAGCACAAAACTTTAATTTAAAATGTGAAACTGACAATTTGTTATATCCTAAAATTCATTATTTTATTTATTTTCTCGGGAGTCGAAAATCTTTTTGCCATAAAAATTAGTCGAGAATTAAGGGCATGGAAGAATCGCGACACGAAGAGGAGCGATTTTTCCAATGTCCCTTAATTTAACAAATAGGTGATTCTGAGATATTGCGGTGTGAAGATTTATTTTTGATTATAAAATATTACACAAAAAATTATGATCAACATGTGTGTTGTATACTGTATTTTTTGTGAAAAGTGGATTGGACTTCCATGATTAAAAATTGTTATATCCAAAAAAAATTATAATAACTTGGGCACTTTTTGTGTTGAAATGATTTTATTTTGTCAAAAATTAGGGCATCTGTAGAGGAAAAATTTGTTTGTACTTAAAAAAGGTTTATTATATTATAACGCCGTAAAATATATATAAGGTGTGAACTAAACTATATAAACATAATATAAATGACAAGGAACGCTAACAAAAAAAAGATTTCAACATGATAAGTTAAACATAACTTAAAGCAAAACTAAGAACATAATAAGAAGGCTGGCTATTCATAAACAACCTCTTTATCAATGGCTTTATTATTTTGCTGGATTATACTTCAATTTTCAGACAAAGTTCGAGAATAAAAAACGGTTACTAGTATGTTTTAAGGTAACAGAATCTATTTTATTCCACTTTACTTACCTGCTATAGAAAGCTTACATGAAACACTTTTAGATAGCGATGGCAATTTTATTGAAAATGTGACTTAGGCACTTCTTGCATTGACCCCTTCATATGTTCCTTTTATTAAAATTATATTAATGAATAAATTTACAGCCATTCCACGCTACTCGGGAATTTTTGTAGCGTCCGTTACAATAAAAAATTGTGAGTAAAACTACCGTAATTATTATGCTTATAAGTTTAAGCCTAATTATTACAAGCATAATAAACATGTTTGCAATATTAACTATTGTAACAGTTTTTAATTTAACGAGTAGCGTGGAATGGCTGTTTAATATTTTATGGGAAACATTTTAATTAATTCCATTTTTATAAATTTTATATTTAAAGAACTTTATGAAAATAACTTACAGGTACCTTTTGCTACCTTTTCAACGTTCTTATCTATTATTATAATTGTTTAAGCTAATAAAGCTTATTAGCCAGGTCTAACAAACTGTCACTGCAATATTTTATTTCAAACATATTAATATACTAAATTTTAATATATGCCAAAAGTTATATAATTTTCAAACTGTCTAAATTGTTTATTTTACAAAGCATGTCGTTTTAATTTCAAAGTTTTCTTTACAACCTTCAAATTATTAACTTTAACTCATTAAAAAAACTGCTACTCACAAATTTTTCAAGACTGTAAACTTAGTTTATACCTTGCTGATACTTTGTGGTTGGTTAATATTTTGGAAAGCTAAATTAATGGCAAAGTGTACATGTCTTTTTCAGGTACATAGGCAAAACTTAAATTAAGTTAGACGGTTTGCCTTTAACTGAAATCTGCCTTTTAAATAGTTAAGGCAACTTTAAGAGTCTCTCTACCCTTTCGGTCACTCCTATTAAACAAGCAAAACCCCAGACATTATTTTTCACTACTAAAACTTTATACTTTAATTCGTGAATGTGCAGGCATACCAAAGCTTTTATTTATAACCTACTCACTGAGAAGTACTCAGTCTTTAATAATATTTATTATAATTATCATAAAAATATGAGCCAAATAGTATATATAAATGTTTTGCTTTGTATTCCTACTGGTTCATTAAAAGTTTATATAAATGCAACAGTTCATTATAAAAAGGCGTGTCAATTTAAACAAAGTAAATGTATAGGGGAGACCGGGGCAGCGAGGTCCACCGGGGTAATAAGGACCACCGGTCTACCGCACAGTACGTTTTAATTTGGCGCAAAATTTCCCGTTAGTAGGTTGCCAAAACTTCATATCAGTGCTGTGTTAATGGCGTCCGACCATAAGCAGCTGTTTGAAGGTGCTACAAAGAAAACAAAATTTCATGGTATGTTGATCTAACTGTTTCATCGCAATATTCTCCATTCCTGAGAAACTACTGGGGAATTAAAGAAAACTCAGTTTATAATAGTGATCCATATTAAATGTGCTTCAAACCTTACCCATTGGTTCACTAATGCTATTGCATGGAAAAATGTTACGAGGTGATTTCCTGCCTAGCGACATTCGAGGTAATAAGGACCACTTAATTTGGTGCAAGGAGGACCGTGGATGATTTATGTATTTATTTTGAAACTCCGTACAAAGAGAGTAAAGTTGGAGAAGACTGGGTCCAGTCAAGGCCGGCCTGAGGTACGGGCGAACCGGGCAACGGCCCAGAGCGGCAAAATGGGGGGAGCGGTATTTTTACGATGTGTTTATGATAATCAATTTCATTCAACATACTAAAAAATTTTCGATTGGCGATTTTTTGAAGAATTACGCTCGAGAAATGCAGTTTAGATAATTTAATATCTTTGTTACAAAGATTTAATAGAGGCGCTCTGGGAAGACGACCCTTGCGCCCTTTCATTCGTTTCTTTAATCACATCCTGTAGTTTTCTATACTTGTGTTTGACAATTGACAATCATTGTTAATTATTAATAATTGACAAATATTATATCACGATCGTGCGTTCTAGAACAAGTGTATTGCTAAGGTAGTTTGATAATTAGAAGTATAAAATGTCTGAAAAACGCAAAAAAGATTCAGGAATTTTTTTTTTAAACAAAAGGACGCGTGAGGCGGAAAATCGAGTACTAGCAGCAACCTTTTCCAAATTCTTGCAAAAAGAACCATCGTGGGCAGGTATAATATTTATACTTACTATAATTAAACAATATTGCATATATGAAAATGAAGTTTTATTTTTGTTGTGTACATCTAAACATTGTTTTCAGAGGTCTAAAATCAATGATCTGCCGTGCATCACAGCAGCATTCTGTTTTGCCAAAGTCCGCTAACTCATTACGTAATTATTGAGTTAATTTACTTTTAAAGATGATTTAGTTGATGTATGTAAGCTACTTAAGGTAGTTGTCGTGGTACAATATTGTCAAAATTTTTTAGATTAAAAGTAAAACGAGCTTGTAGCTAAGTGAATCATAATTTATTCGCAAGACTGTACCCTGGAGACGATACCTTTACGTAATACTTTCAAATATTTTCATAAGTTTTAATCCGGCAACGTCGCTTATGCTCAACCAATAGATATATTGGAGACTGAATCAGTGTTTGAATTTACTGCGGAAATAATATCTATACTCGCGTACAACGTTGCCAAGTTGTTTTTATCTGACACTAGTGATGTATACTTTTTACAAATTGTTGAACTTTAAACGGTTATTTATAAACAATTGGACGGTCAAAAATTTTTAATTATTTTTTTTAAACTCAGCAAAAATACATTAAAAGACTGTTTTTGGAAAGCTTCTGACAGTTAGTTTTTTTTATAACTAAGAAACTGGTACAGAACTACAGAAAGCCTATATAATCCATGTTAATTATCCAATTTATCTCGGGTTATAGACGGTCAATCGACTTCAAATTTTAAGGATAATTGTATTGTCATGTCCTTAATATGTATACAAAAATTTAAAATTTTCTGATGGTATGCTTACAGCACGACAACTACCTTAAAATGTTCGGGTGCACTCAGTCTGTATACTTTTACATTAAAAATACGGTATTTTAACAGCAATTATGTAATAATCTGAGCTATCGCGGAATATTGCAAAAGTAAATTTTAACAAACCAAATAATTCTTGTAATTTATTATTCTTGTAATATTGTTTAATTATACTCACTATAATAGTGACACTATTTATAGTACCTATAGGTATATATATAATAATATATATGATATACCTAATCATTGACAATTATGTATATATATTTAACAGTATATTACCTTACCTAGTAATTCTAAAGCTTAAAAAAATTAAAAAAAGAATTACGTTAAACAACTTTTTTTCCTATTCCTGCTGAATAAAAAGGGGGCGGCAAAAATATATTCGCCCGGGGCGGCAAAAAACGTCGGGCCGGCCCTGGGTCCAGTGCACAAGTTGTGAGCAATGGGCCTACGAAGAATGTGCGGGGGTAGAAGAAGATGCGAGCTGTGCGAATAATTTTTAAATTTTCAATTTGTGCAGGGCGCAACAGAATTTACTTTTTTTTGTTTTTATTTAATTAATTTATTTAATAAATTCGTTAAAAACTATCAAGAGGTATTATTATTAATGCGTGTAGGTGTTTCAAATGGTGGATCTTCTTACCCCGAATCGGGGTCCCCGATACCCGGGGCATGGAGGACCAATGTAATAAAAGTGGTTCTTTTATCTTTACCAAAAAATGTTACAAAATTTTTTCGGTTTTGTACTAAATTAGTTAGACCATATTTTATATAGGTTTTCGAAAAAATTGCTCATGTCTATACTTTCATATACGAGGTTTGTTCAGAAAATAACGGAAATTTTCGTTTTTTGAAAAAGATATTTATTTATTCGTCTACATTAAAGTTGTCGCCTTTAAAATAGTCCCCATTATAATAATTATAATTATAGATATTATGCACTTGTGCCAGCGATGCGCTTTTAATGTCATTTATGCTTGCAAAACGAGGGCCCTTTAAGGTTCTCTTTATTTTGGGGAATAGGGAAAAGTTAGACGGAGCCATGTCTGGCGAATATGTAGGCTGGGGCATCATTACAGTATTGTTTTTGGAAAAAAATTGTGTTTAAAATTCAACAATTTTGGAACAAATTTTGCTGCCACGCGTTTCATACCCAAAACAATCGAAAAAATTTCATGGTATAAGCCAATCGATATGCCAACATCATCAGCAACTTCTTTAATTGTGATTCGGTGATCGTTCATAACCATTTCTTCCACTTCTTCCATGTTTTATCACGCCCGGTGATAAACGCAATAATATAAATAAATTTAACAACTAAATTTATTAAATAACTTAAAATGAAAACCGCTCCGGGTTCGAAGATTTAGGTTAACTATTGCAAACTACTTACCTTAGAAATAAAGTTTTGCAAAATCAAATTAAACTAGACAGCTAATGGTTAATGAATATATTGAAACTTTAAATCAAACTATATTTAACCCCCCTGTTATAACTGGCCAATTATAATAGGTTTACAACCTCTATTTATAATATTAATAATCAGTTTACAGTAACCAAAATACCGTACAGTAAAATCGAGAATTATAATCAATATTTGCACACAGCCGGTCGTGAAACAGCGCTTTCAAAGTAATCTAATATTTGGGTGAATCTGACCTTTGAGTTTGAGGGATACAGGCTTCTGAAGGACGATCTCGGCACTATATAATCGGCATACGATGAATAGTAGGTTTGCCTAGGTATTGAGGAAAACTAGAAGACGACACTGGTCTTCCGGGTAAATTGACACAAAATGGTTTATCTATGACCAAAACTAAAAAACCTAAAAGAAAGGATTGTTACTTTTCTTTATGGAAAACAAAATATAGATTACCTTAAAAGAAAGGGTTTTCAAGCTAAACAGCTAACAGAGCCGAAGATGGTAGATGGCTTCAGTATTTAAGGTGGTTAGAAATCCGTAGACATCCAGCTAACGCTGTGGATTTAGGCACTTTACACAAATGTAACTCCAACACAGAAACTTGACCTTATCCAAAAATAGTACTGACGATAGTTAAATCCCTTAGTAAAGATTAAAGAAAATTACTCAACTCGTATCGTTCAGACTGATAGACTTTTCCACCATTACTGTTTTAATAAACCAAAAAAAAAACTTACTTCCTTCAGCTTCGACAATTTAGAAGACGCACATGCGCCATAGAAACCAAATAACTCAAATTATATCTAAAGGCTAAAAATGAATAGTTCCGCTTCGTCGAATAAAATAGTGGCAACCCCGCTATTTCGCTTGTTAGACTAGTGTTAACAGATCTCATTACAAAGAAAACAAGAAATTAAACCCATAACCAGATAAGTGAGAATAAATAAATATAATATTTATTTTATTTATTATATATCAATTATTTTTAATAATGTTGCATATTATTTACCAAATACAGTTTTCCTTTCCAGGCCATCAAAATATCGCGATCGGAATAATTCAAGGACGATACAACGTCATCAAGTAAAAGAAAATAAGAAACAACAAAAACAATAAATACTTGTAAATACAAATTATCGTTTCATTTTTTTACTACCTTAACGAAATTAATGATTTAGAATTATCAATTATAATTAACCAATCCAACAGAATTTTTGAATCGTAACAGTTTTTATCGGTTGTTAATGTGCTTGGGCGTCCGGGGCGTTCGTCATCTTCAACGTCTTTACGGCCATCTTGGAAACTCTTATATCACTTTTGTTTTACTCATAGCAGACTCACCATAGGCCTTTATTAACATTTCACACACTTTATTTGATACAAATTCTTTGATCCATTTCTTTTAACGAACGAAAATCGCCGAGCTCACAAAACACGTCTAACCTTAGCGGTTGCCACAGAGAAAGTAAACAATGAAAACATTTTATCATTCTGTAATATGTATACCAACATAATAAAGACAATTTTATGACAACCGGACTCTCCAAACCCGCGAAATTTAGAAATTCCCCTTATTTTCTGAACACACCTCGTATAGCTGAAATATTAAAAAAAATGCTTAAGCGGTCCTCGTTGCCCCGGTCTCCCCTACCTGGTGGGTCCAGGTTTGCCTTTTTTTTATTTATGTGTTTTACGAAAAAAATTCTTGCTTTCTAAAAACTACTGATTGTTTAAAAATTAAAATTACTATAAACATGTTAATGTTAATGTACAGGTTGCTCAGAAAACATTAAAATGCTTTAAGAGAGAAGTACCTTTATTACTTATATTATAAAAAAATCATGAAAGAAAACGTTAAAAATTTAAACTTTTAAATACAAAATTCTCTAAAAATTAATTAGTCAAAAATGATCAATTGTCATAGGGAAAAAGCAGCCACTAATAATTCTCGTCAATAGTAATTTATATAAATTTACCAAATATTACGTTTAATATAGACAGTGTCTATTAGACACACCCAACGATTTTATAACGGACTGCACAGCGCAAAACTTTAAAACAAACTGCGTAAGACTCTAGAGTCTCTTTTCTATTAGTTGAATTAAGTTTTTTAATTATTAATACGAATTTGACGATATTCAGGAGCTTTTACACACAACCTTCAGAAAAAAAAGTTGTGATGAAGTTACAATAAGACCTAAACCAATATCTATAATTCCTGTTGGTTTGAGTACCAGACTATTAGATTTTATTCTATGAGGTCTTTTAAAGCCTTAAAAGGCTTTGCCTTGGGTCTCTTTTTAAACAAAGCTAAACTTTTTTGTAGGTTTATGGTATCAGCTAATATCACTGGTTTACAGCATGTTGTACTCAAAAATCGTAATAATTTGGTTTTCTAAATATGAATTTTTATTTGTTTCTCGAAGGCAGCTTTATCTCATTATATAGGTACCGAGTTAATAACGACCAATCTGGTTGCAAAAGGTGTCAAATTAAACCTTATCACCAGAGTTTTTGTTTTGAGTGCGTTTCACCAACTTTAAATACCGACAGACAGCTGTTTCGACCCATATTGGGTCTCATCAGTGTCGGACAACATGGTGTAATGGAACACACCCAAAACAAAAGACTACCGGATCTTATATACCTACTGGGTCGGAATAGCTGCCTGTCGGTATTTGAAGTGGAACAATTCCTTGTAAAAGTGCTAATTATAGTAAAGGTTTTTCCTTAATAATTGCGTAGTTTACTCAAACGGACTAACAAATAATACACTGTAATATAGGGCCTATATCCCATATTTATACAGGAGTATACTATTCTAGCTCTATCACTGTCTTCAAAATGCTGAAAATGTATAGGGATTGCAATTAAGCACGAGCGAAGCTTGCGAGCGAGAGATGTGCTAAAACGTAATGATAAATTGGACTTTTTTTATGGGCATACGTTTCTTTGAATAGCATGTTTTGGTTAAATATAGTTATTTTTGCAACAGTGTTTTTTTAACGACGAAAAGTCAAAGAGCGAACACATTTTAAATTGAATCTTGATTTAACCTAATTAAAAGAGCGGCAACACTCCAAATGTTCCAACAATTAAGCAACTTAAACACTTATTCGGCTTTTATCTTAATCTAAAAACAATCTTACAATTAAATTAAAATTTTCCGTCTATTTTCCTGAACGATTTTACGTCAAAAATTAAAATAAAGTATATTAATTTTACAAATAAGTTCTACTTGTATTAAACGTTTTATAATATGTAAACCATTGTAAAATAAAGAAACAAAATAATTTAATTAGTTAAAATAAAAATCGGGGGCAAGAAGACGAAAGTCGTTAGCCATTTGGATTTCCAATAAAGTTTATTATTATTATTATTATTATTAAAAACCGGCACATAATATTTGTACCTAAAAGAAAACCACCAAGCTTATAAACAAAATAGTTTAAAAATCCATTAAAGCGCGACACAACGTATTAGAAAAAAACTGTTTAATAATAAAAGCATTTGAAAACAAAAGCTAAAGTGTTGAACATGACACGACGTCTTTAAAAGCATATGTTGTTTTGCCTCGAATTACTAGAGAATCTTTAAAATTCCTTTCACGTTCTGTCTCGTTAAACTTTCAGAATCGCTGCAGTCGGAATATCAAATAAAGTATTTAACAAAAAGTTACAGTACATTGCGGTAAAAATTTCGTTCCAATTATTGAAAATAATCTTTGGGACAGTCAAAAATAGAATAAAATTTTTATAATTTTTATAACAGTCATCACAATTATACAAGGTGCAAATTCTAATGCCTTACGAGTACGAGTCATTCCAAATAAAAACACAAAATGGGGTGCGTTGCTTGATTTTTTATTTGGATAAAACAAAATAAGGATATTCTTTTAGGTATCAAATATGAAAATCCGTTGCCGTTTTAATTTTTGGATTCTTTACTTTCAATCGGCACCCTTTAGAAACCTGAAATCGTGTCAATTTCTTACTCTCTTATAGTGGGCCAGAACTTTTTTTCTGTGACAAATATTGAAATGATTTTAATTTTGTTTTACTGTTCAGTAAGTGTGTTTTCGATATAAATTATTATTATTATCCAATTAGTTAATCTCATAAAAGAATGGTAAACCACTAAAGATTCATGATAATGTGCCAATTTTTGTGACTTTTGTCTGGCTCCTGTGCCTATTCTACTAAATCTGGAAAGTTATTTTTTTTAGGTATCAAGTACTTATACAATAAAAAATGTAACTATTATTTTAAGTTTCTAGACTATCATTTTCTCTATTAAAAAAATTATTAAAACTTGATAATTCTTAAAATCAGTCAATTTTGCCCTCAGAAATCATTATGTTGAGGAAAAAATAAAAATCTGAAACTTTCAGGAAATGTAGTCTCCACCTTCATCTTTTCAGTCCAGTTAGTCTTGTTTTGTTATTTGTATCCATGTAAAAGATATAATATTTCTTTTAATGCAGTTAAGAAGCGATATTGTTAGTTTTATTTATAATTTAAAATTTAGATGGCTTTGACTTGACATAATGATTTCTGAGGGCAAAATTGGCTAATTTGAAAATTATCAAGTTTCAATAATTTTTTTAATAAAGAAAATGATAGTCTAGAAACTTAAAAAATAATAGTTACGTTTTCTATTGTATAAGTACTTGATACCTGAAAAAAGCAACTTTCTAGATTTAGCAGAATAGGCACAGGAGCCAGATAGGCAGTAAAATAAAATTACAATCATTTCAATAATTGCCACAGAAAAAAGTTTTAAAATGACACGATTTCAGGTTTTTAAAGGGTGCCGATTAAAAATAAAGCAACTAAAAATTAAAACGGCAACGGTTTTTTATATATGATACCTAAAAGATCATCCTCAAATTTTTTCATTAAAATAAAAAATCATGCAGCGCACTTTTTAATTCGTTTTTGGTGTTTTCATTTGGATTGACCCTTATATTTACAATGTTAAATTACACGATTCCACACCGTTAAAGTTTTTTTATTAAATGGTCCTTTAAATATTATAGTCGTATTAATCGTCCAACAGAGAAAACATTTATACGTTTAAAAATGTAAGTAAGTATATTTATAAGTAAGTACTGGCATTATCTGATTACTTATAAGTAATCATTGCTGCCAGCACATAATGCGCGTTTAACCCCCAATTTATACATTTGTTATAATTTTAAAGATGGTGCCTTTTAGGGCGTTCCTAGTGTTTTTGACTTGCAGTCCTAATTAAATTGTGGTTACAACAGTCACTACTGGTTACTATGATTGCTCTACAATCCTTTTTTTCTGATATATTGAAAGGTAGAAGTCCTGCTGAAATTTTATGTATTTACCTGTTTTTGTGTGTAATTTTTAACCTTTCTACTATCGTTTTAAATCCAGTACTTCAATTATCAACTTTTATACTGTTAAAAGTTTTATGACCATTTTAACTACAAATTACCACCGTACATGGTCTATATCGATACAAACCAAAATGGTGTTAAATATGGTTCGTAGGTCCAGTGTATATTCAAATACTAAAATAGTGTGAATTTAACTTTCACAAAGTATCAAAATAAATTTTACCTGGTTTAAATTGAACTCCTTTTCAGTGTTTTTGGTCAAATTAAATTATACTAGTTGTAAAGTATACTTCTCAGTAGTTCGAAAAGATCAAATATTTTTAGATAAACACCGTTTTGGTGTTTGCTGTATATAACATTTTTAACCATAATTCATGGTGTTTATATTAACACCACTTGGTGTTGGATTTAGACACCATTTTAAGATTACCCTTTACACCACAGATATTTTTAACAATGTAGGTTTAAGCGGCGTGGAGCTATTCCAGTATCGCTGCCTTAAGGTTTAACGGTCAGCTGATCGACGTACTTGAACAAATTTATGAATTAAAATGTAATGCCTTTTTTGTTAACTTAACTTGAGGCCATCTCTACATATGTCTAATTTTTCTTGAGGTCCCTCTATAAATAATATTAACTTTAATTCCAATATAAGGGCCATACTGCGCGTGATAAAATCACTTTTAAGGAAACCATTTTATATTGGTCACCAAGGTTTTGAAATTTAAAGCACCTAGACTTTAGGAGACAGCCATTAATTACGTGAGATAAAAATAGGGGGGAGGGGTCTAGTAAAATCTCACCAAATCTCATGTTAGGGAGGGGGGGGGTCATTTAAAATCTCACGTCAACTTTTGGGTTTAAAGAAACGAAGTATTTAATTCAAATTTGTCAAAAAGAAGTAATCAGTTTTTTTTGGGTTTATCATGTTGTCCGCAATGAAAGTTTAAAGGCTAGAATCTCACGTGAGGGATAGGGGGGAGGGTCTACCACATCTTACCAAATCTCACCAAGGGGTGGGAGGGGTCCAAATTATCAGAAAAATGCCTCACGTAATTAATGGATGTCCCCTTATATGGATTAAATCATTCTTTATAAATATTTCCGCTCGTTTAAAAAAGGAGATTCCCATTAAAAAAAATTGAACCAAATGTACAGAGTGCTCAGAAATTAAGAAAACATGGAAATTCTTCAAGGGAGAAGTACCCTGAGTTTTATAAAAAAATTAATTCTTTATTAAAACTTTACTGATAATTATAATTAAAACTACTGATAATAATAATTAAAAAAACTGGATTCCCATAAAAAAAAATTTCAAGAGAAAAGTCCCTTTATTTATTATTTTTTTGAAACATTTTATAATAGAAAGTAGTTGACAATTCAAATTTAAGTATAAATACAAGATAAATATTGTTATTTTAACATTTCATTTTATTTATTTTACAAAAAAAAGAGTGGTCTGCGCCATAAATAATACCATGATATTCCTCCATGAATTTTTGCCCGCTTAAACTAAATCTGAACTCAGTTTAGCCACTACATTTTTTTCTAAAACGCAGGTTGTCTCAGGTTGAGTATGGGATCGTATGGCAGGCCCCATCGACATTATATGGGAGGTTAGTGTACCTCCCAGGGTTATTTTACCCCCTTTCCGTTCTCCTACGTATCCCGCCAAATCACAGCATTACCTGTGTTTGTTGGATCCGAAGTTTTTACGCCGGCTGGTAGGTCCACCCTAGCAGGTCGTGGATGATAGTGTCTATGGTTAAGTCCACTTCCGGATTTTTGTCAGCCGGGTCGGGCCATACGTCCAATTTAGTCTAGGCATTGAACTGACCCATAACTAAGTACAATCCGGAATCCTCCTCGACCTGGTCTTAGTAATAACCCCATTCAATTGGGATTCATGAATGGGGGTCGAGGTGTTAGTACGCTGCTAGAACCTGTCCTTGTTGGTGAACTTCTAAAAGTCTCTGTCCTAGTCTGTTTCCGGTTCCTAGTAACCTCTTTAGAATTGTTTGCCCCCCTGTGAGGTACTGAATCTTGTCTTTAGTACCGAAGTGTTAACGGCCACGACCCGCCGTAAGTGCCCTCTGCCTTCGTGGATATTCCTCATGCCGAGTACCGGCTACCGACCTTATTTATTCTTTATTTGTTTTATTGTTAAATTAGTGTTTATACCGTTTACATTTAATTTATATCTTTGCATTCTTACTTTTTTTCCAAATTTAATTTAAAAATATAAGTAATAATTAGGGATGAGATATTTAGGTACTAAAAACTGAAAAATAGGTAACTAAAAAGGTACTAAAAAAAGCATTTTAGGTTAAAAAAACATCATTTTAGGTAAAAAAACATTAAAAGTTTAAGTTTCGTTTATAATTTTGTTTAGCCGCATACCCAAACACAGAACATACCCACAATAAACTATGCAATAAACTGTGTTTTACTGAGTGACACTCACTATAGTGTATACACAAAAGTTCTATGACAGAACAGTAGCTCACTAGTAGTGAGAAGAAGGTAACTGTAAAGAAAGTTACTGTTACAGTCTGTAACCATAAGAAAAATTCTATACAGTTGAGTTGCAAGCCCTGGATAAAACATTGGCGCAAATTTTAAAAAGAACAAAAAAAATAAAATAAGTAAAAATACGTAAAAATAGGTAACAAATATATAAAAATAAACTGACAAATTAAAAAATATGTAACAAAAGTATAAAAAGGTAGTTTAAAGCAAAAACCTCCAAAAAAGGTAAAAAAGGTGAAAAAAAGTTATAAAATAGGTAACAAAAGTATAAAAAAGGTAGTTAAAAGCAAAACCTCCAAAAAAGGTAAAAAAGGTGAAAACAAGTTAGGTTCATAAGAAAAAGAAAAAAATGACATTTGAAATTCTAGCGAAAAAAAGGCTTTGTTATAGTTAAATCTCATTCATAATACCAATCACCCAAAACTGCCGTTTTCCTACCCCTTTGTATTTGTTGATTTATGTTGTTTTTTCAAAATAATGCACCAGTTAAAACATGCGAGCCATGTTCTATCTCGTAAAAATCATTGCACTGTGAATATGCAATGAATTGTATAGACAAGTTTTCCAATAACAAACCCTTAAACTTGCTGAAAGTCTAGAAAACTAAAGAATGTTATAGAAAAAGTGTTTGTTATTTGCTATTGACTTTTTTTATTCGACAATCATAAATTTGGTAGGTGTAAAGTTTTAAAATTTATTAACCGTCAAAATTTTATTTATTTCTACAAATGCCATTTTAAACCATGCGATCGAATGGCTGAAATTAATGTATTTCCATTTCAATTGAGGTTTTAATTAAAGCAAAAAGTGCATTTGTAAATACAGGGTGTTATTTAAGTATTTAAGACGAAAAGTTCATATAAACATTGGTCCGGAAATGCTATGTTTTCAAAAGGGTGTCAAAACTTCAAAAAAAATCGTTTTTTCCCATATATCTCAATAATCCTTTAGCCGATTTTGTTGAAATTTCATAGTTATTAAGGGTAGTAAGGGGCTAATTTAGCCCTAACTAGATTAAAATTATTAAGTCCAGTGGTCCAAAGACACCTAAATCAATATTTTTTACAAAAAAATGTGCGCCATTGACTTTTTTGCAATTTTTATATTTTTTTCAAATTAAGGAACTAAAAATAAAACTTTTTTATCTCTATCATATTTTTCGTATTGGTTGGTTCGTTATAATATGTTCATGGGACACGTAAAAAATATTGATTCAGGGGTGTCTTCGGGGACGCCACTGGACTTAATAATTTTAATCTAATTAGGGCTAAATTAGCCCCCTTCTACCCTTAATAACATTATTAAATTTCAAGAAAATCGGATAAAGGATTATTGAGATGTTTGGGTAAAACCGATTTTTTTTTAAGTTAAGTTAAAAACGAAGCATTTCCGGACCTATGTTTATATGAACTTTTCGTCTTAGAATCACTCAAAGAATCGTTCCCTAAAGTTTGTCCACGTACTTAAATAACACCCTGTATACTGCAATGTTTGTATAACAAAATTTAATGCACTTTTCATATACTCGTAGTTACAATTGGTTGTTTATTTAATTTTATGAAATAATATTTGCTTTATAATTAGTTGATTAGTTGATATAATTAAATATACCTACCAATATTATTAAATTACCTATACCCGAGGGGTAAACCACTGATTTTTAAAATTAAAAATCGCTTACGAATTAACGGCTAAGGATAACAATAACAAGGGTAGTCATGCGCAACGCGTCGCTAACACGAGTCGTTAACGTTAGCCACTAGAATTAGTGGTTATCCTTATATTAAATCGACCTGATTGGCCGGATTGGCCGATAACCACTGATCTAGTGGCTAAAGTTAACGACTCATGTTAGTGAATTGGCCTGAATGTCCACATAACGTTGAACGTTGGTCTCTAAGATTTTAAAGTGGTTTACCCCTCGACTATACAAATCTTTTATTTTTATATATTTGTTGAGTTTAGTATAGTATGGCTTCAACTAATTTTGCAACAGCGCTTTGTATTTTCTACTCGATTTATATTTTATCGGCCTCATCCAACGATTCTCACCACAATAAGGATCTGCATTAGTGATAGGCACGGGGTTCTTATAAAAAAATGGTTTTTATATTATTATTTTTATCTATTATATAATGTGTGATACTTAAACTATTTCTTTAAAATAGTTACATTACCTATCTGAAGATTTGTTGTTTGAAATAAATAATTTATAAATAGCAAAGTAAGAAAGATATCGAGGTCGGGAAAAAACAGGGTCAAAAATATTATGTATACCTGCGACTTTTAGACGTCAAATTGACATTTGCCTGCCTAACAAGTGCCAAGATGGCAGGACTAAATATAATGAGGGGGGCTTGTGATACCTTCTTTGAAATTTTTATTTTTATTTATTATTATTTTTATTTATTTTTTATTTATTATATAATGTGTGATACTTAAACTATTTCTTTAAAATAGTTACATTAGGTATCTGTAGATTTGTTGTTTGAAATAAATAATTTATAAATAGCAAAGTAAGAAAGATATCGAGGTCGGGAAAAAACAGGGTCAAGAAAATTATGTATAGCTACGACTTTTAGACGTCAAATTGACATTTGCCTGCCTAATAAGTGCCAAGATGGCAGGACTAAATAAAATGGGGGGGGCTTGTGATACCTTCTTTGAAAATTTTGATTCGCTATTCAACCTTTTTTTAATTTTTACAATCCATTCAAAAATTCACAAATTTTAAAACTTGGCAATCCTAGAACGGATTTTAAAAATTAAAAAAAGCGTTAAATAAAAAATCAAAATACCTTTCAAAACTACTTCTATATATATATTCTACTGTCAATTTCGCACCGATCATTTTGACAGCTGTAATTTTAGCACCTGTCATTTTGTCAGCTGTTATTTTGGCACCTGTCATTTGGGAATCGGTCATTTTTACAGCAGTTGTATTTGCACCTGTGATTTTAACAGTTGTCATTTTGAGCGTCGTCATTTTAGCACCAGTCATTTAGACAGCCGTTATTTTGGCACCTGTCATATTAACAGCTGTCATCTTGGCAACCAGGTGTAAATAGTTATTACATAGGTAAATCTTTGCACTCATAACTTATTTTAATGAATTATATATTAAATTAAAGCTATTTTTTCTCTACACGATGGTAGCCTAAAATAAAGTGCCGGTAAATAGGGGTTGCCAAATGTTAAAGATAAAAAACGGGGAAATTACCGCATGATCAGACAAGGACCCAATTCCTGGTTTACGATTGCGCATACATATTAAAAAAAAAACAATAAATTTATTTTTAGTTTCGGCTCAGAATACACACATTCTGTGGTTTCGGGATAATATTGAAATATAAAATATTTTCAAGAATATTTATTCTCCTTTATTTTTTATATAATTGCATTTAAAAATGAGTTTCCATTAAAAATTAATAAAAACCTCAGTAGGTAAGTAATAATAAAAAAATCAGATGAATTAGATGAAAGCAGGAAATTCAATTCATTCATTTGAATGCATTTAACCATCTAATAAGGTTTGGCAACCATGTATGAGGCTGTATTGTATATACATGAGTTTATAATGTCGCTATTTAAAATATATATATACAAATTGAAGTCACAATGTTAGTTATTTAGTAAGATGTTGTTATGTATGAAAGATGGTTAAAATTGTATAGATATGTAATGATATGGATTTCTAAGTGCGCGGGATCTGTTTAGAATACTTTTAAATTTAATATACTTGACAAAGACATTCGCTAGTTACGCTCCATCTGGGTGAGGCCGATAAACTTGTCTATTGTATGAGGCCGTAATAAATAAAGATGTAAATATATATATACATACATATATGGGACGATCCATGCAACCGGATCAGTGCTGCCGCCAAAATTAGAAGCCACGAAAAAATATCTATGAGGGCTCAAATGAAAGCATATACCAAGTGCTACAAAGAGCCGTAAGCGCCTTTACAAAAATCAAGAAGGCGCCTCCAATATGGCGGCTGTTAACTCAAAATGTTTGTATAATCAACCTACACAGTGCTGCCGCTAAAACTTGAAGCTGCAAAAAATAAGAATAAGGGCTCGAAAGAAAGCTTAGACAAAGTGCTCCAAAAAGCCGTAGGCGACTTTACAAAAATCAAGATGGCGGATCAAAGATGGCGGACTTTTTCTTAAAATTTGATGTTAAAGCCTTTAAAAATACCAGATTTGTTTTGACATGGATTCACTAATCTAATATAGTAGATACGAAAAAATAAAATGATGGATCCAATATAGCGGACACTGTCAAAATTCCATATAAATGATTTTAAATGCACCAGATCTGTTTTGATATAAATTGGAAGTTTTAACATTAAAATGTTTAAGGTCTATTATCACAAGTTTGGTGAATTGGATTCAAAAAACAAAAGGCGGATTCAAGATGGCGGATAATGTATCAAATATAATGCCTCCAAAATTTGAAGTCACGAAAAAATATGAAAGCTTAGACCAAGTGCTGCAAAAATCAAGATGGCGTTTTCAAAATGGCGTCTGTAAACCGTTGATTGAGGTATAAAAATGTAAACTCAAATTTTTTGTTCAATCCCAGGTAGTACAACGTAACAAAATCTTGACATAAACGAGACGTTTTCAGTCAGTCGTGAGTTTAACGTTATTTATAAATCGTAAAGTTTTTAATTAAAAACCGTTTCCAAACCGCGCAAAATGTAAGTATAGTTTTTGTGACGAATACGTTACATTAAAATGAATAAAAGTCTTCACAATGTGGTTAAGAATACGCCACGAATTCTTCACGAACGTAACGAAGACTTGGTCATCGTCACGGTTTCGTCACGAAGCTTCGAATAGTGAACTGAACCGTCACGTAATTGTAACGTATAGTTGCATTATTTGGGGGTGTAATCAGGGCCGGCTGGTGCATTTTGGGTATACCGATATCTCAGTTATTAGACATGGGACCCACACCAAAATTATATAATGACAACAAATAAACAAGTTCTGCGCAAACAGAAAAATTAAATTGAAAAGATAGGTGTTCTGCTTTAGGCTTCCATGGGCGTTATATGTATTAATGGTTTTCCGGGATCTGATCCGTGTTGTCGGTTTTTTGGTTGTTAAAAGAACCGTATGTCTAACGAAGTTTCGGTACAATCTCATTTTCAGGTCGTATCTGCTGGGCTGCTGTTGCTGCTCTGCTTCGAGTTACCACTCCACGTTTAACTCGCAGCAACAGCAGGCCAGCAGATAAGATCTGAAGATGGTACATGAGATTGTACCGAAACGTCCTCATATATATAGAAAAACTTGAAATTGCGTTCATGATCGTATTTTGGAATGCTATTTTGAGGAGGTTAAATAAAGTGATATAGTAATATACCTATGCATAATATATATTGTATTTATTTCAGCTCATTGCAAAGAAACGCGGTCTTCCGTGGGCGTCGGTAAAGCGGCTCGGGGAGCTCCAGCATCTTCTGGACGTCGACCTGGCCGCCATGATTTCGATCGTGAAGGAGACTTTGCACCAGGATCCGTACACCAAGGCGGAAGTGACGCGCGAACTCGAAACGACCGTCGATCGTCTGGACGAGCAGTCTTTGACTCCAAACACCAGAAACATCGACAGCTTTAAGCTCCAGCAACGGGCTCTACATGTGTTTAAAGGTCGGTGTCGATGAATCCTTTATTTTTCTATGGCTTATACAGCCAGCTGCTGCTTTAGAGATTTACCGGTTTACGCCCTATGCTGCATGCAGGATTAAATTACTTGCAAGGCGAAAGCGCATATAAGAGTTTTTATTATATTTCGCTTTACCTCATCTCTGTTCATACTTCTTTACAATGCATTTTTTGTTTATTTTTTTTACAAAAATAATTATAATTATAATAAAATTATAGCGCCACTGCATTTTTATATTTCATTTAATTGGTTTAATTTGTAGTAACACTCTATTTTTACTGCCATTTTTGGGACACCCTGTTTAAGTTTGAATTTCTAATCAAAATTAAGCGTAAAAAACAATATCTAAAAGATTTCCTCTTCATACTTAATTGCAGTTTCCTATACATTTTAAATAAAACCTTTGTTATTAAACTGTGGTGGGATTTTGTAGCTAAGCATTTTAGTAAATTTTGGGGTATAAAAATTTAAAATAATTTTAACCAAATCGACCGGATTTAAAAGTGATATATACCGGATATATAATATATATCAGAAACAATAGGTTTTTTACTTTACGCCAGTAGTAGGCAACCAATATTGCAAAGACTGACCAACACTGACCTGTTGGGTCTCATCAGTGTCAGGCAGTCGGTGACGGGAGACACGCATCAATCTCGGCACTAAAAAATAAAAAATAAATTTTCAATTAAAAATTATAGAAAAAAAGTCGGCCCAATTTAGCAGCATTATTCGCAGAATTAATAGTTTTTTATACGAAAAACATTTTAAAAAAATTATGGGTTTTCTTAAAATAAATTGAAATTTTTTATAAAATTTGTATTTTTTTCTAAAAAGAACAAAAAATTTAACAAAAACGTTCGATTTAGTCAATTTTTAAAGTTATGTATGGCTATTTGAAAAAAATTTATTTTTGTAAACTTTTTTTGGTTGGGTAAAAAATTGTAAAAACATTCTAAGAAACTTTTTAGTGAGTTAGAAAAAGATTTAAAAAAATCAGCCAAATCAAAAGGGGTCGGTTTTAAAAGTAGTCGATTTGGCGTGGAATTCCCCATATGATGCCTAAATTGATTTATTGAAATCATAAAGTTGATTTTAGAGAAATAAAATAAAAAATGCTTTAATAATTAACGTTAATTAATAAATTATAAATTGTTATTTGATTTGAAATTACCACCACATTAATAGCTATTATAGTTATTAGACACAAACTTTGGTTTTGATAGAATTTTTTTATAGTTATTCGTCAGAAACTCGCTATCAGTATTTTAATAGTTACCAAAAAAAATAATTTTATAACTTGAAATATTATGATGTAAGGAAGTTTCCAAAGTCTGTTTAGCGGTAGATCCGAATATTAATATTGCACTACAAAAATTATTAAATTGTTCATTTATTAAAAGAACTTCGGAAGCCGACTTAAAACAGTTGTTGTCGTAACGATAATCTCCTTGGTGTTTCTTTCTATCTCCAGATACGTCACGAGTGAATTGGAGTGTGAAACTCGCCGTGTCTATTCTGGACACACTGGTACCTGTACTTAAATTTGATATATTAAAGACTCTTTAACTTAAAAAATAATTACAAGTGTACAAATTGAATTGAAATTGAAATTACACAATACAGTGCTAATTTAACCGCGGTGGCAGGACAATCGGCTGAGTGAATTGGTGTGATTTTCCTATTGTGCTTATTATAAACAATTAATATGTGTTGGTTTAGTGTTTAAGTTAAAGGATATATAAACATAAGGGATTTAAGAATAATTTACAATATTTCTTAATGTTAACTAATAAAGATAAATTAAATGGGTGAACCGGTGGACACCCAAAAGCACCGTTTTTCGGTTATAATTTAATAACTTTTGTGTTACTCATTCGTTTTTATAAATATAGATCGTTTTGGAGAAGTAATTCAAAAAAATTACAAATAAATATTTATTTTTTGTGTCTTAAGTAAGTTATTACGTATAGGTAATTAATAATATATTATGTATCAAGTTTGATAAACGCCATTTTATACACGAATTTAATTTAGGCACGAGCGACCTTGCGAGCGAGTGCTTTAGTTAATGAGTGTATAAAAAAGTTTATAAATGAGGTGCATACTATACTTTTTCTACGACAAATACCTACTTATTATTATCTTTAAATGATTTAAATCAAAAATTTGTATAGAGCGCCATCTATGAAACAACAGGGGAAACTGTCAAATGTCACATTTTTACATTTTATAAACACAATTATAAAGGTTATAAATCGAAATGTACGAGTATATTTAAAATTGACAGTTTTTCACAGTGAAAGTAAAGGAAATGTTTTATGACTTTACAGTAGAGTCCGTGCCCGAATTTAAGTTATAGTTTATTGCCGGCGAAATTAAAAGGTCAATATAAACTTTTCAAATATTGGCGTTGAGAAACTATTTAATATTTTTGTATTTTTGTATTGAGATAATAAAATAATTTTCACATTTAGTATTATTTTACAACAAAGGGACTTTATTTTAACGATTATATGACATTTGACAACTGTCAACTAACTTAAAACTAACTTCAGCCCGTGACTAAAAACCTGTTGCTAACTTCAGCCCGTGACTAAAGCGCCGTAAAGCCACAACTTGTCATTGTGTATTTAAAAGGTCACTTAGTGTCATGGAAACATGTAGGGTAAAGGGCGTTTTAAAGGTGGGTGTAGAAAAATATATTTAAATAAAAGTAAATAAGTAATATATTATTATATTATTACTATAGTAGAAAAGGTTAAAAAAGGATTAATAATTATATTAATTAATTATTATTTAAAATATAAAACATATTTAAATAATGTATTATTTATCTTTTTATAAATTTAGTTTTATTAATGTATATGTATTTATGACTAGATGCCCATATGCATGTAAAACTGTAGGTAAGTACGAGCTACGGTTCGTTTATGCACCAAACTTTTGGTATACTTATAAAAAAATCTGAGCAATTTGGTTTTAAAACTACAGCAAAGGTAGCAAAAGATTGTAGTTCAATGCCTATCTAAAAAAAAAGAATATTTTTTAAAATTTACCTATTTATATTTATAATTTTTTTAATTTATTATTATTATTATTATTAATATAAAATAATTAATAAAAGGTGTTTTTAACAAATTGCCATCTAAAAATTACCAAAAATAACTAAAATTACTTTTTAAAAATTTATTTTTCCCCGATAAACTATAGTGCGTTTTAGTTGCACTTTCGCCACGTCTCGATTTGCAAAACTCGCATTTACTCTACGTTATTGAGAAAAATACTGTCCTTAACTTGTTGGGAGAAGCTTTTTTAACGAATGCGAACTTTACATTCGTTAAAAAAGCTTCTTCTGCACTCGTTAAGGCATTTACAATTTATGTCTAACTTTTTTAAAACATGTGTATTACTATTAAGTACTAGTACTAGTACTAGTACTAGTACTTTTCTTATTCGCGGAAGGTTAATAAAATAATAATATTGATGTGGCTTTTATGACAAACAATAATTTTATTAGGATAAATAATATTTTACATTTTATTTATAAAAATGGCTTTTAAATTAATTGTTACATTTTTTTCAGTTATATTTTGGTAAAGGAAAATTAATAAATTTGCATTTTCGGGAAGTAAGCAGTTCCGTTTAGAGCTTATAATATTTCCGGCTGAGGTGCTAGATGACAGGTGACAGATGTCAAGTTGAAAGATGACAAATAGCTGATGACAAATGACAGATGACAGGTGACAGACGAAATGTTACAGATAACAATTGACAGATGACAGGTGGCAAATGACAGATGGCAAATGACACCTGTAATCTGTCATCTGTCAATTGTCATCTGTCACATTTCGTCTGTCACCTGTCATCTGTCAGGTGACAGACGAAATGTTACAGATGACAATTGACAGATGACAGATTACAGGTGACAGGTGACAGATGACAGGTGTCATTTGCCAATTGTCATCTGTCACATTTCGTCTCTCACCTGTCATCTGTCACCTTTCATCTGTCACCTGTCATCTGTCACCTGTCATCTGTTGTGTCATGTCGATTTTCATCTGTCACATCTGTCACATGTCATTTGACATCAGCTATTTGTCATCTGTCAATTTAATATTTGTCACCTGTCATCTGGTACCTCAACCGGAAATATTATAAGCTCTAAACGGAACTGCTTACTTCCCGAAAATGCAAATTTATTAATTTTTCTTTACCAAAATAGAGATATAACTGAAAAAAAATTTAACAATTAATTTAAAGCCATTTTTATAAATAAATTGTAAAATATTATTTAACCTAATAAATTACTCTATTATTGTTTGTCATAAAAGCAACATCAACATTATTATATATAAATGCAAATTTATTAATTTTCCTTTACCAAAATAGAGATATAACTGAAAAAAAATTGAACAATTAATTTAAAAGCCATTTTTATAAATAAAATGTAAAATATAATTTAACCTAATAAATTACTCCATTATTGCTTGTCATAAAAGCAACATCAACATTATTATTTTTTTAACCTGTCCGTGAATAAGAAATCATTATATAGCTTAAAAAAAATAGCCGGTTAGCCATTAGCTAATTAGCTGAGCTAAGCTAAATTAAACGGTTAAGCCGCCAGCTAATTAGCTAAGCTAATTTAGTTAACCGGTTAAATTAGCTAAGCTGATCAGTTAGGTAGCTAATTAACTTAGCTAACTTTTTTGGCCGGCTTAACCGGGTAAATTGTACAGCACTACTTTTTACCAAGCCCTAAAACCTATGTTACCGGTCAATGTGGGAGTAAATAAAAACATACACCGAAAAAAATAATGTAGTTGAGTTAACATTTGCCTAAATGTCATTTTTAAAAATGTTGTTTCAACAAAAAACCTATTGGATTAATCTATATTTTGGTGTTAAAGCAAAAGTCAGAGTTTGTCAAAGTTTATTTGTTCATTTGACAGTTTAAATATTAATTTAACATAAACTAATATTTTGAATTAAAATGTTTATCGTACTTTGATTTAATAGCTGGAATTTGTTGAATCAACTACTGAAATTTTTAGGATTACCTAAAAAAACTATTAAATTAACGTTTAGTTGCTCTTTAATCCAAAACTTTAAATTTGTTCATTTAACAAATTTAAAATGTTACTTTAAAATTTAAAATGTAAAATTTGCATTCATAAAATTGCCGAGAAAGGCGCTTCGAACACTCACGCCACGTCATTAGACAATGACGTTTTCTTACATCTCGCCTTAGTTACCTTACGATTAGGTGTATATAACATGAGATATGTGTTTGTTTAAGGTGTGTTCCACAGTAGAACTTTCACTACACCATATTGCCCGACACTGTTAAGACCCTCAATACAGGGCGAAACAGTCTGTCGGTATTTGAAGTAGGTGGAACACATGATACAAAGATGTATCATGGGTGGAACACGCTCAAAACAAAAACTCTGGGCGAGGTGAAGGTTCAATTCTTTCTATTTATATATAATAATATATTATTTCCATAATTTTGTTTTGGATACCAACCTTTAAAGAATTTTACATTTTCAGAATGTTAATTTAACATTTTATGGGTGTTAAGTGAATATGCTAAAAAGGTTACCTGGACATTTCAAGAAATTTACCTTAACACCCTAAGAATGTTAAATTAACCAAATTAGCAGATTAGAACAAATATTCTTATTTTGTTCATTTGACTGTTATTTGTTGTTCAATTAAACAATACAATTTGACATTTTTAGATGGTTAAGTAAACGTGCAAAAACCATTGCTTGTATTTAAAGTGCATAAAGAGTTGAATTAATATTTTTTTTGTTGTTTCAACAGCTTATTTTTTTCAGTGTACCCTTTTCTTAACAATTCAATGCAATTTAACACATCATTTTTGCCTTTTTTGATTTTTAAACTCAAATGACTAAACCTTGCCTAAAGTGACTAAATGCTTTGCTAAAATAGGAAATAACGCCTTTTTAGTACTTTTTTTTAATTAACGTTTTTTTCTATAATAAATAATTATAATTTCTATAATTAATCATTAAAAAATGAGAATTTATGTTGGGTTTAAACAATTTTTTATGTTTATTGGAATAAACTCGTTTATTTTTTTAATATTGCGTTTTGTGTATTTTTTGTTGATTATTATGCGTTTTAACCAATTTTTAAGTGCCTAATAGTCCGGTTTGATATTTCTGTTTAGGCCCATTTAATTTTAATCTTGAAAATATATTTAATTATGTACTATGACAGTTGTGTGATACTGTATCACTGATATATAATGACGGTTTAAATATTATTCTAATATATTTTAATGTCTTGGAGATATTTTTGATGTTTTATTTTTTGAATTTTAATCGTTTACATTTTTTTACAAACAATTTAAGATTGTTTAATCATTAGACCAAAAGGCTTTTGAGTTTCAGTTCTTAAACCAATAATAATATAATAGTAAAATAATATAATACACTGGCTATATGCAGCGCACTATTGACAGTATTTTATTGGGGATTACCTTGCAAGTATGACGTCATTAAGCAAGGGAACTACTCAATGATATTAATATACTCGTATTGTACAAAAAAAAACATATTAATTGGGTAGTTTACCCTTAAATCATAAAACCTTGTTTGTGATTTCATTTTACATTTTGTATTCCTAAAATTATTTTTAGTAGGAAATAAATATTATTATGTTGTATTAAAGGAATTTGTTATAAAAATGTTTTATAAAACATAATGTATATCATCAAAGTAAGATTTTAAGAGTATTAGTATATTATTTTAATACATTTGTTATAAATAAACACGTGCTTTAATTTAATAAACTTTAAATTAAATGTTTCCGTAAAATCATATTTTTCTTAAATAAAAATCAAGGTCAAATTTGAATACAAAATCCGTAATAAAAAGTGATAAAAGAAAAAAGATGAAAAGGTTGCGGCAATCTTTTATTTTACGTCTTTACGCGCAACACAGTAGCGATGAAATTTGATTTGCGTCATGACTTCCCTTTGAGATCGTGGTAAGTCTTCATGACTTAATAAATGTTGCAATATTGACTACAGTCAATTTACATAAATATAAATGGAACAAAAGGTAAGGTAAGATGGAATTTATGGTAATAAAAATATTATTTACAATATTTTTTGAAAACAATTTTTCTGACACAATGTGTATCTTAAATTTATTAAGGAATAAGTTTAACTTAATTATATAAAGCTGAAAGTCTTCTGCCTATAAAGAACAGGTTTATTTTGACTTTTCCACAAAATTAATTTAAACAATTATTAAAAATTTAATGAATAATTGAAACTTTAAATACATTTGTTTACATTTTTTTATTTATTAAATATATTTATATTTATTTTAACGTACATTAAATAATATTTGTACTGAACGCTATTCAAACTTTGCTTATAGATTATATAATACTGATATACCTAATTATAATTTTACACTATTCGTTTATCTCGAAATTTTCGCACTTTTTAACCCTTTTAACCGGCATGATGACTAACTTTGTAAATAATAATATTTTGTCACATTTTTTAAAAGTACATAAAAAGTTTTAAATCCAACCTTGCTTCTTCACGTTAGGTTTTTAAGAAGAAACTCAAAAGTAGAAAAAGCCCATTTTATAACATCAAGAAATATTGCAATGATGTTAAGTGTCCTTTAAATTTTTCTTTTATTTGAAGTAAGTTTCGTGGGTTTAGGAGAAAAATTGCCGACGTTTCGGAAATATTTATTTCTTTCTCAAGGCTAAAAATAATTTAAAATAGTCGAATTAGTCTATAGACATTCTCAATAGATTACATAAGAAATACATAAAGTTATAGTAAATACAATACAGTAAGGAAGTTGTTTTAATTTTACGTCCTAAACCCACGAACCTTACTTCAAATAAAATCAAAGTTCTTTCTCTAAAAAATTCTTTTTACATTTTTCCAATATCTTTCTTCCTCTTCAAAATATCAATATTTATGATTAAAACGATTAATCAATCTAATCAATCTTTTTTTTTCTCAAGCCTAAGCAATTTTGAACATATACTTTTAAAAAAATTGAAACGATTTTAAGTAGTCACTGACGTAACATTTTGACCAAATATTGAAAAAAACCTGCGTTTTTGTACTTATGGGTTAGATTCTTCAAAAACCCCATGTGATGGAGCAAAAATTAAAAATACATACATACAATAGATTTTTTTTGTCCAGTGGAGAAATTATTGTTCTTTCATGGAAAGCCGAGTAGCGTGGGACTTCGTCTGCTGACGTATACCCACTAATACTCCACTGTAAAGTGGTTTAAAGCTCTGCACTGCGGTTTGCTTACGCAATTCTATTTTTCCCTAAATTCGTTTTATTTCCATAGTCCAGCTTTGTAGCTTGCTTTTATGAAGCGCATTGGCTGTCCAAGTATAAGTGATTATAGGTTTTAGGGTGCCAGAGGTCCTTTGGGCCCCAGAGGGTTTCTTAGAGACCCCCTTTGGTTCCTTGGCTGTGGTTTTATCCACTGCTGAAATATTTGTCTCGCAGCTTGGCATCTAGCCCTCCACCTTTGGGCCCCTCCTCTGTATGATCGGGGCTTAGGACGAGGGCCCTGGTATTGGTTCCTCGTCCATTGGGGTCTGCTTAGTAAGCTTGTGGTACAGGGTTTTATTTCCCTCACTTTTTTACATGGCTATTTATTTATCAGTAGGGTGCCTTTGCACCCCTAGACCTTCCTGATGGACAGGACTTTCCCGATTTCCAGTAGGCTCCACCGGGTTCCAAAGGTGCGGCCGCTAGGATTAGGCTTCCCCCAACATTTCTTTTCACAAGCATTTCTTATCTTTGGAAAAATGTATTGCAGGCAACTGTATTACCTTAATCTTTTAACATACATTTAAGCCAAAAAAAAACTCATTTAAATTATTAAATATTAGAAATACAAGGCAGCTTGGTACCTGTTTCAAAGGTTTATGAAACCATCGGCCAGAGATGTGTAACCTACCTTGGTCCGAAATTATGTAACAGTATCCCTGAAAATATGTTAATATTAATAATAATAAGTTTAGGCATTAAAAATTCATTCAAAAAAAATGTGCAAGATCTATATATTACGAAAACCTCGGCGATTTGTGTCTGATTAAATTGATTTAAAAAATTGCTTTAAAATATGACTAAAGTCTATTCAAATCCAAGCTGGACTAAATGTAAACACAATCCTCCGAATCGACCAATAAGAACTCACAATCCAAGTCACACCATCAGAATCGACCAATAAGAACGAGTTATCATGCGTCTGGACGTTTTTGTTTAGTCCAGTTTTGATTTGAATATTACTGTATTATTTATTAATTAAAAAATAATAGCAGTTGTATAATTAAGGTTTAGGCACAAAAAATTAGTTATATTTATTGTTTTTTAAATACCTATCCAAATCAAAATTATAATAAATTTGATATTAAAATGATAAACCAGTTACCTACTATACCGGCTTTGAAGTCAGACAGACAGACAGATTCAAAAAGGTTTAAAAAAGACCTTTAAAATGAAGAAAAAGAATAGATGTCGACATAGATTACTTGTAAAATTAGTTTTGTATTTGTTACAATGTTATTTTTTTTATTAGTTAGTGTAAATAACTATTTTTAATTATAATAAAGATTTTGGCATACCATTTGTTTAAATTTATTATAATTTACATTATAAAATTGTGACGGCACAAAATGGTTTGACAATACAAAAAACTTAAATGTCAAAAACTGCTTGGTTTCTTTCCTCTGTTTAAAATTATATAAGCGTTACTATTCTTACGTAGTCGTAGAGAAAATAATGTCTGAAACACGTTTGGAATAGCATATTCCACTCTCGTAAAACCATCACACTCGCCTTCGGCTCCTGTGTCAAATTTTTCCTCGAGCGGAATATGCTGTATTCCAAACTTGTTACAGAATGTACTATTATATCAACTTTTCATTTTACTTCTTCAATGTCCTCCATTAACCGCCAACTATAACATTGCTTATCAAGCATTTGAAAAACGATATCTTAATAAAAGGTTAATTCCGAACGCTTATTTTTAAATAAATAACAGAATGCCACTTTAATTCACAACACCTTAGTAAATTAATACATACATTTACTTAAAATTTATCAGCATAAAAAAATATGGAATATCCTACAAAACAATGAAAATGTATAATTCTTATTTAATAAATGTTTTGATGTTTGTACTGTTACTCGATTTAAACTGAAAGGCTCTATTGATAATAAGAATGATCAAAGTTCTTAAACTCTAGAAAATGTTATAATTATTTAATATAATGCTTTAAATGCTGTTGCCAATAACACTAAAAAACGAACAACCAAAAAGATTTTTAGCCTTATAAACAAGCTTTCTCTTTTGTTGTAAATACTCAAAAAAATGTTTGCTCGCTTTATAATCTCTTATATCACTTAATATATACTTGTTCTATGTTTCTAACCTAATCTCCTCAAGAATGTTTTATAGTTGCAAAAACACAAAAGTGGTACCTACCCTATTATTCTCGTGATTGTACCTCCGCTCTTTATTAACATTATCGTAATAGACCTTAATGACGAACGATATTTCTTGTCAAAATTCAAGTTTGTTAAATCCTCGCTCTTTCTTTTATGATAAAAATAATAATTAGGCTCATCAATGGAGATGGGATTTAGGTTGCCAAATTTATAAAAAATAGGTACCTAAATAGGTCAAGTTTTTTCTTGTTTCAAATCGATAGCCGGTGTCCAGTTTTTCTTGATTAAATATTGGTTTTACTTAATTATTTGTTTCTTTCGTTAATCAGTATAAATATGTTTCCTTTTATAATTTATATAAGTAACTACATTTGTGCTAAATATATGTGTTTTCCTTTGAAATTTTTGACTGCAGTTATAATAAGATTTGGGTAAACGGATGAAGACATTAAACCAAATACATTTTAAACTTTATAATAATTATATATAATTATTAATATGTATGTAAGTACTGTATTTTATAAAATATTAGACTGTAAATGACAAATTGATCTAGGCCCCGAAATTTTGACAACCTATTTTATGCATAACTTTATAAAAATATATGAAAATATAAATTTATTCTTAAAAGGTTGTAATTTATGGGCCAATATAATAAAATTCCAATAAATAACGAACAAAGAATTCAGCACTTGATATTAAATTCGCTTCTGTGTCTAGACCCAGACAAAAGTAATTTGCAATTTAAATTCGAAATTTAATTTCTGCATTGATTATTGTAAAGTTTTAAGCATTGAGTTGCTGTATTAGGTACAGCATATTATTAAAATATTGAATTCCTTTTTTGTTGACACTAAACGTTTTCTTAAAATCTTTAGTTGTTATCATGTAGTATTGTATAATTTATTCATGGAATATTTTAAATAATGGTGTTTGGTTATTCTTTAATAAAAGGTTAAGTTTATATTTTATATAACTGTCTATTTATATTGTCTTGAAAATACCTAATTGAAAATATTTTAATTCCTTTTGAAAAAAAAACATTATTTTTCATTAAAAAATTAATGGTAGATATATTGTTCAGCGATTTAGAAAGGTTTTGCATTTTTATGAGGTTGAAATATTGCGAAACGAGCCTAATGCGAGAGGAGTAATTCATCCCAATGGAAATGGCCATTTCTATATATTTTCAAATTGTTTTAAAGAATTTAGTGCAATTTTGTACAATTACCATAAACACAGATTTGATTACAAATGTCAGTGTCAATTAATTTTTAAGAAAACAATGAACTACCTTATAATTGTCATAGTAATCAATACTACCTACCGCGGTATACCGTGGAGAAAAGTAAAATATCGCCATCTCATTGGGCACTAGGGATGTCAATCCCGAGCCCTTTTTCTAATCCCGGGACTTTCGGGACCAAAGGTATCTAATCCCGGGATCCCGGGATCAGTCCCGAAAAAATATATATCGTTAATTTTAAAACCAATTTAAAATAAAGGAACAAACAAACCAACGAACGATATCTTTCGGACTTTACACTAGTTGGAGGAAAGGTTTTCAAGAATTCGTAGGCACATTGTACCCACTTCTACCTCCCATTAACAAATAATTCCATTTCTTTTATCAATCGGGCCTTGGTGAGTTCCAATTGGGGCTGTAACTTACATTAAAATTATCAAGTTTGTGGAATATTTTCAGGTTTGACGTTTGAAATATGTTATATTATAGGTTATCTACATGAATTTATTCTACAGTGACCTGTAATTTGACAGTTTTTTTTGCTGATTTTATGCTTTGCTATGCATTATTTTCGGCGGTGTATAATACACTCACAGGCAAAATAATCGATCCACACAAATTTTCGATGAATTTCAATCGCAAATAACTTTTTTATTTGATTTCGGATTTAAACAAATATTAAAGAATATTGTAGATACATTAATGCAGAATCACTCACATTTTAAAAATTACTAAAAAATAAACGTACGTTTATAATATACAGGTTTAAACAAAAAGATGTTTTTTTACCATAAGTTTAAGACACTCTGTAGAGTGGCAAAACTGTATATTGTTTTAAATTAAGTTTTAATTATCAAATCGCATCAATTTTTAACACTTTTGTTTTTTGTTCACCTTAATATATTTCTTTTTGTGGAAAATATTGATTTTTTTTTTAATTGCAATTTCCAATATTTTTACTGTATGAAGAACTTAGGTTGCTATGGTCCATCCATAGCCTGATGACAGTGACAGTTTTGTTGAATAATCCCATACTTGGACATGTCATATACAGCTTTCAAAAGCTATCAAATTGTTTTTGGTAAATTAATGTGTTAATTTTGAGGTGTCTCCGACTGATGTTGCCCTTTGTACTTTACTTCTTGTGACGTTTAAAACACTTGCCATGTAATACTGTGACCGTCCATCCTGGATTAAATTAATGGCTCTGGCAACATCAGTCGGGGACATATCCATTTTTTGAAGTGAGAAGACACCTCAAAATTTAAACATTAATTTGTAAAAAACAATTTGATAGCTTTTGAAAGCCGTGTATGACATGTCCAAGTATGGGATGATTCAACAAAACTGTCACTATCATTCTCCATAGCATATGGATGGACCATAGCAACCTTAGTTCTTCATACAGAAAAATATTGGAAATTGCAATGTTTTTTTAAAAAATCCATATTTTCCACAAAAATAAATTTATCGAGGTGAACCAAAAAAAAACTGTTAAGAATAGATGTGACTTGATAAATAAAACTTAATTTAGAACAATATACGGTTTTGCCACTCTACAGAGTGTCTTAAACTTATGGTAAAAAACATATTTTTGTTTAAACCTGTATATTATAAACGTACGTCTATTTTTTAGTAATTTTTTAAAATGTGAGCGATTGTCCATTAATTTATCTACAATATTCTTTAATATTAGTTTAAATTCGACATCAAATAAAAAAGTTATTTTATTGAAATTCATCGAAAATTTGTGTGGATCGATTATTTTGCCTATGAGTCTAGTTTTACTTTTAGACTGCGTACAAAAATTAAGTATTTCTATATATTCCTATGAGTATTATAATATAAAATTTTTCATACGCTTAAAAAAGTATATTTTATTCTTTTAAACTTATTACTAAGATCCCGGGATTAGGGTTTTTGATCCCGGGATTTTCGGGATCGGATTTTTTACAGGATCCCGGGACCCCGGGATTTCGGGATCCCGGGATTGACACCCCTATTGGGCACTGCCCAATGGGCAGTAACTCGTGGAGAAAGATAAATTTTTCCCACTTATCCACTTACTCAATTGAAAACTTATAAGAAATGTGCAAATTCTTTAATATTATTCAAAAAAAAATTTTGGTTCACAATTCGCATATTACAAAAGCATAATTATACTGATTTGTAACCCATTACGAAAGTAATATCAAAATAGGGTTATATGATAAGTAAAAAAAAACAAAATTGAAAAACATATTGAATGTGAATAGTATTCACTAAATACCCTTTCAATAAATACCTTTTTTTTTGTTTGTGGCTTCGACAAATACTTTTTAAAAACGAGGTCAGCTTATAATATTAAATTTCGAAATTTTGACGCTCTGATGTAGTCTTGGTCATCGAAAATATTGTCCACATTGAGGAGGATGCAAATTATTTCTTCATATTTAAATATTTCCTAATTAGGAAATATGCCTCCGTTATTTAATTGATTCTTAATCCACACGTGCAATACATAACTATTAAATTAATCTCAGGTCAATAGAAATAAACAGTTAAATAATAGTTATTTACGTAACAAGTAGGATATGGATATTATTAACGCACGCATGTGAAAATTTGCAAGACGAGGCCGTAGGCCGAGTCGTATACTCATATAAGTGCGTTAATAATATAGTATCCTACGTTTTACCTACAACATTTTTTCTACTCCTATTGCATAATATTGACATTATTTGTTTTGTTTCGTAAATAATGGTAACCAATATAACCGCCCGGCCTAACAACGTGAATAATGAACTCATTATTTACGTTGTTAGGCATTAGTGATTGGCTGATTTCAATATTCACTGTTATTTGAACCAAGCAGGTTTTAAATTGGGAAAAAGTAAGGTTAATAGATGTTAGATTTGTTTATATATACGATGGGCAACTATAATGATCTTTAAAATCGGGGAATATTGAGGTTAAATTTTCTTATTAATGAAAATTACTTAATTGGAGTAGACAAAACATAGTATTACACTCGAAATAATGCGCATTATTTACTCGGATGAATTACGTCTCTCGCCTTAACTATTATTTACAACTTTAACTGTTATTATTTTAATGATTATAATGATTTTATTATGATAGTTTTAGAAACTTTTTTTTTCTAACATTGAGTACTCCAGCTTAGTTTAACTAATTTTGGGCCGCTGATTTCAAAAATGTCATTGGTTTTTCTATAATTGGTTCTAAGTCTAGAATTTAAAATCACATCAAACACATGATGTGTTACACATCAAAATGTAAGTTTTTTTGTTAGTATTTTAATATAATTTATTAAATTATGTTGGCTCAAATTTATCTTGAATGTACAGAAGTAATTGGTATACGGCAAATAGATCATATTTATCTTAACAATATGACATTTTAAATACCAAAACCAAAATTTTAATAGGTATATTTTATGGGTGACGTTCATAATATCGAAATTCACTTTATCGAATTCAAAATATCGAACACTTTTTATCGAAAATCAAAATATCGAAAATACAAAATGTCGAAAATCAAAATATCGAAAATTAAAATGTCGAAAATGATAATATCGAAATTTTATTTAATCGAATTTTCAATTTATCGAAAATAAAATATCGACGTTCATAATATCGAAATTCACTTTATCGAATTCAAAATATCGAACACTTTTTATCGAAAATCAAAATATCGAAAATACAAAATGTCGAAAATTAAAATGTCGAAAATACAAAATTATACAAATATTATTTTAATCCGAAGTGTATATGTACAGAGGCGCCTCTGATATAGAAATGTACTCAAACTCAACAACACAACCCAACCGACCCCGCCCCATTGGCCCCCCCCCGCCCCATTGAGCAAAAAACCCAACTAAAATGGGCTAATTTATGTAATTAAAAAGTGTTTTATTTTTATCGTAACATGAATTTGCCCATTTTAGTTGGGTTTTTTGCTCAATGGGGCGGGGGGGGGGCCAATGGGGCGGGGTCGGTTGGGTTGTGTTGTTGAGTTTGAGTACATTTCTATAAAACGCGCATCTCTAGGAGCCAGGGAGCCAAGATAATTCGGTGCATAACCGTAACTTTATCTACAGAGGCGCCTCTGTACATATACACTTCGATTTTAATCATACATTTTAATTTTCGATATTTTTAAATCAATATTTTAATTTTCGAAATTTTAATTATTCGACATTTTCAAATCGACATTTTAATTTTCGATATTATCATTTTCGACATTTTAATTTTCGAAATTTTAATTATTCGACATTTTCAAATCGACATTTTAATTTTCGATATTATCATTTTCGACATTTTAATTTTCGATATTTTGATTTTCGACATTTTGTATTTTCGATATTTTGATTTTCGATAAAAAGTGTTCGATATTTTGAATTCGATATAATGAATTTCGATATTGTGAACGTCACCCATATTTTATGTAAAAAAACAACCATTATTTGACATTTTTTGTCGTTTATTTTAATTATTAAATTGAAAGGGCAACAAAGTAAACAAGTATTTTTTATCCAAATTAAGCCCACAAAATGTAATGCATTGCATAATTTTGCTTTTTTATACCTTAAATTTATTAAATCGTATCAAATATCGAATTGAATTATAGTATTATTGTGCTTAATCCTCATCAATGATCGTCGTACATCTTTTGCTGAAAATTCACACTAGTTCGGTAATAAACTCAAAAAATTACTAGTTCGGTAATAAAGCTTATTACGACAATTTAAAGAGTCAAATCATATATAACTATAGTTATTAAATTACAGTTGTGGATAAAATATATTAAAGAATAACCAAACACCATAAACTTACTTATTTAAAATGTTAATAAAATAAAAGAGACAATTAGGTATTATTTAGAAAAATAACGTATATTTATAATTAAAATAAAAACAGTATAATTACTAAGGGTTATTATATTTAATTACCCTACGAGATATAACCAATATAAACAATCCCTATATGTTCAACTATAAACGAACTATTACCAATATAACCAATACATACAACTAATATCTAATATAATACAGAATTAATCATATTTTTCCAAGAGTAAATTAACAACTTACATAAAGCAATCTTTTTAACAATATTATATATTGTGCAACATATCTGTATAAGCCAGTAGCGTAATAAAGTTTTGGTAATAAATGTTTCTCAAAAACTTCATAAAATCATTATGTACAAAAAATCAATTAAATAGCTCGGATTGTTTAGTTAGGTAGGTATTTAGTTTAATTATTATTTTAAGTTCATTATTTGTTGTAAGGCGCAGGTGCATCCCTTCTTTAATTATTTTAATTGTGGTAGGGTAAAAATTTTATATGTCTATTACTTATATCATTGATATTTTGTAACTCAAAATAATAAGTAGACAAATAAAACATAATTAACAAATCCAAACGTTTATTTAAATATAACACAATAAGAGATAAAACAAATACTCTCCTAGAGAGTTTTTCAGATATTAACGAGACATTTCAACACCTTGTGTTTCGATTAAGGTCCGTTCTCCTACAAATTAGATGGTCGCTGGTAGTAGCTACCGGGTAGTTACGTCCAACGAAAATTCCTTGTGACCAATTCTTAGTAGCCTGAAGAAGAACAAACTCAATCAATTACATTGTTTTAGTCTCGGCGACTAAGTAGCAGCTACCCGTAAGCAACTACCAGCAACCAGCGAACTTGTAGGAAAACAAAACTTTAAAGTATACGTATACGTTTTCCTACAAAATAGTCACTGATAGTCGCTACTACCGAAGTTTGGTTCACTTGTTATAGATCTATAACACTTAACTACTTACTAACTACTACATATTTTTATTATAGAAGCATCACGCGTAGCTAAATTTTATGAGACATGTGCCAATACAAAGGAGTCCGGAGACAGCGCCTTGAAAATTTTGGGAAGGCTTATGACAGAAAGTCATGAAAGTCTAAGAGACTTGTACGAATGCAGTCATCCACAATTGGACAGGTCAGTATTTTAACTAAATTATTTAAAATATTAGGGATAATTAGAAAAAACTTATTCTACGCTTGTTACGGAATATGGACGTTTCAATCACTTTTTTAATGAGTAATTACGTATATTTCAGAAGGTGTTATAGAATATTCATTCTATCACCGGTTTTAATGATGGAATATTTTGGACCAATCGGGTAGAACTTTTCAAACTAGCTTATTCAAAATTATCATAGTCGCCTACTACCATAAAATCTAAGATCTGTTAGTCAGTTCTAACCTTATTATCTACCAATTAAATTATTTTTCTATGATATGGTAGAATAAGTATAGTCTGAAACACGTTTGAAATTGCATATTCGGCTAATATGTCAAACTTTTTACCATCCAAACTTACAGAATATGAATACTATTTTAACGTTTAAAGTAACTCGATTTACCTACTACAAATTCCAATTCAAGTTTCTCTAATGGATCAATAATTGATCCATTAGAGAAACTTGAATTGAAATTTGTAGTAGGTAAATCGCTTTCTTTGAAAAAAACGAACGATTTTTATTCACAAACCAGTATCTAACCCATGCATGGTACCATGATCTAACCGTTACAAATTAGAGTCAAATTATTTGACGCTAGAACAAAATACAATTATTACTAGGTAACAACAATTATAATTTGCTCTTTATACGAGTAGACCAGGGGTGCGATTCTCGAGTTGAGATAACGCTATTCTCATGAGAAGTGGGCGTGTTTCACTTAAGTTTTGATAGGCTGCATTCTTAAAATCATGCAATAGTTTGGTTTTCCTAAAGCAGAAAAGAAGTTTCCGAGAGAAGAACGCACTTACTTATCTTAAATTCAATAATGCAACCTGTCAAAACTTGAAAGAAATGCCCACTTCTCCTATGAGAAGCGTTCTCTTAACTCGAGAATCGCCACCCAGTGCAGAAGCCTTTAAAAATGGTAAAAAGAGAAAAAAAATAACAGTAGGATGAAACCCATTGGAAAAGGAGGGGAATATAATAAAAATTAAAGGAAAAATAAATTACGGGCGATCTGACTTCGGGAAGTTGGAGGGGGGGGGTTTTAAGGGTAAAAAATGGTTTATCTCGATTTCCGGCAAAACTACAAGTCCTATGGAAAAAAGTTAAATGTCAAAGTTGTAGGTAATAAAAAGATCTACAACTTTTGTATTTACAATTTTTTCACATAACCTCAAAATTTATGTGAAAAATTCAAAAAACCAAGTTTTTGGTTTTTTATTTTTATCTTTTTCAAAAAAAAAATTTTTTCCACGAAATTTGGTGAAAACTTACCTTTTTATGTCCCAAATACACTGTAATTTATTTGATTTGAAATATTTATCATTTCGCCTTATTTTGACTTAATATCAAAAAAGCACCCTAATTTTCAATCGAAAATTCTCGCGTCAAAATATCAGCTTTTTTCAAAAAGTCGGTGTGCTTTTTGTTCGATGAACTCTCTACTTTCTGATGGTGTAAAAAAAAATATACATTACTATGGTAAATGTTCTCAGAAAATACAAAAAATATTATAATGAATAAGGTAATCAGAATGAAGTATCTAAATGTATCTAAATGTATGATTTACATGTATTTTTATATTTTATGAGATTTTCTGACATAAATGTTATTAGAATTTAATAAGTAAACTTTTTAACTAAAAAAAATTGCAATAATCCCATTTTTTTGATGAAATTGTACATAATGATTAAAATAAATTTTCGAATTCGAGTTTTTTTCGTTATTCATTATAATATTTTTTGCATTTTCTGAGAACATTTACCATAGTAATGTATATTTTTTTTTACACCATCAGAAAGTAGAGATTTCAACGAACAAAAAGCACACCGACTTTTTGAAAAAAGCTGATATTTTGACGCGAGAATTTTCGATTGAAAATTAAGGTGCTTTTTTGATATTAAGTCAAAATAAGGCGAAATAATAAATATTTCAAATCAAATAAATTACAGTGTATTTGGGACATAAAAAGGTAAGTTTTCACCAAATTTCGTGGAAAAAAAATTTTTTTTGAAAAAGATAAAAATAAAAAACCAAAAACTTGGTTTTTTGAATTTTTCACATAAATTTTGAGGTTATGTAAAAAAATTGTAATTACAAAAGTTGTAGATCCTTTTATTACCTACAACTTTGCCATTTAACTTTTTTTCATAGTACTTGTAGTTTTGCCGGAAATCGAGATAAACCATTTTTTACCCTTAAACCCCCCCCTCCCACTTCCCGAAGTCAGATCGCCCGTAATTTATTTTTCCTTTCATTTTTATTATATTCTTCTCCTTTTCCAATGAGTTTCATCCTACTGTTATTTTTTTTGGTTTCAAAAATTATCGACCCTGGTCTAGAGTAGGTATGGCTGTATTGACTTTTATGTGTATTGGTTACTTTTTAATTGCCTGTTTGTTCAATCTATTAGAGGATACAGTTGTTTATTTTAATTTCGTTAAGTTCTTAACACTTTAATTTTATTGGGGCTGGCCTCCTAAGTTTATGCTTATATTATGTTTTGTGACGTGCTTGCTTAATTGTTGTTTTATTTACACTGTTACGCTGTTTTCAGTAATAATGATTGATTATTTCAATGTTGTGTTGCAAGTTGCAAATTTGCGTTAGGTCAGGCGGTTAATTGGTAGATAGGTACTTATCAGATTTTGCAGCTGATGGCCCCTTTCACTCTTGGTTAGACTCATTTGTTCTTAACATAAGGTGATTTATATCATTAGTGTTTAGTCTGCCAGGTATGCTGTCACTTATCACTTAATTACTTCCGTGTCCCTATGGTCTTTAATCACTGTATTTACTTGTCAAGAGATTGCTTTTTAAGGGACTAATTTAATGTTTCTATTAGAACTTTGGAGAACAGGTAGGTACACTGAGCGTTCGAGAGCACATCCATTCGACTGCCCGTCTATTGGTACTGACTTTTTTACTAGCTTATTTATGTTTTTTTAAAATTCTTTCTTTAAGTTCAAAAAGTTTTCTACGACTGGTTATACTAAAAAAGTACTCAAAGAAAAATAGTGTTGAAATAAACGATTTTATAACAGATTTATAAACAGGTCTTTATAAAGACCTGTTTATCAACCGTACAATTTGCAACTAGTAAAATACAAGATTATCAATATTTGATGTTTCTTAGATTAGTATTTTCATATTACCTTTCTTAAATCTGTTACCAAATTTTTCAGACCCTATGCAAACGTAATATAATTTGGATCTTAGCTGGTCTGGATGTCGTTTCGATTATTTCGAACATATCTGATCCAATTTTAAAAAGTTTTCTCTAAAAAATAAAATTTTAATAAAATTAAATCTATAAATAAATTTATATCGGTATTGTCAGCTTAATGAATTAATAACTATATAATTTATATTGCCAATAAAATTTTGAAGCCTGTAATGAAACATATTACACTGACATTATAATGGTGTGCGTGATATATCGATGTAATTTTGCTAAGTAAACACCATTAATTTGATACATTATGAATATAACTGACCGTCTGCCTGTTTATACCATCGATCTTTTGAGTAATTGTAATGTCAAATAATTCAAAACATTGTTTACTTACTCTCAGTATAAAATTTATTACATTTAGTACATTATAATGTATATAGTCCAGTCAAGAATGGTTTTATCTATCCACTCTAGTTCTGTCCGTCTAGTCTTGTCTGACAAATTTAAAATAATTTTTAGTTATCCATATTTCTTTAGTTATCCATATTTCTGTCGAATCTCTAGTTCTGTCTGTCTAGTCTTGTCTGGCAAATTTAATATAATTTTTAGTTATCCATATTTCTTTTTATCCTAACTTAGGTTACGTAGTAATCCTTGGTGTAAAGTATTTTGATGTAGGTATAATATAACTTTGTGTTATTTTAGTAATAATTAAACGAAGGAACATCTTGTATACTTATTTTGCCAAAAGTTATTTTTTTCCATCACGCACAGATTTTTTACGAATCGCTTAAGTTAGGGAAACAAATATTAAAAAAATCTCTTTATTAAAGATGTATTATATCGTTAAATTTAAAAAGACGAGATTTATCAAAAAATTAGTTAACTATATACATATTGAAGTAAAACTTTTAGTAAATTTAACGATTTTAGAAATAAAAAGGTATACACAAATGTTCTAACAAGTTTTACAAGGTAAATTCAGACCAAAATATTGGTTAAAATTACATACCTAGGCAGATAAGTTTTTCAAAATAAGGACATTCGAGGTATACAATGCTTTTTAAGAGAAAACCTTACATCTACTGTAATGAACCCAAAAGAGGGGTTCTTAATAAAAGTGTAAAATCAGAGAAAAAAGCTATCTTTGGCCTAAATACGTGATCGTTTAAAGAAACTAGTTTAGGAAATTGTTTCATTTTTAATATGATTTTAGATACTTAAGTACTTAGGCAAGTAAAAAGATTAAACTAAAAAGGTTTACTAAAAAAAAGTAATTCAAAGTTATAATAAATAAACCCACATATACAATCAAAACATGCAACAATACAGGGTGTTTCTAGTCAAAATGGACAACGTAATAGAGGTGTAAATCTCATCGAGACTAACACTTTTTTTAAATAAATATTTTTTATTTAAGCTTTTGTTTTCCAATTATCGACCTTCTTTTGTTAACATAAACCTTTTTATTTCTGTTATTTATGAACGGAAATGAGTTAATTTGGACTACGAATGTGAACGACGATTTAATAAACTATTTCAATATACAAAATGACAACAGTATAAAAACTAGTTGCACAACGAATTTATAAAAGAATAAAAAAAGTAGACCAATAAACAAACGTAATTATTTAATTATAATTATAATTTATCAATTTTAAATAAATATAAATTCAATAACCAAATAAAAACAATTTTCTTTTTCAGGCTACCAGGCTTTGGTACGAAGTTTTGATAGCAATTTTTGTTGAAATGTTAAAAAGAACAAGTTTAATTTAGACTAAAATTATTTATTTTTATATAAAAATATTATGGATTGAACAGTCTTAGTACGTTTCCTTTAATTTCTCGATTTGACTGTAAATACTATATACTTACTTTTTTGTCAAAAAAGCCGGGCAGCTATCATTGTGGTATTTCATTTAACGTTTCTTCATTGAATAGTAATTGTAAATAATAAATTTGTTGCGCTATGTATTTTTTAAATTGTAAACAAATTAAGGAATTAAATGAAATTAAAAGTGTCGGTAGAACATCCCAAATAGGACACCCATGGTTTAAATTTTAAAAAATAGTTTACATCAAACGACTACATATAAGGGTTAATACGCAATCCTTAATGTCTGTCCAATTGCCATTTATGTTTACTTAAACTATTTTTTTTTTAATTATGAAGAAAGAAGTCCGCGAATACTTCATAATTTCTATTTACCTGGAAAAACGGTCCCACTTGATCACAGCCATAGAAATAAATGTGCCGACAATTGCACCAACCTAAAGAAATAAATCAAAAGTGAGCTCGTCCAACGTTAAAATTATGGGGTGGTGTAGTGTTTAAAATCTGAAAAGACTCCATTTACCCGGCTCAAATCCAATTTTGGATGATTTATTCGTTATTGTGTAGTCGTATCTAAATTAAAGTTTAACTTTTAAAGTTTCTTTGTTTTCTTTTGTAATTAAAAGAGGCTAGACATATGCATTATTTTAAGATTGTATTATTTATTGGTAAACTAATTAAGACGTTTCATTTTATATTGTATAATATACATAGTAATGTCAATTCCAATAAGCAACATGAAAGGGTTTTCCTGGATCCTATACTAAAAGGTATTTTGTCATCTGCTTGATTAAGGTGCCGACCTTGTAGCTAGGGATAATGACGTAAAATCTAACCCTCTCTATGTCATTTAATTAGTCAAGTTGGGTGAATTCCACTTACATTTTAATAAATTTATCATTCGCATTTTTAGTATTCTGGTAATTTGTAGTAGCAAAATAAAGACTTACTCTGAGAAAACTAAATTTAAATATTCATAAAAAAATAGTAACAACAAAGGAATTGACATAAAAAAGTAATTACAAATTTTATTATAATTATTTATAATGCCTTGCAACCAAATTATATTTTTCTATGTAGTGCAGGGGGTAATGTAGTGCACCGGCTAAACAGACTAAATGTATAAAGCAAATGTGTCAATGCTCATGTATGATAATGCCGCTTTCATGGTGCATCTATCACCAAAGTTATGGCAACATGTACAAGCGTTTTTAAAGATTTCTTCTCCATAAAAAAACATGTCAGGTAGGTAAGTGTTCTCTAAGTGAAACTTTCTGCTAAACAGTAATCTGGTAATGTTTTGGCCATGTAGGTCATTCAAATAAATTGTTTTAAGGTAAGGGGATCGCCATCGTTATCCGCTAACATTCATAATTCTCCAAGTTTAAACATTTTGCAATTTTTCGTGGAACTCCTTCTATTCCTACATGCTGTTTGGTGCATTTGCCGTTTCTGTAGTCTACATTTGAAAATGAAAGGGTCGTGCAGCATATTTTCTATACAGAGCACAACTTTTGAAAGGGGTATCGTCTTTCGTATTTTCGTAAAGTTTTATTTTTTGTGTCTTGTAGTTTTATAATTGAAGGGGTCAATGCAAAAAGTGCCTTAGTCACAAATATGTGATTCTGAGATATTGCCGTTTGAAGGTTTATTTTTGATTATGAAATATTACACAAAATATTATGATGAAAATGTGTGTTGTATTGTATTCTTTGTGAAAATTGGATTGGACTTCCATGTTTAAAAAAGAAAAAACGTTTTGTTATATAAAAAAAATATTTAAAATAATTTGGGACTTTTTGTGTTGAAATGTTTTTATTTTGTTAAAAATTAAGGGATATTTTAAGTAAAAATTTGTTTACGCTTAAAAAAAGGTTTTTTATATTATAACGCCGTAAAAAAAAGATATAAATTGTAAACAACACTTTAAACTAACTTAGGACATAACTTAAAGCAAAACTAAGAATATAATAAGAAGGCTGGCTATTCATAAACAGCGTCGGCCTCTTGTAACTGATCGATTTCTTTATCAATGACATCATTTTGCTGGATTATACTTCCATTTTCAGACAAGGTTCGAGCAAAAAAAAACGGTAACTGGTATGTTTTAAGGTTCCACAATCTATTTTATTTTACTTTACTTACCTGCCATAGTAATGTTTTTAATCACAGACACAAATTATTAGGATTTACACAGTTTAATAGGTAATTTGCTCAGATTTAACGCAATTTAAATAACGTCGATGTTGCATTGCATCTCTCAAAATGATGACTTAGGTATTTCTTGCATTGAAAACCACGTAAACTCCCATTGAAGTAAATGCAAACTAAGGAACTTAGACACATATTTCTGCCACTCTGAAAATACCACCTGAAAGCTGAAGTGAAACACTTTTAGATAGCGCCACAATGTCAATTTTATTGAAAATGTGACTTAGGCACTTCTTACAATGACCCCTTCAATTATAAAGCGTCCAACGCTTCAATGTTATTAATTTTCAAGAAAACAATTTCCTCGCGGAGGACACCTCCAAAAATTACAACAATTCCTAAAATTTTCTTTAGTAAAAATTCTCTGTCCATATCTCTAAAATCGTTTTAAGTAAGTTTATTACCAAGAAGGTAATCGTAATACTTACTTAAAATTGTCCATATTTTCCTGAAGTTTAAGATACGTTTTTATATTTGAAATTTTTGTCCATAAAGTGTAACTTTTAGATAGTTTAGACACATAGCAAAGTAAAACATATTCGGTTATTGTTTTTACTGTTTTTCTGTTGAGCTTGAGCTTGATGTTCTTTTTTGTAGCAATCCTTTTCTGGCAATAAATTTAAACATAATGCGGCCTCTTCAGCACGTATGTCGATTACGTTTAAAAAAATTACATGTACAATTACAATCGTTATCAATAGCTATCAAAGCCCAGTTTTCTTGATAACACCATTGGTTTTGCTAGCGTGGCGTTTTTTAAATTTGACCATTCGAATTGACACTTTTTTTACAGGTATTATGAAGACATATAATAAAAACTATAGAACAACGATATTGCCACAATCCACACAACAAGGTCTGTTCTATCTCATACTAAAAATACAAAAAATCACTGCAACACTGCCCAGTTTAACGGCGGCCATTTTTGTTGTTTACAATTTTTGTGCTTTGGGTTTGTGCTCTATTTATACAGATTAATAATCGTTTTAAACGTTGTGTTTCTCATAGTAATCCTTAAAAGAGGCTTGAAAGTGCTAAGAAGAACCATTTTACTCCTCTATTGTAAAAAATAAACTTTATTCTATCAGGGCTGTCATAAAACTGTCAAATATCAATTTTACAATTTTAAGGTTAAATTATAACCCACAAATTAACCTTCAAATTGTCATTTGACAGCCCTGATAGAATAAGGTATATTTATTATAAAAGAGGAGTAAAATGGTTGTCCTTAGCACTTAAAGGCCTTATTTGAGGCTTACAAGTGCCTCTGTAAGAAACACAACGTTTAAAACAATTATTAGCACAAACCCAAAGCACAAGAATTGTAAACAATAAAAATGGCCGCCGTTAAACTCTGTGCAGTGTTGCAGTGATTTTTAGTATTTTTAGCATGAGATAGAATAGACCTTGTTGTGTGGATTGTGGATATTGCATACTCTCTAAAAATGAATTGTCAAAAATGATTAATTGTCATAGCGAAAAAGCAGCCACTAATAATTCTCGTCAACAGCAATGATTCCCGGGCATTTAGCAGTTAGTTCCCTTGTAAAATTGTTCGCTTAGTCCAAAAATGTCGTCAAATGTTATTAAAGTAGGACAGTTATACTGCCCTACTATGGAGAAAGGCAGTAACTGCAAAAAAATGCAAAATGCGTTTTCTTGTGCTATGGTAAAGCTATGGACATTTTGTAACCGGATTTAACACAGAAATGCAGTCAAATAAATAAGTTAAAAAAATCAATTAAATACCTACTGCTTTTTATAAAAATGTAGTTTATGCTAATTTTCCACAAATTCCTTGTTTAGCAGTATAGTAGGGCAGTATAGCGATATAGCAATTTGCCATATGGAATTGACTATATCTCAAAAACTTCTCTATAGAGAGTATCCTTTCATAATTTTTAATTTTTTTTTGAATTTAGGGGACAATTTTACATCAGAATTGGCTGTCCGGGATACAAATTGCTGTGGACTACAGTTATAAGTGACTGCTTTTTCACTCATCCTTATTTAAACCCCTTCAATTAAAACTTTGTCAAAAAATGTACAATTTATTATTACATTATATTATGTTATATAAAAGTAAAGATTTATTAATTTAAATTTATAGTTTTACCTTTATTTTTACAATTATTTTGTTGCTTACTATTTTTCGTACTTTTTATATTACCTATATATAAAAAATATTATTACTACATTTTCCTATACTATGATGAATATACTATATGAAGATATGGGTAGGTACATATATCTAATTGTTTATTCCCTAAAAAAGCTAAAGTTATATTTAAAAGTTAAATAATTAAATACACTATTTTTTTTAACATAAAAGTTAAACATGTTTTTTGTTGGTCCGTCAAAACAATACTAGTATTTTTTTACGGAAATAGAATTATACAATTAAATTGCATATATGACGTGTAATAATAAGAAACACGTAAAGATTTACAAAAATGATGAAAGATTTTATTAAGTACCTAATATGTTTTGCAGGAAAAATACGTAAGTAAATTAAAAGTTGCATTTAGCACATAACAACTCTCGAGCGACAGCAAGTAGACTTGCCTTCAAAATAAGGTTTTACTTCTTTACATAATGCCTGGGTTTCACGCTCATTTATAACCATTGATAGTCGCATCTTCTTTATTCGGGAGTAAAAGCCCTTTTTGGGGCTTATATAATATTATAATAAATTATATTTCCTGCATATTCATTTCAAAAAATTATAATTGGATATAAGTGTCCATTTGGAAAACGGCTAGCTGGCTCGAGCGATGATTAAATACATTTAATGTTTTGATTAGTTATGTTACCAAACTTCGGTACGATTTAAAATTTATTTTTTGCAGATTGTTTTTTTTTATTGAACCTACCGAAAATTTAAGATTTATTGTAAGTGACTTTCTATTTGACATTCGAATTTATATGATTTTATAAATTTTGATAAATAATTATTTTGTTTATTTATTATAAACTAAGTTTTATTTGTTATAAGGTTAAATAGCATGTACCGATTGCGGCAAAGGCCATGTCGTTAGACGGTTTGGATTACGTGATGTTCTTACATCTCGCCTCTTTTGGCTTACCAACGCAGTATATAAGCTCAGGTAGTCCATTGTTTTGGGTGTGTTCCACTACACCAAGTTGCCCGAAACTGATGAGACCCAATATAGGTCGAAACAGCTGTCTGTCGGTATTTGAAGTTGGTGGAACGCACTGAAAACTAAAAACTTTGGCGAGGTGTAGGTTCAATTCTTTCTTGAATGAATATTACCAGTAATGCGTCAAGAAAGTTTCTTAAAGAAACTAAGAAAATTGAATGTTTTATTTTACAGCCATTCCACGCTACTCGGGAATTTTTGTAGCGTCCGTAACAATAAAAAATTGAGAGTAAAACTACCGTAATTATTATGCTTATAAGTTTGAGCCTAATTATTACAAGCATAATAAACATGTTTGCAATATTAACTATTGTAACAGTATTTAATTTAATTACGGTAGCTTTTAATCACATTTTTGATTGTAAGGGACTCTACAAAAATTCCCGAGTAACGTGGAATGGCTGTTTATATATTTTTAAAATACTTAAATCCATTTTCGTGCATAGTTTTTCCATTAAATTATAATGGAAGTTATTTTCGTTTCAGCTTTTAATTTTTGACTAAAATACATATTGCTGTTAAAAATTTGTGTGTCTATAACAAATAGAAATTTGTTTAATATGAAAACAAAATTGTTTATAAAAAAGAAAAATTATAAAAAAATGAAAATGTGTTGTAAACCATTATGAACAACCCAATTCGATGATAAAATCTAAAATTTTAAATTATCGTTAAATTTTATTAAAATATCAACAAATATTAATATTAAATCGTACCAATGTTGGGTTGGGGAATTAAATTAATTAAGTCATCCCTCAAGCCAAATGAACTACTGTTGAATATGGTCAATAAATTTAGTTGTTTTTTTGCATTCAGCTTACTCATATATGTATTTTTTAGGTTGGTTAAGCTTTCCTTGAATCTATCCTTGGGTTCACGTTTAACAGGCGCCGGATGGGGAGGATGTACTGTATCATTAGTACTTCCAGAGAACGTGGAAAAGTTCAAAAGTTACATTAAAAGAGAATTTTACAAACCACTTGGTATTACAGATGAAAAAGAATTAAAGTGTGCTTTATTTGCAACTGCGCCAAAATCTGGTAGTTGTATTTATATTTAGGTTACACGTTGTGCTGTAAATTTTTAATGAATAAAGATTTTCTTATTATCGAGTATTTTTTAATCCTTTTCAATAAAAATGTTATATTGTTATATTAATTAAAATATTTATTATTTCATTAGGGGACATCCATTAATTACGTGAGATAAAATTGGGGGGAGGGGTCTAGCAAAATTTCACCAAATCTCATTTTAAGGGGGGAAGATCATTGAAAATCTCACGTCAACTTTTGAGTATAAGAACATTTATTATAATTCAATTTTGTTAAAAAAATCAAGTATTTTTTTTTTACTTTTTTGTTGTCCACAAAGAAAGTTTCATGGCTAGAATATCACGTGCGGGATAGGGGGGTCTACCCCATCTCACCAAATGTCACCAAGGGGGAGGGAGGGTCCAAATTATCAGAAAAACACTTCACGTAATTAATGGATGTCTCCATAACAGTGGCGGCTCGTGGCAGTAAAATTTGTCAGTTCTGCCAGTGGGGTTTAAAAAAATGTGGCGCAGTTGGCATTTAATTAAATGGTACCTACAGTTAATTAATTAAATCATACACCACATTCATTCTTACAAAAGAATACAACAACAAACACAAAAATACACCGAATTAACAGTCTTCTAGTTAAAATAACAAACGTGAACTTCGCGAAAAACAAACGACCGGGAAGTAGGAACTGTATGTTGGTGCAGCTCCGGTTTGACTTAAATTTCGCTATCTTAACCCAGGACGAAGAGCGGCGCGGAGCAAAATTACGGTATTGAAATGGGAGCCAGAACTCGAAAGTGACCCAGCTTTGTTGTACTGTAAGCGTTAAGCGTTAGAGACCTTTACCGGTCGTTTGGATGACAGGCGAATGTTTATAATAAAAACTTTTTATGCAGCCATGCGTTTGAAATATTCATACACTGTCGCACTTAAATATTAAATAATTAAAAAATTAGTCAAGTAATAAGAAAATGTTGGGAGTTCTGCAGCTCTGCAGCCCTTCTGCACTAGCCGCCCCTGCTCCATAATAATGCGATGTTTCGCATGAAAATAAGTTAAGTGTAAAATTGGTTTTCTCATAACGTGAAAATTGTACAAGTTATGCATGTTGATTCTACAAACAACAATATTAAAACAAGTATACAGATTTTTGTATACTTACTTATAGCAAAAACTTTAAAAGCTAATAAATCTACTTCTATTTTTTGCACTTGTACCCTTTTGCTTCTTACCCATTCATATATTATAATTTAAAATGTAACGATCATAAACGTTAAAGATAAAATATGAATTTAATAAAATGAAATAGTATCCTCGGATACCTTGTACATGGTTATCAAATACGTGTAAGTAACTCCTACATCCTAACTCTTTTTATTTTATAATACTTTTTCATTATTCATTAATTATAATTATGAATCATAATATAATCGAAATTATAATAAAAGTTATAAACGTTAGTAAAGATTCATATAAGGGGTGGAACTTTGGTTTTCTTAAATAGATTTAGAAATTTGTCTTTCTTTTGTAAATTTTTAGTTTCTTTAACCCTTAACTACTTAACATAAGTGGTCGCGCAGTGCACTGAGTGCTCCGCTCCTTAAAATGGCTATATTGCTGAATGTTTACAATTTTAATATTACTTTTGGTTATATTCAGATAAATAAACTCTATTTCTATTTAAACACAATATTTATTAAAAAAAAAAAACAAAAAGCAAAGAAGAAAAAATAAAACAAAAAAGTTAGAAGTAATTCTACACAGAAAAGAAGAAATCAGAAGGAAATTTAGCCGTTCTTTGTGTATTCTTATAAAAATGTATACCTTAAAAACCATTATGTTTTAAATTCCATATTTTGTTGATTTAGAAATATTTTACATTACAAAAATTGAAATTTAGTTACGTTTTAGTGAAGTATTTCTAAATCAATCTCAAGCTTTCTGTCCATAACTGTGAAATCAATAGTTTAAACTGAATATGCCGACGAAAGTGCATGGTAGACACATCAGTCATAGGTTACATGGAAAGGGCATTTAATTCCAAGAAAACGACAAAAAGTTATAGAGGTTTTAATAAAAACGGAGCACTCAGTGCACCTGCGCGACTAGTTATAAGGGTTAAGGTCAAATGAATACAGATTAATTGGGTTATCTTCTATCTTCTAACTCCGCTTAAGTTCACTAATTATTTTGTTGACACAAAAATGGGGTCCAATAACTTTCTTCCACTTTTAGTGACTCTAGTTGGTTCATCAATAATTTGATATAAATTAAAATATTTTAAAGAAAAATTAATATCGTTGTGATACGGGACAGTTAGTTGCTTAGAAGGGAGTATTGACCGTTAATGTAAAACTTGGAATGCTCCTTTTTCTTTAGTGCACATGCCTTGCAGTAGATACTAAAATGAACCACACCGTGAGGGATAAATGGTCAGCCAGGTTCTCTAGTCGACATCGCAACTTTTATCCCGATCCTTCAACTTATAGCCGAGATGACTCCAGTGCAGACCTCGTTACCCACAGGGCAAAGTTGACGTTGACACACTAACTGTTAGCTGAGCTGTTAATTAACAACCGCTCTCGCGTCATCACATTTATTTGCATAAACTTTTAAGGAAACAATGCTCAATCGTGTTTTCCTTTGCTACTTCATAGCCGAACAGTTTTTTTTAGCTCTTTTTCCCTGGTGGTATCTTCCTAAAAGCCACCCCTTGCTTTTTGTAAAACATTTTTGAAATAAATTAAATTGGGGTATACTTAACACTGTAAACATTCAATTTTCTTAGTTCAAGAAACTTTCTTGACCCATTACTGGTAGTATTCATAAGAAATAATTGACCCTTCACTTCGCCAGAGTTTTTGTTTTGTTTACCTAAATGTTTAGCCCGGTTGGGCTAATTCTAGATTCCTTGGGTCCATATTAGTATCTGTGATACAATTTGCCGTGCATTCTTGGCAAAACAAAAAGTCTGGCGAGGTAAAGGTTCAATTCTTTCTTATAAATACTACCAGTAATGGGCCAAGAAAGTTTCCTGAAGAAACTACGAAAATTAAATGTTTAACTTAATGTTTAGCCCAGTTGCGCTAATTCTAGATTCATTTGGGCCATATTACAATCTGTGATTGCCGTGCATTCTTGTATGTACCGATTGCGGCAAAGGCTACGTCGTTAGACAGTGTGGATCACATGTTTTTACATCTCGCCTCTGTTGACTTACCAGCACAGTAGATAAGCTTAGGTAGTATTTTGTTTTGGGTGTGTTCCACTACACCAAGTTGCCCGACACTGATGAGAACCAATATAGGTCGAAACAGCTGTCCGTCGGTATTTGAAGTTGGTGGAACCCACTCAAAACAAAAACCATGGCGAGGTAAATAGACCAGTGCAGAAGCCTTTAAAAATGGTAAAAAGAGAAAAAAAATAACAGTAGGATGAAACCCATTGGAAAAGAAGGGGAATATAATAAAAATTAAAGGAAAAATAAATTACGGGCGATCTGAGTTCGGGAAGTGGGAGGGGGGGGTTTTAAGGGTAAAAAATGGTTTATCTCGATTTCCGGCAAAACTACAAGTCCTATGGAAAAAAGTTAAATGTCAAAGTTGTAGGTAATAAAAAGATCTACAACTTTTGTATTTACAATTTTTTTACATAACTTCAAAATTTATGTGAAAAATTCAAAAAACCAAGTTTTTGGTTTTTTATTTTTATCTTTTTCAAAAAAAAAAATTTTTTCCACGAAATTTGGTGAAAACTTACCTTTTTATGTCCCAAATACACTGTAATTTATTTGATTTGAAATATTTATTATTTCGCCTTATTTTGACTTAATATCAAAAAAGCACCCTAATTTTCAATCGAAAATTCTCGCGTCAAAATATCAGCTATCAATTAAATAATTCGAGTTAAAATCAATCAGTACTAAAATTGGTCCTCATACTCTCCTTCTTATAGGGGAAACAGGGGGGTAACCTTAAAATTTCCAATGGAATACCCTATTTTTTATTGCATATTCGGATCACTTGACTAAAAATAGGCAGATTTTGTCTAAAATATGTTTTCATATTTGTAATAGATGACGCTGTAATGAAAAAAAATCAATTTTGTTCGATTTTTCTTCTGTATAGGTACGATTCTCCAATTAATTTTAAATAAAATACTTTTATTTTTTAAATTTATTTATTTTTATAATTTTAATTAAAGTAGCTGCTTAAAATGGTGGCCTTTGACTTAAATGCATTTATTAATTAAGCTTAACAATACAAGCATTGAACAAGTGTCAAGTTTTAAATTGCTGGGAGTTTATGTTGACCTTTCTTTGAATTGGAAGGTCCATATAGACTACCTTTGCAAGAAACTATCAAGCAATTGTTATGCGCTGAAGAGGTTGAATGCTATATCCAGCAAGTTTGTTGTCAAGACTTTTTACTACTCAAATTTTGAATCATATATTAGATATGGTATATTATGTTGGGGCTATTCAACAGATGTAGATAGAGTTTTTAAAATGCAAAAACGTGCGATTCGATGTATGTTTGGTCTAAGTTTTAATGAATCTTGTAAATGTTTTTTTATTAATGAATGTATTTTAACTTTTCCCTGTATTTATATATATGAAATCCTAAAGTTTGTAAGGAATAATATGGACAAATTTAAGTCGTTAAACATAAATCACACATATATGACAAGATATGGTTTTAATTTGCAACATGATCGTCATAGAATGAGCTTATTCGAATTGAATCCATTATATATGGGTCCAGTACTATATAATATATTACCAGCTGAGTGGAAAGTTTTACCACTTAAAAGATTTTTTAAGTGTGTAAAAGAGTTTTTAATAGCAAATGCTTTTTATTCTGTAAGGGAATTTCATATGTATGTTAGATGTGATAGATTAAAATGCACTTTTTAAAAAAACAACATTTACTTTATTAAATAACTTTTCTACAAGAAATTAAATTGAAGTTAACTTAATAGGATATAAAATATAATGAATACAGAATGTAACTAAACAGTCCTATTTATGTTTTAGGAACTATATTAAATTCAAGGATTATAATTAAGATTAAACTAACATGAAACTGAAATAACTTAAAATAAAGGTTCTATTGAAATTAGTTATTAAACAAATAGAATAATAATGAAAACAATAAGTCTTTATACAAAATAAAAGTCAGCAATGGAATATTTCCATCAAACTGCGTATTGTCCTTGATATATGCCGTTTAGGCCGATATAACAACACCTCCCGCACTTAAAGAATTTTTGTTCTATCGAAGAACTAAAATTTCACTAAAAAGGCCATAAAACTGTTTTTACACTGGCACAAACTTGGAAAATGAAGGGTTGTTAATGTTCATGTCACCCATTTCGATGTCTTCTTCTATGTCAGGGTTCCTTACCCTGTTGAGAGATGGACGTCGGGATGGTGATCTTCTCATAAAGGAAGGAATAAGTTCTCGTGGACCAGAGGGTGGTGGAGGCGGCTGAGAGGTAGTCGTCACAATAGCCACCGTGCGTCGTCTTCGTCGTATTTTGCAGTATATTACCATAATTATTATTAAGACAATTACTGAAATTACCATGATTGTCATCCAGGATATTGATTTCTTTATGAAGGGTTCATTGATGAGGTCATCGAGATCCTTGTTATATTGGTTTAATGTATGTTGTGCGATTTTTAATTCGTCAAGATTAAAATCGTTAATTTTCAATGGCTTTAACTTTGACATTTTTGATTTTTGTGGTAAATGTGTACAACATTCAAAAGAAATAAGCGGGGATAATATTAATTCAGTTATATTTGAATTATAGGCATACTTTGTTGAGGCAGAAATTTTTACTTCTCCAATGTACCCTGTACATTGTGGTTGTAACTTGACGAGGGATGATTTATGAATAAAGTATGTTTTGGCATTTGCTTTATTACAAATCATTGTAATAGGAATTTTCTTAGAAACCGCTACAAGCCATAAATTTGTAGAAATTGGTTGAATTTTGTAGTCTTCGAAATTAAAAATTGAAGTTTGACAAGTTGTAGGAAGTTTTGGAATGTTTAAAAGTAGTTGAGCTTCGCAATTTGCAGATTTATCCATAGGTTTAATGAGGATGTCTTTACACAATTTTGTTTCGTAGCTAATACTTTTGCATTGTTGTAAAGTGTATTCATTTATGCTTGCATACAATCGATCTATTTGGGAAGTAATTAGGTATTTTTCGGAATTGGATATTGTATGATAAAATTTTGTTTTAGGATCTTTAATGGGAATGGAGTACAAATGATATAAATTGTAATCAATCATATCTACTATTGGAATGCTTAATATAAAAACAACACGTTGATCTGTCTGATATGCTTTTAAGTCTATTAAATTAAAATATTTAGATATTAATTCTTTACTGGGTTTAAGGGGTAAATTTTCACTTTTTAAATGAGCATTAATAATTATTAATTGATTTATTAATTCTGAGGGTAAAATAACAGAAGGATGTAGAACATCTAGTCTTGCAAATGTTATACTATTTAAAATATTATTCAATTCGTCATTTATGTAATTAAGAGATTCTAATAATTGTTCACAAATGTCAAAAAGTTTTAATTTTACCTCAAACAAATTTTGTGAATCAGTTAAGTTAGTTATTGTGTTTTGAATAATTTTTATATCTTCATTAAATGTACGTTCATCAATTTGTAATTTTTGAATTGTATAATTGAAATTTTTAATAGTTGAGGTTGTGACAGAAATTTGATTTTTCATTAAATTTTCAATTCTATGGTCATTATTATTAATTTCATTTATACATTTTTCATAATATTCTCCGTCTGTTGCGTCTAAATTACCAGAAATAGCTTTCCATATAGAACCTAACGCGTTAACAAAACCACGCTTTGTTCTATATGTACTATAATTTTCAGTGTCTAATTTTATTTCATTAAGTTTATTTTCAATTGAATAGATAATACGTTCTAGTAATTGTTTGTGTGTACGTGTATAACCAGAAAAATACAGAATTTGATTGAATTCAGTTGTAAACATAGAAAATAAATTTTCAACAATTAATTTATCATTATTGAAAGCATTTTGAATCATTCCAAGATCTTTATAAACAATTAGTTGCCAATTATCATTTGAAATCTTAATTTTACCTTCGGGATAATAATATAATCCGACGGTTTGATTTATTGGGATAATTTGAACATTTGCAGAAATTATCCAAATATTAAGGAGAAATAAGAATCCGAAACAATAATTATGCATTACGTTCGGTATTTAAACGCGCTTGTTTATAGTAGTATGAAGTTTTATTCTGCAAATCTCGCATATATTTAGAAATTAATTCAGAGTGACTAAAGTATTGTTCAGGGGATCTACTTGATGTATGACCAAATATTAATTGAAATGGAGTATAACCTGTAGTTTTATTCTTAGTATTATTATAAGAAATAATTGAATATGGCAAAGCATTGATAATATGTTCGTTAGGGTTTTCTATTTTATAAATTCGTATCATCTCCAAAAGTGTAGCATGAAATCTTTCAAGACTACCATTACTTTTGGGGTGTGATACAGAACTAAAAGTTAATTTAAAATTATATAATTCCGCTAAATCTTTTAATTGATTATTATTAAACTCTTTGCCATGATCACAGTGAATTCGTAGAGGTACACCAAAGTGTTGGAAATAAATTAACAAAGTTAAAACGACTTGTTGAGCACTTTTATTCTTTAAAGGATAAGCTTGTGTATATTTAGTTAATTCATCGCGTACAGTTAAAACATAATTTTTAGGTGGAATTTCCAAAATATCAACATTTATACGTTGAAAAGGAGTTTTAGGAGTTTCTGTAATAACAAGAGGTTGATCCATATTTTGTCTATTAATTTTCATTCTATTACAAACTTCACAGGACTTAATAAAATTGTCTATGTCTTTTTGTAATGAGGGCCAATTATATTTTTCTCTAATACGTCTAAAAGTTTCATTTATACCTCTGTGGAGATTTTGTTTACCATTATGATAATTTTCTAAAATAATTTTACGTTGATCTAGGTCAGGTTCTTGAACAATATTTTTGCAGATTACAAAGTTAATTTCGTCGTCAGCAAATAAGTAAGATAATAATTCAGCTAAGTCAATGTCGTGTATGATTTCTACGTAATATGTTTTGTTTCGTTCTAGTTCGTCTTTAAATTTATAAAATAAAGAGAAAATATGCCATTTAGCATCTTCGGTATCAATAGGAATTGGAACAACAAAATATGTTCTATTAGTAACTCTTGAGCTAAGTGCAATATTAATTTTATTTGGCATAAAAAGTATATCTTGATTTAAAAAGTCTTCGATAATATCTTCATGCATACGATTTAACTTATTCTGTTGAAAAAATGTAATTATATTTTTATGTGATTTAATTAATAGATCATCATTAGTGAATGAAATTTTTGAGTAATCGGTAACAGAACGAGTTTGGCATAAATTTTTAAATATTTTATATTCTTCACAAACAGTTTCTTGAGCAATTTCAGTAGTGGTTGACTCATTATCTGGAATTTCATTATAGAAAATTTCTTCCTTTTGATTTGGGTTATTAATTCTTATTCTGGAAAGTGCATCAGCATTCTGGTTGATTTTACCTGGTTTATAAACAATATTATAATCATATTCTTCGAGTTTAAGACGCCATCGAGCTAATCTACTCGAACCTGGGTCTTTAATAGAAAACAAATAAGAAAGTGGCTTATGATCCGTAACTAATGTAAATTTTCTTCCAAAAATATATGGTCTGAAATGACTTACAGCCCAAACTATAGCTAGAAGTTCTCGATCAATTACAGGATATCGAGTTTCTGCAGGATTAAGAGTACGTGAAGCGTAAGCAATAGGTAAGTCTTTACCAATGGGACCTTGAGAGAGAATGGCACCAATTGCAAATGCAGAAGCATCTGTGGTAATTATAAATTCTTTTTCAAAATCAGGATATTGTAAAATAGGAGTAGAAGTAAGAAGTTGTTTACAAGTTTTAAATGAATCTTTACAAGAGGAATCAAAATCAAAGAAAGTGTTAGATTTTAAAAGATTGGTTAATGGTTTAATGATTTTTGCATAGTTATTAATAAAACGTCTATAATAACCGGTAAGACCTAAGAACATACGGATTTCTTTAACATTTGTTGGTTGAGGAAATTTTTGTACAGCAAGAATTTTATCAGGATTAGGTTTTAATCCATCGGGAGTAATTACATGACCAAGATAACAAACTTCTTTACGTAAAAATTCACATTTATCAGGTTGAATTCTTAAATTAAATTTCTTCAAACGTTTAAAAACTTCCGTTAACCTTTTTAAATGCTCTTCAAGAGTAGCAGAAAAAATAATAATGTCGTCCATATAGACAAGACATTTTTCGTTTTGAATACCAAACATAACATTATCCATAACTCTCTGGAAAGTACTAGGGGCATTTTTTAATCCGAATGGCATACGGGTAAACTCGTAATGACCATGGTCGACAGAAAAAGCGGTTTTAGGAATATCTTTTTCATTTACTTCAATTTAATGAAAACCATTAGCTAAATCAAGAGTAGTAAAGTATGTGCATTTACCTAGTTGATCTAAAATATCTGTTATATTGGGTAGAGGATATTTGTCAGAAACAGTAACATCATTTAACTTTCTATAGTCAATAACCAATCGCCATTTAATTTTTCCACTTGCATCGGGTTTCTTTGGAACAACCCATACTGGAGAAGACCAAGGAGAAACAGAAGGACGAATTATATTTTGATCAAGCATTTTGGAAACTTGACTACGCACTTCAGTTTTATGAATTTGGGGATATCTGTAAGACTTAGTAAAAATTGGACGTGCATTTTCTGTATCAATTGAGTGTTTTATTTGATTCGTAAATGATAATCTATCACCTTCCAAATAAAATATATCCGAATAATCAAGACACAATTTTTGAATTAAAAATATTTCTTCTTTATTTAAATGTTCTGTTCTTAATAGTTCTATAATTTTATCGTTTCTAGAAAAATTTACATGTGATATTTTATTTTCATTAAAACAATTAATTGACTCAGTTAAAGGTATTTCAGTTAATTCGAAAGGTTTTACTTTCAAAGAAATATCTTTTTCACTTGTGTTGCAAATAGTTGTGTAAAAATTACCATTAATATTTTTAACTAAAGCTTCTGGGATTATTAAATTATTTGACAAATATTGACATGAACAAATACCTTCTTTTAAATTAGAAGTAGTTTGTAATTTAACAATTTGTTCAGTCCTAGCAGGTATAGTTAAATCAATTAAATTATCATTTGAAATAAAAGTCTCATTTGTATACATAGGAATTTCTTGATTTGGTAAAATTAATTTACTCGTTTGTAAATTTATTAAGGCATTATAAAATTTAAGAAAGTCCATTCCAAATATACCGTCATATTCAAGATTTAAATTATAAATATAAATTTCAAAAGGTTTATCGAACATTTCGAATTCACACTTTTTATCAATTTTAAAAGAACTATTAACGCTATTGATTAGAATGGTACAAGGAAAAATATCGGTAGTCTCAGAAATTACGTGTGGTTTAACAACACTAATAGAAGATCCACTATCAATTAAAAATTTAAAATTACCCTTATTCATTTTTGCTACAATAAAATATAAACCACGGCTTGAATTAATATTACTCATTTGATGCGTTTGTATTGTATTAATACTTTTACTTTCTTTATAAAGATAAGGTAATATAAGGTAAATTTTAGCGTTTGTCCTTTTAAGAGTAAAATTGATCGAATCAACTTTACCATCTATAACTCCCTTTTGTTTAATAATAATTTTATCAATAAAACAATCAGAACTCTTTTTCCAAATATACACGAAATCTTGCATTTCGCATTTTAATAGATTAGATGAAAATATTGTTATCTCTTTAAATGTATCATTTTTTATAACAGTTAAATCTTTATCTAAACCAACAATAAATTTATATAGACCCTTTGTAAGGCGACATGTAATTAAATACACATGTGGTATTTTTACAATATTATAATAATTACTTTCGTTAATGGTTAACAAGTTACTTTCACGAATATTAAACTTTTTATTTATACTTAATTTCTCATTTTCATCTTTATATACAGTGTGCTTCGTAGCATCATCTGAATTATATATTTTATTAACATTTGTATCATTATTTTTCTTATGAACATTGGAAGAATTAAACATAGTTTCAATAACTTTATTATAATCAATATTAGCATTATTAGCATTATTACAAATATTATCAGTGCGCTTCGTAGCAACCACTGACTTAATATTTTCATCTTTAAGACAAGTACCATCAACAGATGCATACAAAGTATCGTCAACCGACGTATACAGTGTCTTATTAGAATCATTAAAATTATTATAATTAATAAAATCAGTCTCATCAATAGATGGACAAGATATATTTTCTTCCAAGTCATTATTTTTAAAATTATTCGAGAAATTAGTGTAAACATTATTAAAGTTTAAAATTGAGTCTTTTCTTTTGAAGTTGAAGGCTTTGGATTCTCGTAAAGGGCGTTTGTCGTCGGGGTAGATTTGCCCACGTTCTCCCCTCGTTTGAAGTTTAAATTATTATTATTAGCTTCCCTCTTTAATTTAAAACAATCGGCTCTAATATGACCAATTTTATTACAATATGAACAAGTTTTTGATCGGTTAAAATTCCGGTTTACTGGTTCAGGTACATAGTTTCGTGTTGCTCTTTTAATTTCATTATGCAAAAACCCTGGCTTAAAGAAATTTTCTTCCCAGTAATCGTTAAAGCTTTGATTTTTATTTGATGGAAAGGTATTTTTATTATTAAAATTTTTATTTGGATTAAAATTATTGTTCCTTGAAAGATTATTAGAATGATTAAAATTATTATTTCTGTTAAAATTATTAGAACGATTAAAATTGTCATTTCTATTAAAATTTGAGGACTGAGAATAATTTTGATACCTTTTGTTTTCTTCAAAATAAGTTAATTGTAATTCACGTTTAATACGAATGGTTGCTTCGTATAAGTTGTGGGGATTAGATGCACGGATTATTGGAGCTATTTTATGATTTAGACCTGTAAGAAGAGTATCTGAAAGGATGTATTTTTGTTTGCAAATTAATCTTAGAACTAAATTGATTAAATAATGCTAAACTATAAATAGTTTCTTAATACCTCAATAATAATTACACTATGTAACAAAATTTGATTTTTGTTTTGTTTATTGGATTTTTTTATTATATTATTAATATTTGTGTGCCAAAGAACTATTCTAATCTAATTTGAAAAATTTAGTGATAAGTTTTTATTTTTTTAAGGGGTATTTATTTATTATAATTAAACCCAGTTTTATCAAAAACAAAAAAATTTAATGACAAGAAATGGCAAGAAATTTAACGGAAATTTTCACGGAAAAAGTCAAGATGCGAATGCAAATAGTGTACTTTCAACGACATGCGGCATCCCATTTCTTTAAAACTTTCTAATAAATCTTTGACAAGGTCAGTATAATTTTCACTTTTGTGGTTACCAAGGAAACCTTTTGTAACATTGCGAAATGCTCTTCAAGCGGTTTTTTCGTTATTTTTTTTATCTGAGGTTTGGTAAAAATTCCTGCTTTCACTTTTGGAATTGTAAGACTAGGAAACATTAATCTAATAAACTCAAAAGCAGGTGAGTTTGTGTCCAGAGCAAATTGTTTAGCCAGTCCTAGTTTTATATGCAATGGTGGGAGTAAGATTTTTCCTTACTAACTATAGAGGCTCATTAATTACGTTGTCCTTTCCTGGAATATGATCTTCTCTTGCAGGCCATATGCATCTCACATAGTTTTCTTTATCCGCTCGGCTATCCCACTTACACAAAAAACAAGAATATTTGGTATAACCACCTTGCAATCCCAGAAAGAATCCTAGCATTTTAAAATCTCCGCAAACATCCCACTGATATTGATGATATTGGATTTTCTCGAGGAGGGTCTTGACATTGGCGTAATCTTCCTTTAAATGTGCCGAATATGACACAGGTATTGAAGGCAGTTCCATTATGTAACTCGACACGAAACTATCAATGAATAGACGCCAATGCTTAGTATCATGAACTAACCCAATTTCGTTAAAGAGTTCATTAACGTTTACGCAAAAGCACAATTGGTCCTGGTCGGCATAAAAATAAGAATAGTTCTGGTGTCTCTTTCGGCAAGAAAATTCCATTATTTTAGTCTTGATCCAAGAATTTCAGATTTTTCTTTAGTAAGACCCAAATCTCCTACCAAATCATTTAACCTTTGCTGATTTATTAAACGGGGTTCATATTCTGTGTCTTTGTCGCATTCGACACTATTTTCATTCTCGATATCTTCCAAAAAAGGTTCTGAATCCATAGAATTTTTGGAAATACCTGGTGGAAGTGGTACAGGGAGCAGCTGACTATGTAAAACTGGTGCACTGGTGCATGGTAAATCAGGATAAGCTATATTTTTACGATTAGATTTCTTTTTGTACGTTTTTAGGTAAATAGCAATCCGAAATGTGATTGGTAGGCTCCCTCCATATTCTAGGAATACCAAAGGGCATTTTTCTTTTTTCACCTCTATACCATGACTCTAGAGTGGATCTGCAGCTACCACAAATAATATTCGGTGTCCAATTTTTGTCTTGGTTGCAAATAGGCATGCCAAAATAAGACTTATAGGCGTTCGATAACTTCGTATCTGGGACAATTTCAAATTTCACTTGCTTTTTTCCTATATAATATCCACAAACATAGCAAAACAAATCTCTAGAATGCTTACAATTTCTTTTTGACGACATTTTAAAATACACGTAATGACACTCAAAGCTATCAACACGATCTGACGGCTGTCGTTGAAAATTTGACAGTTTGAAAAAAACAAATGTATGTTACGTAATCAGCATGGCCTACTACGATTTTTCTAATAAAATCCAGATAAACAAATATCATGTTACATAGTGTTATTATTTATAACTAAATACCATTTTTTATACCTCAATTAGTATTAAATTAATAATGTTTTTTTTACCTTAAATGAGGTATTTTTATTAAAAATAGTACAATAATCCTTTAAATTAAAGGATTTAATGCTGGCAGCGAATGAAATAATGTATAAAACTTAAACCAAAGGAAACTTAAATATTAGTTAAAAAATCGTGGGTACTTAAAAAATCAGATTTAATTTAATAAGATAATTATTACAAAAAAAAAGTGATATTGGAAATCGAACAAAATTTGATTTTTTTTCTTTACAGCGCCATCTACTACAACGATACCGTTCTTGATCTGCCGCCATTTTAGCGGTTTTGAATTTGCGTCTTGTCTTCCTTAATTTACGTCGTAAATTTTCCTTTTTCTCTTTAGAGGAAGTAGTAACGGGCGAGTGTCGACGCATTTTGCCCATTTTCGTGATAAATCGAGCACAATTTTACTAAAAACTTAAGTTTTGATTTAAAAAACGTGGTTACCCTAAAGCACGAAAAAGAATAATGACATAAGCAGGTCTACCAACATCGATAGGTAGGTATTAAACATTTTTTTTATCTGTAAAATCGGAGTGCCATCTAGTTAGACAGGACGCAAATACAGGGTGTTTCAGAATAAGGTGCTGTACCTTAAGGGTGTGAATCCTTAGTTGATTTTAAGAAAAAAAGTTCAAATAAACCTAGGACCTAAACCTCTTAATTTTTGAGTTACAGGGTGTTAAAGTTTTAAGAAAAAAATCGTTTTTTATCATAACTTTAATAACTTCCTAGATATTTTTATAAAATTAATGTTTTCTGACATATCAAGGTTGCTTAGTAAGGAATGATTGTGAACTTGTTTGGTGCTCATCATAAAGCTATAATTCATGTATGAAACTGTTTCCATCATAAAACAAATATGACTTGGAGGTAATGTTGACGTTTGCGTTGCAGGATGGCCTGCCGCGTGCTAATCGCCACTCTCGCCATCCCTCTGCCATCCGCTCACCCGGAATTCGACCGTTTCATCGAAACCGACAAGTCTCCGTTGGAGAAGGCGCAACGTCTCGCCGTGCTGCTCGGTCTGTACCAACCTCCGACCAGACAGAGCCTCCTCAAGGAGCTCGTGCGCGTCAACGTCGTCAACTTGGCGACGCCGCAGCTCAAGGAGCTCTACAACTGGCTCGAGGTGGAGTTCCATCCGCTCTTGCTTTGCAACAGAGTGCACACCGTGATCCACTCGTTGGAGGCCGAGGACAACTCCCTGCAGCAGTACGTCAACGCGTTGCAAGACGTGACTCTGGTGCGCCTCGTGCGGCAGATAGCGCAGGTCTACCGGACCATCGAGTTCGCGCGTCTGATCCAGCTGGCCGAGTTCGCGACGCCGTTCCACTTGGAACGGCTGCTGGTCGACTGCGTGAGGCACAACGACATGCAGATCCGCATCGACCACGGCAAGCGGTGCATCCACTTCGGCATGGATCTGAGCGAGAGCCAGCGCGAAGACAAGCCGGAAGGGCCCACCTTGCAGGTGATGCCCAGCGAGCAGATCCGCAATCAGTTGGTCAACATGTCGACCGTGCTGAACCAGGCCATCGCCGTTATTAATCCCGACAAGAAGAAGTTGGAGCGCGAGAAGTTAAGGCAGAGCATGGTGCAGAACTACCACGAGACTAAGGTGAGGGAGCACCAGAAAATTTTGCAGCGTCACAAGATCATCGAGGACAGGAAGGAGTACATCGAGCGGTTGAACACCGTGCGGGAGGAGGAAGAGCAGAGGAAGATCGAGGAGATGCAGAGGCAGCACGTGATGGCGGAGCAAAAGCGTTTGGAGCACGAACGCGAGGAGCGCGAGAGGAAACGCGCTCTGAACGAGATACAGCAGATCAAGGATCGCCAGTTGAAGGAGAAACTGATTCAGATCTCGCAGACCGGTCACGGGCAGAAGATGCTCAAAAAGCTGAACGAGGAGGAGATCAAGAAGCTGGACGCGGATCAGATCGCCGCCAAGGAGAGCGAGGAGCTGCAGAAGGAGCGTCGCGAGCTGCAGGCGAAGCTCAAGTCGCAGGAGAAGAAGGTGGACTACTTCGAGCGCGCCAAGCGCCTGGAGGAGATCCCGCTGGTGCAGGTGAGCATGAAGGAGCGCGAGCTGCAGGACCGCGCGTTCTGGGAGCAGCAGGAGAGGGAGCTGATCGCCGCCAAGGTGGAGGAGCGCAAGCTGGCGGTGACGACGCGCGACCGCTTGGCCAGGATGAAGCCCGATAAAGATGAATTCCTGAATAAGTTGAAGAAAGAGAGGAATATCGTTTTCGAGGATAAGTTGAAGGAGTACGAGGATTTGTACGCGGAAGAGAAGCGGAAACGGTTGGCGGAGAGGAAGGCGAAGAGGAAGGAGGATAGGCGCGTTCGCTACTACAGGGAGAAGAACGAGGAGGCGGAGAGGAAGCGCGTCGAGAGGCAGCAACGCGAGGAGGAGGAGAGGAGGCGGGCGGAGGAGGAGGCGAGAGCCGCTAGGGACGAGAAGGAGCGGGCGGAGCGCGAGGAGAGCGAGAGGACTCAGAGGGAGATGCTGGAGAGGTCGGCGGCCAAGCAGCGGCAAAGGGAGGAGGAGATCGAGAGGAAGTTGCTGGAGGAAAGGGAGTCGGGCAAGGCGCCGCCGAAAAGCGGCAGGGACGATATGTGGCGGAAGGGGGGCGACAAGGAGGTGGAGAGAGATTCGTCGTGGAGGAAGGACAAACCCGGCGGCGGCGAGGAACCTCCGAAGAAACCTGAGCATTAACAGTAAGTTTTTGATGTAGAAGATTTTTTATTTTTTTTACCTGTGGCGTCCGTACAGGATGTGGTCTAGATATTTTTGGAAAAATATTATGCACGCCACTGCTTTTTTTCAAAATAAAAATAATTTTTTAAATCCCCATTCATTTTAGGGCAAATTTGATTTCTTGACCATTTTTCGTACGACTAACGGTTTTCGATGAAAAAAATAAAAACCCACCAGTGAGGAAAACTGGACAAATTTCTACTAGGGATTCACAGTTTTTAATTGAAATTTTACTTTTCTTTTGCATTTATACAAATTATAATAAATTTATGTTTGGTTATTCTCAAGCATTTTCTAATTTTATTTACTTTTTACCCAATAACTTTGGGGTGAGTGAATTTGCTCAAAGTAATTAAAAACAACCTATAAAAGCAGCTAAGCGCGTCCTTAATAAAACAGTAAAATTTAATGTGTCCCAGTAAAGAAAGCTTTGAATAAATTAAAAAAATAAATTAAAACGTTTTAAGCATACATACAAAATATTAAACGTATGCAATTCCAAGTGAAATAAAATAAAGAAACATGCAAACTATTTAAAGTAAAAAATCTTCAGTATTAGACGACATTTATCTTAATATACCTTTGTTAAATAGTTTTACTAGAATATTTGGTGTCTTAAAAAAAACGCAACCGACCAAAAAATTATCTAAAAAATTTGTATTTCTACGAGCATGCAAAAAATATGCCATATTATACTAAAGTTACTATGCATGCGTGCTAAAAGTTGCAATTTATTATTATTATTAGATTTTTTTCAATTTTAAAGTAAAAGGAGATGGAGGAAGAAACATTAAAGAAAATATCATTGATAGAGTACCGGAGATTCTGAAAGAAGCTAAAAATTTAATGGTCGAAAAAAAAAACGAAAAAATGTTTGGAAACAATTAAAAAAATTTAGTAAATGGTTAATTTTTCTTACGTTTGTAAAATAAATAATATTTCGCTTCGCGTCGTCCGGTCAACTGCATAAACCATAATACTTTTCCGCATGCGGAAAAGTATTATGGTTAACTTAAGAATTCGGGCTTACATTACTACAAACTGCTCTAAGGCATGAGTTATCATTGAAAACGTCGTGCATTTTTTAATGGTAAATAAAATTAGTTCACTGTTGACTATTAATAATAAATAATTTTTTAGGTACAATTGTTTTTATATTTTTAATTTTAATAAAATAACTAGCATTAAAACTTTTATAGTAAATTTGATTACAATGTTGTAAAATAATTTAAATAAGATTAGATTAAAATACCGGAACCACGTAACTCTCATACTACTATTTTGCTTGTAGTCAGTAACTTTTGAAGTTTGAAGAGTGGTTCCCTGATGTAGTCACCTAGTGTTGGCTTCTGACTTTCTATCTAGCCGAACCGCATCTTCAAAGTGGCATAGTAGGCGCTCCATTTGTATGTTAAGCCCACAGTCACCTGTGATCATTTCCGCTACCATCCTCCCTTGCGAACAGTGGACTTGTATAGCCGAAAAGCGGACAAAAACACAATTCGGTTGTATTGTACGATGAAGGTTCAGGTTGCTGATAAAAAATAAATTAACATTTTCTTTCCTTGGAAGGAGCTTACAGTACAACAAAAATAAGGTAACCAGTGCCAAAACTACATAATCTACCTTAGATGCAAAAGATTTTCACAAAGTTTGGTCGAAAGTTTGTTAGGTTAAACATATACCGTACCTTCATTTGCAAGCTATACATAGGGAAAATACATTGTAGGTGGAACAGACAAGTCGAATTCAGCGCAAAGCGAAAAAGTTCTCAGAAATTATTTGGACGTAATAAAATTTTAATCGCCAGTAAACAAGGTCACCTGTTACGTCGCATGTTAGTCTACTCATCCACTCGTCAAAATAATTTCTGGGTATGTGCAAACAGCCATGTGTTGCATAGATGTTGTTTTTTCTAAGCAACAGGCACGGCCAAAGCTAATAAAACGCTTTTAAAACATTTTTTGAAGCAGCACAAAAAATGAAATGGCTCTATGTTAGTAGAGCGAATTTCGACTTAACCAAACAACAAATGAAGGCATATCCACAATCCACACAACAAGGTCTGTTCTATCTCATGCTAAAAATACTAAAAATCACTGCAACACTGCACAGAGTTTAACGGCGGCCATTTTTGTTGTTTACAATTCTTGTGCTTTGGGTTTGTGCTGTTTGGTAATTGTTTTAAACGTTGTGTTTCTTACAGAGGCACTTTTAAGCCTTAAAAGAGGACTTAAAGTGCTTAAAAGAGGACTGATTAAAGAGCAACCTTTTTACTCTTCTTTTGTAAAAAATAAACCTTATTTTATCAGGGCTGTCAAATGTCAATTTAAAGGTTAATTTGTGGGTGATAAAATAACCTTAAAATTGACATTTGACAGTTTGATGACAGCCCTGATAGAATAAGGATTCTTTTTTACAAAAGATGGGTAAAATGGTTGTTCTTAGCACTTTAAGGCCTCTTTTAAGGCTTAGAAGTGCCTCTGTAAGAAACACAACGTTTAAAACAATTATCAAACAGCACAAACCCAAAGCACAAGGGTTAAAACGATTATTAATGAAAAAACACCAAACAACATTTTTAGTATTTTTAGTACGAGATATAATAGACCTTGTGTGGATTGTGGGCATATCTACAAAAAAATACCCAGGTAAGGCGAATAATTTCAGAAACTCGAATCAAACAAAAATAACATCTGATAAGAGCAGTAGTACACTGACAAAGTGGCATACTGAACTTCGCCTTTTGCAGTTTATCAATGTATTTACTTGTATGTAAATGTTACTGCAATAAAGTCATATTATTTTTATTATAAAATGTTAGACATTGGTATAAATGCTATTAAAGCCATATATGTGGCAAGAAAGTTTTTTCGCTGCTAGAGAAACAACCCGGAAAGTTTGCTATACTAAATATAAATATTTAATCTATTACCTGCAAAATTGAACAGATCAATCTATTTCTTTTAAAAAATCCAAAAGACGTAACGTGCATTACTGATCACTGGTGAAATCCACAAAAAATACAAAAAAAAATAAAATGTAAAAGTATAAGGTTGCAGACGCCAATACAAACGTGGTGAAGAAGCTATAGTACTACTATAATAGTAGTTAAGGATAAGATTGGCACAACAGAAATACAAGGATTTAAAAATGATAAATTTAATTAAATAATTTAATGATGATAAGCACTTTAAAATAGCAGCAGTATTAATTTTTAAACCGTTTTTTGTCTAGAATTCGACGCTTTCAAATATTGCTATAATTTTATTTGTATCCCAGCAACAAGTAGGTGTTTTTTACGGCATGCCGCGGCAGGCAATATTGTTTCTGATAAGAAGAATTGTTTTTACCAGAAAATACTAATATGCTTATTTCTAAACCAAAACGTACAATACTAAAAGCTATATAGACCAGGGTCGATAATTTTTGAAACCAAAAAAAATAACAGTAGGATGAAACCCATTGGAAAAGGAGAAGAATATAATAAAAATGAAAGGAAAAATAAATTCCGGCGATCTGAGTTCGGGAAGTGGGAGGGGGGGGGGTTTTAAGGGTAAAAAATGGTTTATCTCGATTTCCGGCAAAACTACAAGTCCTATGGAAAAAAGTTAAATGGCAAAGTTGTAGGTAATAAAAGGATCTACAACTTTTGTAATTACAATTTTTTTACATAACCTCAAAATTAATGTGAAAAATTCAAAAAACCAAGTTTTTGGTTTTTTATTTTTATCTTTTTCAAAAAAAATTTTTTCCACGAAATTTGCCGAAAACTTACATTTTTATGTCCCAAATACACTGTAATTTATTTGATTTGAAATATTTATTATTTCGCCTTATTTTGACTTAATATCAAAAAAGCACCCTAATTTTCAATCGAAAACTCTCGCGTCAAAATATCAGCTTTTTTCAAAAAGTCGGTGTGCTTTTTGTTCGTTGAAATCTCTACTTTCTGATGGTGTAAAAAAAATATACATTACTATGGTAAATGTTCTCAGAAAATGCAAAAAATATTATAATGAATAACGAAAAAACTCGAATTCGAAAATTTATTTTAATCATTATGTACAATTTCATCAAAAAAATGGGATTGTTGCAATTTTTTTTAGTTAAAAAGTTTACTTATTAAAATCTAATAACATTTATGTCAGAAAATCTCATAAAATATAAAAATACATGTAAATCATACTATTGAATTTAGATACTTCATTCTGATTACGTTATTCATTATAATATTATTTGTATTTTCTGAGAACATTTACCATAGTAATGTATATTTTTTTTACACCATCAGAAAGTAGAGAGTTCATCGAACAAAAAGCACACCGACTTTTTGAAAAAAGCTGATATTTTGACGCGAGAATTTTCGATTGAAAATTAGGGTGCTTTTTTGATATTAAGTCAAAATAAGGCGAAATAATAAATATTTCAAATCAAATAAATTACAGTGTATTTGGGACATAAAAAGGTAAGTTTTCGCCAAATTTCGTGGAAAAAATTTTTTTTTTTTAAAAAGAAAAATAAAAAACCAAAAACATGGTTTTTTGAATTTTTCACATAAATTTTGAGGTTATGTGAAAAAAATGTAAATACAAAAGTTGTAGATCTTTTTATTACCTACAACTTTGACATTTAACTTTTTTCCATAGGACTTGTAGTTTTGCCGGAAATCGAGATAAACCATTTTTTACCCTTAAAACCCCCCCCTCCCACTTCCCGAACTCAGATCGCCCGTAATTTATTTTTCCTTTAATTTTTATTATATTCCCCTCCTTTTCCAATGGGTTTCATCCTACTGTAATTTTTTTTCTCTTTTTACCATTTTTAAAGGCTTCTGCACTGGTCTAATAATGAATTATTAAATAAATAAATAAATGGGCAGAATTAAGTCACCCTAATAATGTTATTTCCTTATATGTAATAGCGATAATTCTTATAATATTATAATATTATAATATTATTTCGTTTTTTATAAATTGATTTGAACATATGTTAAATACATGTTAATATAAGGTTTAAATTTAAAAATCTGTTTTTTTTTAGTTTTTCTATAAAAATTGTTAAATTAGTTATTTACCGGTTAACTACTAGCCGAATTAGTCTTATTAGCTTATCAAACTGGCTTAGCTAAGATATACGTATATATCGTATATATCGTATTTGATCTTCTAATCTTCACTGGTCAAGTTCTACTAAAAACTGTTTAGTTTAGTTTAAACTAGTTCTTACTTTTAATAATCCGAACAATCAATCAACAGTAAAATTCCTGGGTCTTTACATTGATACACCATCCTATCTTGGTCCAAACCTATTAGGGTGATTCAAAAAATGTACGATTTTTTTTGACTTCTGGTATCAAAAAAATAGTTGCTGGATACCTCAAAAAAGCCTATCTACGTATGAGCTTCTAATAATAATAGTAAGATCCTCCTCATCGCAATTTTACATTTTTATATGTGTGAAAAACTTATATATTTTGATAGGAAATTAAATGCTCTAAAAAAATGCATACTATGACTACCTACCGTAAAAAGTATTGATTTTACTTGTCAATTTTTAAAATATCTATATTAATTCAAATAAATTTTTCTGTAATTTTATTTCAAAAAGGTATTCCGGTATTCAAGGAGACACATTTAAAACATTTATTTTTGATATAAATAATTACCTTTCAGCATGCTATTTAACTAATTTTAGGTCCCTAAAGATGATTCTGTAAGTATTTTATGGTTAAATAAGTTTTTAAGTAACTTTTCTGCTGTCCTTATGAGGACATCATGAAGATCAGCCATAGATGTTTATTAGTAAATGTCTTATGTGGTACATATACATTTATTTCAAACGAAATTAAAAAAATGACTAAATATGTTGCTACTATGAACAAAAAATACAATAAATAAGCACAAGCACTGTTATATTTATTATAGTACTTCAAACATAGAAAATATTAGGAGTGATATTTTTCAAAACATTCTGGAAATAAAGGCACCGTACACCTCATACATTCATATCGGGATTTTCTTTCACATCCTATTCTCTTGCATCGAGAAGCATTTTTACTGCTGATTTTTCTGGGGTAGTGATTTCCTTTGACAATCTTTTTTCTGTTGGAAGTATAAGCCTTGACCTTTTGCAAACTTTAGGTGGGGTTCTGCTCCTACTTCGGGGACGGCCTTTCTTTTTTGTACGTCGTCTTGGAAAATGAGGGCTGTTGCCAATCGCGATCTGAAATGTAAAAGATCAAGATTCTCTTGGTGGCTGTTCATCTTCCATATTAGCCAAGAACTTACTATAGCCACATTTAGCAGAATTCTCATGTTTTCGGTATAATTTCGATATAAGGCTAAAAGAAAATCCATAAGGTCCACTCCACCCAAATGTTTATTGTAAACTTGTAAAGCAAATGGGCGAGGTATGTTAATAAACTCTTTTTCTTTCCTGTTGAATCGCCTAGTTGTACACTGTTTAAAATATCTGTGGTGTAAAGTGTAATCCTAAAATGGTGTCAAAATCCAACACCAAGTGGTGTTAATATAACACCATGAATTATGGTTGAAAATGAACACCAAAACGGTGTTTATCTAAAAATATTTGAGAAGTGCACCTACACAGAAAAAAAGGAATAGTTCATTTAACTACATATATATTTATTTTTTTGTGGGATCACGTGATGTTAAGAACTCGCCTCTGTTGACTTACATGAAGAATATATAAGCTCAGGTAGTCCTTTGCTTTGGTGTGGCACTACAAGTTGTTCGATACCTTAAATAGGTGGAAACAGCTGTCAATACTTGAAGTATTTTAAGTTAGTGGAACGAACTAAAAACATTATCTCTAGCGAGTTGAAGGTTCCATTTTCTGGAATAATACCACTGTTAATATACTAGTAATGCGTCAAGGAACTTCCTCTTTTCTTTTTTTTTTTCCTTTTTTCTGTGTAGTATGGTTTAATTTGACCACAAACACATAATATTTAACACTGAAAAGGAGTTCAATTTACACCAGGTAAAATTAATTTTAATACTGTGTGAAAGTTAAATTAATACCATTTTAGTATTTGAATTTACACCGGACCAACGAACCTTATTTAACACCATTTTGAGTTGTATCGATATAGACCAAATATGGTGTTAATTTGGTGTTAAAATGGTCATGAAATTTTGAACAGTGTATCAATCGGTTCCATTCCAGCGTATGTTGAGATTGTATGGACAATTTTATTAGCAAACCATTGCACGACTTTTAGTCCTTCTGATGACGTCATGAAATTTGCGGTGCCGCGGCCTTTTAATTTTTTGTTCAAAAATATCTAAATATTTACAAAGATTTTGTCCACATTTGAGGACAAACTTTATATGCACTAAACGCATATGGTCCAAAACGTGGACTGTTACTACATTGGACCGCATTTTTTTACTTGAAATTTTCGGAAACACGGAGAATCCGATATTTTGAATATTTTATATGATTGTCACTAAAGAATACCTTTCAAGCAACATTTTTTAAAATGATACAAATTTTCGTATATCTCGTTATTTCGGGGTGATAAACATCCAAACAGGGACTGTTACCTTACATAATTTAGGCAGTAGGTTTTGAAGTTACTGTACATTGACCAAAGCTTTCTAATGAAATTAGTGAATTTTTATATCAAATAAGAAAAAAAATTGTTTTTGTTTTTTTAAAAGCAAAAATGTTTGGACTGTTACGTTAAGGGGTGTCAATCCCGAGCCCATTTTCTAATCCCGGGCCTTTCGGGACCAAAGGTAACTAATCCCGGGATCAGTCCCGAAAAATATATATCATTATTTTTAAAACCAATTTAAAATAAAACAACAAACAAACTAACGAAGGATATCTTTCGGACTTCACACTAGTCGGAATAATGGTTTTCAAGAATTCGTAGGCACATTGTACCCACGTTTACCCCTATTAACAAATAATTCCATTTCTTTTATCAATCGGGCCTTGGTGAGTTTGAATTGGGGCTGTAACTTACATTGAAATTATCAATTTGTGACACAATGGCGTAAAAATTGTGGCGATATTGTTGTTCTATGTAGAAGCAAACTCTCTAACAAATCGGATTTTTCATGTTTTTCGATTCGTTTTGAAATGTCATTCTTTCGCCATTTGTGACATTTTTTCAGGTTTGACGTTTGAAATATGTTATATTATAGGTTATGTACATAAATTTATTCTACAGTGACCTGTAATTTTACATTTTCTTTGCTGATTTTAGACTATAGATGGAACCACTCTTGCTATGTTATTTCAATGTATTTGGATTATTGTACGGCGGTGTATAATAATTTGACTTGAACTGTGTTTATATATATGCTTATGAGTATTATAATATAAAAAATGTCATACGCTTAAAAAAAGTCTATTTTATTCTTTGTAACTTATTACTAACATCCCGGGATTGGGACTTTTAATCCCGGGATTTTCGGGATCGGATTTTTTACGGGATCCCGGGATTGACACCCCTAGTTACGTTACACAAAAAGACTGTTACGTTACCTGTGTGATCGCCTTTGACACAAAAAGTAAACTTGATCAACAAAAAGATTTTAATCGTTCAATTTTACAATTAATAACATTGATTTACTTATTTTACGATTATGCTTATAAGTAGTTCTGAATAATGATATGGAATTCGAAGGCACGAGTATTTTTTCAATTATTCGGTGCACTCATGAACATTTGTTAAAATTGGCATACAAAGTTAAAATAAGATATAATTATGAATCCTTGTTTCGAAGTGTGGAAAGAGACAATTTTTCCATTAATCAGTTGAATCTGATGAGCCGATGCTATATCACGGATATTTTTTGCACTGTCGAAAATAGCAGGTGCATTCAAAATATAATTTATATCATGAAAATCATTCTCGGTTACTTCTTCGATATCGATTTTAAATTTAGTGAGATTAAATGCAGTAACAAAATCCAAAGCACAATTTACAATGCATTTGCGAGACAAAAATTTGTTTTTTCACTATCATCTTGGCAGTTGCACTAATACCATCGACGCAACCTTTCCCGTGAGAAGTTGCAAAGTAGTTCCAGTAGATTTTTATACCGAATTTGTCTTCTAAAGCAGCGATGAATTTATTCTTGAATTGGGAAGATGGCCCGTCGCGACGTCGCGACGCGTCGCTCCAAATTTTCACTGATTCTGGCACTGAGAGCAGTAAATACATGTAAGGAAGATGATTTCTTTCGTGTGTGTTAAATTGTTCGACACTAAAACCTTTGATTGGAATTTTTCATTTCAGGCAGTAGTAATTACAGTGAGCTGTTTTTGATTCCAATGTGCACTTTGTACTTGGTCTTGTCCCTCACAGACAAAATTTTTAGTAAAATCAACTTGCAACGTTGCGTCCTCACTGAGCTGTTCATCTGTTGCTCTTGGGCAATCATAATTGTTTAAAATATCTGACTGCTCGCGTTTTACGTAGCAATGGCGTAAAAATTGTGGCGATATTGTTGTTGTATGTAGAAGCAAACTCTCTAACAAATCGGATTTTTCATGTTTTTCGATTCGTTTTGAAGTGTCATTCTTTCGCCAAACCATCCGTTTGACGGGAGTATTCAGTGCCATCCACCGATAGATTTCTTGAGTAGTTCGATCGGAATTCCGTTACATTAATTACATTTTAAAAACCAACAATCTATGTTCCCAACTTCGCAAAATGCTGAACAAAACCATTGTTAAACGTTGGTATGGACAAAACATACTTATGGAGAGCAGCGACAGCTTCAATGAAATTGGCAAGCCACAGCCATCTGAAAAATGTAAATAAAAGTCACATACTGAAATCACATGAGAGAAGAACCTTCTTCAGGATTCTTGCAAGTTTTTATTACCTTTATTACCTGCAGTTTTTCTTTTATTATCAAAAATAACAAAAGCATGTGCCTTCTTGGTAGAAGTATCTTTTCGCCAGTTTTCAGATCAAAATATCGCTTGATATCTTTTATTTTTGGTGACATCCTGGAAATGTCATCGCGATCATAAAATTTTCCGATTTTTTGTCACATCAGTAGCTGCATTTGTTCCCGACATGGAAAAAAGCGCACTGTTTTCTTTCACATTAAAAATGCCGATAGTCAGTTTTTCCTCGAATATGTTATTTGGTTACTTCATTTGAATCTAATACTTACTACTGCTAAAAAAAGCAAATGGCAAAAATAACATAATAATCTATAAACACAACATACCTTTTTGTTGCGAGTAGAACTTTTGCTCATTTTCGTCGATGAAGAAGATACGAAGCAACAATTATTATATAATAATAATTATTTTTAAAATAAACAACCCGTCTCGGGTTGACATTTATGCTACTTGTTACTATGGGATAAAAAAAATAATATAAAAACCAGCGTTATTTGAAAAAAAATATTCCTGTGGTTTCGTTTTCCGCGTTTTTGACCATATTGTCCACACAAGTGGACAGATACATTTTACAGAAAAAATAATATAAGGATACAAAAATATGCAAACATGGGTAGTAAACATCATTCAGACATTATCTAAGACCACAAAAACCTTTTTGTAACTCGTAAAATCTCGTAGATATTTCCAGAAACTTGTCGACCACTGGTCAGTGTTTGCTCAGAATTGGCGTGAATGACTAATTAAATGAAAAATGTTAAATGCAGTTATAAGTGGCGACCTTTAAGAACAACTTTTTTATTTACTAATACTATCATTTGTTGATGTTACTGAAATAGCAGAGTTCTGTATTTTGCTTAAAACTGTAAATAAACTAAAAACAGTTATGTCTCATTTGAGGACACCATGCATGAAAGGGTTAATCCTATCAATAATTCAGGTAAAAAAAACCTTGTTACCTATATAAAAAGCTGTTAGTAGATCACTTAATTTCAAATTAAAAAATGTGGTAATAATTTTAAAATTTTAATTATTCATATAAAATTTTGAAAAAAAAATATCAAAACTTTTTAATCTTTAACCTAAGATGAGATATTTTTTGAATGGGTAGGTTTGCGAAAAAAAAACAAAAATTAACTTTTTGTAGAGCATTTACGTAGTAATTCCCCATTAAATATGAATAATATTAGCTTTATATCCATTTATTAGTGAGATACTTAATGTGAAAATGGAAAAATGCAAATAGGAGGATCTTACTCTTAATAGTAAGAGATCATACGTAGATAGGCTTTTTGAAAGTGCCCAGCAACCAATTTTTTATTTTTTGACCTTAAAACAGTTGTAAACAACAACTTAAAAAAACTGTCATATTTCTTAAGCATTCACAGTTGTAAACAACAACTTAAAAAAACTGTCATATTTCTTAAGCATTCATTCTATTGCTTTACATGGAATCTTGTTGTGGGAAACTTCTCCGATATCCTTGTACATTTTCAAATAGTGACAGAATGCATTAAGAATATTATGCGACCTTGGTTATAAGTAACAGTAACTTTTTTTACAATTATATAGTATACGACAACATGAATAATTATACATAAAACTGTAATAGTCAATTTTTATTATACATACGAGTCATTCCAAATAAAAACACCAAATGGGGTGCGCTGCGTGATTTTTTATTTTGATGAAAAAATTTGAGGATGATCTTTTAGGTGTCAAATATGAAAATCCGTTGCCGTTTTAATTTTTTGTTGCTTTACTTTTATTTGGCACCCCTTAGAAGTCTGAAATACTGTCAATTTCTTACTCTCTTATAGTGGGCCAGAACTTTTTTTCTGTGACAAATATTGAAATAATTTTAATTTTGTTTTACTGTCCAGTAAGTGTGTTTTCGATATAAATTATTATTATCCAATTAGTTAATCTCATAAAAGAATGGTAAACCACTAAAGATTCATGATAATTTGCCAATTTTTGTGATTTTTGTCTGGCTCCTGTGCCTATTCTACTGAATTTAGAAGGTTCATTTTTTCAGGTATAAAGTACTTATACAATAGAAAACGTAACTATTATTTTAAGTTTCTAGACTATCAATTTATTTATTAAAAAAATTATTGAAAATTGATAATTCTCAAAATTAGCCAATTTTGCCCTCAGAAATCATTATGTTGGGGAAAAAATAAAAATCTGAAAATTTCAGGAAATGTAGTCCCCACCTTCATCTTTTCAGTCCAGTTAGTCTTGTTTTGATTTAGATGGCTTTGACTTTGTCAATTCATGTTTGGTAGAGAAATGTTAGAACTATCAAAAATATTTCATAAATTTTATTTGTGCGTATTTAAATTGTGATTTCAAAAAGTTTGCAAGTGTAATAAATGACGGAGTGTTCGAGATTCATGACTTTAATTGCAATTAAAAATGCAAGAACATATCATAATTTTGTACCTCTTTCTTATAGAAAATATTTAAGTTCTGAGAAGTTTTAAATTGTTAAAAATAAGCAAAAACCAAAAAATATTCTAAATCAACCCCTTTATTATAATATGTTTTATTTTAACCAGTTACGTAAAAACTAAAATTTAAAGCAGTATTTACAGATTGTGTAAATTTTTTCCAACACTAACATTTAAAATACATACATTTAACTTTTTACTATTTAGTGCCTTACTAAAGGGATCAAAATAATAGAACAAGACTAACTTGGTTTAAATTGTGAAAGAAACCGACAAAAAACTGCTTAACGCATTTTTTATATGTTTAAATTAACTCTTTATTAATTTCACTTATACACATAACTACCAAAAATATCAGAACTGTCAAAAATATTTCATAATTATTATTTGTGGTATTCCTTTGGTGATTTTAAAAAGTTTTATATATAACATAATATGACATATTATGTTATATACAAAATTTACCAAAGAAATACGCACAAATAATATTTATGAAATATTTTTGACAGTTCTGACACTTCTCCACCAAACATAAAAGCCATCTAAATTTTAAATTATAAATAAAACTATTAATATCGCTACTAAACGGGCATTAAAAAAATTAATATATCTTTTAAAGGAATAAAAATAACAAAACAAGACTAACTGTACTGAAAAGATGAAGGTAAGGACTACATTTCCTGAAAGTTTCAGATTTTTATTTTTTCCTCGACATAATTTTGAGAATTATCAATTTTCAATAATTTTTTTAATAAAGAAATTGATAGTCTAGAAACTTAAAATAATAGTTACGTTTTCTATTGTATAAGTACTTTATACCTGAAAAAAAAGAACCTTCTAAATTCAGTAGAATAGGCACAGGAGCCAGACAAAAATCACAAAAATTGGCAAATTATCATGAATCTTTAGTGGTTTACCATTCTTTTATGAGATTAACTAATTGGATAATAATAATTTATATCAAAAACACACTTACTGGACAGTAAAACAAAATTAAAATTATTTCAATATTTGTCACAGAAAAAAAGTTCTGGCCCACTATAAGAGAGTAAGAAATTGACACTATTTCAGACTTCTAAGGGGTGCCAAATAAAAGTAAAGCAACAAAAAATTAAAACGGCAACGGATTTTCATATTTGACACCTAAAAGATCATCCTCAATTTTTTTCATTACAATAAAAAATCATGTAGCGCACTTTTAAATTCAATTTTGGTGTTTTCATTTGGATTGACTCATACCTGCAATACAAAAAAATAACTCATTACTCCTTTCAATGGGCTAAAAAGACTCAAAATTATGTTGTTATTTATGTCAAGCCCTTTAACCTACAAGAAAATTTTCATCGGCTGTGAAGAATGTCCTCTGCAGAAATAACTTCTACTAAACTGAAGGGTTTCTAAACTGTTAATATCTGTGATATACTGTTGGTCTATAAATAAGTCTTGTATATCTATGTATGCCTACCTGGATAAACTGTGATTTTATAAATGTATATGTTATCTACTGCTATTGTATAATATTGCAGTTTTTTTCGTGAATAATGATAAAAATTATAACTTCCGTTTCTAACAACTCATTTTTTACGTTGTTAGGCATCAGTGATTGGACGATTTCAATATTCACTGTAATTTGTTATTATTATTATTATTATTATTATTTGAACCAATCGGGTTTTAAATTGGGAGAAAGCGACTATAATAATATTTTAAATTGGTAAAAAGTAAGGTTAACCATTTGACAAATTTTATTTATATATTTTTGAAAATCATTTAATTATCTACTTATTAGGGTAGATAAAGTATAGTTATTCACTCGAGATTATGCGCATTATTCACTCGTATGGCGAGATGCAAACCTTGTAAATAATTGCCTGCATTATCTATCGTATAATATAATATACTATTTTCAGCTCCTATTACGGAATAACACAGTTCTAATATGACTTTTTCGTGTGAAATTACATATATTCCTAAAAGTATTACAGAATTAATTTGGAAATCCAGATGCTCTAATAATATTCATTTTTTAGGCCAAAATCTTGTAAACCGGATCGTCTAAAATTTCGGTTTGACCGAATCCGAACGCGAAAATGAATACTTACGGTTTAAATGCGGCGGTGCATGAAATTAGCGCAGTATTTGAGGTTTCTTTAAAATTATTCAGGTTTAAATAGCTGTAACTAATAAGATGTTTATTTATTTTATAATTAAAAAAAATCAACAAACAAGATATTTGCGGAGCTGTTTCAAAACGCAGCATTTGATCTAAACCAGTTGAAAACATGTTGGCCATGAGATAAATATTTATATTTATACAGTGTGCTTTTCTCTTGTAGAATAAAATTTGTTATATGATAAGAAAAGATTTGAAAAACGCTCGGACACCTAAACTTTAGCTTTTTGTTTCAAATCTATCCTTAAATAACAACACCACTTTTTTAACGAAAATTGATAGTGCACATTTTTTTGAGTAAGATGATACCCTATAAGTAGTGTTTAGTAAACATACAGGGTGGAATTTAATAAAAGATTAAAAAACCAAACAATTTATTTTAAAATTAATTACAAATTTAAAAATAAACTGTTTTTAATCTTATAAGTGTTTAAAATGTCCGCTGTTGACATCCTTAACTTAAGTAATCTACTGTAAAATTGTTCCCGCACTCTGTTTAAAACCTCCAGTTTTATGTTCCTAAATATTCTGTTTCTTAATTCATCTAAATGTGTTTAAAACATCCTGTTTTTTAGATGACCACATATGAAAAAGTCTAAAGGTCTGTTGATCTTGATAGCCATTCTATGAAACTTCTTCTTCCGATCCACCTGTGTTTCAATGGATTTGGAAACAACTCTTCTAAAATTGGGACAACTTGATCTCTTAGCCTTTCCAGATATCTATGTTTAATAATGAAAAAAGAGGGGTTGCTATTTAAGATAAATGTGCATAATGTAGTTGGGGCAAAAATAATTAAAATTATATTTAGATAAGATAAGATTTAAAATAAAAAACTAAAGTTTACGTGTGCGAGCATTTTTAATAATACATTTTTTATATCGAATAACGAATTTTATTTCAGTAGTGAGAACAACACTGTATATTTATATAATTTTAATGGCATACTTTGAAGTTTGAATAATAAGGTATGGCTTTGGCACATTCAATTCAGTTGCCTTTGAAGCATGGTGGCATGATATGATGTCGGCGCTGTAAATGCGTTATAGTGGGTGTCAATTGTGTATTTAAAAATGTTATTTTGTTTGGTTTATTTTCTATTATCATAATTATTCACCAATTAATTATTAACCTTCGGACAGACGCGCCGCTAAGCGTATCGTAAAGCATTAATTAAATACTAAAAAGTGCAACTTTCCGCACAGTTATCTGTACAAAAAGTAGCAACTTTCTGACCGCTTGTAGAAAATAGTATATTTGCCTACCCAGCCATTTATAGGTGTTTTGCAAGGCTAGCCATAGAAACACCTACTTCTTTGCTCATATGAAGACGGTAAAATTTACATTTATCATAGCGTAGAAAGAAAATTTTTTTTTTTTATAAAAATAAATTTTTCACACTTAATAAGACATAAGTAAGTCCTAAAGTAAAATATCAATAAAGGTTTCGTAACGTCTCTCCAGTTATCAAACATTCGTTTTAAAACCATATAAGCGAAAACAAATATTTGACGGTTTTTTGGCCCATTCTGTATATTAAAAAAAAATCTTTACTCTTACAATCTTATAATAAATTAAACAGAATTATTTATGGCTGATTGTTGGGATACAAAAATGAGATGAGAAAATTAAATTAAGTTGCAATATATATATATATATATATATATATATATATATATATATATATATATATATATATATATATATATATATATATGTATAATATTGACATTAGCAAAGGATATCCGGTTATAAATTTAAAGAAGGCGTAGCCAATAAATTCTAATAAAAGGCACTGCTAAAAGCTTTCAAATAATTAAAATTTAACCGTATATTGAAATAATCTGTTTACCTTTTAAAGTCTAGATACTTTGTTGGGTTTATCTTGCCATGTACTATGACCATTACCACATTTTACTCTGTATCCACTTTTCACTAATGAAACATGATATTGGTCCATTTTCCTGTCCATTCAATCGAAGCATACGGCACTGCTTTAACCGAGAGTTAACGAGTGTGAAATCCCGTGGGATGAAATGAATTTAATCTGGTACGAAAATGTTAAAAATTGTTTATGTTTGTTTTAAGATGCATATTCAATGTGGAAAAAAATCAGAAATCGATTTTCAGGTTATAGCACGATAATGACAGGTTTATTGCTTATTTTTAGGATATTACTTAATATCCTCTAAAATGTCAAATCGCACGTTGTTAATAAACAAAAAAAAATGGTTACGTAAAATAAAAGTGGAATATGTTCCAATATTACATTTTAATTTTTCTTCACAAATTTCCTTAATAAAATATTTAAAATAAAAATTAAAAAGACACGTTGGTCAAAACTAAGGTATAGGACAAACAAAAATGCCAACCAAAACTGATAGCATACTCTGGTATTGTACACACAAGTTTAAATGATCTAACAACACTGCCTATTTTAATTTAGGGAGTTTTATGTTAAACTTATAAAGTAGTCTACCAATTGAATTCAAGATTAAGGGTCGATCTTACAAGACAGTTTACATCAATCAAGCTGTTCCAAAAAGTGCATGTTAAGTAGTGATCGTCGTCGTGATTTTGATAACGTGATTTTGGAACGTTATTTTTAAATCAGGTGTTCCGGAACGTTCCTAAATATATCGGAACGATGCAGTGGCGGCTCGTGAGTGTACAGGAGGGTGAGGCTACATAAGGTTAATTTTGTCTAAATACAAATAAATTTCCACGTCACCCGGGAGGTATTATTCTGCGACGCGTTGACCTTTTTTAAAATGGAGGTCATCACCGATAGCCCTACTAAACCATTATAAATAAAAAATAAAGTCTAAAAAACAAAACAAACAAAATATCACATCAAAGACTACTTTTAATTTTAAAACTTAAAAATATATTCTTAAAACAGTTAAAAATAAATAAATTAATCAAAAAATAAAAATAAAACTAAAAAGTCGACCCCTACCTAAGTATTAAAAAATATAAAATACTATTAGCTACTTTTTGTAAATTAAATCTATACTTCTAAGTTTGCAAATTTATCTATTATTTGGTCATAAAATTGTGGGTCTGCAGTGAGATTTAAAAGTAATTCTAAATTTTTAAACCGCGTCTCTAATTAAAGAATTATGCAATCTATTATTTCAAAATATAAAATTTGCTTAATAAAAACTGTTAAATCTACCTTAGTGTGTTCCCCACAATAATTAAATAAGAAATTTTACTAATCGAGACAAAAACTATAAAAGATCAGCCAAAAGTTTTAAATAATTTAATTTAAATCAAAACAAAACGAAACAAAACGTGCTCTACTATAGGACACTGGCCTCCCCACCATAGACGGACACGCGATTATAATGTGATAAAACCAGAAATCAGAACAAACCAAGCTAACTTTATGTCACCTCATCTACGACTGAATTTACGTTGTTTATTCGCGAACTTTAGTTGGTGAGTCATTTTCGCTTTCTAGAGGTAAATGGGAGCTTCCGAGGCTGTGAAAATTTCGCCTCTGTCTAGCGACTTTCAACGATGCACGTTACCTTGACGCGCTTTGCGCCTGGATTTTTATTTACGCTTAGTATTATTGATTGGTTTTTTACTTTTTATTGGGTAGAACTGTTGTAAAAATACACTTGTAATAGGCAAAAATCTAAATACAAAAAGTCGTTCGTTCCTTCATTTTAAGGGTGAGGCGCGGCCTCAGAGGCCTACCCTGACGAGCCGCCACTGGAACGATGTGACAGCGGATCAAATTGAATAGAAACAGAGAATCCGACCATCGAATGAGTGAACGGAACTGTTTAAAGGCGCAGTTACCTCGTTTCGTTTCTTGTTCGACTTGAGCTGAACTTTATCGGTGCATATAACCAATATAACGAGTCGGGTGGAATCGTTCCGCTGGAACGGTGCATAAAAAATTAAGTTTGTTAGGTAGGGTAGATGGAATCCAATATACCTAATATTGTACAATTATTAAACTATAATACCAAAAGTTACTAAGAAGGTTTTTTCTTACTAGAGAATCTTTATTAGAGATATACAAAACATTCAAGGAATCAACAGGTTTTTGTGTATTAAAGGGGTCCCTAGACGTTTAAAAAATATTTTGCTCAATATTACTGCACAAAAAATTGATTATTGTCCCTAGACAATCAGACTATGTAAATAAATATAAATATTGTCAACACAATGTTAACTAAATTGCTTAATACAACATATTGTGCTATAATATTAATAGTGTAGGGACCTCCTTAAACCTTATAGTGTATAGCAAAAGTTACAATATTTAATTTTGGTATTAAATTTGTGATGGTGCGGTCAACAGAACTGAGAGGCGCTAGACCAAATGTAGCCCAGCAACGTCATGTCGTGGATTCCACTCGCATGTATTGTAAAATCATTTACCCTACGTTCCGAAATCACGTGATTTTGGTACGTGATTTTTTAGGAAGGGAACGGTTTGGTACGTTCCGGATTGGGAACCGTTTTTTCATCACTAATGTTAAGTAAAATCACAAGTAACATCCTGGGGCATTGGGCATCTTCACCACATCCGACGTACCCAGTTACTATGATCACACCAAGGTAGGTGCTCTTTTGTTTCTGGGGTTGACTTAAACATTTTATTAAACATGCATCGCGTCATGATTAAACTTCTTTAAATTTACAAAAAAAATCTCGCAGAAAACGTTGCGATTCGAAGGCAGTTCAGTTGAAGTGCTGCGTTGAAAAACCTATTATATTTATTATAATTTGGGAATTATCATTAACAACGTTGACAAGTTTTTTGTCCCAGATTTAAATATTAAGTTTATTAAATTGTTTTTTCTTTATTAATTGTCTTTGTAACTATTAGGATGCCAAGCCAAAACTGTACCACCCTTTTTAAGTGCACTAAATCTGTTAAGTCTGCTACTAGGCGACTAGAACCTATTATGAAGTTCGCTTTTGATCATAAAGAGGACATATCTCAATTGTTAGCATTAGATGCCATGTTTGAGGAAGCTCAAAAAGTTTATGACGGGTCTCAGGACGCTTATGGAAATTTGAAGGATGATTATTCTGACGAAGAACACGATGCTTTAGAGATTTTGGATGAATTATTTTTTAGAATTAAAACTACACATGCAGAACTAAAAAACTTTCAAGTTTAACAACAGCTAAACTCTCTGAAGTCAACGTCAAGTTACCACGAATACAGCTGCCAACGTTTTCTGGTAATATTTTGGAATGGCCTTCTTACATTGAGTAATTTCAATATCTTTTATCTTCCTTACTAAAATAATTGTCAAAAGCTTACCCCTTATTTCCAAAAATTATGCCATTGCTTACAATTTTTTGCAAACTCGCTATGAAAATAAAAGGCTCCTTGCATTAACATATTGGCAAAATCTTTATTATTCTCCAAAAATCAACACTAATTCTCCTGAATCACTAAGGTCTTTAATAAATTGTTTTTCTGAAAATTTGGCTACTCTGAAAAACCTTGCAATTGACTTATGGGACTTTACTATAGTTAATTGGGTCTTACAAAAATTGGACATTAACACAAAGAAAAGTTTTGAGACTGAATGTACTCATCTCGATATCCCTGATTTTAAATCTTTAACAGACTTCATCGTAAAAGAATGTAAAGCTATGGAATCGGTTTCCTTGATTTCTTCAAATGTTATTTCTTCCAGTTCAAAAAAACAACCTGAGTAACCTCTTTTAAAAAATCTGTCAAACTTCAGTACAAATTTTAAAACTTTTGCGACTAAAATCCATGTTCCTTAATGTTTATGTTGCAAAAAGGATCATTTTTTGCATAAGTGCGAGAGCTTTCATAAAAAGGCTATTTCTGATCGCCAAGATTTTGTAAATGTAAGTAATCTTTGTTCCAACTGTCTCGGAAATCATAAATTCGCCGACTGTCTTTCTTGTCAACTTGCCGTGTATGTCAACAGCGACATCACACTTTACTTCATTCTAATACTACTTCCATCATTCAAAATATTCCTAACCAACCTACTACCAGCTCTACGGTTCTTACTACAAATTTATCATACACTGCGTCGACAGTCTAACTTTCTACTGTCATAGTTGCCGTTTGCCATTCTGAGAATATATTTGTTTCTTGTAGGGCCTTAATCGATAGTGCGAGTCAGTCTTCATTTATCATGAATAAATGTCTACAAAGGCTTAATCTTCCGATGACGTTTTAATCCATTTCTATTCAGGGTGTTAATAACATGTCTTCTGCAACTTCTGCTGGTTCGGCTCGAATTTGCCTTTGTCCTGTTCTATCTTCAGAACCCATTCTTCACACTGAAGTTACTGTTCTACCTTCTATTAAGTTGCCATCTACTCAAATAGTGACCAAACGGTTTAACCATCTTAAAAATCTCTCCTTGGCTGACCCTAACTACGCTGTTCCTTGAGATGTTGAATTGTTACTTGGTACTGAACTTTTTCCACTAATTCTTCATGAAGGGCAGAAAAGTGGACCCCCTGGACAGCGGAGTGCAATAAATACTATCTTTGGTTGGATGTTATATGGATTCAATGATTCAATGCTCTGATTCAAATACTACCGTTCATTCGTATTTTATAAATGAATTTTTAGAACTGATTAATACCTTGAAAAAATTCTGGGAACTGGAAAAGGTTCCAGAAAAATCTTATGTATCACCTGAGGATATTTTGTGTGAAAATATATTTTCAGAAACTGTATCGCGTCTACCTACTGGCAGATATGTTGTAGCTCTACCATTGTGAGTTTCCTATTTTCTTAGGTGATTTCTAAAAAATCCTGGTTCCTGTGAACAATATTGTAGTTTTCTTCAAGATTATCTTCATACTGGTCATATGTACAATTGTCTTTCATTTCAAAAGTACTTTCAAAATTCCTATTTTATTCCTCACCATTATGTAAAAAAATTTGGTAGTTCTACTACTCCTATCCGAGTTGTCCTGTAAATGATTATTTTAGAGTTGTCCTGTAAATGATTATTTTACATATACTGTTAAGGATATTAAAACTTATTATACAAAAAGATCCATTTTAAGTGAGATTGCGAGAATCTTTGATCCCCTTGGTCTACTCAGTCCAGTTACTTTTTTTGCTAAACATCTAATTCTTGGTATCGATTGGAATATTACTCCTCCTGATAGTATTTGTTCAATTTGGTCTAGATATTTAAGTTGAAATGCCCTGCCTTAGTAACCTTCAATTGCCCAGACACATTTTATTTTCTGATAGCATTTATTGTGAATTACATGGATTCTCTGATGCCAGTGAAATTGGTATGGCATGTGCTATTTATCTTCGCAGCATCAACTCTTCTGGGGAGGTAAAAACATCCTTGATGTGGGAAATCCCGTGTAACTACTTTAAGTAAAATATCCATTCCCAGGGCAGAATTATGAGCTGCGCTTTTGTTGGCAAATCTAATGGAATTTGTACTGACACATTCAAAACCATTCTTACACCAAATAAAATATTTGCCTGGACAGATTCTACGGTCGCTCTTGCTTGGATTAAATCTTCCCCTCATCTCTGGAAAACGTTCATAAGTAATAGAGTATCTCTAATTCAAGAAAAGATTTCCCCACAATTCTGGCGTCACATTCCAGGTTCTCAAATTCCCGCTGATTGTGCATCACTTGGATTATTTCCTAAGGAACTTCTGTCACATTCCTTATGGTGGGCAGGACCGCCTTGGTTACAGATGGTGTGACAACTGGCCAAATCTACTTTCTAAACCTTTATCTGACACTGAGCTTAAACGTAACGTTCAATGTTATGTTGCTGTCGAAAGACCCCATTTTATGGAGCAGCTTTTTACTAAATTCTCTTCACTTCGTAAAATCCAAGGAATTGTTGCTTACGTGTTCAGATTCAAAAATAATCTTAAACCCAAACGTGATACACAACTTGTCAAGATATGTTCAATCTGTGGTTTTATCACCAGATATCTGTTCCTTAAAATCACATAAACCTTGCTCCAAACTATTGCGTAAGCTTTCTCTATTCTTTGATTCAGATGGTGTTCTCAGGGTGGGTTAGAATTCGATAGTAAAAATCCGATTTTACTTCCTAGGGACCATGCGCTTACTATACTTATTATTAATCACTTTCATTAAAAAAATCTTCATCCAGGCCCTTCTACATTAAAATTCTTAATCAGCAAACAGTTTTGGATTCTATCAGCTAGGCGAGCCATTGGAACTTATTAAAAGTTATCTTAAAGACAGGATGCAATTTACGGCCATTGACAATTATACCAGCGCACCCAGACATATAAAATTTGGTGTACCACAAGGAACGGTGTTGGGCCCACTGTTGTTTTTAGTATATATCAACAGTTTGCTGTCAATGAATAAAAGTTTGGATGATACCGTAGTACTGCTTCAAGCAGATAGTTGTCAAAACATAAAGTGTATTGCTGAAAACGAATTCAAAAAAATTAAAAAATGGATGGAGTTTAATTTGCTAACGATTAATTATAAAAAAACTTTTATATCATTCATACTCGAATCATACTCGAATCATTTACCCAAGTGAAATTCAAGAAACAACTTCAATAAAATATTTGGGTATAACCATAGATCGCCATTTTAAGTGGGATCCACATATTAACAATGTTGTAAAATAAATAAGTATTTTACGACTTCTTAGGGAAATAAAATTTTGGAACAATTGTTCCATCTTTAAAGACAACTAATGTCCATTTATTTTTCTCTTATACAGTTTCATATTTCTTATGGAATATTAGGATGAGGTGGAGCAAATGATTGTTATTTAAAAAATTTAAACATAATTCAAAAGTGGGTATTAAGAATTATATTTGACAAATAATAATAATAAATTTTTTTCAAGCGATCAGCTTTTTCACATAAGTAAAGTCTTTGATGTTAGGCAAATGTAATTTAAATGTTTCTAGCAACGATTAAAATATACAAACATCCCAACATATATATTCAACGAGAAATAAAAACTTTACTTGTATTAAGCCAGTTGCTTTAAAAAGTATTGGTCAAAGAAATTATACTTACCTTGCTCCTAGACTTTATAACTATATTCCGCAAAATTTGAAAGACATAACATTAAGTAAAATTTAAAAAAAAATTAAAAAACTGGATGTTGACTTCCCCTATAGAAAAGTCATAAATGATTTTATAAATCAAAATAATTTATCTTAATGGTGTGTATTTTTCGATTATTTAAAAACCCGAATGACAAAAAATTTTGAAAAAAATCATATAAACATATTTTTTGACGCTCTTTACATAAAATAAAAATAAAAAAGTTCTGTTCAAAAATTCTCAAAATAGAAAATTTTATTTTTTTTTCACAACTGTAACCAGAGTTTATTTTACATGCTAAACTATTTTTTTTTATAACAAATTTTACGCTATAAAAAATACATTTTGTATAAACAATGTATTTACATTGTTACCTTCTTCGGATAAGAATAAACCTTAAATAATAATAATTATTTCATTATTCATGCTAAAGACTCAGCGTTCCTAAGACTTTCACAAAGCTTCCGGAATTTAATTAGCCAAGTTTCTAGGGAGTTGATTTCGACAAGCCAAAGCCAAAGTATGTCATACTTTAGCAAAAGCTTAGATCTATGTATTATACATATAAGCTGTAATAAATAATACAATGTAATGTATAACACTGATTTTACTATCGTAAAGTTTTAAAATGTACGTAAGCATGATACAAGGTAAGTAAAATGTATGATGTAGAGAACAAAGCGTCTTAGATTGAAACAGTTTTAATCAGAGCTTACTTCATTGTTTTCCCGCGGTAAAAATTTAAAAGTTCTTTTAAAAGGTTAACAGTGCCGTATATAGAAATAAAACTTACAGGTGCAAAAAATGATTTTTCTAATTTTTCTTGTTTTTAAAGCTAATTTTGGTATATTTTGAACAAAAAAAAATATTTTACACTCAATAAATATATCAGAAATTCACATGAGACATTTTATTCTTGAAGATAAGGCTTTGAAAAAATGTTTTCAATATCTCTTCCCGATATTACCGATCTTTTTTTCTAAAAAAAGTTGAATGAGGTTAATTTTGTTAAATAAAAGTTTTAAAATCATACAATAAAAATTAAAATTTCATATTTTTTTTTAGATTTTAATACATTAAACTGTTTATGAAGGGTGTTCCAACAAGAGCGCAGGATTTAAATTTGCCGCCATTCTGTTAATACGAGTTATACGGTGATTTTTTTCGACAGTAACTGTTGTCACGTATAGACCACGCGATTTAAGAACATGGAAAAGTATTTAAACACACAAAAATGGTGAAAGTTTTGCGAAAACAGTTCGTCAAGTTTTCGGTCGAAATTATGCGCCATATGAATCGTCAGTAAGGGCGTTTAATTACAAAGACCAAATTTACTCCGATTGATCAGAAGACCATTGTTTGTTGTCTTCCTTGTCACTCGAAAATATAGCCACAGTAAGGTAATCTGTTGCCGAAAATCCAGGAACTTCCATTCGGCATCTTGGTCAAGAATTAAATATTGTTAACGGAGTTTTTGTGGCCCAAATTGGATGTAATTGATTTGGAGGACATATTTTTCCAACAAGACGGTGGGACCTGCCACACAGCACGTGAAACAATGGAATTACTGCAGATAAGTTTCCAGGCCATGATATTTCTCGATTTGGTTATCAACATTGTCCACCAAGATCGTGCGATCTAAGTGAAGGAAAAGATGTATGCGAATAAGCCTTAAACAGTTGAACATCTTAAAGAGGAAATACGGCGCGTTATTGGTGAAATACAGCCACATTTATGCGAAAACGTTATTCAAAATTTCAACAAAAGAATAGCCCCGTGCCAGAGGTTTCGTGGTGGCTATTTGCCTGATGTTGTATTTCACGTTTAATCGGAACTATTTTTCTTTATGTTGATATACAAATGTTGGCTTAATTAAAAAAATAAATGTGTTTTTCTTTAAAATTAAATCCCGCGCTCTTGTTGGGACACCCTTTACCTTTTGGACTACGCACCATACAGGAGTATTTTTGTAGGAAATTTAATTTCCTATAAATTGTTTCCTGACATTTTTTTTGTTACTTTAACTGTTTTGTTGATAAGAACGAAAATATAACAATTTTTGAGAAAATTGGGCTTTCGAGGTCGACACCGATGAGACGGATTCAAGTACAAAAAATGTTAGTGGGCACTTTCAAAGAGTCACTAATATACTACAAATTTTGACTAATCGCAATAAAATACCATGAAATCAAACGGAGCTATATTAATTTAAACTAAAAAAATCATAATTTACATGTTATTTAAATGGGAAATATAAATCGATGGAAAGGAACCACTTAAAATTAAAATTAAGGGCTCAAATTTTCAGGAATTTTTTTTTTCGATAAAAGGAACAAAATTGTTATGTGTAAGGGAATAAAAATATGTTTTAAATGGAGGACCCTAATACATAATTGATTTACATATATGTATATATATATATATATATATATATATATATATATATATATATATATATATATATATATATATATATATATATATATATATATATATATATATATATATATATATATATATATATATATATATATATATATATATATATATATATATATATATATATATATATATATATATATATATATATATATATATATATATATATATATATATATATATATATATATATATATATATATATATATATATATATATATATATATATATATATATATTAGGGTGATTCATTTCCGCAAAGTTTTTGTTTTCTTCGGTGCTCAAGCAAAATATTAATCTGCATATAGAAAAAAAAATTCTCAACAAGTTTGAGCTCTTAATATCAATTTTAAGTACTTGCAGTTTAAATTTAAAGTTTTCCCATTTAAAATGCATGTAAAAAAAAGCAATTTTAAAGAGCGTGAAATTCCCCATAAGGTGTATTAAACCGATTTGCAATATTGTCAAAGGTGGGTAAGCATTAGAAATTTGAAAAAAAAAACCATTTTTTTTACATGCATTTTAAATGGGAAAACTTTAAATTTAAACTGCAAGTACTTAAAATTGATATTAAGAGCTCTACCTTGGTGAAATTTTTTTTTTCTATAGGTAGATTAATATTTTGCTTGAGCACCGAAAAAAAACAAAAACTTTGCGGAAATGAATCACCCTAATATATATATATATATACGGCATCAACAGAAAAAACTATATTAAGTTGAGTAACTCTAGTCTACAACTTAATATAGTTTTTTCCTGTAGGAATGTGGATTATTACTTTTACTATACACGAAAGTTGTTCACTGGTTGCCTATCGTTTCATGTCTGAGTTACTGTAATCTTCCACCAAATAGAGCTTGAAAAAATCTGTTGATGCCATATAGTAAGTCAAAACCCACGTTTTTTGAGTTACTATAGTCTTCGTTGCATGGGTCGATATATAGAATTTGTTATACAAAAAGTACCGAGCCAATTAATTATACTTTTTTTGACATTTTTTAAAAACTTTTTTCATATTTAAACCGCCAAGGAGAATATAAATGTAAAATTATAATTTGTTTTGTTGCAAAAAATAAATGTTCATATTTTAGAAAAAACAACACGAATATCATAAATAAGGAAAAACTCAATTTAATATTAAAAAAAATAAGGCGCGCCTAGGCGTCTTAATTAAAAATGGGAAATATAAATAAAGACGAAAATTTCAAACGGATCAATATTAAATATAAATTTTATAAAGCCTTACTTATTCTGAACTTGATAGAACGGTAAAATTTTTTGTTGTTTTAAATAATTTTATCTACTCCTACATTGACATCCTGTGACTTTATAGCGTTTCAGTCAGGGGCTGAAGTTAACAACAGTGGCTTTTGGGCATTTTAGTCACGGGCTGAAGTTAGCTTTATTATAAATTGGGGAAAAAGTGACAGTTGACAGATGTCAAAATTTTAACAAATAAAATTGGCTTTAAATTCTGTTTTGGGTTTGTCGTAGATAAAGTATAGTATGCAACTCGTATATAAACTTCTCTAGACACTCGTTTTTATTAAACACTCGCTCGCAAGTTCGCTCTTGCTTAATTAAACTCTTAACTAAAATGGCGTTTATAAAAGTTGATACATAATATACTATAATATCATAATTGTTATAAATATTTTAAAACTGTTTTAACACGTTGACTGCCTATACAAATTTTAGAACCCTTTCTAAGAGCCGGCAAATTTAACGCCAAATAATCTACATGGGTATTATATTTTTTTACCTTACGTCAAAAATGTATGTATTTATTTGTCTAGGAGAAAACGATGCGTCGGGAAATAACAAAAAGTTTTCCTTTAAAGGCCGAAGCGATACTGATCACGGTGCTGTTCTGAGAGGTGATTTTTGGACTTTCTGTGAAACCTAATTTTTTTTTATATTCTTGTTAATTAGGTCATAACTAAAATTTTAAGAGCAAAATAAAAAAAATTTGACGGTTTGAATTGTTTTAATTGGCTGTTTATTAAAAATATTATGCACTCTTTCAATTATCCAATTAAAACTAGCGATTTAATTTAAATATTTAATATTTGCATAACTAAAAAAAAGGTTTTTACAATTTTTTTTATAAATTTTACTGTTTTGTTGCAATAAACGTTCAAACTTTTAATCTAATCTTTGACGTATACATTTATGTTCCCTTAATTAATATATCCTTAAAAGTTGCCATGAAACTTAGATCTATTAAAAATTTATTTGACGTTTGAATTATCATTTTCAGTATACGTATTCTATAATTTTTGTTTAGTTTTTTAATAGTTATTAACGATATAAGTGGGATAAGAGCTTTATTAACGTACGCATGCGAAAGTACGTTAATAAAGCGTTATCACACGTATATTGTACAAATTTTTATCTACGCCTCTAAATGAAAAAATAAACGGTAATTATTTTTGTCTAAGACCTAATTTAGGGTTATTTTGACATTTTGACTTTTTTATTTAATTGGTTAAAAACAGAGAAAAACGCGTGCGTTAATGAACTTCTTATCTCACTCAAAATGAGTGAGATAAGAAGTTCTTATCTTACTGGCGTAGATAAAGTGTTTTTTATAAACAAAAATGAAAAATTGTAGTAAAAGTTACGAAGAAATTCATGAAATTTAACTAAGGACCGGTTTATTCATCTTTAGTAAAGTTTATCGGGCCGATAACTTTCATGTCTTGGCAATATCTAGTATCCAAAGAAATTATTCGTCAAATAAATCAAAAATGAATAAATCGGCCCTAAATAAAATTTGGCACCCTTAGAATTATTGTTTAATAAATGTATACTATACATTTAACCTTGAATTAAAACTTTAAACGTGTATTACAACAAAACAGTAAAAGATATAAAAATGTATAGACCTTTTTTTAGGAAATTAACTAATCTTTAATCTGATTTAAAAAATTATGATAATATTTAAATAAAATCGCAAGTTTTAGTTGGAGAATTGAAAGTGTGCATACATATTTTTAATAAACATCCAATTAAAACAAAATTAACCGTCAAATTTTTTTTATTTTGCTCTTAAAATTTTAGTTATGACCTAATTAACAAGAATATAAAAAAAATTAGGTTTCACAGAAAGTCCAAAAATCACCTCTCAGAACAGCACCGTGTGATAGTATCAGTCTGATACACACATGTTGATACAGTAAAGTTACAGTATAGAAAATAGACTTACACACAGTTCAGCAAGTGACTTTTCGCGGTTTTTAAACGTATGGGGGAAAGAAAAATGCGTCTCTCTTAACGCATACCATACATACATGATTTCGGATCGTTTCGGATCTGTCAAGGCCATTTAATATACACAATTTCATTTATAAATAGAGGGACTGTATTCTCGTCCGCCATGTTAAAGTCATATAATTAGAAAAATTAATTTGTTTCTAAGGAGCTGAATTTTCTCCATTATTTTGACTCAATTTTTTGAGAAAAGTTCAACAAATATTTTTGATCAATATAGATTAGGACGACTTTTTTATTAAAAAATAATGAAATTACCACTTAATACATGTAAAAATGATGGTACATTGGTTGTTATATACAACGATCAATGTGCTATATATAGCACCCTAACAAATTACATTTTCTTGGCGTAAGTTTAAAAAAAACCCGGCGCCAGCTTCACATACCTAGGATGGCCTTTAACTATATCATCCAACGCTTTAACAGTGGATAAAGAAGACTCCAGGGTTCAGTTAAATGAATTAAAATATAAAGTTTATTTAATGCACATATGTGTATTAAAACAAATTTGCTGATAAATAAATATTAAATAAATATAGAATAAAAATAATTACTAATGAAAGTAAAAAGAATAAATTAACAACGCTAAGAATTCTTAAGTATGAGAAATAAATAAAGGCGAAGAATTTCAACGGTTTTTTTTTTGCAGTTAGAAAGGACAAGTTTTGTACCTAATCAGCAGTGCAAGCCTAAGCAAAAGCCGAGGGGTAAACAACTTTAAAATCAGCAAGACCAACGTTCAACGTTAGGTGGACGTTGTGTCCTGATTTTTTTCCTTATCAGTCGTTATCAAAGATTTTTTGTTATTGATAACAAAAAAGTCTTATCAATAAGTAATTTCTCTTAGCGACGCGTTGCGCATGACTACCCATGTGATTGTTATCCTTGGCGGTTAATTCGTAGGCGATTTTTAATTTAAAAAAATCAGTGGTTTACCCCTCGGCAAAAGCTAAACAGGTATATGACGTAATGCTGTTCTAATTAGAACAGAAAAAAAGCAGTACGGGAATAAATCGGGTCACTTAAGGAATGGACTTGTATCTAATTTAAATTATTTCAGTGCGGGCTTTTTAAAAATCGCTTACGAATTAACGGCTAAGGATAACAATAACAAGGGTAGTCATGCACAACGCGTCGCTAAGAGAAATTTCTTATTGATAAGCACTGATTAAGCAAGTTTTCCTTATTGATAACGATTAACGTCCTCTAACATTGAATGTTGGTCTCTAAGATTTTAAAGTGATTTAGCCCTCGGATACTACAAATATTATATAATAACTATTATAAGACATTCTTGTATCTATAATCTATTACACAACTCGAATGATGGTTTACGACAATTGTCAGAAGATAAACGGAAATGTCTTAAAATTAATCTAAAATGATAATCATAATATGATATTATGGTATACACCACTTTACATTTATCAGATTCAGACAACACGGTGTTAGTGCTAATTAATTTATCAATATTTGACAGTTAAGTCAAATTACACTATGATAGTTTTAGAAACTTTTTTCCTTACATTGAAGACTCCAGCTTGGTTTAACTAATTTTGGGCCGCTGATTTCAAAACTGTCATTCGTTTTTCTCTAGGACGTCTAGGACTTAAAATAATTTCGTAATAAAATGCTCTGCTCAATCACCTCAAAATGTAAGTTTTTTGTTAGTATTTTAATTATTTATTACATTATTTTGGCTTAAATTTATTTTGAATGTACATTAAATTTTGTGGGCTTAATTTGGATAAAAAATACCTAACGTTTACTTTGTTGCCCTTTCAATTCAATAATTAAAATAAGCGACAAATAATGGTTGTTTTTTTACATAAAATACATTAAAATTTTAGTTTTAGTATCTAAAATGTCATATTGTTAAGATAAATATGATCTATTTGCCGTATACCAATTACTTCATGAAGTAATTGGTATACGGCAAATAGATCATACCGATGACTTTGTATGGAGTCCCTGTATGTTTTTGCCAAAAAACTTCAAAAATATACTGAACGTCCAAAATAGATTTAAGGCAAAATAATTTAATAAATAATCAAAAAATTAACAAAAAACTTACATTTTAAGATAATTGGACAGAGCATTTTGTTACGCAATTATTTCGAATCTTAGACGTCCTGGAGCAAAACGAGTGGCATTTTTGAAATCAGCAGCCCAAAATTATGTAATATAGGTGGGCATACTCAATGTTAGTATTTCGAACTATCATAGTGTTATTAATTAACTCCGTACAGAAATAAAGCTTAAATGTCAACAACTGGCATGTCCCAACCCAACCTAAAAATAATGTGAAAGAATCATAATAAATTATTTAATTAAATGCTTGAAGAAAATAGTATATTAAACTCCGCGGCGAAAGCTTACTAATTGATGGTATTTGCTTTCTCCGCCTGATCTATGATGTACTATTTTTTCAAGCATTTATTTAAATACTTTCTTAAGATTCTGTCACATCATTTTTAGGTTAGGTTCAATTGAAATGATGAAATTTTAGCTTCACTTATCCACGGAGTTTAATAATAATTTAACTTTTGAACTGATAGTATTATTATTAAGTCTTTCTATATAGACTTGTAAGTCTTATAATATAAAAATTATAGTACGCTTAAAAAAATAGGTATTTCTTTATGTAAAACCCGCACAATCTACTGGCACGGCTATCGCCTCGGAAGTAAAATTTATGCTCCGCCTGGTCTATAATCTACTATAATTTTTATTTTTTTAAGCGTATAATAATTTTCTTTTAAAACACGGCGGAGAAAACTTATGAATTGCCTTGCACATAATTTACTGCTACGACTGGGCATTGAAATGTATGCCCGGCTATAATATGAGCTTTCTCCGCCCGGTATTTAATATATTTTACTAAAGCATATTTTTATTGATATGGCTTTATAATTATAAGATTTAAAAACTAATCATCAAATATCTATTTCGTAATTTTATTACGAAGTCTATTTTTAACTTTTTAACCCATATATTATAAATTGAAAAAAAAATTAACACCTAGTTAAAGTAAAATGATTTTGTTCTATTATAAAAAATCTTTTACTTACCTATGGTATTTTTAGTCAATTAATTAATATACCCATACCTATATACCTATACCTTTTCGATCACCTTCCTGTTTCCTTTTTTTTGACCACAAACACATAATATTTAACACTAAAAAGGAGTTCAATCTACACCAGGTAAAATTTATTTTAATACTGTGTGAAAGTTAAATTAACACTATTTTAGTATTTGAATTTACACCGGACCTAAATCCATTAGATTTTTTCTTGTGGGGTTATTTAAATACTCTAGTCTATGCCAATCCAATAGAAAATCGATAAAACCTATTGAAAATGATTAATTTTTATTGTCGCGAAATAAGTATTAATGTTCACATTGTTCAGGCATTGTTGAGGGTCCAACAATCTTCAATTCTTAGAGCTAGGGAATGCATAAGAGTAGAAGGAGCTCATGTTGAACCGACATACAAAATTATTTAATAAAAACCCTATTGTACAAAAACATTTTTTTTTTTCGAAAACAGTTCATTTTATCGATGTCGATCAAGAGTACCTTTTTTAGGTTAAGGTTTAAGCTGACCAAAAATATTCTTGTTGTGCCTTTATCGTACAGGGTGTTAAAAAATAGCATTACCCTGTTAGAGCTAGTCCGTCCCTGGCAAACTAAATTAGCCGAATGTGATTTATAGTGCCTACATATTTTACTAAAGCATATTTTTATTGATATGGCTTTATAATTATAAGATTTAAAAACTAATCATCAAATATCTATTTCGTAATTTTATTACGAAGTCTATTTTTAACTTTTTAACCCATATATTATAAATTGAAAAAAATTAACACCTAGTTAAAGTAAAATGATTTTGTTCTATTATAAAAAATCTTTTACTTACCTATGGTATTTTTAGTCAATTAATTAATATACCCATACCTATATACCTATACCTTTTCGATCACATTCCTGTTTCCTTTTTTTTCCTTTTTTTTGAGTAGTATGATTTAATTTGACCACAAACACATAATATTTAACACTGAAAAGGAGTTCAATTTACACCAGGTAAAATTTATTTTAAAACTGTGTGAAAGTTAAATTAACACTATTTTAGTATTTGAATTTACACCGGACCTAAATCCATTAGATTTTTTCTTGTGGGGTTATTTAAATACTCTAGTCTATGCCAATCCAATAGAAAATCGATAAAACCTATTGAAAATGATTAATTTTTATTGTCGCGAAATAAGTATTAATGTTCACATTGTTCAGGCATTGTTGAGGGTCCAACAATCTTCAATTCTTAGAGCTAGGGAATGCATAAGAGTAGAAGGAGCTCATGTTGAACCGACATACAAAATTATTTAATAAAAACCCTATTGTACAAAAACATTTTTTTTTTTTTTTCGAAAACAGTTCATTTTATCGATGTCGATCAAGAGTACCTTTTTTAGGTTAAGGTTTAAGCTGACCAAAAATATTCTTGTTGTGCCTTTATCGTACAGGGTGTTAAAAAATAGCATTACCCTGTTAGAGCTAGTCCGTCCCTGGCAAACTAAATTAGCCGAATGTGATTTAAAAAGCTCATTTTAAGGAAACTTCCCTAGTAACAAACATATTAAAAAATTATTAAATTCCACCTAGCACTTTAAAAGTTTTTTAAAAACAAACGATTTTCAGGGGCGTCCGTTATGGGCTTGTATCTCCGTAGGGGGGGCCGTTGGAAAAAAATTTATAGGGACTTGTCATATTATTTTTGTGTTCTATTTGAATCCGGGAGATTGCCCACATATTCTGGGTCACCCTGTATACAGTATATAATCTAACCTTATATAAACTTTAATAATTGGTAGCCGGTGGGTATTTGTGGAGCTATCTATACTTCGACGAAAGTCACCCAAATTGAGGGATGTTTGGGTTTTCTGTGTCGGATAAATTATTTGGCTCCAGCGGCATACAAATGTAGCCTATGTTTGTTTAGGCTACATGGCAAATGCGCGTTAACGGTTCGAAATTTATTGTCTCGTTTGGGTTCACAATTACAGTTCGGAAATTTGTTTATTTAATGTTTATACAATTTTTATTGCTATTTTTATATAGGAATCTCGCCTTTTAGTTAATTTTTCTATTTCTGTTATTATCTATGAATAAAAACCTTTGTAAATAAATAAATTAAGCGATTATTTAGCCTTGAAACAAAACTATTAATATGTCAAAAGGTTCAAAAAATACCACAATGTTATATTACAATTATATTTTCCTTTAATAGTATATTATGTATCAATTTTGATAAACGCCATTTTATACACGAATTTAATTTAGGCACGAGCGGGCTTGCGAGCGAGTGCTTAAATTAATGAGTGTATAGAAAAGTTTATAAACGAGGTACATACTATGCTTTTTCTACGACAAATACTTATTATTATCTTAAAATGATTTAAATCAAAAATTTTTATAGAGCGCCATCTATGAAACAATAGGGGAATATGTGTGTCACCGTCAAATGTAATTTTTTTTTATTTTATAAACACAGATTATAAAGGTTATAAATCGAAATGTATTTCTTGAAAATTGAGTTTTTCACAGTGAAAGTAAAAAAAAATGTTTTATGAGCACTTTACAGTGGAGTCCATGCCCGAATTTAAGTTATAGTTTATTGCCGGCGAAATTAAAAGGTCAGTATAATGTTCATATAAACTTTTCAAATATTGGCGTTGAGAAACTATTTAATACTTTTGTATTTTTGTATTGAGATAATAAAATAATTTTCACATTTAGTATTATTTTACAAGAAAGGCACTTTATTTTAACGATTGTGTGACATTTGACAATTGTCAACTAAATTAAAACTAACTTCAGCCCGTGACTAAAAACCTGTTGCTAACTTCAGCCCGTGACTAAAGCGCCATAAAGCCACAACTTGTCAATGTGTATTTAAAAGGTCACTTAGTGTCATGGAAACATGAACGATAAAAGGCGTTTTAAAGGTGGGAGTAGAAAAAGTAATTTTTATTAATATGCCTTAAAAGCCAAACATAAATACATAATGTATATTTTTTACAGGGGTTTTAGACCAAACCTTAATTATGTCTTGATCTGGTAAAGTGACACTAAGCAACCTTTTAAATACACATTGAAAAGTTGTGGCTTTATGGCGTTTTAGTCACGGGCTGAAGTTAGTATTAATTTAGTTGACATATATAAAATACTTTTTACTTAAATAAAGACATTTTATTATTATTATTATTATGTTATTAACATTTTTTAAACGTTTTTCTTAATTGCTTTTTTAACGGGTTTTTTTATTCCCAAGTTAATTTGACATTCTTTTAAATATTCATAAGTAATATCATATATGTACCTACATATTTATTATGTAGTAGTTTATTATTGTGTGACATTTGACAATTGTCAACTAAATTAAAACTAACTTCAGCCCGTGACTAAAAACCTGTTGCTAACTTCAGCCCGTGACTAAAGCGCCATAAAGCCACAACTTGTCAATGTGTATTTAAAAGGTCACTTAGTGTCATGGAAACATAAACGATAAAAGGCTTTTTAAAGGTGGGAGTAGAAAAAGTAATTTTTATTAATATGCCTCAAAAGCCAAACATAAATACATAATGTATATTTTTTACAGGGGTTTTAGACCAAACCTTAATTATGTCTTGATCTGGTAAAGTGACACTAAGCAACCTTTTAAATACACATTGAAAAGTTGTGGCTTTATGGCGTTTTAGTCACGGGCTGAAGTTAGTATTAATTTAGTTGACATATATAAAATACTTTTTACTTAAATAAAGACATTTTATTATTATTATTATTATGTTATTAACATTTTTTAAACGTTTTTCTTAATTGCTTTTTTAACGGGTTTTTTTATTCCCAAGTTAATTTGACATTCTTTTAAATATTCATAAGTAATATCATATATGTACCTACATATTTATTATGTATGCATGTATAATAGGTAGTACCTATGTTTTGTAAGCTATGTGTATGCAGAATAACTGTTACTCATGAAATAGTCTTGTCAAATGCATAAGGGCATCTAATTTTTCCGAAAAAAATCGAAAAAACACGTTGCTAAGTAATATTTTAACAAGAAGCATGAGTGCCAGTGGCAACAAAAATCCGAGTCGAAGACGAGGATTTTTGCACCTGCACGAATGCATTTTGTTAAAAAATATTACTTAGCATTGTGTTTTTTCGATTTTTTTCACAGGAAAAATTAGATGCCCGAATAGTATTTGACAAGACTATTTCATGAGTAACAGTTATTCTGCATACACATAGCTTACAAAACATAGGTACTACCTATTATACATGCATACATAATAAATATGTAGGTACAAATTTAAAAACTGAAAAATAGGTAGGGGAGAGTGGGGAGGGTCTGGACACTGGGAGTAGGGTTGCCACCCGTCCTCCTTTGTGGAGGACAGTCCTCTTTTGATAAGATCATGTCCTTCGTCCTCCTTTAAATGAAATATGTCCTCCTTTCTATGTATTTTATTGTGCTCTGTCAAAAATATTTTTCTCGATAAACCAATAAAATAACAGGTTTGCAAACAATAAAAAATTATGTTGGCCGATATTTGCGCAGCGCGAACTCCTCCTAACTTAAGAGGAGTCCGCGCTGCGCAAATAACGCATTTTAAAAACCACTACTTAAGATTCCTAAGTACTTACTAACGCCATTTGCAATAGCAGACGGTTGCTTGTTGCGTTGTCACATTATTGATTTATTTTACTGTAATCTGTTGTTTTCTTGAGCCTGCCTTGCTTATTTTATATAATCATGAATCACAACATTGAATCCGCAGATTCGGTGTTTCATAGATTTATAAATTGTAATGGTTAAATCATAAAAGGTTATTTTTAATTTAAAGTAATGTATAATGTAGGTATAGGTAATGTTTAGAGAATCGGCGCCAAAAAATATATTTAAGATTTAACTGACATATTATAATATATTTATTAAATAAATTATAATATGTCAGTTAAATCTTAAATATATTTTTTGGCGCCGATTCTCTAAACATTACCTATACCTACATTATACATTACTTTAAATTAGTCAGATAAAAATAACATAGTAAATATTATTTACTATGTTATTTTTATCTGACTGCAATGCTGTTTTGTTTTTGTTATAAAAATGTATTTATTTAGGTAGGTATAATAGTTATTAGTTTAATGTTCCAGTTAATAAAGTTAATATTGGAAGGAATTGGTCCTTGATCATTTTTGTTGAACTTGATTTGATTTTGATAATGCGCTCTTTTTTTCTGTCAAAAATATTTTTCTCAATAAACCAATAAAATAACAGGTTTGCAAACAATAAAAAATGATGATGGTCGTTATTTGCGCAGCGCGAACTCCTTCTAACTTAAGAGGAGTTCGCGCTGCGCAAATAACGCATTTTAAAAACCACTACTTAAGATTCTTAAGTACTTACTAACGCCATTTGCAATAGCAGACGGTTACTTGTTGCGTTGTCACATTATTGATTTATTTTACTGTAATCTGTGTTGTTTTCTTGAGCCTGCCTTGCTTATTTTATATAATCATGAATCACAACATTGAATCCGCAGATTCGGTGTTTCATAGATTTATAAATTGTAATGGTTAAATTATAAAAAGTTATTTTTAATTCAAAGTAATGCATAATGTAGGTATAGGTAATGTTTAGAGAATCGGCGCCAAAAAAATATATTTAAGATTTAACTGACATATATATATTATAATATATTTACTATGTTATTTTTATCTGAATGCAATGCTGTTTTGTTTTTGTTATAAAAATGTATTTATTTAGGTAGGTATAATAGTTATTAGTTTAATGTTCCAGTTAATAAAGTTAATATTGGAAGGAATTGGTCCTTGGTCATTTTTGTTGAACTTGATTTGATTTTGATAATGCCCCCTTTTTTTGGAAAAATTTTCGTAGCGGGCTTTTTTATGTCCTCCAACCCCAAGCTTAAAAGGTGGCAACCCTAACTGGGAGACAATGGACAATGGACAAATTTCGCGGTTCCAGTAAAAATTTTAGGCTGGTTCTACTATTACAGATCGTCAAGTTGGTAAGGTATCAAATAGTGGTAGTGAAATAAGTTTGAGTTTAGCTGTAAAAGAGGTAAGTGGAAAAGTTTATTTTCGAGTTATTTCATGTAATATTTTACTTTCCCCTTGTAAGCTTTTCTGTCCAGACTGTTGTAGATAAATAATTTAAAGTTACTACATATTAAAGCATGTATAAAGCATGGAACTTTTGTTATATCCTTACTTTATTCCGTTGCTATATTTTGAAATTATAAACATTTTTTTTGTTCCACATCATGTAGGGAGAGTTTGGACACACTGTCTATTGTCTTCCTCTATTGACCAAACATCGTCCCAGCACTTCGTTAGCAGAATATTGCAAAAATTAAACCGAGGATATACAGTCAAATTCCTTAAAAGGCAGTTTTCATCATACAGATTTAAAGAAACAGATGAAGATGAAGCCTTGGTGGATTTTAAGAACGTGGTATTCGTTCTTCCCACCCACTGTCGGAGTTCGATTTCATAACATGATTAACTTTAATTTTGATTTGTCGCAATTTAGTATTGTTTAAGTTTTGCCCTGATTTTTTCAATAAAATTCCTAAATTTATAATATTTTTATAGTTTCCAAATGCACCCCGTACGCTATCCAGAATCTCCCCGTATGTGGGGTGACTTTGGACAGATGACCGAAAATTTTCAAAAATTCGTAGCAAACCCATCTTACGGTTTAAAGTGCACATATTTATCTCTTAGCGTTTTCAGAAGTCAACACTATTACCTGAAACTTTGAAATTAAAAATACATTTTTAAGAGGCCCAGGCAAAAAAATCTAAAAATTGTCCAATGTCTACCCACTCTCCCCTAATTTATTTAATTACTAAATACTAAAAACTTATGGTACAATTAAAATATTAATTGAAATTTTTGGTGACAACAGCTGTCAAGTTTTGCCGCGGGTAAACTCGAAAAAACTGCTGACAGGTGCTGTCAGTTTTTTCACCTAGAAACCATTTGTAATTCAAAATTTCGCGTTAGTGAAATTAAGACGAGGGAAATAGTCAATTTTAAAACAAACTTTTACATAAATGTAACATTTATAAATTAAAAATTCCTTTATTTTATTTGATTTTATTTTATTTAAATTTTGGGTGAGCCATAAGTATTAATTGATGATTGAACAAAGTCTATTAATTAGTTAGTTTAAAAGTTAACCTATGCAAATGACTGTTTTCAAATGCCAGGATTATATCAAATGTGTTTTTTATATTTGCACGAATAAAAATAACAAGAATAATATAACAAAAATATGGGGAAAAAGCAATCACAAAATATAGAAACTAAATATGAATTGAATATTTCCATTCCCTCAAATGTAATCGATATTTTCGATTATGGTGTAAAAATCCTATAGGGTACTTTATTATGTAAAAATCAGTGGTTTTTCAAAAATCAACCGTATTTTATAAATACCTATAAGAATTCTTACGTGCGATGAAAGCTTGTTGTTTTGGTGGTATGTTATATGTTAAATACTTTTTAATATAATTTTATTAGGTGTATTGTAATTCTTCATTGTTAAGCCCATATTTAATTAAGTTATACCTATTATCCAATATTTACAAAGTACTAAGTTTAACCAACAAAAAATATAATATTATTGTTGTAGGTATCTAGAAAAATAGTATTATAAAACAAATTAGATCGGAATTGGAATTTCTGTTATTTCCGATGAGTTTATATAGATATACAGAGTATTACCTTAATTACCTTAATTAATGGCCGTTTTTACCAATCAATAATCAACGTTGGTGTCACTTACCCTGAATAATTTTTACTTAAGGCGCACATAAACCTTAACATTGTACAAGAGGAAATTAATTTGTTTAAGCAATACTTAACTAATTATAATTATAATAATTATTACTTAGTGTTCACTTTCAAGCGGTCCTTGTATATAGAAACTTAAAACAGGATATAAATAACAGTAACTTTCTACAAGCTTTTATGTCTAGGCGCTAGGTTTTATAATACATTAATAATTTTTATTTTAAACTAATAGGTATATTATTATTATTATATTTTAAATATTATAATAATAGGCTTAGTATTTTCATGGAAACGTTACAGTTGTACACAGTTAAAATTAAAGCATAGAGTAAAGTAGCCGTATGTGGAATACTGCCTATAATGTGGTATACCTCCTTTGCGGCAAAACTAATAGCGCCATATATCTTCCAATACGCTAATCAGAAACTCTTTCTATTATGTTTCACCCCTAGCAACACCATAGAGCATTTCGCGGCTGTCGCTTGCCAATATTGGTTTAAAACGAATTGTAACGGTCGCGACCGGTCGCTACATTTTTGCACGTGTTTATATAAACATCTATTGTGACTCCATTTATAGAAATTTTTGCAAGATTGGTGTATAAGCGTAAAGGTAGGTAGTGTATGATTGTGAAATGTGTAAATATTTCATTAAATATATATATATTTGTTTTACAAACATTGTTTACAAATATTTAAAAAGTCGCTATTGTGGAATACGAATTACGGTCTGAATGTGGAATATTTCACATAGAGGCTTTTCGTATTTTATAATGGAATAAATAAATGTATGTTATTTTTCAATAATCTTTTGCTTTACTTTAAAAAAACAAATTATTTTAATATCAAGTCCGATATTAAACCCATTCCACATTAGCGTATATTGGTATTTCACATTACCCACCCATTTTTCAGCTAGAAAAAAAGTGCACTTTTTTTTTAAAGTTATTTTTTATACATATTTTTTTTTCTATAATTTTTATTATTTCTGTTTTTTGTTTGCAACACTTCCCGCTATCTATATTCCAAAATGTGCATAATAATTTTAAAGTTTTCATTTTTATTTTTCAAAAAACCAAACAGTATTCCACAATCGGCTACTTTACTCTACTATTATAGTATAATCATAGTATAGTTTAATAGCAAACTGTAGTACTGTAACGTTATTTCGGTATTTGTAACCTTAGTTAAATGGCGCGAGCTTACCTTAAGGATTTTCTTATAAAATCTCGGGAGCCAGCTTTGTTATTTAATGTGGAGAAGCACCACGTACCTCGATCTGCTTTAAGACAGTAGAGAAAGATTAATCCAGGGGTCAGTTAGATTGTATTAAATTAAAATACTACGGGTTAATTAATTACATATATTGAAATAATAATAAACCAAATAATAAGGTAAACAAATGGATATGTAGAATACTCGTTATATAATATAAAAGATAAATTTAATAAACTGAAATAATATTAAAACCAAATAAATGTTAACAACAAAATTAAATGGATAAAAACGGTAACAATGAATATAAAAACATAAAATATTAATAAGAAAATACAACGATTAATCTAATAATGTAAATGAAATGAAAAGTACGGAAAAGCAAGTAAAATACGGCTGTTACGGATTTTTAAGCGGTCGGTTGTTAGCAAGCGTTTTCGTAGGGACGGTGGACTCGAAAGCCAGTATGTCAGCGGCTGGACGGTTTCGACTGCTTCGAGCCAGGGTTGATAATAATAGAATAATTTGTATAGATTCTCTCCTAGAGCCTTTGTTTTTCGGATTCAGTTTGCGGTCTAAAGGTTACGGAACAGAACGTTTAAAAGCGGTAATAAACCCCGAAGGGAAGAAACGATTTTAGTGCCCTGCACGGCTTTATATGTACACTCTTAGAAAAGACCTGGTATTGGTAACTAACTTATTATCGTTGGGGTAAAACTGTTGCAGAAACTAAAATTTTTTGTTTTTTGTAATCAGTACCTTTATATGTGTAACTGCTTGCATCATTACCTGAAAAGATTTAGTTTTGTTGTTGAGTATTATTTACTGCAAAAAGGCGATTAAGTTATTTTAACTGAAACTTTGTGTTGGCTAGAAGTATTGACAACATTATCTCAAAAAAATCATTTCGGCGGTAAAATGTTTTTGTTGGACCAAATATTTAAGTAACATTCTCAACTGACCGAAATTAGTCCGTGGAACTAACGGTTCGGTTGTATAAACTATGCGTCACCTTTCACACAGCGGTGTGAAACAAAGTGTCAGTTGGGGATGTTGTCTCTGTAGGTTAATGCAACTGCAAACTTTGTGCATTTCGCGCGCGATTTGTCCAGCCCGGCGCGTGCTTTACTTTTAACCTGTAAACAAACGGTATTGCACGGCGTCCAGACTTTGGTGGTGTTTGTTCTTTTGTATTTGTGTATCAGCTCGTGTGTAGTGTATATTTTAGGTAAGAAAGTAGTTTATTACAATTAGTCATTTGCCCCTGTAAATTCAGTGGCGACATACTTATTAACTATTCATATATATAAGAATATTGTAACCAAATTAATGGTACATGGATTTCGGACACTCAGTGGTAAAGAGGAGAGCTGGGTTCGTGGATTATATTTTTAGTAGAGGTTGAGAAAATTTAAGATAAGTTGGGCACCAATTGTTTTTATTGAAAATAGTAGAGAAAAAAACAATAAAAAATAATACCAGTTCCAAATTTCGTCTGGCGTCTATGGTGTTCGTTCTTGGTTTTTTTTTCTGATGGTGTTCTTTCTTGGTTTATTTTTCTGATGGTGTTCTTTCTTCCAGAATTCTTTCTTGAACGGTTCTTTTTTCTTGGAAGGGCTGCTTCTGGTGAAGTCGGCGTAAGTATTCTTGCGACAGGAAACAGGCCACGTGAATTTGTAGAGAAACTTGTTTCTTCCCAGATTTTTCCAGTTGGAAACTTTTGTTGCAGACAGCAACCGTAATTGAAGTAGGATCGAAGTAGGATGTACAAAGTACACGGCAAAACCGTAATGGTACAAAAAAAATGGAGAAAATGGATATACCAAAAAAAGGAAAGTATATACCGAAAATGCATATACCGAAAAAGCCCTATAGGAGGAAAATAAAATAAATATTTGCCTTCAAAATAAATTAAAATAAACTTACAGATTTTTTCCGGCAATACAAAACTCACTTTTAATCAATTTGAAAGTCAAACTCAAAAAAACTTATAAGCAGGTAGGTACGCAAGACGCAATGCATCGAACATAAATGCCGTGATTTTAAATCCACACGTGCATCGAAGAATTCGGTGTGCGTGACAAAAAATTACTAATTATAAACCGCGCCAAATATTTAAATTAATTAGAAAGATAAGTATACCTTTAATATTTAATTTGATCAGGAGGATTTTGAAGACTGACTTCCCATTTAAATAAAACAATTGGATTTTAGAATAAGTTCAAAAATAAATGGATATTGATATAGTCAAAAGTTAATAAAATAACTTTTATAAAAACTAAAAAAAGGTAAGTATTGATAAATTATTTTCAGTTTAACCATATAAACGCCTCTTTATAATTTTAGTTTACTTTATGAATTCAAACAAAAATAAAAGGAAATTACAAAAATAGGACAAAACATAAACAATTACTTTAAATTATTTATAACATAATATAGGCCACCAACATAACATTAATACATTTATTTAGTTTTTAAATAAAATACTTTTCAAGACTTAAACGTTGTATCATTAAAAATGAATTGTCGCATTAAGAAAAATTTAATGCTACAATATATTCTTATGTGTTGGTTACTTATAGATATCTCGAACAAATAATATGGATGAGCGGACTGTTGTAGCAGATTTATTAGGAAGATGGGGTTTACCTGAATTGGTTGCAGTTTTTAAAGGTTAGGTATTATTATTGCACTCCTTTAATTACACTATTGTTTTTTTGGGGCCCGAAAAAAAAATACAAAAATGTTAAAATGCCATTCCGACTGAAAATGGCCTCCTGAATCCAATGGTGCCCACCAAAAGTCTCCATCACGTCGGAATTTCGAGAATTTTTTTGTTTTGTTATGTTTTGTTACAGCTCAAGTCGCATTTTTGGTATAGGGCCTATACTAGAGGCACTCACACTCAAAATTTATCGAATGCTTACCCCTGTTATCATGCAAATATGTTACGTTGTACCTAAGAATCATTTTTAAGTTGTTAAACATCACGGTTTACTGAAGAAGTATAGTCAACTTTCATCTTAATGTACCTATCTGTTTATTTACCAAAGAATCGTTTTTGTTTTATTGTTCAAATATTTATAAATGTTTTCTTAGAGTAATTATTAATTTTTGTTATAATGTTTAAACCAAAATTTGGTGTTTTCAGTTATATTGTTATTTTTTAATGTATAATAAATATTTACAAAACGAACAGGCATGAATTTCCTTTCTCTATTTTTTATAATATTTACACAAAAAGTGTTATATTTACTAAGCAGGTATGTACTGTGGAATAATACCAATTTGTTGTTGCTACTAACGCAAGCATTTAATATTAAATATAACTTAGTTACAGTACAAAACAAATTTATATTATATCAACTATTAAATTCTTTAAATGTACCTTTTTTCATGTAATTTCAATTAAAAAATAAATTCCTGCATGATACAATGTTTGTTGCGATAAATAGCAAGTGCAGTTGTTACAACTTAGACGCTGCTAAAATGACAGACTAATGTGATTGCATTAAATATCAATTATTTGTATGAAAAAAAAAACTAATTTCGATGCACTTAAACTTGTTGGTTGGAGCTACCAATATTGGCTGTTCCGAGAACATACTGTAAAAACAAATTTGTATTGGTTCCCACAACATATTTTTTTGTTGTGCCTATTTTCACTAATAAAATTGGTTCTGGGAACTAAATTTTCATTGCAAATACCAGGTCTTTTCTAAGAGTGTATATAATCATGGTTGCGCGGCGGCGTTATTACGGACTTAAAAAGGCGCAGATCCCCACTTTTTATTGCTCTTGTCACTAATTTGTTAAGTAAAACACAAACAATTTCGATATCATTTGTATTGTACTGTGCTCAGCACAGCTGTTTCTGTAGGAAACAATAATAATAATTCAAGAGAAAAAAATATTTGCGTTGATAAATTTTTGGTATATTACATTTAAAAGTATATGCTCATAATGAAGGTAATTTTTTGGAAAATTAGTTGATATAGATCGGTTTACGGGTAAAGATCGCGATCTTATTGTAAAAACAACAATTATTTAATCACTGCAAGGAGCTTTTTCCCAACTCATCGTGTCTTACAACAGATGAATCACTAACCGTCAATAAAGTAATTATAATTGAGGGGCCTAGAAGTTTAAGTGCATTTTTGTTAGCTCTGAGATAAATGGCTTTAAAGTTAACTTGAATTTTAAAATTCTAGAAAAGAGTTTAAAAAACTGTATGAATATTTTAGTTTTGTTTAAAGACTAAAAAGGATTATAAAGAAAAAGAAATTTTTCAATTTCGCTTTTTTTTAATTTTTTTTACAAAAATGTACTTGAATCGTCATGCATGTAAGACAAAATGATTTAAATGCAATTACTGTACTAAAACAAAACTTTATTTTTTAAAATTTGGGTAATTATAATTACTATATAACTTAAGTTTTACAACAAAAAGTATTATTCATAATCAGAATCTAATACAACGTTTTCTTCATCTGAATTAGCTGGTCTTGGTTGGGGTTGACGTAAATTGGATTTTTTTTGGCTCAATACTATAGTCTAAGTTTGTTTTTTTTTTCTTTTTTTCTGATGGATCTCGATCGTGCTCTATGTTTTTATAAAATAAGTGGTAAATTGGCGGAATATAGTCCAATAAGGTAACTAAGTAAATTTTTGTGCTTAGCGGCTTTTTTTTTAGTTTTTGCTGGAGTTACATGGCCTTCTTCTTCTACTTCTTCATTGATGTCAGGAACATAGTTACTAAGTTGAATCCTCATCAGTCTGGACCGATGCAATAATCGTAACGCTGGCCGATGTCGTTCCGACCCCGGTCACACTATGTCAAAACGAGCTACTTGTCAAGGCTTTAGCAGCATAGATAATAGCCTATGTTTAGCAGTCAAATATTTTGACAGGTTTTTAAATGATAAGAAATGGCGCCAGGGAATGTAAAATGTACTTATATAATTTTACCACTAAGTTAAAATATTCTTTAGGTGTGATATTCTGCACTTGGACCATTTATTTAAAAAAGTGCACTTGAACCGTTTTACTTCCAAGCCCCTCAATTATAAAACTGTGAGCGAGTACAAGAGGGTGTTCTCACAGAGGCTTGTTTAGCTGCGCTACATTTACCAAAACCTTCGTTTCAGAAAATCTTAAAGAGGGTGTCCCGCGGCAAGTTTCCTTTTTATAAATGAAATAATAAATGTACTATTTGATAAACACCACGTTTTTATTATAAATAATTAAAATTAGTCTTAAAACAAATTTTATTTCTTAAATTTTTAAATTAAAAATTTTAATTGCCTGGTAAAAACTACTATTACTATTATCCCATTAGCATGCGTCCCTTTTGAAATTGGTGATTGATTAAATTTGCTTTTTAATATATTTTTTGGTGAATTCTTAAAAAAAATAATATTTTTTATATAAATGTTTTAAATGGGTCATTTTCAAAATTTTTGTACATTTAAAGAAGAAAAAGTAAAAACAAAAACTTAATCTACAAACCTGTTTTTTTCAAAAATTTGTTTATTTAGGGGTGTTATTTAACATCTAAAAGTGGGCAGTTGGATTTTTTAAATGAGCCCTTAAAAAAGAAAAAAGTAGTCCCTGGGTCACAAATTTAAAACATATTAAAAATTCTTAATCATTTTGAAACTATATTTTTTTGCTTGGTAATAATCCTTTTAAGGTTTTACTTACACTGGGGTTTGTTTAAAAAAAAACCTAAATTTATTATTTATATGTAAAAATGTTGAGTACAAAACTAAGTAAAAGCAAAAACTATGTTCTAACTTTTCTACATACAAAGTATTTTTTTCTACTCCCACCTTTACAACGCCCTTTATCGTACATGTTTACATGACACTAAGTGACCTTTTAAATACACATTGACAAGTTGTGGCTTTACGGCGCTTTAGTCACGGGCTGAAGTTAGCAACAGGTTTTTAGTCACGGGCTGAAGTTAGTTTTAAGTTAGTTGACACTTGTCAAATGTCATAAAATCGTTAAAATAAAGTGCCTTTCTTGTAAAATAATGCTAAATGTGAAAATTATTTTATTATCTCAATACAAAAATACAAAAATATTAAATAGTTTCTCAACGCCAATATTTGAAAAGTTTATATGAACATTGTACTGACCTTTTAATTTCGCCGGCAGTAAACTATAACTTAAATTTGGGCACGGACTCCTTTACTTTCACTGTGAAAAACTGTCAATTTTCAAGATACATTTCGATTTATAACCTTTATAATTGTGTTTATAAAATGTAAAAATGTGACATTTGACAGTTTCCCCTGTTGTTTCATAGATGGCGCTCTATACAAATTTTTGATTTAAATCATTTTAAGATAATAATAAGTATTTATAAACTTTTCTATACACTCATTAACTTAAGCACTCGCTCGCAAGCTCGCTCGTGCCTAAATTAAATTCGTATATAAAATGGCGTTTATCAAACTTGATACATAATATACTATTAATATATTTTCTATTTTTAAAAAATATTCATTAAAAGGTTTCAAATTTTTTTTTAATGTGGATTAAAAACGTTTTTTCTAGATTTTTTATCTGGGCCCAGCTTGTCCAATTTTAATTATTAATTATTAAAAATTAATAAAAATTTAGTTATTAGTAATATTAATAAATTAATTATAAAAAGTCAATAAAAACATTGTTTCGTTGAACTATCAAACATTTTTTTCCAGCTTTTATGAGGCAAAATATTTTACTAGGAAAATTACTATTAAAAAGGTGGACGACATTATTTTAAATTGGCAACGTACGTTAGAAATTTGGCCCCCACGCAAAATTCAACCTATACCTGGTGCGCGAAATACCTTGCCGGCGAAAAACCCCAGCGGCGAAAATAAATTAGGCAACGTTGCGATGAAGGTTAAATATTCACCAACAGCAGAATATGCCTAATATGCATGTACCTATGTCTTGTCTAAGATGTATATTATATCTACTACTTTTTATCAAATGAAAAAAATCACTTGCAAGTGGGACAGCTACTTTAACTTTTTAAATTTTAAAATTTTACAATTTTGCTAATATATAGTTGCTTAAAACACTTAAACCAATTGATTTCGCTTAGGAAAGTTTCAAATGGGGTTAAACTCAATTTTTTACAAAATATTATTTATTATTTTGAAAATAACCCAACGTTTACATTTAACGTTATTTCTTCTCTTCGGGTTTTTTGTTTTTTGTTTTGCTTTTTTATGTGATGTGTTTTGCAAAACAACACAAAATTAACATACAAAAATACAAAAAAAAAATCACAAAAACTAAAAGATCCTTCCAAGTAAGTTTCAAAGAGGACTTGGCCCAAGCTAGATTTGGCCCATGCTTGATGATGGCCATAGAATAGGATTTGACAACCTTAAACTTAAGTTTATTCATCTAAAAGAATAGAAAAAAATCTAAATAGCGTAAACGAACCGGTACCCAACTAGTTTGTATAAATTAGTTTGTAGTTTCTCTTTACGTGTCCACTGAAGACGGTACGGTTTACGGTTCAGTCAACCTTAGATTATAATTAATTACTACTTAATATATATAATAATTACTATAAATATGATAGATTTGGGTAATATTTATAGTTTAAAAGTAATTTATCAATTATTTTTGTTAAAAAAAAAATCATTTATTCATTTGTAATTCACAATGCAACTAACAGTGTTTCTCATAAGTATATATACAATGGATCCTATTCCAATATTAAAATTATACTCACTTAATATTTAAGGCAGTATTCAACTACGTATTCTCTATGAAGCCTAATTCGGCCGAATAAAATTTCCATTATTTTCACGCAGCTTTTTGATGTATCTGTAAAAGGTAAAAAGCTTGTTATTTAAGTCAGAAATTTTAAAAAACTAATTACGTGTAGGACACGACAGCTCTCAGGAATATTAAGCGTTGGTTATAATTAAGGCCTAAAAAGTATTCGCAAAAATTACAAAAATATTGTCACGTAAATTTTAAAAAGGTGAAAAGATTTAAATTAAATTTTTGTATAATATTTAAAATTATATTATTTACATAATAAACTTAATAATAAGCTTACAGTTCAAGTCAAGTCAAGCATATTGATGTTGAAATTAACATGAAATCCCGAATATTGCCTACACATCACAACATCGAGAAATCTAAACTATAAATTGATATTAAAATCAATTACCTTGACAATACATTAAATCGATTGGTGAGCTGTAATTAATTTTCTTAATGGCAACTTGTTATATAATAGTTATTTATGTCATTAGGTTAAGAAGTAAGGCTTTTTGTGCTAAGCTCAAAGTTTGAAGGCCGACGCGTAGCGGAGGCCTACAATTGAGCGAAGCACAAAAAGACACTTCTTGGCCGAATGGCATACAACATTTTATCTTCAAAGCACTTTATATAGGTCAATTTAATTCAACATGAAAGCGGTCTAACCTCACTTTTTTAGAATGTCATTTATTTATTAGCTAAAGATTACATTAAATGTACAATAATTATTATTCCTTTTAGAAGCAGCAATAGTTTGACAATACCTAGCTACATGATTTAAGTAGAAATGGATTTTTGTAAGAAAATGGTTTACTTACCCTCTTGCTATTACATTGAATTCAATTAATTGTTTAATAAATAGGTAGGTCTCTAATTTCAATTTGTTTGCATTTTTATTAAAAAAATAGGTAGTTTGGAATGTTAACGCTGTGTTTAACATTTAATTTCACTGAAAACTTAAAGCAAATTAAAACTTAAAGATAATTTAAATCGTAGAAAAAGAAAACACATCAGTGAAATCCACAGAAACGTCAAATTGTAATGTCCTAACCTCACTTTTTGTTTTATTATTCATATTTAATTTTACAATAATTTAATGAAAAATAATAAACATTAACAGTAAAACAAACAAATTAGTGCTTATTATAAATAAATTAAACCAGTTTAGTACGTTTATTTCTTAGAAAAGGGTTAATTTTTCAAAACAATACCCCTAGCGAGAAAAAATCGAACTAATTACTTGCCTCATAAAAAATTTTATCGGCCTAGGCCATAACAAGTTATTTCTTTATCGAATGTTGACAACAATAAAGTTTAAATTATAGACCGCGTGGAGATAAAGATTATTATTATTATTTTTACTATTGGTATTATTATTATTATATTGTATCAATATTGTTAAGGGTAACTTGTTTCTAATTTTCCAAATCTGTTACACCCCGATAATAATGTGATCAATAAAATAAGGAAAACTCAAATATATTTAAGATTTTATATCTGCGAAATAAGGCAGCAACAGCAGATTTGTTAATTTGGGAAAAATTAAATTACATTATTTTTAAATAAATCAATCAAATAAACCTTAAAAACTACCTAAATGTACTTAATACTTTTTAGTACGCCGCCATCATATGAAAATCTTATCGACCCTGGAAATTTTTCTTCATTATCTTAATGTCCTGGTGGAACCGTACTCCTTGTTCCTCAATGTAAATACCCAGGTTATCAGGGAATCTATTCAAACATCAATAGTCAAATACGAAATGTAATTCAAACCCATATTGGATTTAATCTTTTAAAAATTTGAAAATATAAATAATTTTATAATTTGTCACAATTGTGAAGATTTTTATTCCGTTACCAATCATGGTTTCAGTCATTCCAGTCACACAATTTTATACTTTTTCTAGATTGATAAATTGATGTGAATGGGAGCCTCTGTGGACAGCACTTAGGTATATATACGGCCCATTGTGCAAACCCCCTTTTGGTTGAGCTTATAAGAAAAGTGGAGACCCTCTCTGGTCGGGCATGCTTTATTTAATCCAGTTCTAGATATTTGTCCCCGAGGTGTTAATAGCAGACTTTTCAACTAGTCTACAGCGTTGCATTCGCAGACTATATATCCAGTAGTCTATTTCGATGCAGTAACTACAATCCGTCTCGTTGCTTATTCGGGGTTTGTGCCCTTTTAGGACGCCTGTGATGGCTCTTAGTTGGGTCCTGTTAAGTTTCATATTTTTGTCTCTTGCAGTTTGTAGGACCCTGTATAAAGACCCTTCAACTGGTTAGTCCAGTGCCTAAAATTGACTTTTACCAGACAGAAGGCAACCCCTATAGCAGGTTCTGACCATATAAAGGTGGTGTTTTCCTCACGAGCCAGCTGGTCTGCTTTCTCATTGCCTTTAATACCTCGATGAACCGGTACCCAGACAAAGGTGACCTTTTTTAGTAAACTGAGTAATTCTAGGATTTTAGATCAGTCTAGCGTAAGTCTCTTTCTGAGAAAATAGCCTGCTTGATTGTCGCTACGTATGTAAATATGTTTACCCAAATTATCTCTCTAGAGATTCTCTTCAGCGCAGATAAGGAAGGCATAGTCTGGTATGTCGCTCTCCATATATTTCAGCTCCTGCACCTTAGAGACTCGTCCGTGTACCAGATGGGCCCCTTTGATTTGAGGAAGCCTTCAGGTTCGATCCAGTCGTTTCTAAAAGGGAAAACGATTTTATATCTAAGAGGGGTTAATGTCCTTGCATCCCTTTTTGTGAAAAGGGGGGGTCCTGGTTAATAGTATCAGTCCAGACCTTTGCATGCCAAGAGTTCTCCACTCTGTGAGCCCATTGTGGTTCTAAAAGCTTTAATTATGCCCATGTAGTCGTTTCTTGTATGTGGATTTGCTTGGCGCATTCCACCATACTAGACTGCCGTATGTATTCATTGGCTTCATTACTGCTGTGTAAAGCCAGTCTAGTATACGGGATTGTAAGCCCTAGGCTATGTGACGATCTATTAAGGAGAAGTTGATTTGTAAAAAGGAGGTACCAAAGATTTAGGATAGAGATAGGACCCAATTCCTGGTGACGTGATCTTTCCAGTTAATCCTGGAGTCAATGATGACTCCTAGATATTTAACCGGTTTAGATAGGGTAAGTTTTGATTCAAAGAGCGTGAGCCCTTTTAGGTTTACATTTCTTCGGTTGGTGAATGGTACCCCTTTGGTCTTGTCCGGATTGACGGATCTGATCTTTATGCCAAAGCTTTCTGCGGCTTCATTTATCGACTCGAAGGAAGTATTGTTAAATGCTTCTTCGATGTCTAGAAACGTGCCTCTCCAGTCTTGTCACAAGGCTGTAAAATGCGGTCTTCCTCGACATGCGCATTTTTTTTATTGTCCCATAATTAATAAATATGTTGACAAGTTTCTCCATAGTTTTAAAATGAAGATAGACTAATATGTCTATAATCATTTGAACCTTTTGCCAATATTAAGGTACGTAGTCTGGAAACTGGTCAACGTTATTGCACAACGTCCTCCAATTCTCTTTTAGACATTCTTATGAAATCTTTGAATCTACGCTGAGAATGCTTCTTGCTGTCTCAATCCGCAGAATATTTAGACCACATGGCCCTGTTAAAGAACCTGCGGGTCTTTTCAAGGTCAGAATTCTACCAAGGGGTTTTCTTTTTGCCTCTGAAGCTGGCAGCTTCGTTCGTATGATTGCTTTCGGTACGAATTCGACTGTTTTCTAGAGTTGCCGAAAGCTGTTGCATGGCGTGCGAGAGTCCTTTAGCTTAGTCCTTAGCATCTCAACATACTGGCCCCAATTTGTGTTTCAGAGGTTACTGAACCTACTGAGCCCAGCCTTGTGATTTAGGTCTAAGCTAAAGAAAATGTGCCTGTGATCCGAGAGGGACTGTTCGTTAGACACGTTCCTGTTTCTTCAGGATCATATAGAGGAAACCCAATGTCAAGTGTCAAGATGTAGTGCCGTGGTTTAAGATTTCTAGATCTGTAGTATGTAGATACTTCAAAAGACTGAGCCCTCTCCGATGATGTGCGTTGGCATCGTACACGACAATCAGCGGTAGGCCCAGTGTGCTGCAGTACTCCACTATATCAATGAATTCCTGTGCTGGAGGATCGTCCATCGAGTCATAGCAAACTACCAACGATTTGTTGTATCCTGGTCTATCCTTAAAGCATAGCTTTACCGCTACTAGGTTCCCAGAACAAAAATTAGTAAAGACTCCATCCGTCTATCCACGTAGAAACAAGCCCTTGGAATTAGTTGGTCGTCTCTTTTATGTAAGAGAAATCTTTCTCATTTACCAACGCTTCTTACGCGGTCTCTACATTTACCTATAACCTATATATATTTAATATAAGATATTGTTTTAGTAATAATTTAAATAATTATGTTACTAAATAAAAAACGAAAAGAGTGGAAAGTTAAAAAAATACTAGTGAAGCCAATTATTCTCATTGCATTTCAATTTGTATACACATAAATTACAAGATTGTTTTAATTAATACTGTACTGCAGTAATAAACTTAATAATTAATGTTAACTATAATATTATTTAAATTAACAAAATATTACTCTAAATATTTTTATTGTTTGAAAAAACTTTTTTCAAGCTTATTACGGAATTTGGCCATTCGTATATTTTATAAGTTGTTATAAAAAATGTCACTGATGATCGATTTTAATGATGAAATAATTTGGACCAAACGGGTGGTTGCAAACTAGCGTATTCCAAATTATATACATAATCATAGTCGCCTACTACCATAAAACCTAACTTTCTTCCAACTCGGAAGTTCCAAGTAAATTATTTCTTTCTGGTATGCGTAGAAAATGTATGCTGTATTACAAAATTGTTACTAAATACACTAATTAATTTTATAGTGTCAATAATCGTCTGATTAATAAAAAAGCTTAAATAAATACAGGGTGTTAGGTAATTAATGTTATATATTAAAATACTGAATACCTTTTGACATAAGGAATAAAGGAAAAATATTTAAAAAAATCTTTTTCCAAAGATAAAGAAAAAATATGCATTAGAAGTTTTTTATATTTTTTGTGATACGCCACTGGTTACACACTTGGTTTATCTCTGCACACTTGTATTCTGTGAGTACATAGATACCAACCAACAAAGTAGCTACGCGTTGCCAGATGTAAAAAATTGTTATTAAAAATTTTTCTTGTAAAAAATAAATAAAAACTCAATAAATACAAAAGTTTTATGCCCTTAAAGCTCTAATACCCTTCTGTATTTATTTACTCATCCAGCTATTAGCTTAAGCAATGATTAGAAAATTTAGTACCTATTTTAAAAAATCCATAACCACAAAATTAATTTTTTCATCAGTTTTTTTCTTTCTGTTTACGCAGATGAAATTGGGACCAGTTCACAGGTTAAACTTTAAACATTTAATTTGTGTAAATAAATCCAAAAGCACTTCCCTTAGTTAAGATATTTACAATTTGAGCACATAACCTAAAATTTTAAAGAAATGCACTAGATTCTGTCATAAAAGTTGTCAGATTTTGTTTGAATTTACCTTCAGTACAAAAATGACAAAACCAACAATTAATAAAAACGCCAAATTGACAACTTGCATTGTTAATTTTGTCATTTTTGTAATTAAGCTAAATTTAAACAATGTTTGTCAACTTCTTTGACAGATTTTGGAAACACTGTTGTTACCAACCATAACATAATAAATTAAATTAGGCAACCAGAATAGCCTAAAGTTGCTACTCGATCAGTGGCGTACTTTTTGGTAGGATAAAGGTTATTATAAATTATTTTTAGACTTTGGAATTTAGAAAAGTTTCAGGTGCTTCTTTATGGACCCTAAGGAACAACCCATTTTAATATATAACATTAATTACATAACACCCTGTATAATACTCCATAAAATAAAACATCGGTAAAACCTTATAGCATTTTCATTTAAAAAATAAGCCTTAGGCCGTTAGAATACAAAATATAAAAAATACATTTTAAGTAAGATCGATATAATCCCATTAAATTTTAATCACATCTACGCCTACCCTTAAACATAATGGTGGCTTTATAAGTTTAAATGGTTTTTTAAAATATTATATTTAAGAAGATTCTTTATCGTAGATATTATTTATAATTTTTACATAAGAAAAAAAAATAAAAACCTAATTTTAATTTTCTCATTAGATTACAATGTAGCCCATAAATGCCATAATTTATTTTTAAATATTAAATCTGCCCATTTTACATAATGTCATTTTATTAAGAAACCCATATATTTTCTGTAAAAACTTCTTGTGGCAAACATTTTATTTATAAAAAGTGTTCTTCTAACTTTGTTAAAGGCATCATAAAATCTGGTGGTTTAAGATGTTGGGAACCGTTCGTTTATGTTCTAATATTTTACAGCCATATAACTACGGCTGCAGGGTGGTGTAAAATTGCTGTTTAACCACCTGAAGAACGAAGCCGGAGGACATGCGCCCTTTCAGCCTTACAGCTGAAAGCGTGTGGAGCTCTTTCTGATATTTTCAGTACATTTTCATCAAGCTAGGCTGCAAGAGGTGCGCCGAAATTGTTTCGCACGTGCGCCTTTTTGCAGATCACTTCGCATTGTTCAGGAATTCCGCGCAACCTTTTCCGATCGCCGGTTTATTTTCACGGATTGTTTTGTAAGTACAGCCATCTTTGTGATAATAACATTTAAAAATAAGTTATTGTAAAACTTGACAATTTTATGATCCATAAAGAACCTTCTTATAGTTTTCAAAATGAACAATAAAATTTAAATATTCATAGGCTTCTGCAACAAATTATTTTTTAAACCCTACTAAAACCAAAATATTTATTTAACAACAAAATGTATATAAAGTATTGTATGTGTAAATATTAAGTAAATTTTTACCCCATATAAATAGCAAAAAATAAAATGATATTTTTTTATTGTATATATATTGTTATTTATTACATAAATATACATTTCAATAAGCTTATAGCTTGTCTAGGCATATAAATGTTTTGAATTACATAATCAAACTCGCTATACTTAACCTTTTTTACATTTATTATAATGGAACTTTATTTCCATTATCTTTTCTTATTTATTACATTTTAAATATTTACATCCATATCTTCTTTGAAAAAAAGTTCCTCCTTAAATTACCAAATTTTATATTTTAATACAACCAATTTTGACTTTTATTTTTGACATACCAAGTATAAAATCATAGACAAGGGATTGGTTGGGTGGGGGGGGTGGTTTATAAAATAGTAATTTAAATAAATATAAAGGTTGTATCAAATAAAAGTACATTTTCGGAATAAAACAAAGGTATATATTTTTACTATCAAGAAACTATCATTGGAACTTTATATTATTAGGTAATTAATCAACAAAATATCTTAAATCAAAGCATACCTCACGATAAAAACCTGGGTGATTCATTCAACAGCAACAACCAACATTATTTTTTTTATTTTAAACTGCAAGCATATTATCCAAGATTATTTTGTAGCACTTAGAATAGAATTGGAAGAGGATCATGCTCTGAACATACATCTCTTAGTTTAATGGCTGACTTGATTCTGTTACATTTCATGGCCTGCGAGGTCGCCGAACTTTTTCTACCTCTCTAATTTTTAGTGAGATATTATGAAACTATAAATTAAATGATTAAAATTATCACAACTGAGTCAAGCCACGTCAAGTGGGACCAGAAAATTTCACGAAATCACCGATTTTAAAAATAATCGCATTATTGTGTAGTAGGCATGACTCATATGTCACAGTAAAAAAAATGTTTTAAAATTCGTTTTTTTGGTAATGTTATTAAGGTTGACAATTTTGTCAAACTTTAGAGCACGGTAAAATTAAAAAAATAGAATCTCTGGGACCACTCTGTATAATTGAATTATATTTTACACACTATTGTAGAAATGTTTAGACTATATAATGATCATTTAATTAAGGTTAATTTGTATAAATAAAAGAATTTTGCATACATTTATTATAAACAATTGAAATTTTGTATGTGTTCTTCACGCTGAAAAAAAATTAATCTTGTGTCGTAATATGCGGCAAACGTTCCCGTTTAATAAAATGTACTCAAAAATTTGTCCTTCATATTTCATTCCGAAGATATTAAATTTTTTGTCCCGCTGTGCGCTTGATCAGTACGCGGCGCGCTTCGCTGCTAGCTCGTCAGCACACGGTGTGCCTGAACGAAGTTTAAGTCACATAAAAATGCCGCCAAAAACTGATTGAAGTTTCTTGTTCGGGACCCTTTGATGACTTAAAAATGATATTTACCAAAATCCTAGCTGCTCCTCTTTTGAAAAATCTTTTTTATGCATTATGCTTTTTACTATATAAAAAGTGACTTTTGTCTAACCCTGTATAAATCTAATGATGTGCTCAGTAAAAAAACAGTTTCTCTCGTTAACAATATCGGTGTACAAATATGTACTCTGGCAAAGGTAGACTTTGCGATAAACAAATAATTAAAAAAAAATTGAATTTTTTACAAATTTCAAAAAAAGCAGTTTAAATTTTGGTAAATATATTTTTTAAATCACCAGAGTGCCGGTCAAAAAACTTCAACCAATTTTTCGTTCAAAATTGAAAACTACTAAAAACCCTAAATTAAACAACATTTTAAATATCCTCTAAGCATTATTTTATTAAATTTTATTAAAAATCTATTTTTCTTGTAAAAGGTTAATAATATTGCCATTATGAAACCTGATAGACGTAGAAGCAGCTAGGACTTTGGTAAATATCATTTTTAAGTCACCAAAGGGTCCCGACTTAAACTTCGTTCAGGCACACCGTTAAAACAGAACGGACGAGCTAGCAACAAAGCGTGCCGCGCACTGATCAAGCGCACAGCGGGACTAAAAAAATAGTATCTCCGGAATGACATATGAAAGACAAATTTTTGAGTACATCTTATTAAACGGAAACGTTTGCCGCATATTATGACACAAGATTAATTTTTTTTTCAGCGTGAAGAACGCATACAAAATTTCAATTGTATATAATAAATGTATGCAAAATTCTTTTATTTAAACAAATTTACCTTAATTAAATGATCATTATATAGTCTAAACATTGCTACAATAGTTTGTAAAATTTAATTCAATTATACAGAGTGGTCCCAGAGATTCTATTTTTTCAATTTTACCGTGCTCTAAAGTTTTACAAAATTATTAACTTTAATAACATTAACACGTTCACTGCCGACGAAATAGTCCGCCCATATTGCAGTGCCGATGTTTTTTTTTGGAAGTTTTAGCTAAAAATGGACTTAAAGTTGTTTATCGTTTCTTATCGTAAGGTTCTATATGAAAAAATACTAAAACAAAAAACAAATAAACAAACGCGGTAGACGCGTTGGCTGCACCCAGCGACAAAAACAATGCTATATGCCATCGTACAGAACGCGGGTCCCGCGTGCTCGGCATATTGTAAAATACACAAGAACGCGGTAGCCGCGTTGCCGGCAGTTAAAGGGTTAATAAAAAACCGAATTTCAAAACAAATTTTTTACTGTGACATATGCGTCATGCCTACTACACAATAATGTGATTATTTTCAAAATCTGTGATTTCGTGAAATTTTCTGGTCCCACTTGACGTGGCTTGACTCAACTTATAATGAATAGATATAGTTAATACAATGCCATTCACGGGCGTCGATAAGGGGGGGTAACACATCAAAAATAAGTTTTAACATTTATAGAGGCAAAGAAAAAGGCAAAGCCAAATGAAATAAATTGTTCTTTAAGGTTCATTTACATCAACAAGCCCATCGCGCAGCAGCATTGCCAACCCTTACCAGCATAAATACAAACAAAATTGTTACTTGAGTATACACTTCAAAGCACAGGCTCCGCTTAATACTGTAAATACTAAACCCTAGTTATGTGGTATCGTCGTACTCAAAAAAATGTGCACTATCAATTTTCGAAAAAAAAAGTGGGATTGATATTTAAGATAAGGGTGCCTAATTTGCGGGGGGGGAAATGGTGGGGGCATAAAATTATCATTATAAGATTTGGAATAAAAAACTAAAGTTTACGTGTCCGAGCGTTTTTCATAGAAATCTTTTCTCAACGAATAACGAATTTTATTCCATAAGTGAGTTCCACACTGTATACCTAATTGGAAATTTTTTATTTGTTTTTTACTACTGATTTGACACTTAAATTCTTTACTGACGATATTAGCCACTCGTTTATAGCATTACAAAGAAACAGGACAAACTTACATTTAATGTTAGGAAAAGCTTTAATTATTTAAGGTTTTACTTTTTTATTGGCAAAATGGTAAATTTAAAAAATATAACATTTTAAAACAGTGGTTTCCAAACTTTTATACAATAATAATGTTTTGCCGTCCTTTAATGTAGTATCAAAACTGACCGCTCAAATTCCTAAATTTGTGCTTTTTAAAAAATTGTTTAATGTTTTTTTAGTTCCTAAAAAATCTCAGAAGCCAACTAAATGCGGGTAAGGGGAAGGAACGGGCCGCCTCTGAAGGACTTATACACAATAGGACAAACACAAATAAACAACCATAACAATGTGGGACTCGAGCCCACGACATCTCGGTTGTAGTCAGTAGCACTAACCTAGCACTAACCTAACCTTGTTGGCGGAAACATTCAAATATTGAATGCTTTTTAAATATTTTTTAGCAAGAAATAACTTTCCAATTTTTTATCCAAGTTTTTGTTAAAAAATTGAACGTTTATTTACTTGTGGAATCATAATTTTTTCTGGGAATTACTGCTTTAAAAATACCATAAATTACAAGCAAATTTAATGGCGAAAGGGACATTTTGAGTTTTGCCAAAATAAAGTTAACTTCTATACCATTAAAATAACTTTAAGTAATTATATTAATTCCTTTTCAAAACTATGGTCATATTATTTAAGTGTAAATTTAAAACATAATAATAATTATATGATACAAGATTTATATTATGTTAAGTTTTTAAGATTTATGATGTTATATTTTTTAATGACAATTTTATTATTATTGTAGTTACAAAAGCTATATTTAAAACGCAGGAAAATAAAGCTGCTTAAAGTTGCACAGAACATTCTGACAAAACTCTAATAAACTATATAAAACTTTTTCCCTAGTGATAATATGGGACGCATCCGGACGGCCAAGTGACAAAAGATTATGTATTATATATTTGATTAACTAAAAACGTAAATTTTGATATTTTATGCAACGACCATTTAATGGTGGCTATTAAGACATAAATATGATAATTATGACATGAGCCTAAGGCGAATATCATAATGAGTGCGAGTATCTTGACAGCCCATTAAATAGTAGTTGCATACATTATACGAGTATCATAACAAAGTAGAAAATTAACTTTAAAAAATACTTAGGTTATTACTTGTCAAATTTAATAAATATTAGATCTGTCAGATGTCCAACGCAATAGTTAAAATTGACAGAATATTGTCGTGTTTACATTTATATTGGTTAATATAATCTGTACCGTAATTTAAAATGTATATCATAATGGATCCTATTATAGTATACGGGTAGGAAATGTCTAATAAACGAACTAAAGTATAGGAGTAGAAAAAGTTATTGATATAATTATTTTTAAAATTTACCTTCAAGTTATAATACATATGTACATTAGGGTGTCCCTTATTTTTATTTATTTTACGCATACCCTCTAATTATATTTCAGACAGTTCAATAAGTTTTTGGTAGTCATCTCTCACAATAGACTCTTTTAGTTATTTAAAGTAAAACCCATTAAGTTTATCAATTTCAGAGTTTACGGCCTATTCAACAGACCCCTCCGGGTAACTAGCTACTCCCTGTGAAAATATACATTTTTATCAAAGTATACACATAAATAAAACTATATTTTAACATTTGTCAATAATTTATAATATAAGGGTCACATAATAACAAACACAAAATGACTTCACGACCAACCGTGTTACAAAATACCGCGCGCCTAACGTTGGCTAACGGATGGTTCAGATGCAAGTCGGCACGGGTTCCCGTTTATAGAATGAGCTGAAATTTTTACTGGGAGTATATAAACACGTAATAAATATAATTAGAGGGTATGCGTAAAAAAAATAAAAATAAGGGACACCCTAATGTACATATTATAAAATTTAATGTGTGAATAATAAAAGCCAAATGTATAATTTAACAATGTAACTATTTAAAACCTACATCTTATTTCCATAAAAGTGTTATGGAATTTTGTTGACACAATAAATAAAATATATTTATATATACGAGGTGTGTTCAGAACATATCTGGTATTTTCGTTTTTTTGAAACAAATATTTATTTATTCGTCTACATTAATGTTGTCGCCTTCAAAATAGTCCCCATTGGATATTATGCACATGTGCCAGCTCTTCTTTCAATAATTGAAACACTTCTAAAACTCGATCTTTGGGATAGCCTTTAGTTCTTTTAGCGATGCGCTTTTAATGTCATCTGTGCTTGCAAAATGCGCGTCGCGACGGCCCTTTAAGGTTCTCTTTATTTTTGGGAATAGGAAAAAGTCAGACAGAGTCGAATATGGAGGCTGGGGCATTATTACAGTATTGTTTTTGACCAAAAATTTTGTTTAAAATTTAACAATTTTAGAACAAATTTTGCTGCCACGCGCCCAAAACATTCGAAAAAATTTCATGGGATGAGCCAATCGATATACCAACATCATCATCGACTTCTCTGATGGTTTATAACCATTTCTTCCACTTTTTCCATGTTTTTATCGGTTGTTAATGTGCTTGTGCGTTCGGGGCGTTCGTCATCTTCAACGCCTTCACGGCCATCTTGGAAACTCTTATACCACTTGTAAACTCTTATTTTACTTATAGCAGACTCACTATAGGCCTTTGTTAACATTTCACAGAATTTATTTCATTTTTTAAGCAAAATTGGATACAAATTCTTTGATCCATTTCTTTTAACGAACGAAAAATCGCCGAGCTCATAATACACGTCTAACCTTAGCGGCTGCCACAGACAAAGTAAACAATGAAAACAAATAAAGTTTTTATCATATTTCGGGGGCATGTATACCAACATAATAAAGAAAATTTTTTGACAACCGGACCCTCCGAACCCGCGAAATTTAACAATTTCCGTTATTTTCTGAACGCACCTCGTATTCTTAATAATATTAGATAACACACTTGTGAATTAATTATTTGATATGATATCCTGCAAAGTATATATCAAATATAGAACCTAATATAATAAATAAGTTAGGTTATTAAAGTAAATATGCTAGAGCGATATTAATATCTCTTGAGAGACGATATAATATTATAACAAATATAATAGAATTTCTAGCCCAGAAATTCTTCTAAATATGTCAATAAATATCAGCATTGTTTACCCTATGTAGTATGTTTTAAGGTCGGCGAGTAACAGCGCGATTTGACGGATTTGAGACTTTTGCGCACCCAAGGTCATCCGCCATGAGATATTAATAGCACTCTACATATGAGTACATTAGATGCAAACCTCGGTTTATTATTATTATTAATTATTAAAAAAATTTAAACTAGAATTATGTTTGTATTTAATAATAGTAGCGACACGAGCCGGCCATTTCTTTTTACTAATTTTATTAAAGAATTTGGTACAATTTTGTGTAATTATTAAAAGCAATTAATGACAAATGTCAGTGTCAATTATTTTTTTAGAAAAGAACCACCGTACAATCGTTATAGTAGTGATAAATACTAACGTGGAAAAAATTAATATCTTGTCGTCTCATTGGACAGTAACCGTAAAGAAAGGGATAATTTTCTCCACAGTTTAAAATTGAGCTACTTTTTCAATTGATAACGAATAGGAACATTTTTTTAACCCTTAGATACCCAAGCGGGGTAACTTGGGTACCCCACTTTTAAACATTTGGCTGTAACTTTTTTGTGGATTTAAGTGGGAACCTTGCTTAAAGCTATTTGTCAAATAACGTTTGAGGTTATGTTTAAGAGACTAAGTTATTTTTTTTATTTTTTATTTATTCGAATAATTTTCTTTAATATACATAAGTCTAATTATTGTTATTCTAAAGATATTGAATATTTTAATTGGTATTGCAACACCATTGGATTTGAGTTTTTAAACCTGATGACCCCGCTTGGATATTTACGTTGATTTGCGAGGCTTGGGTATCTAAGGGTTAATATGATTGAAAAATCAGATAAATCCCCGCGCATTCGCCATTTTTGTAAATAAAATAAATTCATGTAGGTAACCAATTTGGTTAAACCAAATATTATCAGAGTGAAGTCAGAGGTTTTCTAATTTAAATTAATAAAAATATGTAAAAAAATTAGTTCGAATAATGTGGATTTTAAATATTTTATAAAAAAGTATACGATAAAGAATACAGTTTAGTTGATATCTTACGTAAAATAGGCTTTAATGTTTAATGTATGTTTTTAATGTCTGTTACACAATTATTTATTTAAAATATAATTTTATTTTTAATATCCTATAGTTTGTTTAATTTGTAATAAAATATCCCTAAAGCTTTAAAAATCAATAAAACAAAACAAAGTCTCGTTAAAGAAACAAAATAAGTAACTTTACTCTAAATCCTAAACAAGAAGTTAAGCTGAAAATGGTTGTTATTTGTAATATACATTTTCATAAAGCCTTTTTGCTTGGATTGAAACAATAAAACGTTTAAAATGGGTACTTTTAAAATATTTAAAATATAAATTCAGTTAAATAAAAATTGTTATCTTCTTAAGTAAAAACCGATCAACAACTTATTATTAGCACTGTATTTATGTCATAGTATATAAAAAAATATTACGACAAAGAATACATCAACTTAGAAACTTAACCTTCTTGAAAGGGTCTTTTACCATATTGTTTTATTTGCAGATGTCACATTGCCACATACTTTCCTAATGCACTGAAATTTCTCGGGCAACAAAAGTATACTTGAATTGGGACGCAGTGAAATAAAAGTGAGACTATTATACTTATCGTGTACTGAAGACATTAACGAGCCGTAAAAGTTCTTTAATTTTCTTTCCTTTCATTTAATTTTCGACTAAATACAGCTATAAGAATACTTTTTATTTTTATTTTTCAACTTTTTTTTATTTTAAAATGATTATAAACTTCTGAAAATGACAATTTTACACTCGTGCTGTTTTTGGAGGTCCGTCAGAGTTGGAAGTTACGTCTGTGGCATATATACAGCGGTAAGTTGTAATAATAATATAATAATCCTTTATTTAAATATAACTTTTATATAATTTTCTGTATAGAAATACAAAAAATACCTTCATATTCATTATAAATGGAAATAAAAATAATGAATAATTTTTTTTTTTAATTAAATCAAACAATCTTCTGGTAATTTTTAGTCTTAAGTCATACATATTTGGTTTACCTGTCTAATAATTATTTTTCTGTTTTTTGGTTGGAAAAAGAAAATCTTAAATTCTTCTCCTTATACCGGAAAAGGTGCTGGCAAAAAAATTGATAGGGTATAATTTTTTTGCATTTACCAATTTTTATAATTTAATAAATAATATATGTGGGTAAATCTCACGAAATGTCCCCTGATGGTGTTACCCCGTGATATTTAATAAATCTAAATGAGTTTGACCTACACTTTTATTGTGTTTTGATCTTTCATAATTACGTAGATATAAAGCCCGCTGCACAACAGTCCGGTAACGGGAACGGGAACGGAAATCCTAACAATAAAGGTGGGAGAGACTAAAAAACCACTGTTGATAGATAGGGTTCGCTAAGTCTCTCCTACCTTTACCGTTTAGTTTCCCGTTCCCATTACCGGGCTGTTGTGCAGCGGGCTTAACAGTTCAGGTTCCAGATTTTTAACCGCATTTAATTATTTTTTACAATGTTTTAAAAGTCTAAAACCTATCCTCCGTGACTGTTACTCTTTCTAGGTTAACCTATATGTTTTCAAATATCTGAGGTAGTAAAAACATACTAAAAATATCAGTTTACTAAGTAAATTAAACACATCCAAATCGAATCAAATATAAAATCGAATCAAATATAAAATCGAATCAAATATAAAATATTATTAAAAATTAAAAGAAATAATTTTTATAACCATTTATGTAGGTGTTATTAAAATTGATTCTACCCTCCGTGAATCTGTTTTTGCTTTAAATTTTATGCAATGGATGGCGCTTTAATTATTTTAAATAAGCAAAACCTCCGTTTACGACATTATAGATGCATGTGATTCTTGAAGGTCAGTTAGAATTTATATGCAGATGAGAGTGTTGCTGTTTTATAATCAAAAGTTTAACTTTATTAATTTGCTATTTTAAAACCTATCCACCGTGAAGTGTAATATCTTAGTAAGTAAATTTTTTTATAAATATTTTATGTATGTACAATTGAGGAGCATCCGTGCAAAACCGGCTAAATCCATTTTATTCAGTTTTTGTTTTTTTTTTTGTTTTCGCATCTTTGGGTTCATTTCTATCGACAACCAAGATAATTCTGTTTAAATCCGACTATATCTATGTTAAAATCACATTTAAAAGGTAGCTTTAGGGGTAAAACTGGGTATGTTTTTATATCAAACCCGGCTATATCCAATAAATATAATATGTGACTTGGATATGTCAATACTACTACTAAATTACTAAATTTATTTTGTTAATATTTTTAAATAATAAAGGTTTTTTTTTCACATTTTATTCAAGAATTAGATTCTAAAGTATAAAAAGTTAAGAACTAACGGCAAAAAAATTACATCTTTTTTTTTAAACGTTCCTAACATATTGCATTTGCCCCGAAAAATGGGGCAAATATGTTAGCGGCTGATTACTAAAGATGGGATATTTAGGTACTAAAAACTGAAAAATAGGTAACTAAAAAGGTACTAAAAAAAGCATTTTAGGTTAAAAAAACAGCATTTTAGGTAAAAAAAAAACGTTATAAGTTCAAGTTTCGTTTATAATTTTGTTTAGTCGCATACCCAAACACAGAACATACCCACAATAAACTATTTCTATGCAATAACCTGTGTTTCACTAAGTGACACTCACTACATAGAAGTTTTATGACAGAACATAAGCTCACTACAAATAAGGTAACTGTAAAGAAAGTTACTGTTACAGTCTGTGACCATAAGAAAAAATTTTATACCGTTGAGTTGCACGCCCTGGATAAAATATTGGCGGAAAATTTAAAAAGAACACAAAAAAATAAAATAAGTAAAAATACGTAAAAATAGATAACAGATATGTAAAAAAAACTGACGAATTAAAAAATATGTATAAAAAGGTAGTTTAAAGGTAGTTTAAAGCAAAAACCTCCAAAAAAGGTAAAAAAGGTGAAAACAAGTTAAAAAAATAGGTAACAAAATTATAAAAAAGGTAGTTTAAAGCAAAAAAGCCAAAAAAGGTAAAAAAGGTGAAAACAAGTTAGGTTCATTATTGGTTTTCAAATAGTTACATCGGTTGAAAAAAGGTAAAATAACTAAAATCCCATCCCTACTGATTACATTACACTATTAATGTATTTAAAGTGGGTATGGGGCTAATGTAAAAGAGGAAAAAAATAGGATTATTTTGGTGTAAAATCGTGTAAATCCGTTAATAATCATAAGGTGTGCAAACTTTTTTTAATTTTAATTTAAGAATTAACAGACTACGGTTAATACAAAAAGGAAAAAACGATTTATTATTAAGTACTTAAGTGTTACTGCGCAGTAGTTGTCGGGATTTCTCTACTTAGATATGAAACCCAAGACAACAGCGTGCGTTTTTATTCGTTTGCTTTTATTTACTACTGCAAGTAAGAATTTTATCGCAAGATGTGACATTTACCCCAATCTTACAATTACCCCACCTTACCTTACCACAAAGCCCACAAAACTCAAGTTTGCTTTTTCTTTTATCTGTAAAGGCCAGGAAACCGAAAGTTTTTGCCATTTTCCCAAAATTTTATTAAAGTGGATATAGCCGGTTTTGCACGGATGCTCCTCAATTGTATTTTAAAAAAATATTAAGGTGTCAAAAGATACAATAACTTATTTCAAATATACAAAGGTTTAAAAAAAACATACGAAATCCTAACCTCCGTAAAGCGATCTTCCGTAAAGCTCTAATATTAAAAATGTATGATTTCTTAAAATTCTTGCATTAGTGCAGAACCACTTATGTTATGTTATTACTAGACCTGGTGTCTTCCCAAAAACCCCATTCTAGACTAACAGTGAAACAACCAAAAATAAAAAATAATCATTTTTACTTGGGGGACATCTCAATATATTCACCCATGTATACATAGCTTTTTATGTCCAGGTAAATTTTAAAATTTGATCTGGTTTTAGACATTTACTGTTCTATAACATCTTTTAAAAGGTTTCTATTTTAAAATAAAGGCGTCATTTGAAATAATTCTAACGCTTATAATTATTTCTAATTTGCAATATAACCTATGATAATAATATAATAACACCCAAAGCAGAATCAGTATGCGGCGCAGAGCACAGAACAATATATGCGCAGACTGCGCCGAAGACAACGCATAGCGGAAAGGTGCGGGCAGAAACATTTCCTATGAGTTAACGGCCTCGTTGGAACAGAAGGGTATTCAGAAAAATTAATTAATTTAATAAATTGTAGAATAAACAATTAAATAATGATATTATTTATTTATTTAATTTGATGCCTCAATTTTTTTAACATGTGGGTAATATGTTTTTTGCTACGCTTGTCGAAGCCAATCGGGGGCCCCCCTATCCGGGGGCCCCGTATCATTGATACGGCTGATACCGCGGTAGTTACGCCCCTGCTTAAATTGTTTAACGTTATTTTAATTAAAAGTAATATTTCAATGTATCCCTTAAAAATGAACTAACCACCTTTTAAATCCGATATAGAAGCAGTTTTTTTACAGTGAAAGTAAAAAAAATACTTCATTGGCACTCCACAGTGGAGTCTCCACACAAAATTTTTAAAGTTAAATCTAGTTTACTGCCGGCGAAATTAAAAGGTCAGTACAATGTTTATATAAACTTTTTAAATATTGGCGTTGGAAACTATTTGATACTTTTGTATTGAGATAATAAAATAATTTTTATATTTAGTATTATTTTAACTAACTTAAAACTAACTTCAGCCAGTGACTAAAAACCTGTTGACAACTTAGTGTCATGGGAACATGTACGATAATGAGCGATTTAAAGGTGGGAGTAAAAAAATATTAATTTTAACTAAACATCCATTTATATATATATATATATATATATATATATATATATATATATACGTATAATTGGTATGTTGTTTAGCCCGAGATACTATTGGGGCGCTCTACCACCCACCATTTCTAACGTGGTTAGACGAGTATATATCTTTGCTAAGTGTTTGTTAACATAATTTAATTTAGGAAATACCAAGAGGGGTAAATATATAAGTTAATTTAATGATCTCTTTATTTATGGTACGTTGTAAAGCCCATAAGATATATATAGTACGTTATTCATCCCTCGTGTATGTAAAAACCAAGCAGACGGTTCTTGTTTAGCCCGCAACGTTGCCGGTTTTCACCAAGCCAACGCGTACGAATTGTCCAATTAGAACAGCGCTATCCACCTGTTTTGTTGCCACGCGGCGATCACGCGACATAAATTTGCATTTAATGCCTATTTTCGTATTATTCTTCATACGTTCAACGTTGTGCATGATGCACAGTGCATCCCGTTTTACTTTTAATAATTATCATACACGCTGGTCCAAAAGTAACCAATAATAATTTAAGAATCAATGAAAAACGTTAAAATAATATTAATTTTCTTAATAATATTATTTTAAAAATTCAAAATCCAAGGGATTAAGTTGCATATATTTTTTAGAATAAATAATTAATTTACAGCACATGGATGAGTATGATCTTTTAATTTGGTGGGAAATGTTTTTATACTACAAGCAGTGGTAATAATCTCTTTTTAAAACAAAAAAAAGTTACTCCAATGATTTAAAAAAAAATTGTTTTAAAATAAACAGTCAATTAAAAAAAGTTATTTACAGCACATGGATGAGTATGATTTTTTAATTTGATGGGAAATGTTTTTATACTACAAGCAGTGGTAATAATATCTCGTTTTAAAACAAAAAAAGTTATTTTTTTGTTAAATGTATCGTTTCACCATTGAGTTCTTTACTCAATGGTTTCACAGTAACATTGAAATACCAATTTACTGTTATTAAATTTAATCATATTTTCCATATGCTCTTTTTAGAGATTTAAATTTTATTATTTACATTTCTGAAATTAACAATGGATTAAAAAAAAGGAAAACTTTGATTAATTAATTAATTCTTAGTAATTTATAGCAGGACGGAATGCCACGGAATTTAATAACATTGAATTGGAATTGCAATTTTACTGTAAAACGATACATTTACAAAAAAAACATTATAAAGAATTTTACTAAGTTTATTAGGAAAATTATTATTTTATTAATTCTTAAATTATAATTTAAGAATTATTAAAGGTTTCTTATAAAATTTCGAAAAAAATTATCTGTTTACAATATTGCAATAAACAAAATCTGATTGAACAAAATTATGGTCAAAAGGCAAACAAAAAGTTTTAATTTGTTGACCAGTGTTAATTTACCATTTTTAAAATTTTGTGATTTAGCAAAATTCTTTTTGTGAACACTATAGATAAAGTAAATATAAAACATTTATTAATTTTTTTTATATTTAAAAACATAAATATAAATATTGTAGGGGGCTAATGTATCACCCCGCAAAGTCCGTATTAAAATATTCCCTTAAAAAATATTAGGAACGATATTTTTACTTAATCATTTCAACTGGACTCATATTGAACTTTGCTGTGTTTGATATTAACCCCCTAATTTATTAATATGTTGATCTGGATACATAGATTTTGATAATAGACTTAAAAAAATGATACCCGTGTCTCGGCGTTTTTTCAGATCACGTCATTTTTTTTTAAGTGCGATCCAATAAAATGTATTCGGCACATAATATAACAGATTCGATAACAGCTGGACATTATATTTTTATGAAAAATTTATTCACTAAATAAATGGACAACCATTAAGATTATTTATTTATTTTGAAATTATTTTAATTATATACAGGGTGTTGCACATTTACGAAATACGGTAATGCGTGTTTCATTTTCTTGGTCCATTGAGAGTTTCTGAGGAACGGCAAAAGATATCGATTTGAAATTTGTAAAGCGTTTATTATCCAATTAGGCCTATTTTTCTAAAATATTTTAAACAAAATGCCACTTTCGTCTTGACACATTACAAATATAACCAAATAACAAATAAATTTTACAAAATTTATCAAAAATTAGGATATTATAAAAAACTACTTTTAATAATTAATACAATTAAAATTTGTCATTATTCCTGCAGAGTAGGTAACTAAATAAATGTACAGTAATTTCGGGTTTTTTCCGTGAATATTGTTAAACATTTTAAATTTCCTGCCAACAACGTAAATAATAAACTCATTATTCACGTTGTTAGGCATCAGTTATTGGCCGATTTCAATATTCACTGTGATTTGAACCAATCGGGGTTTAAATTGGAAGAAGGCGACTATAATAACATTTAAAATTGATAAAAACTTGGGTTAACCATTTGACAGATGTCAGATTTTATTTATTTAGTTAGTTTTTTATTCGGAATTTGGGTATTTAGTTGGCAAATTCTAGGGACCCTCAACTTATAATTGGCTACATTGAGTAAAACAAAATTATTTAGTAGATTTATGCAGCACAAATTAATTATGTTATGCTGTTTTGTTTTTAAAATTCCCTCGTGAAATTTCACACCCATTAAAGTGGGAATATAAAAGTTAAAAATCGTAAATTGATATGATTTAATTAAACTTTATATAAAAAAATTTGGTTTTAAACTTAAAAGATAGGATGGAATAATTTTTATTATTTTTAATTAATTTTGTCAAAAACCTGCGTTTTTCAAAAAATAATAATACTGGCTTTAAAAAATAGTTATTTGTTTTACAAGTGTTGAAAAGCGACTTTTTTATGCGAGTTTTTAAGTTGCCCACGAGGCCGTTAGGCCGAGTGTGCATTAACACGAGCTTGAAGAAAGCTTTTCTCACAAGTATAACACAATGTTTTTTCTGCGACCCTTTTATTTTTATTATTTTTAAATACAAAACAAAATAACCTAAAAACTTTTTTGACAGCTGAATGTCAAACGATGCTTTCCGGTTCTTTTCACACAGACCTGTCACTTTTCACACAGAAATGTCACTTTACATTCGTGTTTGCCTTGCCAATAAAAAGATATTTTCTAAGCAACGATGCCATCATAAAAAGTGACTTTTATATAGTGGTCGAAGAAAAAAAGCTTTTATTATAATACTTATGTTAATATTATATTTTATTAATATTTTGTATATAAGAAAATAAAAAGAACTAATAAAGTGCTACTGATGAAATAATTTCATTGAAATTTAAATTACTTATTACAACAAAATGACAAAAATGTTTTCTGAAAATGTTAGATTTTAAGTTAGTACCTTTTGAGATATTTCAGATTAAAAAAGCCCGATTTTGGACAAATCGCAAAATTTGGAATTTTTAGTATATCCCTTCTGAGATGATTTTGATTAAAAATTTACCCGATTGAGGACTAATCGCATTATTTTGGCTATTTTTAAAACAAGCACATTAGAATAATAAAATACGATGAAATCTTATTTTATTTTATTAATTTTATTTATTTTTATTTTACAAATTAATTTGCTTCTAACAGGCCTAATACATGTATATTAAATAAAACACAATAAAATAATGTTTTTCAAAAGATATTTCAAATTAGACATGTTTAGCTAATTTTTTAAATTCCTAAAAAAACATATAAAGTCTTTGTGTTGACATTTGATCCACTTATTACAATATAATAAAAAAAATTATCTTCAAATTTTGGATTATTAGAGTGTGTACCTTATGGATTATTCCTAATTAAAAATATGCCCAATTTTAGTCAAATATTTTAATATTTCTATTTTTAAAACATTCAACTAAAAAAGTTATAAAGTCTGATTAAGTGATTAAATTTAAACCGCTTATTACAACTTAATAAAGTATGTATGTTCTACCAGTAAAAGCTTTTGAATAATTTTTACAATTAATGTTTTTTGCCTTTTATATTTTTAAAAAGAATTTTTAATAAAAAATAAAGCTCATTGTGCACATTCTATAATACATTAAGTAATAAAAACAATTAAAAGTATTCGAATAAATCTCTGACTAAGTCGCGGTATCGAACTTACAGCGCGCGGCAGCGTTAAAACTCTGCTCACTGCTTGATATTAAATAATATCTTCCTACGAAAAATTTGTGTTTGCAGTGTTGCCGGATTTAGGGCTACACAGGAACCGTAAGATATCTAGGATTCCTATTCTAGATACACTTACTACAGCGCGCCACCTACAGTTAAATTCAATGAACTATTCTGTATGTAACTATGGCTAAACCGGTCGTTGTTAAGCCCTGCCAAAAATTTAACCTGGGGTTCCCAACACCGTGATTAATCGATTGGCGTTGAAATAACGTCAAACGTTGTTCAGCCCGGGAGTGGGCCACACAAAGTCATTTCGGGCTACACAGAGTATAGCTTGTATATAGAATGGGCTGCACAATGACCGTTTATATGTGTATATATATATATATATATATATGTATATATATTTATATATATATATATTAGACTGTTTCAAAAAAATCAACCATTTTTTTTTTATTAATATTGAAAATATTGTTTGTAATGACAAAAAAATCCTGTGAAAGTTTGAGCTCTTAATATTAATATTAAGAGGTGCCGCATCGAAAATTTCAATTTCCCATTTGATTAACATGGGAAACATTTTTTTTCGAACTTTGGAATTTATTAACTCTTTAACAAGTCATCGGACTAGTTGAGGCAGAACATGTTTTTGTAGAGAATTGAACGCTCTACAAAAAAAGTTTCTAATAATTTTTTGATATATTTACTTTTTCAAAATTTATTTAACGCTAAAGATGGATTGATTTAAAATTTTTACATTTTTTCAATTTTCCGACGCAACCATAAACTTTATGAGAAAATTTAATAGGACTTTTTTTGTAGAATATTCAATTTTCTATAACTTATTTTTAAAAAATTTATTTAATATGACAATTAATTTTAAGCATTAAAATGACAACTTTTTCAAAAATTTTTTAGTTTCTTGCAAATAACTTACGATCTGTAAAAAATATCAAAATTTTTTTAAAAATAAGTTATAGAAAATTGAATATTTTACAAAAAAAGTCCTATTAAATTTTCTCATAAAGTTGATGGTTGCGTCGGAAAATTGGAAAAATGTAAAAATTTTAAATCAATCCATATTTAGCGTTAAATAACTTTTGAAAAAGTAAATATATCAAAAAATTATAAGAGACTTTTTTTGTAGAGCGTTCAATTCTCTATAAAAACATGTTTTGACTCAACTAGTCCGATGACTTGTTAAAGAGTTAATAAATTCCAAAGTTCGAAAAAAAAAATTTTCCCATGTTAATCAAATGAGAAATTGAAATTTTCGATGCGGCACCTCTTAATATTAAGAGCTCAAACTTTTTTTTTCGTCATTTCAAACAATATTTTCAATATTAATAAGAAAAAAAAATAGTCGATTTTTTATATATATATATATATACAGGGTGTCTCACCAGCGATGGTACCTGTAAGGATTTTTGGAATCTTAAAACATTGTTTTAAAGATTCCATGTCTAAAATTTTCATATTTATGATAAAAAAACAGAGAAAAATCGTGGTAAAATTGGTTAACTTCAAACATTAATTAATTAGTTAACTTGTTTATTTTCAACGGAACGGTATGCATGTTTTTACATAATCAAATAGTAAAATGAATTACATTTCGATTGGCATAACCATTCCCTATACCTAAATAGTAAGGTTTCGGATATACAAGCAAATTTCTGTAAAAATCCAATATTTTGACATATTTATCTCAGATACCGATGAAATGTCACAACAAATTAGTTATGTCATTGATTGACAGTTGATACATTTCTTAACCAAGTGGTGTTCAAAATTTCCAAAAGCTTTCAAAAATTAAGTAAAATGGATAGAAACAACTATTCCAATGAGGTTTTGATGCAAATAGGAGGGCCACAACGGAATCTCCCAGGCACCGCATTTTAAAATGTTTGCAAGTCAATGGTCGCCATTTTGAACCTTTATTAAAATAGTATTTTGGTTGTTATTTTTTCCATCACGTTTTTTATAATTTATAATAATTAAATTCTTAAAACTTTGTTTAATTGTTGTTTTCCATTATTTTTAAAATATCTTCTTTAAGAAATGTATCAACTGTCAATCAATGACATAACTAATTTGTTGTGACATTTCATCGGTATCTGAGATAAATATGTCAAAATATTGAATTTTTACAGAAATCTGCTTGTATTTCCGAAACCTTACTATTTAGGTATAGGGAATGGTTATACCAATCGAAATGTAATTCATTTTCCTATTTGATTATGTAAAATCATGCATACCGTTCCGTTGAAAATAAACAAGTTATTAATGTTTAAAGTTAAGCAATTTTACCACGATTTTTCTCTGGTTTTTTATCATAAATATGAAAATTTCAAACATGGAATCTTTAAAACAATGTTTTAAGATTCCAAAAATCCTTACAGCAAACCGAATATCAAAAAAGTTATAAGCAATTTTTAATGAAGGTGCAACTGTCAAAATTTTATGAAAAAAATTATTATCTCGAAAACTATTAAGTTTAGGTATAGGGAATGGTACAGCAATTTCATTAAAAATTTCATGAGGAATTTAAAAATAAAAAAAATTACAGGGTGTTCCATTGGAAATAACAAAGTTGATGTCGCTTCCGGTTAAACCGGAAGAGGAATTTTATTTAAAATAATTTTAAAAGGTAGATTAAATTGTACAATAATTGCTATAAAAATTTCAAATTGATATCCTCAGCCGTTCTCCGTAAACGTCTAAGGGACCATCGCTGGTGAGACACCCTGTATATGTTCTGCTTTAGGTTTCCACGGGCGTTATATGTATTAGTGGTTTTTCGGGATCTGCTCCGTGTTGTCTGTTTTTGGTTCTTAAAAGAACCGTATGTCTGACGACGTTTCGGTACGATCTCATGTACCATCTTCAGGTCTTATCTGTTGGGCTGCTGTTGCTGCTCTGCTACGAGTTAGACGTGAAGTGAACTCCGTTACCGCTGATCGTTGTTTATATACCCTTAGCTTTCCGCGTGGCTGTGACTGCGATTGAACCTGTGTTATGTTCGGCTCCATTGATCTCGTTAATCTGCGTGGCGTTTTGGTAGTTCAATGCAGTTAGGTACTCTCTGTGTATCGTCTCTTGTGTTGAGGTTTCTTGGTCGTTTTTCTATTTTAATGGCTTCACGAATGGTACGTTTGGTCCTGTGTTCGATGCTAGCCAAGACCCTTGTTTTTTTCAAAGTCGTGTTCAGCTAAGGTCCTTAGCCTAAGGAAGATGTTTTTTCTTGTTTTAAGACTGCGTTACGATGTTCTTCGCGTCGAACGTTGATACGTCTATTGGTCTGTCCCACGTAGCTTCCGTCACAATTCTTACAAGGAATTTCGTAAACCCCTTGTGCCTCCAACTCTTTGGTTTTGCGTTTGTAAGTATTTGACCGATCTTTCTTAAAAAATATAACATTGAGGCCACATTTACCGCCCCAAGAAATGTAGCAGGGTGAAACAACATCAAAAACATTTTTTTTAATTGTTTTTAAACTGTTAACAAATAATTTAGATAATACCCAAGTTGAAAAAGACAAATTTAAAATTTGTATAAATATACTTTTTTATTTATTTTAAATTATTTAAGTTATGTATTTTTTATGTTTTAATAAAATGTCATTAATGACATCCGAATTTGTTGTTTTTGGACTGTAAACAATTAATTTAGATGATACCCAAAAAATCAAACTTGGGAAATAACTTACATTCCAATTTATAAAGCTTTAAATTAATTTTAGGTTCTGTAAACATACGTTAAATAGTGTATTTAAAATTTGTACTCAAATGTGGTCAATATTATATTATTATACTAGAGATAATGCAGGCTTTTATTCGCAAGGATAAGGTTTGATTAAATAATGCGCATAATATCGAGTGTAATACTATACTTTATCTACTTTAATTAATAGATAATTAAATGATAAATAAAATCTGACATCAGTCAGATGGTTAACCTCACTTTCTATTAATTTTAAATATTATTATAGTCGCCTTTTCGCAATTTAAAACTCGATTGGTTCAAATCACGGTGAGTATTGAGATCGGTCAATTACTGATGCCTAACAACGTTAATTATGAGTTCATTATTCGTGTTGTTAGGCGGGAAATTTATAATGGTTATAATTATAGACGGAAAAACTAATATTATAGGAGTGGAGAAAAAGTACATTTGCTATTGTTTTATAAATTTAATATCGTGCAATTCTTGTAAACTAAGGCTGGCTTATATTTGCATAAAAATAGTATATTTTAGGAAGAGAAAAATACGGACGTTTAACTAATGATATTTTTCTTCTCGTATTCACTAAAATATTGACATTAAATGCGCGTTGTTAAGTTATTGGCCAATTTCATTATTCACTGTAATTTGGACCAATCGGGTTTTAAATTAAAAGATATGTAAGAACCATCTGACAGATTTTAAAAGTATTTTAAAAGTATACGAGGGGCAACAATAAATATCTTTAAAATTGGAAGAAAGTGAGGTTAGAACCGTCTGACAAATGTAATAATACAGTTTGTTATTTTTTAAAATTATTTAATTGAAGCAAACAAGTATAGTATAACTCCTCGTAAAAACAGCCTGCATAATCTCTAAAATGTATTTTAGTTATGACTCTTTGAAAGTCTAAATAATTATAATAGTATATAATGCAACAAATTTTATAAATGGCATTTTAGTCACGAATTTTAATAATTAAGTTTCTAGAGAAGTTTATAAAACAAATTGCACATAATACTTTTTGTACGACGAACACAAAAATAATAATAATTTTTCACAAGAAGGGCACTTTATTTTTAAGACAAAATTAAATGTATAACACTTGATAAATGGCAACTACGCAGTAAAAAAATATTTGTTAATTTTAACTAAATAATATTCAGATTTTATGTTAATCCAGGTCCATATAACTTTTTGTTAAGTTTACAACCAACTGTAATATGTTAACTAATTGAATAAGTCCTTTGTAATTATTACAGACATTTTGTAGATTTAACTCTGAATTATAGATTGCCTTCCTTCCTTCCTTCCTCCCGTAGAAGATGAACATTACGTAATTGTCACCATTAACTTTTCCCGTGTAGGAATTTTTAATACTTTGTGATAATATTTTGCAATTATAGTAATAAAAAAAATTAAAGAATAAAATATTTTCTAAACAAAATCATATTTTGAAGTTATTTTAATATATTAAAGTATCAATAATTGTTAAATTTAATTAAAATTAATAACGGGCAATGTTAATGGTGACAATTACGTCAAAAATGTTTATTTAAATCGTAGTGCCAGTTATAGATTCCCGTACCGTAAGGACGGCATTCCTTCCTCCCATAGAAATTTTTAAGTTTTATCTTTCACCGTAAAGGTCTTTGACATGACCAATCACAGTGCTTGTTATGGACATGCGCTGTAGGGTGACAGCGCGTAGGCACAAAATATTTAAAATACATGATTGTTTAGTATTATTATAAGATAGGTGTTCAGTTTATTAAATAATTTGTGTCTCTAAATAGGATATTTAGATATTGTTTATGATCAATGTCTTTCATTTTTAGAAACGTTCCTTTGTAAAACTCTGTAGTTTTCCAACGTCTTGTTCGATGTTTTTTTTTTCATTATACTGCCCTACTATCGAGAAAGGCAAATGCGTTTTCTTGTGCTATGATAAAGCTATGGACATTTTGTATCTTAATTCAACAAAGAAATGCAGTAAACTATCTTTTAAGTTAAATAAATCAGTTAAATACCTACTGCTTTTTTATAAAAATGTAGATTATGCTAATTTCCCACATATTTCTTGTTTAGCAGTTACTGCCTTTCTCCATAGGTAGTATACAACAAGCTGCCTGGGCAATTAAAATTGTGATCACTGCACTAATATAAAGGGTGGGCCATGTTTATGTTGAATTATAAAATAGCAATGAGAACAAGAAAAACTGATTTTTTTTCAACGAATTTTGCTTTATTTGATACAATGTTTCTTCCGATTAAGTATGGAAAATGATTTTATTAAAGTGGCCACCTCAGCTGGCTCGGCAGTAGCCCATCCTGGAACACCAATTTTCGAGCACTTCAAAAGTTTGCTGCTCTATTTAGGCAATTTGAGCTTGAATGTTTTGTTTTAAATGGTGAATAGGCTTTGTTACGGTGACGTGTGGATTTTCCGTGGCCCAAATCCTACAGTTTTGCTTGTTGACATAACCTCCGAGGTAAAAATGCGCCTTATCTGAAAAGATGATTTTTCTTGCAAAATTAGGGTCATCGTTCAACTGATTTAAAGCCCACTTAGCAAAGCAAAAACGTTGTGGTTGGTCAACTTGCTTTAACTCCTGAACAAGCTGGACTTTGTACGCAAACATACCGAAGTCTTTGTGCAGAATCATCCTCAGAGTGGTACGGGAAAGGCTGAGTTGTTTACATCTGCGCCGAGTTGATATTGACGCGTTCATGCGTACATTTTCGGCCACAGCAGCGATTCCTTCAGGTGTACGTCTAGGACGAGCATGCGAAACATGTTTTATGTCCACCAGCATTCCATTTCTGCCCAATTTTTTGATCAAATTTGTAATACTTTGGTTTGACGGCGCCTCATTTCTTCCAAACGCAATTTTCATGCCGTCTTTGCGATCACAGTCACATTCAAAGTAAGTTTTGAGTATTTCGAAACGTTGATCCAAATTTATTCGGTGCATATTTTGTAATCGGAAGGTTAAAACTAAACCACTGTCAACAATTCATGGCGCTTAAGTTGAAAGCTTCATTAATAGCACGTAGTTTAAAATTCAACTTATAGATGGCCCACCCTTTATAAATGATTATCTTTCATATTTACACACAATGGGTAAAACGCAGAATATAAACAAAAACAAATGTCAACCATTTTAGGTGTCATCGCGCATGGTTACGGAATTTTACACGGAAATCTAAATCTCTCCAAAAACATTAGGTACACGTCCTTTAACGTATTGTCGAAATCTGCTTGAGCAGAAATGTTGGAGTCGTCGCATCGAACCCAGCGATTTTCGCTTTGTCAAACGATCGCAACGCAATGCCCTTCGTTTATGCGATCTCCTAGATGTTTTACCACGGCTCGCACTCGGAATTGATGACCGTCGATTATGACGCAATCGAACTCATCGATTTTGGTTCGAATTTTCTCGTTCGCATTGTACCGTTTAATGCATACCGTTTATAAACAACGCAAGCAGGGCATGTCCGGTGTCGTTTGGAAATTGTTCATTTGGTCGAACGAAATCGTCGGTTCGTCGTGTTTGGCTGGAAATTCTAGGAATCGGACGTTCAAGATGGTCCCATTTCTACGTGACCGCATCGGTTGCACATTCGAACCGTATCGTGGCCTGTGTAGCAGAAGATGTCCAGTTGGAGTTCGCTTACAAGTTTTATGTAAAACTCTTGAACGTCTTGTTGCTGACGTTGGTCGAAAGGTCCGCTTTGTATGTGTCCTGGTTGCCGCTATTCAAGATATTTTGTCTAAATTCCGCCAGTGAAAGTAGACTTTGAATGACGGCGTTGACGTCGTGGTTCTCCAGACCTCTGTTTTCGTACAAATCGGCGTGCAGCTCGTTTTCGTACTCATCGTAGATATTGATCGGTACCAAGTCGCCGACGACATCCTCGTTTTCGTGTTCCTCCATCATTTCGAATTAATCTTAGAACATCGAAAAATCGATATCGTTCAAGCCTATCGGCAACTTGGCTGATTCAACGTCGATTTCCTTCGGTTCCAAGTCGTCGTCGACGAGGACGCATACCACTTGGTCCGATGTGCAAATCGACGTTACCTTGTTGTTGCTATACACGGTGTTGTGGGTTTCGCATCGCGTGTACCTACATCCTTGCGATTTGTCGACGATTCATATCGCATGATTATCGACATTGATCGTCATCGATTTAAGTTTGAGCGATGGAAAGTGCTCAACGACTCGACTTTTGTCCTTCACGTCATGCCATTTGTCAATCAAAATTAATTTGTCATCCTGCACCCTTGGGAACTTGATCCAGTATAAAGAAGGTCGCCGTGTCGTGGACTCTGCGTACACTTAAGATTTGATGCGTGTCGTACGCGCCCGTGTAGGTGCCGAGTTCCAGCACCGGTTCTCTGCGATAACAAACTATGTTGTGATCGCCGTCGATCCATCGAAAGACCTGTTGGTGAAATCGATCGCCCAGACTCGGATATAGCCGATCTGCGTTGTCATCATCGAAAATCACCAGATGTGCGTCCTTAAACAGACGAATATTCGCGACGAAAATAAATATTTTATGCAGGAAACGAACCGATTGATATGTCAAAAGAACGGATCCCGCGGCCTGGTATTGTTTGGCAAATTTGGTTTGCAGGCTTTTGTTTACTCTTAAATTAATCAGTACCTTTCCTTTGGCATCCACTACCGTTTTGGATTAAGGATTTCTAAACTTACCAGTTTAAGGTCGTTGCTCGGCTACACGCGACGTACAGCGCTGCTCGTATCATACCTGGCTTTGCGTGACCTCCTTAGGCCTTATACCTTCGGCCACCAGTACCGGGAACTGTTTGCGTTCTACGTTGGCCGTGCTGCCCCTTTGTGTTTTGACGACGCGCGCTGGCGTCCAAGCCTTGGAATAGCCGCCGGCGCGCCGCCGCGACGGTGGCTTGAGCCTCCACCTTTTTGCGACTTTTAACGCCCACTTCGACGTCCAATAACTCCATCCACAGCAAGCGTGGCCGTTTTTGATCGTCTTAGTCGATCTTTCTAAGAATGCCTGCTGCACCGTTTACGATACCGTCGTTGGTATCGATGTTTATGGAAACCATGTACTTGGCATCGACCTGCAACTTGAGAACAAACATTAGACTTATGCAGTCTTGTTTAGGCAATTTACGCGCTTGCTTTAAAAGGTTTTCTTTTACCTTGTCCGTGCAACTACCTTTTACCATGTCGACGGAGATCGAGTAGGCCGGTTCCGTTTCGTACGACTCGAACCTGGCGTCGTTAAAACTGTCCAGATCTTTGTTGCTCACGAAAAGGTGTACTATGTTTTTGGGCAACACAACTCTACTATCCATTTCTCGTCGACAAAACAGCACTACGTCCTCTTCAATCATTTTGTTGCTCGCCATGTTGTTGAGTGCGTTGGCGAAAGAGAGGTCCTCTCGAAAAATTTGAAACGCTCCCACAGGTAAGTTCCGCACAGTGGACGGTACGGGTTTCTGTTGTTCGGTTCGAAGATAAAAGTATCGCCCACCAGCATCAACTGGTTCAGATCTCCGAACATGATTATCGGAATTCCTCCGAAATCGTAGTTGTTTCTGAAAATCTGTTTCAGACGCATGTGTATCTGCTCCAGCATGGTGGCCCCGACCATGCTAAATTCGTCTATTATGATCAGTCTAAGCTGTCTAAGCAGGTTGTTAAGCGTGTTGGATTTGTCTCTGTTAAGCGGCAAAATGTCGCCTTTGTACACGTTTACGGGAATGCCAAACGAAGTGTGTATGGTCATACCTTTGATGGCAAAACCAGGCTTTCCCATCGGAGCCGTCAGCATAACCTTGATCGTTTGCGGATCGTTTCCAGGAATGGCGTTAAAGTGACGGAGCAGGGACTGATCAATCGGGATTATCGTAGGCTGCCTCTTGCGCGCTCACCTTCGAAGAGTCGATAAACCGTTTGCCGAGCAGCTTGAACCGATCGATTACTTCAATGTTGTTTCGCTTTATTTCTTTTATGGTCGCTGCCAGGACCTTGGAGACGCGATTTTTTCATGAAGGAGACGATGTGCGAAACGCATGCACACAGATTCAGTATGAACTGGATGTCCATGTTGGAACGCTGCAAGCACAAGATGTCCATGTTGAAGTTGTTAACAAAACAGTCTTTGGGACGACGTTTCAACATCACAGCCGGCTTTCTGAGGCTTAGTTCGATCATTCTCATGTACGTTTCCTTGGTCAAACCCTGAAACGTGAGATCGTTAGTATTTTTTGGTCGCTTAAAAATTCTCGACTCTTAACTAAAGCGACCTGTGCTTGCATCCGGTCGACGGATGCTACATCCTTTCTGTCACATCGGCAGAAACGGAATGTTGTACCTGCAAATAGTTTTGCCCTTTACTGCATTTTTGCACGACTTGCTGTGATTGTGTTTTTGCATTGCAATCAAGCCCTCAAGCCCTGGCAACTCGCTGTCGCACATCACGAACTTGTCGATAAAGTCGCAGGCAGCCCTTTTCTCTACCGTTGGAGCGCCGTAATTCCATACCATCATGTGCAAGTGGGGACTGCCTCTTTGTTGGAATTCCACCCGATAGAAATGGTGGATCAGAGGATGCTCCTTAAAAACGCTGATGTCTGAGCGCAATCATCTGCGCAGCAGGATAAAGTTAAACAAAAAGCTGAAAGGGATTTTAATAAAGTTAAATTGCACTTTGACTCTGTTATCAGTTAATTACAGTAAAACAAAATACCTATCCTTTACAAGCTACAAAAATTATCTTCCAAACTTTGGACCCCTAATTTAATTATAATTATAAATTATTACTAATAATTTTACCTTCTGTTTCCATTAGGACTATGATATTTAAATATATTATAAAAAGAATTGGTCCAAGGATGGTGCCCTGTGAAACTTCATAACTGGGATTTGTGTTAGAATTACTATAGCAGTCATTAACGTTTACCATACTGGTCCTACCCTCTAAATAAATGTTTAATATATCAAAACCATTACCTCGTATACCATATCTTTTCAGTTTACTAAACAACTTACTATAACTTACAATATCGAAAGCTTTGGCCAAATCAATAAACATGCTAATTGTGGGTAATTTTTTATTAAGTGAGTTGTAAAGTTCTGTTGTTAAATCCACAATAGCATCTTCGGTCGATTTACCCTCGCGGAAACCATATTGGCGGTCAGAGAGAATTTTAAATTGTTTTAAAAAACTAACCAGTCTTGTTTTTAATGCATATTCAAATATTTTCTCCAACATTTGAAATCAGTGTGATGGGTCTGTAGTTATTTATGTTTTCAGAGTCCACCAGAGCAAAGGTTTGATAATCCCTGTCTTTAAATTCTTTGGAAAAATACCCTCCGTAAAACTTTTATTTAAAATAAATGTTAGCTGCTTTGAGATTTTATTTTTTATGTTTTTAGGAGTTTTAGAATTTATAAGATCTCATCCTGCGGACTTTTTATTTTTAATTTGTCTATTAATAATGCTACTTCTACTGGTTTTAAATATAAGAAGTTATTAATATTTCATGGACATTTGTTGGAACTTTAATGTTTTCCACTAGACTTATTGCAATGTTATTGTAATAGTTAATAAAATGATTTGCTATTTCTTTTTTGCTGGTTATATTTTCATTGGAAATTTAAATTTGTGAGATTTGTGAATTTTTAGATTTTTCATTACAAACTTCTTTTACGCATTGCCATAGGTACGATATTTCAGAGTTTTTAATTAGTTTTTGTATGTAATTCTATATCATCTATATTTATTAAGCAATTCATTGTTATTTGGGTATAATAGAGTTCATCTGTATAATCTATTCTTTTCATTGACAGCATTAATAATGTCTTTTGAAATCCACTCCTTTCTTCTTATTTCTTATGTTTTTAATTAATTTATCAATAAATAAATCGCTAGCTTTATTAATATTTTCACATTCATAAATGTTCCTCCAATTTTAATTTTTTAGAGGAATCCTTAAAGTATCATAATTAATGTATTTTTATATTTTATATATCGGGTTTTTTCTTTAACTTCTGAAACACTCAAAAAACTTGAAAAAAGAATGATTGGCTTATGATCAGTTATTTGATCCTTAAGAATGAACGACTGATTTAAAAAAAATATTTGTCAAAAATATGATCAATACAGTCAAATTTATATCATTTTTTACATAAATCAAAATACCGTGGTTTTTGTTTACATTGCCCTCATTGTAAATTTTTTTGTAACCGTTTAATTGGAATAGATTTTCATCAAGTATAGTAAAAGTTTCAGTTAGTATAATAACATCAAAGTCTGATTTAAACTGATAGATTTTTATTTTTAACTCATCAAAGTTTCTTGGATGCTTCTGATATTTGTATGAAATAGTTTGAGATCGAACTTTTTTTGTCGAACATGAAATTTAGTTTTTTGATATTATTCAATTCAATTCATATGCATCAATTGTATGGATCCATTTTAGTAAAAAAAAATAACTTTAAGTTGTTAAAGTATGAAAATTAAAATAGAATAAGAGTAAAATTAAAAATTAAAAATAAACACCAGAAATTACTCACAGTATAGAGTACCTATTTACAAAATAACAAAGAAAATGGTGTGTTATTAGTTTTTCTTAGGATTTTTTCTTGATTTTGCTTTTGGGGAGGTGACGGTTGTTTTTTGTTTTTATCAGTCTTTAATTTGTCTTCTATGACGTCTTTCTTTCCTGCATCCGATTCTTTAACTGTTTCTATATCCGATTCTGATGATTCTTCACCCTCTTCACTGCCTGCAGTTTTATTTTGGGTAGTCGATGGAGAAGGTTTTTCTGTAGGTTTGTTTATTATGTTTTCTTTTTCCAAGTTGATTTTAAGATCTTCGTACGTTAAAGTTTTGCCGTCTATAATTAATTTATTGTTCTTTATAAATGCCTCTTTTTTGCTGTTCTTGCCTTCTTTAGCTCTTCATATAATATTTTTTGTTTTTTCGATTTTTTACATTTCTAAAAATTTCTTGCTTTTTCAAATTTGAAACCAACTGAAGAAAAATAGGTTTAATTTTTTGTTTGTCTTCACCTTTTCCTATCCTATATATAAATTGTTAATTTCTTGTTTAGTTACATTTACTTGTACAGTCTTGGTAAAAAAATCAATTTCTTTATTTAAAATCGTTGTGGAATTTTTTTTTGTATCAATAAAAAATTTGTATCAATAAGAATTTCTTTTTGTATCAATAAAAAAACACACAAAACTTGACAGCTGTTGTCACCAAAAATTGCAATTTATATTTTAATTGTTAACTGTTACTCATGAAATAGTCTTGTCAAATACCATTCAGGCATCTAATTTTTCCTGTGAAAAAAATCGAAAAAACACAATGCTAAGTAATATTTTTTAACAAAATGCATTCGTGCAGGTGCAAAAGTCCTCCTCTTCGACTCGGATTTTTGTTGCCACCAGCACTCATGCTTTTTGTTAAAATATTACTTAGCAACGTGTTTTTTCGATTTTTTTCGGAAAAATTAAATGCCCTTATGATATTACTTACGACTATTTCCCTCGTCTTAATTTCCACCAATCACAAACGCAATTTTGAATAACAAATGGTTTCTAGTTGAAAAAACTGTGTGACAGCACCTGTCAGCAGTTTTTTCGAGTTTACCCGCGGCAAAACTTGACAGCTGTTGTCACCAAAAATTGCAATTTATATTTTAATTGTTAACTGTTACTCATGAAATAGTCTTGTCAAATACCATTCAGGCATCTAATTTTTCCTGTGAAAAAAATCGAAAAAACACAATGCTAAGTAATATTTTTTAACAAAATGCATTCGTGCAGGTGCAAAAGTCCTCCTCTTCGACTCGGATTTTTGTTGCCACCAGCACTCATGCTTTTTGTTAAAATATTACTTAGCAACGTGTTTTTTCGATTTTTTTCGGAAAAATTAAATGCCCTTATGATATTACTTACGACTATTTCCCTCGTCTTAATTTCCACCAATCACAAACGCAATTTTGAATTACAAATGGTTTCTAGGTGAAAAAACTGTGTGACAGCACCTGTCAGCAGTTTATTCGAGTTTACCCGCGGCAAAACTTGACAGCTGTTGTCACCAAAAATTGCAATTTATATTTTAATTGTTAACTGTTACTCATGAAATAGTCTTGTCAAATACCATTTGGGCATCTAATTTTTCCTGTGAAAAAAATCGAAAAAACACAATGCTAAGTAATATTTTTTAACAAAATGCATTCGTGCAGGTGCAAAAATCCTCCTCTTCGACTCGGATTTTTGTTGCCACCAGCACTCATGCTTTTTGTTAAAATATTACTTAGCAACGTGTTTTTTCGATTCTTTTCGGAAAAATTAAATGCCCTTATGATATTACTTACGAGAATAGGTTCCTTGTTTGAAGTAGAGAATTTCCACGTAAAGACCAGCTTATCATTTCAATTTTCTCTTGTACTGAGTACAACATAATGAATAATTTATTATTCAATAAAAAATAATAATAGAATATTAAATTTAAGAATTAATAAGATGATACTAATGAAAACTCTGATTCAGAGATAGATCCTGATGAGATTGTATTTACCTATTTCAGTACTTTGTGGACGCAAAATATTGGGCTTTACAGAATTTCGACCCGGGCCAAGAAATTGTACTTTCCGCTAATTTACCATTGCATTGATATTACCGTACAGAATGCATGAAATATTTATAGACTTCAAGGAGGAAAATGGATAAGCTAACTTTTAGAAGAGCGATTGCAACTAATTTGCTGAAAATCTAAAAGAGAACCTCCATGTTCATCAAATAATACTTATGCCTATTCTTGGTACGATAGAATTGACCATTTAATTATATACCAAGAGAAGCAAAAACACAAAAAGTGTAATTTGATGTGAAAAATGTGACGTTGTGTTGCATCCCAAAGATTTTTTCAAGGAGTATCACACTAAATAAGGTAATTTTGGAAATGTGTCATTTATTGTTAATAAATATTTTGTATATGTAACAATTAATTCTGACAAACCTATAACTAGCCCATATTACTAATGGCCTTTTAAAAGGTCCAAATTTTTTTTGAAAATTTTGTAATTTAAAAATAAAAAAATATATATAAGTGAATACGATTGTTATGAACTATAATCAACCATTTTTATAAATAATTTGAAATTTTAATTCCAAAAAATAAATCAGTAATGTCTGGGATCAGACCCAAACCAAAAATTCTATATCGTATGCAGAAAGGATTGTTAAAATTTGTACAGACAAACTGTTTTGATTATCAAGTAATACTGAATAATTTTACTAAATATTGTACTATTGTTTCAAATTTAACTGGCAATTTTTTTTTGATATTCTAAAATAATGATTAGTTTCCCTTTCACCCTTTTAACTCTTGTAAACTACTTGTAATTAAGATTACTAATAATAATATATTTTTTAATTTTAAACAGTACTTTTAAACAAATTTTCTCCATACTTAACTTATTAAAACTCTGTGGGTAAAAGGCATAAGGGGATAAGTCAAAATAAGCAATTTTTCAATAGAGCCTTTAACGTGTTCGCATTAATACGGGAAATATATTTATGTTCAGCGGGTATACGCTTTTGTTAGCATATGACATGTGCTAACAAAAGGGTATACCCGCTAACCATAAATATGTTTCCTAAATTAATGCGAATACGTTTAAGGCTCTACTGAAAAATTGCTTTTTTTGACTTATCCCCTTATGCCTTTTACCCACAGAACTGTTAGGCTTCTTAGGTTAAATTTTAATCTCTAAAAACAATTTTCTGATTTCTTAATGGGTGTTATGTTTACGAAGCATGGCGATTATAACGAACAAAGTAATTTGTCAATGTTTGTTGTTTTAATATGCAGGAATTATCTTGCTAGCTGTTTTATGTATAAATGCTTTGCTAATCTTTTAAGATAAATGTGATGCAGGAGGATACTTAAAGTTTTAGTAGAATGAGGCTTATAATATTAAAACCACTTACAAATTTTGGTACCTATATTATTATAATATAAAGTTTGTAAAAAGTGCATTGAAAAAAATATTATACATAGCATATCATGCGTAAAAAAACTAAAAAAGGGAATACATAATGATATGTATAATTACTTTTAGTAATTTGTAAAGACTTTAACTCTATGTAAAATCATGATATCGATATAAAGAGGAATTTTAAAGCTTCAAGTTTTTTAAGCTAACACCATTGAGCTATCAAAAATTTGCTTTGTTTTGGTCAATTATATTGGTACTGTAACTTCAAAATTAAATGAAAATTAGTTGAAGTGAAACTCTACAGCGGACATCCAGCCAAGAAGCCGTTAGTTTCGGAAAGATTACGTCGGGCCAGGCTTGAATCTGCTCGACGACATTTGAATTCGACAGTGCGAGACTAAAAAAAATATTTGGCGACGAAATATTTATTGAAGTGGCAGGGGGATAAAGAAGTTAAGAAATTTTAATAATAAAGGACAAAAAACATTGAGAACCACAAATTTTATGATAACTCTAAAATATTAAATGTCCTTATTGGCTAAGGGTACCAAACTAAATCTTCTGGAGTCTTTGGAAATTAATAAACTAAAGAAAAAATTTGATATTGTTCTTAATGACCAAATTGAAACTAACAGCTCGCTAAATTTATTTTAGAATGTATACTTGTAGTACTAAAAAATTATATTTATTAATATTAACAATTGTTAATCATTAAAAACATAAATAAAATAGTGAAACTTTAAAACAGTGTTGTTTTTATTCTTATATTAAAAACATTGTTATTGTAATTAAAAATAAATTTGGTATTGCAGTTTGCAGTTTTGTTTGAAAGTGAAATGTTACATTTAAGTTAAAAAAGAACAAACTATATTGTTATTTAAAAAATGGTTTTCTACTTAATAAGTAGTGCCCATTTTGTAAGAACCGGCCAAATATATCGTCACCGTGGTTTTGTTTCGAGCGTGCTACACAAGACAGCCTGTTTTGGTCTTATTAAACCTCATTAGTGCCGGATAGCTGTGGTGTGTAAGCATATCCGAGACACGCTGCCAAGCGCCTTATACAGTGTGTCGCACTTAAGATGAAGGCACCCCCATATTTTCGCTATTTGAAGAAATAAAGGTTTGAATTTTTTCACATTCATACATGTTGATGGGTCACATTTTTTAAGCTACTCAACTGAAATCTGAACTTTAAACTTGGCCTACTACAAATTCACAAACAGGGCCAGTTCTCGATATTTTGCTTCGCGTTAGAGATATCGAAAAAAGTTATTGGAAAAAGTTGTTCAGAATATTATTCTAACCCCATTTGCCAATTTTTATAACAAAATTCGCATTTTTAATTTTTTTTTATTTTGGTCAACACAAAATTATTACAAGTTCATTTTTTAGTTTGATAATAAGGGAGCCATGGAAAGTAATAATTTGATACTAACTAGTGTTTATGACCGTTAAATAAATAATTAAAACAATTTTTGGAAATTACAAATAAATTATAATTTATAAAATTTAGGAAATGGTATAAAACAATAATAAAAATAAATAAATTAGAAATGCGAATTTTGCTATGAAAATCGGTATGCGAGGTTAGAATAATATTCTGAACAACTTTTTCTAATAATTTTTTTCGATATTTCTAACGCGAAGCAAAATATCGACAACTGGCCCCGTTTGTGAATTCGTAGTAGGCCAAGTTTAAAGTTCAGATTTCAGTTGAGTATCTTAAAAAATGTGACCCACCAACATGTATGAATGTGAAAAAATTCAAATCTCTATTCCTTGAAATAGCGAAAATATGGGAGTGTCTTCATCTTAAATGCGACACACTGTATACTATATACTATATAGGCATCAAGTACAGCAACAGCAGTGAGAGATAATTAGTCACCGTCTACAGTCCAACCGGACTTGACCTACTATACTATGCAGAACTGTGCTGCCTTCACGTCATAGCGGTAGTAAAAATCATAGTCCACTTCGGACCAAAAGAACTGGCCAAATATCTATTACATGAAGCACAAAGGTGCTTGGCAGAGTATTTCGGCTGTTACCACAGTTATCCATCACTAATGAGGTCTAATAAGACCGAAACAGGCTGTCTGTCGGGGCCAGTATTTTGTTACCTTAATTATTACAAATATTATTTAACCCCTTCATTTACTTGTCCCTTCAATTATTTAAAGTGGAAACTAAGGTTAGTTAGATCTGACAGTAGTCGAATTGTTTGATTCTTCCAAACGGGTTTTTTACATACTAGGAGGTAAACAACCCGATTGGTCTAAATCATTTTTACAGCCTGGAAGATAATCAACCACTTTAGTAGTGAGTGTTGACAATAATAAAGTTTATATTGTAGAACGCCAAGTTTTTTTACCTTCTATTTTGCATAACTTAATATCAAGCAACTTCTTGAAGCTCGACGTTATTAAAAGTTTCAAGAATACGGCTCTTTAAATTTAAACTTTTCAGATTTTTCTTCGCAGAATTGTTTATGGTTTCAGTACATATTTGTAAGTCTAAGATAATTTGCTTGAAAAACCTTACTATTTCTGTTATACTGTATTACTGCATACAATATATCGTCGGGTTACTGCAAAAACCAGATAACTTCCAAAACACTGTTTTGAGTAATTTAAATTTGTAACTTTCTTCATTGGGTCTATTTACTAAAAATGAAGTTATACCATTTTTGCTCTAGACATTGATCGGTTTAATCGGGTTATGCTCGTAGTTGCAGAAACAATTATTAGTTAAAAAATGTACTTAAGTCAAAAATTTTAAAAATTTAGTTATCTTATTTTTGCAGTAACATATTAATACTAATAATAATAATATTAAAAATAATCTTTATTTAGCAAAAGCTATTATACAACAATTTATATAAAAACATGTAATCAATATATATTATCTACGCCAGTGAGATAAGAACTTCTTATCCCACTCATTTTGAGTGAGATAAGAAGTTCATTAACGCACGCGTTTTTCTCTGCTTTTAACCAATCAAATAAAAAAGTCAAAATGTCAAAATAACCCTAAATTAAGTTTTAGACAAAAATAATTACCGTTTATTTTTTCATTTAGAGGCGTACATAAAAATTTGTACAATATACGTGTGATAACGCTTTATTAACGTACTTTTGAGATTGCCCAACTCGTTGGGCAAATTTCGCATGCGTACGTTAATAAAGCTCTTATCCCACTTATATCGTAAATAACTATAAATTGAATCCCCTATTATCAAAACCCCTTAAATTCGTTTTGATGAAAAATAAGAACCATGCATTACAAAAATACTACCTATCAATTTGTGCATTCAAATGGTTAAAAAAGCCACGAAATGTTTATATTCATGTTGTCTTTATAAATATCTGATGGCTTTTGCAACCATTTCTATGAACACTTTGATAGGTAGGAATATTTTAATGCATGTATCTCATTTTTATCAAAACGGATTTAAGGGGTTTTGATACTAGAGGATTCAATTATCACATTTTTTAATATCACTTGGCAACTTGTTAAACATTTTCAGACCATTAACAAATACATTTTAAGTAGTCTGTACTCGACTAAAATTTTCACTAGTAATACCACTAGAGGTCAGATTATTTCCGGAAATTTTTTCGAGCTCATGAATATTTTGAAAATTTTCTAAAAATATTCATGAGGGAGAAAAAATTTCCGGATTTAATTTGACCTCGTGTGGTATTCGGTAAGAAAATTCCACACCAAATTGTGTTTAAATAATTAAAATTTATGTTTTGATTTAACTTGACCTCGACTTGATTATTTAGTTACCATGGCAACTAAGTCAACCCCAACCTAAAAGTTATTTCAGTTTTGAAGCTGTCAAGCGGCACGACGTAAAAAAATGTGAAATTGTCTGCTGTAATGATCAATCATCGTGCAATGACTTATTTGCATCTTAACTATTCAAAACTCAAAGTGCTAAATGGAAAAAAAAGGTGAATAGAATAGTGTCTAAATATTATATATATTTCATTAGACATAGACATTTAATTTATTTCAAGTCCTGCATTTTCGCCATTAAGAAGAAAGGAGGTGTCCAACGAATGTAGAAAACATCTAAACTTTGTAATGGAAATGTATCAAAATTATCATGTAAACAAATAAAAACCAGATTGTCAAAAAAATATTCTGTCATTATAAACGTCAAAAAAATTTCCAGTATAATTCGCTGTTGGGTACCCACGATGAAAAAATTTCCACTAAAATTCAACCGTTGCCATGGTGATCTATCAAAAATACACGTTTTGATTGGTTAAAAATTACAGGTGTGGAATTTTCACTAGTAATACCACTAGAGGTCAAATTATTTCCGGAAATTTTTTCGAGCTCATGAATATTTTGAAAATTATCCCGAGTCGAAGACGAGGGATAATTTTCTAAAAATATTCATGAGGGAGAAAAAATTCCCGGATTTAATTTGACCTCGTGTGGTATTCGGTAAGAAAATTCCACACCAAATTGTGTTTAAATAATTAAAATTTATTTTTTGATTTAACTTGACCTCGACTTGATTATTTAGTTACCATGGCAACTAAGCTGTCAAGAGGCACGACGTAAAAAAATGTGAAATTGTCTGCTGTAATGATCAATCATCGTGCAATGACTTATTTACCCGCATTATTAGAGGATTGTGGCTCCTACTTGAAGAAAGAAAATTTGTTTTGAATTGTTCACGAATATTTGCATCTTAACTATTCAAAACTCAAAGTGCTAAATGGAAAAAAAGGTGAATAGAATAGTGTCTAAATATTATATATATTTCATTAGACATAGACATTTAATTTATTTCAAGTCCTGCATTTTCGCCATTAAGAAGAAAGGAAGTGTCCAACGAATATAGAAAACATCTAAACTTTGTAATGGAAATGTATCAAAATTATCATGTAAACAAATAAAAACCAGATTGTCAAAAAAATATTCTGTCATTATAAACGTCAAAAAATTTCCAGTATAATTCGCTGTTGGGTACCCACGAGGAAAAAATTTCCACTTAAATTCAACCGTTGCCATGGTGATCTATGAAAAATACACGTTTTGATTGTTTAAAAATTACATGTGTGGAATTTTCAATATAAAAATCACTTGCACTTCTCGTTCCATGATCATGAATACCATCTACCCTAATCAATCTGTTACTTAAAAACTCTGGTAAAGCTCTAATTTTTTATTTAAAAATAAATAACATAGAATTAAATACAATAGATTGTTTCACGCTCATTAAACTTAAAATATCTAAAATAGTTTTGATATGCGTATAGGGATTACATTTTAGGATTATCCTCATTGCCTTATTTTGCAACTTTTGTAGTCTATTATTTTGATTCTGATTTATTTCAAACAGAATACACGAAAAAAAATTAAAATAGGGGGCTATTATGGATTTGAATAGCAACAATTTCACATACCTTGACAAACTATTACCTATCCTGGATAAAAATTAAATTTTTTTAGATATTTTATTCATGACAATCTATATGCGGTTTAAAATTTAAGTTTTTATCTATCATTAGTAATGATTCATTTCACTTAAATATTTAAAGCAATCTACTCTTTAGAGTTCAGAACCATTAATTAAAAGTTTTTTGTTATTTATGCTTAAATTACTTAATTTATGACTAGTTCCCAAAATAATGTATTTGGATTTATTAACATTTAACCACATATTATTACTACAAAGCCAAGTAAAAATATTATTAAGATCAACATTCATTACATTCCTCAACTCTTCTAAATTATCACCCGAAATATATAACATGGTGCCATCTGCAAACATAGAAATTTCAAATTTTGTTATACATTTTACAATATCATTTATGTACAATATAAATAATAAAGGTCCCAACACTGTTCCCTGTGGGATACCATATTTACTTTGTAGTTTACTAGATAACAAATTATCAATTTTTACTACTTGAGTTCTGTTATTTAAATACGATAGAATCCATTTTAAAACATTATCACAGATGCCAATTTTATTTAGTTTTTTTATTAAAATATTACGGTCAATTGTTTCAAAGGCACGTTTAAAGTCTAAAAAAACACATACAATTATTTTACCTTTTTATTATGTAATTGTTTTTTGTTTTTTCTTATATTTAAATTGGCATGTCCTTTAATAACAATTAAAAAAGTTAATTCAAAACAATAATATAGCACCCCTAAAAACATTTATATATAAACACTTTAAAAAAGTTATGTTAAATATATAAAACTTAAGAAGCAAAATTAATGAATGTTTATAATTTAAGAATTTCTTTTAAACAAACAATCTTTATGCTTAAACTCGTTAAAACTTTTAACCTTTCAGTTTTAATTTTAATCTCATGAAAGATTTTCCTATTTCTTAATGTAATGTTTACAGAAGCAAGATGAGATTAAAACGTAAGTAATTTGTTAATGTTTGTTGTTTTAATATGCAGAAATAATCTTAAAAGCTGTGTATTTTATGCACAAATGCTTAAGGAATGTAATACCTCACTAATGCTTTAAGATAAATGAATTGTTGGAATTTCTAAAAGTATATATATATATATATATATATATATATATATATATATATTTATTTATATAATAATAATAATAATAATTATTGAACCACTTTACAATTACATAATAATAAAAATAGGAAGAATTGTAAAGGTAATTCAAAAAGAATATGCTAAAATACGCTTAAATGGATAAGCATAGCAAATTTACTATTCCGTTAAACAATTTTTTAAGGATTCTTTTTAATTTTATCTTTAAATTTTTTCTTGTATATGTTATAGTATTTAATAGTAAGTGTCCGGAGGGCTAAGTGGGCCGGTGTGCCGGAGGGCTATGTAGGCAGCATGCCGCAGCATGGTCAATTAAAAACTTTTTTAGTTGAGTTATGTATAAATATCATAATTATTTTACACATACCATGCATGCCAGCCTGCCAGCTTTGTTTCTTTTTTCAAGATTGTATATTGTTTATAAGTTTCCTGAGCGATGATAATTTGTATTAGTTTTAATTTTAAGTACAATGCTATATGTTTTAGCATTGTGTAAAATATTGTCAGAATTTAATTTATACTTTTTGTTATTAATTATAATTAATAATTATTAATATATTAATAAATGTTTGAAATTTTTTAACTTGGTTTTGTTCACCCCCCCATTTTTCGTGTGTAGTTGGCCGATTTTTCTGAATTTCCCGGGCCGGTCTGATATAGCCAGCACGCCCCTGCTAGTCATATAAGCAAGATTTACATTGTAATTTTGTTTTACTGATGAATAAAATTATTTATATTATTATTATTATAATAAAATAGAATATTAAAAATAGAATATTATGATCTTTTCAGGGTATAGGGGCTACATGTTAAATGTACAGATACCACTAACTCATTTTTATTAAATAGTGGATAAGTTTTGGAATGGACCTCCTCATATGTCCATTGGACATATTTTAGAACATTATTACTTTCAAAGATATCTTGATTTTTTTACGCAAATAGACATGAAGTGAATTTAAAAACGATATCTTTAAAAAATCATGCAGTCCTAAAAGATAAGGCTCTATGATGACTTTCAAATGAAATATACAGGGTGACCCATTTAACTTCTTTAAATCAATAAATTTGATATATCAAATCATAGCTTTACAAATCACTCTGTAAAATCAACATCAATGATAACAAATAAACGCAATTATGCACACTTGCTACTGAACAAACGCTCTTTCTGACAAAAGAAAAATAAACAAAGTGGGTCAATTTTTTTAGGCGAACCACAAAAAACCATCAGTGTAAATGTATTTTATCATTAAAAATAAAACATTAATAAATTAGATGATGGCATTAAACAATGACGTAGTTACACCCCATAATAATATAATTTAAAGTTTTAAAAATAAATTATTTAAAAGTATCCAAAAAATTTCAAATACAATATTGTTTAATAAAATACAATATTGTATAATAACGACATGACTTTGTTACACCCAAAAATATTTTAATTTAAAAATAAACCATTTAACATAAAGTTATACTCCAAAAATGTTAAAATATATGTATTTTATCATTAAAAATAAGATTATAAAAAATTAGACGACATGAAACGATGACATATTACTAAAGATGGGATATTTAGGTACTAAAAACTGAAAAATAGGTAACTAAAAAGGTACTAAAAAAAGCATTTTAGGTTAAAAAAACAGAATTTTAGGTAAAAAAAAACATTAAAAGTTTATTATGTTTCGTTTATAATTTTGTTTAGCCGCATACCCAAACACAGAACATACCCACAATAAACTATTTCTATGCAATAAACTGTGTTTCACTGAGTGACACTCACTACACAGAAGTTCTATGACAGAACATAAGCTCACTACAAAGAAGGTAACTGTAAATAAAGTTACTGTTACAGTCTGTGACCATAAGAAAAAAATCTATACCGTTGAGATGCACGCCCTGGATAAAATATTGGCGCAAAAAAATAAAATAAGTAAAAATACGTAATAATAGGTAACAAATAGGTGAAAATAAACTGACAAATTAAAAAATATGTAACAAAAGTAAAAAAAGGTAGTTTAAAGCAAAAACCTCCAAAAAAGGTAAAAAAGGTGAAAACAAGTTAAAAAATAGGTAACTAAAGTATAAAAAAGGTGGTTTAAAGCAAAAACCTCCAAAAAGGTGAAAACAAGTTAGGTTCATATAAAAGAAAATCTTTTAAAACACATTTTGGCATTATTGGTTTTCAAATACTTACATCGGTTGAAAAAAGGTAATATAACTTAAATCCCATCCCTACATATTACACATCAAAATAATGTTATATAAAGCATTAAAAATAAACCATTTGAAAGTAACACAAAGTAATACCCTAAAAATGTAATTTTATAATAATAATAATTAAATATGCTTATTATGTAAATGTTGTATAAAATATATTAAAAAACCATCACACACACAAAAAAAATGTCGCTCTAAAATGAAGCACCCTATTGTTCATATTAACTTTTTTAAACATAATGAGCTGGACAAATAGCTTTTAATTATTTCAGCTATGTTTAGTGAACACAGTGCTCTGTGTTTAGATTTAAGAATGTAATAGGGTAAAAATCTGAAGTTTCACTAAATTTCAAAGAAATGGTTGTTTTGAAGAATTAAGAAATTTAATACTTAGAAGGATTTTTTAAGAGAGCCAGATGTCACTTGGGGGGGCCTAGGAGCATGTTTTGGAAGTAATAAATAAATAGATAGAAAGTTTCTTTGTCCCAAAAGTCTACTAGCGGAAACGCGCACTAAAAAGTAGCCAGATGATGTTTTTCTTGGAAAAGCCTTAACGCTCAATTGAAAACGCTTCCCTTTGTTTAAATCGATCGTTGGAAAATTAAATAATAGAGAAAGTAGTTAAAAGAATAATAACAAATTTATTTAGTTAATAATCATTTAGATTAAAGAATTAGGACTAAGATAAGGATATAACCAGCCGTATAGTAGTTTTACCGATAGGTTTTAAGAATTTAATGTAACCCGAGAAAATTGTCTAATTGTATAACTTAGGTTGAAGTAAAAGGGTAGTTAGTAATTGCAGACATAGGATATTTTAATGTTTTGGACTTTGTTAACAGATTTAAATTTTTATAGAAAATAAGTAACTTTGTAGTTAGGCAACCCCGAATTCACCCTAAAGTCAGCGTTAAGTAGGGGTAGAAATTTCTCACTGCACGCGTCTGATTGGCCAGAAACTTCAACCCTAAGCCAAGTCACGCCCTCGACTTAAGGGAGTCTTTAAAAGCTGGACTCAACTGAGTTCTGCAGATTTTATCTTGCAAGATTTCGCGCGCGTCGTTTCCGAGTTCGAAGGTCGAAGTTCTAGCCAGTCAGTGTAATTAATAAAGTCAGGTATATTGTTAAGTTTATTGTAAAGTTGCTTACACCGGTGCTCGCAGTTACGTTCACCTTAAGTGACCGGTTTAGTTTAAAATTTGTAGTTTAAAGTATTAGTTTTATAAGATTCATTTAGGTTACCTTTTTCTAAAGTTAATTTAGTTTTCGCTTATCAGTTTAATTCAAAAGTTAGTTTTTAATCTTAATTTCTATGTAAATTCTTTGTTAATTTTCTTTACCGTTAAATTATTAATTTTTCTTATTTTCTTTGTTAATTTTTATTCTTCTTCTTAATTGTAAATATATTGTTTGTGGTTAGAATCTGCTTTGTTTCTTTGGGTACCTGTTAATTCTAATTACCCAGTGCTTGGCAAACGTAAGTATATCGTGATTCGCGAAGTGTTCCGGGAGATCCGTCGCGAGTGACTTAGTGTGGTGATTCGTGCTTATTGGGATTACCAAATCATCGGCAACCGTCGCTGGAATAAAGGTCAGATTAGTGGTAACATCCTTGTAACGGACTGATAGTAGTCCATATCAGCCCCGCTCCCCGCGTTAATTAACCCAAAAAACCACCCGTTACAACTGGTGTCAGGTGTGTCTCATAATTTTTCAGAACTAAATTTCTCTTGCATTAATTATTTGATTGTATATAGGTGTATATGGAATTAAATGTTAATATAAGTTTTTATTACATGTAATCGTATTATCAAAATACCGTAAATAGACACAACTGGTTTCAGGTGTACCCCCGTAAAGCGCATTTATTTTGTGAAATAGCTATACACTTATGTTGATTTGTAAATGTTAAGTTTTATAGCGATTGTAAAAGTACCTAAAAGTTAAAAGTTGTAAAAAGTCGAAATCTCTAGTAAATAAAGCGCGCGCAAGGTAATTTAGGGGCTGTTAGGACGCGTGCGGATAAAAGCTAGGTAGATCTCCGGCAATAAACTAATCACTCAATGGTTATTGTCGTTATTAATAGCAAAGGGCAATTATTCAAAATTGTTTAAGAAATTAAATAATTTTCTGTAATTGTTTTCATTGTTTTGAGTGTTAGGGTATGTGTAAAGGTGCTATTGTAAAGACAAATGGGAACAATGCATCTTTATTACATTTAAGAAATTAGGAGACAGACAAGTAATTTTAATTTGATTTAAGGCACAATAGCTAACAGGAAGCGGTAAAACATTGCATATATAGATGTATAACCTTGAAAAATTTATGTTTCAGGAATTAATCGATTTTACACCGTTAATTAAATTTTGTGACAGGTGGAATTAAGAGTTAATTATACAAAATTTTTATTAACGTATTTTGTATTAGTGTGTCTGTCTCCCCAAATAATTAGTTATAATAATTAATATTCCGTTGCGAAGCAATTAAATAATTACGAGTCATATTGGTAAACTATCTCTTTGTTAATTCCTCCAAAAAGTTACTTGCAGTTTAAAGAGTCTATAAAAACAATAAATGCAGTTAAGATAAACAGTTTAAGGATTAAGATCGCAGCAGTTTAGAGTTTACAAGGTATAAAGAGTAGACAATAGTACAAAAGCGCAGAAAGTAAACTCGATCTAATTACGTGTGCTTCGTTAATTAGATATAAGGTCGTCTCGATTTCCACAGCAAAAAGTCGTACACAGCCAGGAACTCTGTGACGCAGGAGACCCACAGAGGACCACATAGCCAGACATATTATTTCCTGTGCCAATAAAGTTGTTTTTATTCGTCAACTCATCGTCCCCATAACCGCGAAGTGATAGGTTTGATTTATTTCCATAGCTTTTCGGGTTACAGTTGTCAGTTAGTGATTTGTTAAAATGACAAATCAAAACACAGTATTACCTAATGGAACACTCCAAAATAATTTAGAAGAAACAATAAGCACAAACAAGTTGTCCGACTTATTTCAAAAAATAACATTGGGCACAACTCTCAATTTAATAGACGATTATAAGGGAGGACCTGATTATGACCTCTTTATCAATAGAATCCAAGCAATAGGGCGAAAAAACCAATGGACGGAACAAGACATGATGGAAGCTATGGAACATAAACTCAAGGACATGGCGAAAACGTATTATTTTGCGCTAAGGGACGATGACAAACCAGGTTCGATAGAAGAAATGCGAACATGGTTAAAGAGGGTATTTGGAAAAAGAAAAAATTTCCAACAAGCCAAGTTAGAATTAGCAGCGTGCAAAAGAAAACAGGAAGAAACGTTAGGGGCCTTTGCAGAAAGAATTAAAATGGCCGCTAACAACATCTTTTCAGTAGAGGAACAAACACCGGAGAAAAAAATTTACAAGAATGCATTGATTGCAGAACAGTTTATAAACGGGCTAGACACGCGTCTAGCTAACGAAATTTTGTCCGTAGGTGTTTTTCTTAATTTAAAAGAAGCTCTTGAAGTAGCTGAGAAAAAAGAGAATATTGTAGACAGGTTAAGGGTAAATCCGCCGCAGGATTTAGATGTTGTAGCTACAATAAGAGCTTTGTTGTCGGAGAAGGAACAGCTCACAGGAGATGATATAGAACCAAAGAATCTACCTAATGACAGACACCGGGGGGAAATTCTGAAACACAGCGAAGGCCGCCGAAAGGATGGTAACGAAGACAACCACGATGATAAAAATAACCGCGAACGAAGCCGGGAAAGAAGTAACCGTAATCGTAGCTACGACAGAAATCTTCGCGATCACAGCCGCGATAGAAAAAATCGTGATATTAAGGAAAATAACCGCGATAGAAGTTACGAAAGGAGTAATCGTAACTACGAATATGAAGAACGTAACCGGAGTTACGATTACGATAGCGATCGTAACCGCGGGTACGAAAGGAGTGATCGTGACAGCAACCATGACCACCGTAACCGGGGTTACGATTACGGAAGTAGCGATCGTGACCGCGGGTATGGAAGACATAGCCGCGATTATAGTTACGAAAGACGTGACCGCAACTACGGCAGGAGAGAGCGCAGAGATTATAGTCGCGAAAGAGAATTGCAGCGCGAAAACCGCAACGAGGCACGAAAAGTTAATTTTGAAGACAATGGCCCACGCGGAACTAACTACCAAAACGCACCGAGAAACCGCGATGAACGGCTACCGAAATTTAAATATATGTTTAACAGGTGCATAAAATGCGCCAAACCTGGACATTATAGCAGCTGCTGCAGGAGCGAAAAAATATTTTTTTGTTTCAACTGTGGCGACCGCAGCCATACCTACAGTAACTGTTTTTTAAACTGGAACATAGCCTCGATAACACAACAGAAATAACACACACAATTTTAAAACTCAACCCAGAAAATTCAAAATATATTGTATTGTTTATTAATAATCAAACATCGACTTGGCTTCTAGACACAGGAGCAAGCATAAGTTTAATTAAAGCCAAGATTGTAAGTTTATTTAATTTAACAATACAAGAAGATAATCACATAATAACGGATATATCTGGGAAACAAATAAATAAAACAGGTAAATGTAACATAGAACTAAAATTAAATAAAACTGGCAGTAAGAAATTAAAGCATACATTTATAATTTGCGACGATAATTTAAATTTTCCCACGGATGGTCTAATAGGTATGGATTTTTTGGAGTTATACACGCCCCAACTTTGCTTCGCGAAAGGCAGGCTTATGCTATGTGGTTTAGGTTTACCTCTGCTAGACACATCACGGTTAAATCGGACGGTTACTAACAGTAATTCGGCGGAAGAAATAAACTGCAGACGTGTAGGCAGTCGACTCGGACGGCTTAAAAGTTCTTCCGAAGTGTCAACACTAAAAGTTAAGGAAATCAATAGCCCAGAAGAATCTAATCACAATGCATTGACAAAAAATAACGTTCGATTTCAGGAAACAGACAATGGTAGGGATCTGATCAATCCTAAAACCAATACAAATGGTATTAGCTCCAAGCAACCAAGTGTAGTCAGATTGACTGAAGATTTAAGTATACCTGCATTTCACGGTTGTAATGTTAGTATTAGAGTAAGTAAGCGCATACCCTCTGGTACTATGATTTGCGAACCACTCAACAACACAGCTTCGGGAATTGTAACCGAGCAAACAATAGTTAATTTACAAAATACATCAAACAATAACGATAGAGAAATTGTGGTTAGAATTCTAAACGTTACTCCGATACCTCAGTCCATAAAGAAAAATACTCCAATCATTAAAATGACACTTTCGAATAACCGTGTATGTGAAGATTATAGTATTACAAAGGATAGAGAGAGTTTGCCGAGAAACAATAAGGAATTCGTGGTCAGGGCTTCTAGCAGTAGGGAGTTGTGTATTGTAGTTTGTAAGTTTTTAAAGGATTGGGAAGACATTTTTGCAGTGTCAGGTAGACCGCTGAAGTTCACGAAGGGTGTGAGACATGAAATCGAGATAGACGGGACAAAGGGTCCAATTAGAAAAGCACCCTACAGAGTACCAGTGGCTAAAAAGAAAATAGTGGAGGAAAAAATTGAAGAAATGTTAAAAAATGACATAATTCGCCCTAGTTCTAGCCCATGGAGCGCTCCTATAGTATTAATAGAGAAGAAAACTGAGACAGGTAGCATTGATTATAGATTTTGTATAGACTATAGAGCTTTAAATGCAATAACAAAGAGAGACTATTTTCCTATTCCAAATATACACGAAACAATAGATTCACTAGGCGGTGCCGAACTATTCACTAAATTAGATTTAAAATCAGGCTATTGGCAGGTAGAAGTACATCCCAAAGATAGAGAAAAGACAGCGTTTTCAGTACCTTGGGGTCATTACGAGTGCAACAGGATGCCGTTTGGTCTAGTTAATGCGCCATCCACGTGGCAGAGGTTAATGTATTCAGTCTTGGCGGGGTTGATAGGTATTCATTGCTTTGTGTACCTGGACGACATTATTGTTTTTTCAAAAAACAATGTGGAGGAACATTTTAATAAACTTCGAATGGTTTTTCAGCGTTTACGAGATTACGGATTAAGTTTAAACAAAGAAAAATGTGAATTTTTGCAGGAAGAGGTTAAGTACCTGGGTCATATAATTAGCAAGAAGGGAATTAAACCTGATCCTAGTAAGATTTCTACAATCAAGAAAATTCCAGTTCCCAAAAATGTCACAGAAATTCAGTCGTTCTTAGGTATTACGGGTTATTATAGGAAGTTTGTAAAAAATTTTTCAGCTATTGCATATCCCTTAACTCAACTAACGAAGAAAAATGTCAAATTTCAATGGACAGATAAGTGCCAGTCGTCCTTCGAGACACTAAAAAATTATCTTCTTAAGGAACCCATTTTAAAATACCCAGATGTTAATAAACAATTCATTCTTTTAACAGACGCTTCTTCTTATGCCCTAGGCGCCATCCTTTGTCAAGTTCACAGCGGTAAAGAGTTACCTATAGCGTACGCCAGTAGACAACTTTCCAAAGCGGAAATAAATTATTCTACTACAGAGCGCGAATGTTTAGCTTTAGTTTGGGGAATTAAACATTACAGAATTTATTTATATGGTAATGATTTCATTGTTTACAGTGATCACCAACCACTTAAATGGTTAATGTCTGTTAAGGACCCAAGCAATAGACTAATGCGTTGGTCGCTTTCCTTATCCGAGTACAGTTTTAAAGTTATGTATCGTCCTGGAAAAAATCATTCAAATGTAGATGCGCTGTCAAGAATAAAGTTGGTTAGGTTAATAAATGCTACGGAAATTTGGGACCCAATGTGGAGTCGTAACGAAGTAAAAAACTTACAAAAGGCAGATGCGAGCTTAAAAACTATTTATAATGCATTACACTTAGGCAAGGGTAGTAACTATTATTTGGATATAGACGGATTATTGTATAAAAAATCAAAGGATCAGCGCTACGAAGATATGTTAGTGGCTCCGGCAACGATGATCCCATCCATAATGAAGGCGTACCATGATTTACCACTTTCAGGTCATGTAGGAATAGACAAAACATTAGAAAGGATTAACAAACATTTTTATTGGCCAAAGATGGCCGAGGACATAAAAAATTACGTAAACGCATGCATACCGTGCGCGAAAAGGAAAACATCACCGCATATTAAACCGACACTTTTACAAAAATTTACTATACCACCGAGACCTTTCTACAGAATAGCAATGGATGTTGTTGGACCGTTGCCGGTAACCGATCAACAAAATAAATACATATTAACCATCCAAGATGCATTGACTAAATACGTAGAAGCTTTCCCAATGAAAGACCAAACAGCAGATACGGTAGCCAGAACTTTTATTACAGGGATAATTTTAAGACACGGAACGCCCAAACAATTATTAACCGATTTAGGAACTAATTTTACCTCAAAACTCTTCGAAAAAATGTGCAACCTTTTGAAAATTAAACATTTGAAAACGACTGCGTATAGACCGCAATGCAACGGAGCATTAGAAAGGTTTCATAGGACATTAAAAGATTTATTGTCACATTACGTTCAACCAAATCATAGAGACTGGGATATTTGGCTACCGTTCGCTTTAGCATCGTATTGTTCCTCAACACATAGCGCCACAGGTGAAAATCCTTTCTTTTTATTGTTCGGTAGAGATATGGATTATCCATATGACGAGATGTTCAAGCCACTACAGGTAAAGTACGATAACGACGTAAATTATGTCTCGGAATTTTTAAATAGGATGAAAATAGCGCACAAAAATGCAATAGATATGATAGAGAGAAATACAGAAAGGGTGCACGACACATTTAATAGAAAAGCGGAATTACACAAGTTTAAAATAGGAGATCGAGTATATGTGTTCGATCCGTCAGATAAGCCAGGAATAAGCAGGAAATTAACAAAGAGATGGAAAGGACCTTATAGAATTATAAATTTAAATAACGTTACCGCCGAGGTAAAAGAAATACACGGGAATAAAATAGACAAAGTACATGTTAATAGATTAAAATTATGCCTAGCAACGGAAAATCAGGTAAATCAAATGGGACTTATACCCATTAAGGTAAGACAAACGAACGATTTAAACAAGTATCCAACGATCGGATTGTATACCGAGGAAGACCCCGAGCATATACCAAGGAAAGTTAATAATACAATAACACAATCGTCCAGTTCACAACATCAAGAAATTAATTCTTCAGCAAGGGATAATAATTTTTCTTTCAGGAACATTGATAATAATCCAAATCTAGTTTTCAGTAAAGATCCCCCTGTAGCTTTCGATCAGCAAGTAAACCCAACAAATACGGAGACAGCAACAAATTCAACAGCCAAAGTGAGGTCCTCTACACCAACCAGGAAAGAAAAGCCGACCGAGTTACATCCCATGGTTCTGCGTAGCAGAGGGAAGGCCGAAACACAGCCATGGATGTATAAGAGAAGAAAATAAATATCGTTAAACCAAAATATTTTAGATCCTCATTTAGTTTTCGAAATGTTTTAGAAATGTCCACCACGGGGGTAATCAAAAGAAGAAGGCGGAAATAACAACGAGCCAACAAATATGCATCCAAGGAGAATCGCACACAATCAAAAGTCCAATCAGACCGTCCAAAGAATCCAATTGGACCAAAGCAGCCTGTTCCAGCCTATCACAGCATCCCAGACGTACCATGCCAAGATGTAAACGAAGAAGACGACCGCACCTCAGGAACAACAATATTGCAAAGGGACGCAAAGAAGTTCAAAAAGAAAGAAAAAGAAGCCAATAGCCTAGAAGAAAGAAAAGTTATGACGAACCCAGCAGTTAGAACGATTTAAGATGATTAGCCACAAAATCATTCTATATGTCAAACGTTACAATGACTAAAGAACCTTGAAGAATACACCAGCAGCATAGCAGATGCAGGAAATAGCAGCAACAACCCCGGTAGCAATCCAATCATCAGCGCCAACACCTACAAGTACAAGGAGCAACGTTGGAGAAAAACTAAACCAACCTAGAAAGTGCAGAGACGAACAAGTGAAGTGTTTGGTGCGTGATACAGTGACACAAACATAGTGAGAGTTAAAGAACAGACCAAGCCTGATTGAAATCATGGACTAGGGAAAGACTAATTAGTATAGATTTAAGAGGATTGTACACCTTATATTTAGTTTGTTAGTTTTAGTTTAAGTTGCTTGGTTTTTTAACGAATCAATTTGTTATTTTGCAATTTTTTTTATTGATTCGTTTAAAAAGGGGGGAGTGATGTAATAGGGTAAAAATCTGAAGTTTCACTAAATTTCAAAGAAATGGTTGTTTTGAAGAATTAAGAAATTTAATACTTAGAAGGATTTTTTAAGAGAGCCAGATGTCACTTGGGGGGGCCTAGGAGCATGTTTTGGAAGTAATAAATAAATAGATAGAAAGTTTCTTTGTCCCAAAAGTCTACTAGCGGAAACGCGCACTAAAAAGTAGCCAGATGATGTTTTTCTTGGAAAAGCCTTAACGCTCAATTGAAAACGCTTCCCTTTGTTTAAATCGATCGTTGGAAAATTAAATAATAGAGAAAGTAGTTAAAAGAATAATAACAAATTTATTTAGTTAATAATCATTTAGATTAAAGAATTAGGACTAAGATAAGGATATAACCAGCCGTATAGTAGTTTTACCGATAGGTTTTAAGAATTTAATGTAACCCGAGAAAATTGTCTAATTGTATAACTTAGGTTGAAGTAAAAGGGTAGTTAGTAATTGCAGACATAGGATATTTTAATGTTTTGGACTTTGTTAACAGATTTAAATTTTTATAGAAAATAAGTAACTTTGTAGTTAGGCAACCCCGAATTCACCCTAAAGTCAGCGTTAAGTAGGGGTAGAAATTTCTCACTGCACGCGTCTGATTGGCCAGAAACTTCAACCCTAAGCCAAGTCACGCCCTCGACTTAAGGGAGTCTTTAAAAGCTGGACTCAACTGAGTTCTGCAGATTTTATCTTGCAAGATTTCGCGCGCGTCGTTTCCGAGTTCGAAGGTCGAAGTTCTAGCCAGTCAGTGTAATTAATAAAGTCAGGTATATTGTTAAGTTTATTGTAAAGTTGCTTATACCGGTGCTCGCAGTTACGTTCACCTTAAGTGACCGGTTTAGTTTAAAATTTGTAGTTTAAAGTATTAGTTTTATAAGATTCATTTAGGTTACCTTTTTCTAAAGTTAATTTAGTTTTCGCTTATCAGTTTAATTCAAAAGTTAGTTTTTAATCTTAATTTCTCCGTAAATTCTTTGTTAATTTTCTTTACCGTTAAATTATTAATTTTTCTTATTTTCTTTGTTAATTTTTATTCTTCTTCTTAATTGTAAATATATTGTTTGTGGTTAGAATCTGCTTTGTTTCTTTGGGTACCTGTTAATTCTAATTACCCAGTGCTTGGCAAACGTAAGTATATCGTGATTCGCGAAGTGTTCCGGGAGATCCGTCGCGAGTGACTTAGTGTGGTGATTCGTGCTTATTGTGATTACCAAATCATCGGCAACCGTCGCTGGAATAAAGGTCAGATTAGTGGTAACATCCTTGTAACGGACTGATAGTAGTCCATATCAGCCCCGCTCCCCGCGTTAATTAACCCAAAAAACCACCCGTTACAAGAAGAAGAAGAAGTTAAAATCATGTCTTTAATAAAAAAATATAAATGTGTTATTTTTTTCTTGGTTTTTATTTTTGACCAAAAAATGTTGTTTTGTTTTAATTTGCTATTAAAAATAAGTAATGCTTTTAATATTTATTGTTTACTTAGGTTTATTATGTGGGTCATTGCCACGAAAAAAATATCCTTTTTTATTATAACTGTAAGTGCATCAATTTAAAAGTGTTTAATAATATTGTGCGAAATATGAATATTTTAAAAATTGAAAACGACTGTATAAGTATAGAAAACTTGTGTATAATAAGAATAAATATTTAGCTAAAAAAAAATATTTTTTGAATTCCTCTCATCTTAAATACTAATAAATAAATAAATTTTTATATTTTTTAAATTCCTTTTATAATAATATTCAGGCGAGTGTAGAAAACGGTTAAAACAATTTTTTTTTGAGCCAAGATTGTTTTGGAGTCTAACTATAATTTGGCACATTGATTTGAAAAATAACAAGCTAAATGGGGGTCCCCGGTCAATTTTAAAAATACAAATATTTTTATATTTGACAATAACCGCTCATTTTGCTTCTTTTTTTTGAAAAAGTGCTCAGCTTTGGAAAACTTCTTCATACTCAAAATAAACAACTTCGCTCAAAAAATTTTTTATGTATATATTACTACGGTTTTTTGCCCCAGCTCAAATATTATAAATTTTTATGTTTGCCATGACTCTGGGGCATTACAAGTATTTTTTTTATATTATTTTTACCAAAATGTTTGTTTTGTTCAGTAACTTTTCCAAAATTGAACACTTTCATTTTCAAAGACAAAACAAATCGGCGGATCCTCGCTTAGTCTGAAATATGAAAATATTTATAGTTTTAAAATTGACCGGGGGCATTTAGTTTTTTTTTAAATTCAAATAACTTACCTAATTTTTTAAAAGTATACTAAAAAACATCTTGTCTCAAAAAAAAAACGTTTTCCACCTCCGTCTAAATATTATTTATTATTTTTATATTTAAGATGGCTTTGGCGCTGTGGAAGGAATTTAAAAAAAAAATTTTCACCAAAATATTATTTTTACCATAAACAAGTATTCCATATACACTGTATATTATACAGGCGTTTTTAATTTTAAAAAGTTTCATATCTTGCACCACCCTATTGTATAGGTCCCCAAACAGCTTTAGCCCAGGGCCCCCAAATATAACGGTCGGCCACTGCATACTTTATTAACGTATTTAACCGCGAGGGTAACGCCAGGTTAATAGCTTTAATAATAACAGAAATAGACTGATTGACACACGCGGTATATAAATATATAAGATAAATTCGTTAAATTTTAAAATGAAAACACGCTTAATAGTAATAAATAAAGTTGTAAACATGTTTGAAAAACTCGTTGAAAGAATAAATTACACAAAGCCAATTTTATGCCTCGGGAAAGAAGCCTGAAATAAATCATGTTCTATCACAACGTAGCAGCAACAGATTCATTAGCATATATAGTGTCCATAAAAAGTTTTATTTTGCCACAAACCTGCAGCTTATGTTTTCTGATAAAAAGCAAAAATTTCCAAAAGAGATGTAATTTAGAATAACGACATTTTTAACGGTTTTATAGTTTTAGTAATTGAAGTAATACTAAAAGCCTCGTGGTTCATATCGTTAATTTTTGAATATAATTTATTTATTGCCTTATATAAAAAGTTTATTACATCGATCGGAGAGTCGTAAAATCCAAAAATACTTTTATCCCGTAAAATTAAAGTTTACTAGTAATTTTAGAAGTGTGGTAAATATTAGTAACTATGAAGTTTTTACAGTTGACTATTTAGGAGTCAATTCTTAGACGAAAAGCGTCATTATCACATCCTATATTCCCCATTCATTCAAAAGTAATTGGCAATAAAAGCTGAATAACTACCCTTATTCACGTAAGTCTACGATAAAAAGAAGAAAGTAGCCGTACTTATGTATGGGTTGGGTGCAACCCGTGCTCGTAAAACTTGGTCCGGATCAACGAATACTTAAAATGACGCGTAATATAGTATTGTAACAAGTTTTTAGGTGGAACTGCATTCTACAAGATAATAAAATAGGATCATCTCAGATTTTACGTTTCAAAAGATAATTCGAACGGTTTTACATTCATTTTTTAATTTCAAGTGAATAGCAAATTCATTTCTTAATTTAAATATGTTTTTTTTATTTCGAAGTTGTTAAAAAATTAAGAATTTGTTAAAAATTTGAGAATTTGGTAAACTCATCAAAAGTAACTAAACCTGTAAAGGTGCCTACATGTCTGCACACACACAGGGCCGGCGAAATCAATGTCCTGGGTGTCGAGTACCAGATTCCCAAAAAAATCCCCACCATTTTGTTGGTATTATTATTATTGTTAATAAATATACATAAATAAGTAACATTACACTGTTCAAAATTTCATGACCAATTTAACACCAAATTAACACCATAATGGTCTATTTCGATACAAACCAAAGTGGTGTTAAATATGGTGCGTTGGCCGGTGTAAATTCAAATATTAAAATGGTGTTAATTTAACTTTCACACAGTATTAAAATAAATTTTACCTGGTGTAAATTGAACTTCTTTTCAGTGTTAAATATTATGTGTTTGTGGTCAAATTAAATCATACTACACAGAAAAAAGGAAAAAAAGGAAACAGGAAGTTCCTTGACGCATTACTTGTATATTACCAGTGGTATTATTCCAGAAAATGGAACCTTCAACTCGCTAGAGATAATGTTTTTAGTGCGTTCCACTAACTTAAAATACTTCAAGTATTGACAGCTGTTTTCACCTATTTAAGGTTTCTTTAGTATCGAACAACTTATAGTGTCACACCAAAGCAAAGGACCATCTCAGTTTATATATTCTTCATGTAAGTCAACAGAGGCGAGATTTAAGAACATCACGTGATCCACACCGCCTTTGCCGCGATCGGTACACATTTTCAACCATAAATCATGGTGTTATATTAACACCACTTGGTGTTTGATTTTGACACCATTTTAAGATTACTTTTAACACTACAGATATTTTAAACAATGTACAACAGTTGTGGAGAAAACATGCAAAAACCGATAAATCCATTTATAAATTTTAAGAGTAAAGTAGTAAATATATAGGGGACTCGGCTGTACACATTTTTCACCAATATCTCAAAATAAGTTCAATATGATTTATCAGCTTTTGCATGTTTGATCCAAAGTTAATCTGTCACATCTGTCAATACAAAAAAAAAATTAATTCTAGAAGAACCAAGATGACGTTTGCAAATCAAATATCAACAGACTTTAGCAGAATAAATTCAAGTAATACAACTTTATTTTAATAACTACCAAAAAATGGACTTTTGGTGCATTCGATCGATCAATCATTGTTATTGTAAAATATTTTGTTGCATATAAAAACATATGGCAAAAATTGCCCAATCCCGGAACATAATAAACTTTTCTTATCATAAAAAATAATTTATCGTATTGATCAGGGTATTGATTAACCTCAAACCATTAAAAAAATATCGGTTAAAACGTCACCAATTGTCCTAATCTCGCGCGCCATCTAACGCTCAACGAACGAAGTACTGACTTATGTGGACGCTGCTTCTGTACTTTAGAGATAGAAGCTATATCACCTCCTTCTTCCACCCTGAGCCTAATCTTGGATTTTCCTTATTTTTTTTATGCGCCATCTTTTATCATTTCTTCTAATACGGCGAGTTTAAAATAAGTATAATTGGTGGATATGGCCGATTTGGAAATTGTATTGTAGAAATTATTTTAAGGTATTATATTAAATAATATTATGATATCACATTTTTTTCTTTAATTTCTATTTTGTTGACGAAATAACAAAATTAAAGACTTCCCTGCCTGGCTGCTCGAAATTTTAAGATGCAGCGCTTAGACGGTGAAACCTCCCAAACGTTCCGTCGTATTCTGCGGCACAGTCTTTGTTCTGCGGCTAGTCTCCACCGCAAACCGTATAATTGCTTGTCCGGTTGGCCGCGGTCATAAGAACTTTTATGAATGGATTTTGAATAGGAAGGGAATCTTCGGAAGCGTGGCCTCCTCTGTGACGAAGTTTACTTTGTAAAGTCCGATTATATAGCCGCGCGTTCATTATTTGTATTTATTACGATAAGATATAATCGCAATAATAATTATGATAAAAAATTTAATTAAATTTTTACTAATTAATCACTTAAAAGCTTTTTAGTTTAAATTTAATGGTACCTACATATAATAGGTATTTGAATAAATTAATTAAAGAAAATTGGTAAAAAACTTTTGAGGAGGCTAAGTCTCCCTTGCCTCCCCTGAGGAGCCGTTACTGCTTTCAGCAATTTTGAAAACCTTCATACCACTCAAAAAATATTGTTTTGCTCATAGTGGACTTACAAATAGCAATTTAATTGAAATTCTAAGTAAACGATGACTCTTTTCCATTGTATGAGTATGAGTATGGAAAAGTATGGCAGGCCCCAAATATATTATCATCCACTAATCTCCCGAGGTTATTTTACCCCCTTTCCGTTCTCCTGCGTATCCCGCCAAATCACAGCATTACCTGTGTTTGTTGGATCCGAAGTTTTTACGCCGGCTGGTAGATCCACCCTAGGAGGTCGTGGATGACAGTGTCAGAGGTTAAGGCCGTTCCACGGATTTTTTTCAGCTGGGTCGGGCCATACGTTCAGTTTAGGAAGGGTTTTTGGAGGACATTTACTGACCCAAAACTAAGTACAATCCAGAATCCTCCTTAACCAGGGCTTTAGTAATAACCCCATTCATTTGGTATTCCTGAATAGGGGTGGGTGGATTAGTATGCTGCTAGCGCCATTCCTTGATGGTGTACTTCCTGTTCGTCGCTGTCCGAGTCGGATTTCGGTTCCTGATAACCGCTTTAGAATTGTTTGCCCCCCTGTGCGATTGAGTCTTATCTTCAGAACCGAAGTGTTGCCGGCCGTACCCCGCCGTAATTAGTGCCCTCTGACTATGTGGAAATTCGTTTAACCTACTGGAATTGTCGACCCTCGAATTATTTATTTTTTCCCACTGTGCGTGATCCCCATTCACTTGGGGTTTGATCCATCTTTGCGCCTCACTGTGCATTGCGGCTATACGCTTACCTAACGGTTTTTACTTAATTTATGACCCCTTACGTCTTTGTATTCTATAGATGTAAACATAAATAAATAAATTTCTTTAGGATGGTTTCTTTTGCCTAATGTTTATCGTAACTTGAGTGATTAATGGCTTCTTATGTGCCCTTGTGTTTATAGTTTTTTTTTACTGTTTTATTTGCATGAGAATCTTGGAAATTGTTTGCGACTAATTAATTTTACCTGAAGAATTATTGTTAGTTAAAGGTTGCGTATTTCGTATTAACTAGTATTAATATTATTGGGTGGTCATGGTCATGCAATTTGGTAGCTATTTATCTAGTTTATGCAGACTTGGACTTCGGGATATTTGCCAGGCAGGTGTGCTAAAATTGATCCTTATCGCATGCCGCCCGCACGTGTCGTAGCCCATGAAATTTTCATTGGAACTGATCGTCTCTCTCACACCTTTTAATCAGGTCAAACACTTAAGGACTTTTTTATTTTACGGCGCACTTTTCGCAATTGTTGCACTTTTCGCAATTGTTGCACTTTTCGCACTTGTTTGTTTATTTATTTATTTATTTATTACCGATTACCGGTATTTCCGCATACTTAGATTCGCTTTGATACTTTACTACGTTTGTATCGTATACGCTGCTTAACTATCTTAGAGCATCCTTACACTTCAAGAGTCAAGACCCAACTGTAAACGCTGACTCTTTTTCATTCTTATAGAAATTTTAATGTATCTGGATTCGAAGTAACAACATTAGTTTCTTTTATACTGATGGGATCTGCAAATACCCCCCTACTAAACAATCCGTGGGTTATTACGATTCTAATTGTTTAAAATAAATATATTCAAAAAGTCAAATAAACTAAAATTTAAATCTAGCGGGAAGAAGAAAATAAAAATACAGGCACTCCTGTGTTTTAGGTGAGAAAAGTAAGTAGGGAGAATACGGCATTCAAGAGGGGAAGGGAAGAACGGAGAGGCATTCGAAAAGAACCCGTGCAACGAAGAAGAGGTGTAAATTTGGTGAATGTAAAAGTGTTTAAATTTGCGGGTTTGTACATTTTAATAACTAAATGATTGTCGTATAAATATTCCCGAACATTTTGGTATAATTAGTTTAAACAAATGCCTTGTGTAAAGCTAAATATTCGATCATTTGACTTGGCGTCATCGATCGGTCTATTCCGCCATGATGGCTGCCGTTTTAATAAACCACGTTTGTAATCGGAATGATATATATTTACGTTTGAACCATCTCGCATTATAATTTATATTCCACATAATAAACAATTGGTACTTGATTTTATCTAATTAAAAGGGCAGGGTTGTATTTGATTCTATCTAATTTAAAGGGTATCTAGCTAAATGTCAGGGTTGTATTTGAGTTTATTTAATTATTTTAATAAATATTTCTTAAATGGAATTTACCATAAACGCTGTGTAAATTAAGTGTAATTGATATCGATTTTCTGGAATACGGGATTTATTAAATTGTACCCGCAGATTATGTCCCGTATTTAGTTAAGTGATTTTACCAGTAATATTTAATTATTTGGTATTACCTTTTCGACCACTGTCCATTGAGTCCTGATATAAAAAGCCCATTTTGAATTACAATCCTGTAAATTTTGCAACGCAGACATTGCATTTTGTGATTTGGTCAAATTATTACCTAGTATTTTATGGTAATTATTAAGTTATTAAAGTTTGCCGACTAATGAGGCATAATGGGCAAACCCTCAATTGGAATGACCTCAAATCGGATTATTATTTACTCCTTATTCTAACAGTTGATTGGGCCTGAACTCTAATAAATATTACATGAAAAATTATGTAACAGTAAACTTAAATTCAACAGTAAATAATTGTAAAAACTTTATTTGGATGATGGAGGCCTAATACAGATGGAATACTTGACGCATAAAGTTAAATTTAAAATACAAAAATAGAGACTAAGACTCAATCTACTTTTATCCAACAAACAAGCAAACAAACAAAGAAACAAACTAAAACTTAAAACTAGGAGCATCAAAACTATATACATCTATAGTATACTATATACATCTAATAGTATAGTATAGTCTAATCTATAGTATAGTATGTAATCTATAGTATACTATATACATCATATATGATGTATTATTTATCTAATGGTATTTATATATTTATTTATTTATATTATATGTGGGTTGTGGTGGCAGTAAGGAGATATTGTGTGGTTTTAAGGGTTTGTAGGATGTCCCTTGCTTTCAGAGTTCTCTTTCAGAAAAATAAGTTAAATGTCGTTTGGGTTACGGTTATTTTTGTTGCTTTATCCAAATAAATTTCATGATTGTTTGTTATAAATTTTAGTGTTATATACGTTTAACTCTCTCCCATAATCCCTCATTTTGGAAGGTTTTATGAGGGATATTTATATAAAAATAAACGGGAGCCTTCCGGGTATTTGACCTGAGTTCAAACATAATTTATTTAAGTACATTGGGTTACTAAATAAATTAGCTTTATTATTTTGTTTATTTGTCGTAATTTAATATAACATTTGCCGTGGTGTTATATTTCATTTTATTACTTGGGGTGTAACTTTTATAGATTCTTTGCTGAGGAGGAGGGTTGTACTCTTACAATACCTAGTAAAAAAGAATAACCGTTCTTTACTTTTAATTATTAAGAAACATGTTGAAGTGGAACTGCCCATCTTGTAAAAAGATCAGACGAACACAACCTAAATCTTCGCCTAAAAGGTTTTACAATACCACAACCATCAACTAAGAAAAGGATTATTTAGGTACACTGCTGAATATTTCTTAAATGAATTTTTGAGCTTCCATTCCCTGGCTAAACCTACTTTTAGAAATGTAATAATTAATATAATATTTACAGTTTAAAAGCATACAATTTCGTATTAGTTACTATCATTTAGCATTAAATAGGGTGGTAGACTGAGCTCTAAGGACTTCAGCCCTTTCCTATTTTGTAGATTATGTAATTGTATTGAATATCAAGTGGTAAAATAAAAATATTTGAATTTGAATCTATTTTTAACAATCGCCTTTTATGGAAATCCTAAAAATTTGAAAAAGTTTTTGTTTATAAAACCTAAGTCAATTAAAATACATTTTTTTACATAAAAATTTAAAAAAAGTTAAAAATAAAAACTGTTAAAGCCAATTATTAGTAAGTACAGTATACAATTGTATACATGGAAATAAATAACAAGATTTTTAAAATAAATATATGTTTTATATTGCAGTAATAATACTAATAATTGTACCAAATTATTCATTCATATTGCTATACACTCCTTGTGGAGTTGTAGCTGCTCCGTAGAGCCTAGATAATCCTTTTCCATGGTGGATCAGTCCATGTTTTTTCCTTGTATGTTACAGTTTGCTGTATGTTTTGGCCTTCTTAACAATACTTCGCCATACCTGTCTATTCTTAATTTTTTCTCTCGATCTATAGATCGAGTATACTCACTTTTAATATTCTTAAGTCGTTGTGTATTTGATCTTCCCATCTCATCCTTGGCCTTCCTCTCGATCTGTCCTCTACTGGCCTCCATTCTATTATTTTTCTTACCACTTCGTTTATGTCTTTTCTGTACACGTGTCCTAGCCATCTGAGTCTCTCGGCCTTTATTACCTTGACTATATTTTCGTTTTTCATCTTTTCGTCTATTTCATGATTCATTAGTATTCGCAGCTCTCCTTCCTCTGTCCTAACTGGTCCATATATTTTCCTCATAATCTTTCTCTCAAAACACTTTAATTTCTCTTCATCTTTGCTTGTCATAATCATTGTTTCTGCCGCATATGTAACTATCGGCCTTATGGCTGCCTTGTATATTTTTATCTTTGTTTTTTTACTTATATTTTTATCTTTCATATATTGGCTGTATGTGAAGTACGCTCGATTTCCTAATTGTATTCTTTGATTGATTTCCTCTGTCCGGTCGTTTTTTTCATTTATTATTACTCCTAGATATTTAAAACTAGTCACCACTTCATACTTGTTATTTCCTATTTTGGCTATTTGTTGTCTAGTTCTGTGGTCTTTATTGCATACCATCAGTTTTGTTTTTTCTTGGTTAATCGCCAGTCCTCTTTTCCTTGCTTCGTTTTTAATTTTAATAGTGGCTTCTTCAAGTGCGCTACTGTCCCTTGCGATAATTGCTAAGTCATCCGCATATGCAATTATTTGTATGGATTTATGAGTTATTAACCCTTTTGTGTCTGTCGACCTCATGACTCCTTCTAGTGCTAATATAAATAACGTTGCAGAAAGTGAATCGCCTTGCCTTACTCCTTTATTATATTCAAACTCTTCTGTTTCGCCTTCTTCGGTCATAACTTTTGCTTTCGACCTTTCCATCGTCATATGCACCAGGTTTCTAATTTTTCTAGGTATATTTACCTTTTTTAAATCTTCTTTTAAAGTTTTGCGACAGATGTTATCAAATGCTTGTTTATAAGTCTATAAATAATATATCAAGTCCTATTTTATGTTCGTGAGCTTTCTCTAGTATCTGCATCATGAGTGTATGTATAGTTGATTTTCCTTTTATAAATCCATGTTGGTAATCTCCTACTTCTTTTTTTATATATTTCTTGAGCCTGTTGTTTATAATTGAAAAGCACAAAGCAAAAACGATGAAGGTCATTAAAAGTTCATTCTCTGTAAATTGAATTTTAAGTTTTGAAACCATATACACTTAAAGCAGGAATATTAAGGAAAACAAGTTAGTAGCCATTTTGTGGAATATTTATTGGATAATATTATGTCAAAAACGTCATGTTTATAAGTCTTTCAGTTTTTAACTTAAATAAAAAAACAATTCCAAAATACAAAAAATACAACGCAAAAATGTTGATTGTCATGACAAACTTGTTAAAAACGATCTTAGTTCAATATCTATGCTATGCGATAATTATTTTACTTCTTTTTACCTTTGCCACCAGTTCTCATATTTTTGATTACTTCCTCTTTACGCTTGTAATGATACACATTACGACATCTATAAGACGATTTCCTAACTACCCGACGTCAAGGAAAGAGTTGGACTACCAGAAACCTGCAGTTAGACGAAACTCTAACAGATGGCGCTTGGACAACTGTCAACCGCCTATATTTTGTCAACAATTGTTGCACACGGCCCGTGTAAAGGATTTATTGCACGCGGCCCCAATTGTTTTTCATCAAGTCTGTCATCAGAATTTCGTCTATAAAACCGCTGCATTTTTCAATGGACAATCAGTCGTCTGGTGGCTCAGTTCCAAATGGTGTTATCAATTGTGAGCCCAAAACCAACCACTTAATCACAGAGAACTCTCAGTGGAATATTAACAGTAAGTTAACCTGTTTTTAATATCAAAGGGCTTAAAGCCGTATAATATTAAGCTTTAATAACAGAGTTAATGAAACTGTAAATCCTGTATGCATATAACATAACCTAACAACATGTATTTTTCCACTAGAGTCCAATTGCAAATCTGCCCTGTCTCTCTGTAGGACTGAAAACTACGCCCGTGCCTGCCAGTTGCCTGTGAAAAGCCCTGGAACATTTGCCTGTCCTGATTAAAGGCTGTGAAAGAACCTTTATGTGCAAAGTCTACGATACTTTTGTAAATACTGTATATATCCTTTTAATATAATTTTGTACATACTTTTATCTTGGTAAATAAACCAGTTTAAGTTACTTTTTGCATTTTAAATTAAACCACCAACCCTAACTGATTCTTATAAACCCTACTTTCTCCACTGAATAAAAGCAACCCGAGGTAGGTATTCCTCTATATCTGGAGAGTCAACCGGAGAGGAACCTTGGTGGAGTACTTAAGGCCATAACCAGCCTAGGTACGACACAAATTTGGCGCTCGAGCACTAGGACCCGGGTTTTCCTGAAAATTCCTGTAACCTAACCTGAAAAGTTTTCATAGAAAACATAACCTGCAAATATCCCGTGAGAATCAGTAAGGTGGTTTAATTATTACATTCTAAAATGCCAAAAACAAATCCCACCCCGTCAAAAAAACCAGAAGAGCAAGTTAAAACCCAAACCACTCCTCAGGCAGAGGCTGGAAATTCTTCGACAGAAGGTACAGCTGGCACTGAGGTAAAACAAGGACTAAGCTGGATATACACCCTGCGTAAGGAAGGTTTAGTGGATGTTTGTAAGGGTTTTGGTTTGGAAACATCCGGCACAGTAAACGATTTACGTTTACGAGTGCGAGATCATGTCACCAAAGAGAAAGAAGCACCAGCTAATATATCACTTTGGGAAGCATCAATTTTAGGTACACCACAAGATGATCGAAAGGTCTGTGACCAGGTGAGAAAGTGGAATGTACACTTTGATGGCAATACTAATGCAGTTTCATTCCTCGAAAGAATTCAAGAGCTTAAAATATGCTATGATTTTGAAGAGGAAAACTTACTGAGAGCATTACCGGAACTGTTAAGGGGCAGTGCCCTATTGTGGTATAGAAACTGGAAAGCTGGCTGGGAAGAATGGGATGATTTCGTAGAGGATTTTAAGCAAACTTATTTTCCCAGTAGGTATACCGAGGACCTACTCGAAGAAATCTCTCAAAGAAAACAACGTCCCAAGGAAAGGTTTCGAGAGTACATGATTGACATTCAATCACTTATGCGACGACATGGAAAATACAGCTCAGAGGAAGAGTTGTACACCCTGTATAAAAACCTAAGGCCAGAATATCGTCAATACATTCGACGCGCCGATGCCAAGTCGGTTAAAGACTTAGTGGGACAGGCAGATGAATTTGAACGTTTACAAAAGGAGATAGATTCACAAAAACCTGCCAGGGCGGTTCAAATTCCTCAAGTAGCCCCAATCTTGCTGTCAAAGCAAAATTGTACCCCAAACCGACAGGTAAAACCACCTAATACCCCAGTATATGACAGAAAGCGTATATGCTGGCGGTGTGGCAAAGAAGGTCATTTTCGCACAGAATGTCGCGAAAGGGAGCGCATTTTTTGCTCTAGATGTGGTAAGCAGGATGTTATGTCAAGAGACTGCACATGCCCACGTCCGGAAAACTCCAGAGGGAACAGGAACTGAAGCCGTCTAAATTCCCGCCCCTTCTGGCTTCACCAGGACCGTATTTGGGTCAAAATATACAGGGTGAAGCAAAAATCCCGACGATGAATCCAAATTTTGTAGCCAATCAACCCGCAAATGTGGCAAACGACCCCAGGATGTTCCTTAAACTAAAAGTTAAAGGAATGGAATGGAATGCCCTTTTGGATACCGGAGCTATATATTCTTACATCGGAAAATCCGTGGTAGAAAATCTACCAAACCACCCAGGACAACAATGTACTAGCCAGGTACAATTGGCTGATGGGTCCCTACAACCAGTTACTAGGGCCTACACCATTGGTTGTCAATTTTACCAGAAATATACTCAGCACCAGTTTTATTTTTTACCCAATTTGGTGGAAAATATCATTTTGGGGATGGACTTTATATCTAAACACAGGATATTGAAACAAGCCACCCAAAAACCTGAAAAATTAAAAAGTCCGGCCCTGTTGTCCTTGACAAACCTGCTACCCGAAGAACAACAGAAAGTGGCTGACTTTTTATACACTGAGTTAAAAACCTTTGACAAAATTAAGGGCGTTACCCGGATGACTCAACATGAGATTCGTCTCCAGGAGAATACCAGGCCCATTAAACAAAGGTTCCGGCCACAGAATCCGGCCATAATGAAAATTATGTACGACGAAGTTGATAGAATGTTGTCAGAAAAAATAATCGAACCCTCCCATAGTCCTTGGAGTTCACCTACGGTGATAGTCAAGAAAGCTAATGGAGAGCCGCGATTCTGCATCGATTTTCGAAAAGTAAACGACGTGTCGATCAAGGATTCTTACCCGTTGCCACAAGTCAATGCAATATTGGACAAACTAAGAGAAGCGAAATACATTTCCACCTTGGATTTGCGGCAGGGATACTGGCAAATACCGTTAACTACAGAAAGCAAACCCATTACAGCCTTTTCGGTTCCCGGAAAAGGACTGTTCCAGTTCAGGGTTATGCCTTTTGGATTACATTCGGCGCCAGCTACTTTCCAAAGGCTGTTAGACCAAATTATAACACCAGAGTTGGAGCCCAGAGCATTTGCGTATCTTGACGACATTATTGTGTTGGGAAAATCCCTGGATGAACACCTGGAAAATTTGAAAATGGTTTTCCAGCGACTACGTGAAGCTAACCTTCAGTTAAATCAAGAAAAATGTCATTTTTGCAAGAAGTCTTTGCAATACTTAGGACATATTGTGACAGCTGAAGGTATCACTACGTCACCTGACAAGGTCCAGGCCATCCAGGAAATTTCAACCCCAACAAATGTCAAAGCAATACGCCGATTTTTAGGAGCAGCATCCTGGTACCGACGATTTGTACCAAATTTCGCACAAATTTCGGCCCCACTTAGACAACTCATAAAGAAAGATGTCAAATGGGCCTGGGGCACCGAACAGGATGTCGCATTTGCCGCTCTTAAGACAGCTCTCACAAAATCACCGATATTAGCCTGCCCAGATTTTAATCACCCGTTCAGTCTACAAACTGATGCCTCTGACCTAGGAGTGGGGGCAGCGCTAATTCAAAGGGTAAATGACACAGAACACGTCGTCGCCTACGCAAGCAGGTCATTGAACCCGAACGAAGCGAAATTTAGCACAACGGAGAAGGAATGTTTAGCAATTATATGGGCTGTACAGAAAATGAGGCCCTATTTAGAGGGTTATCACTTTGAGATAGTCACTGATCACCAAGCATTAAAATGGCTAAATTCTCTAAAAAATCCCTCTGGAAGACTCGCTAGATGGGCCTTATTTTTACAACAATTCGATTATGAAATTGTTTACCGCAAGGGAAGCCAAAACCAGCTGCCTGATCTGTTATCAAGAGAGCCGCTACCAGATAAGCCAGTAACCAACACACCGATATTTGTTGTAATTGACAACAAAACATGCTCTTGGTATCAGCATAAATTCCAAGAAGTCCTGAAAAATCCAAGAAGCTTCCCAGAATTTAAAATATACGAGGGTAAATTGTTAAGACATTTTTACGATTTCTCCGATTTTAAAGAAAATGAATCTACAGATCCATGGAAAATATGCATCCCAAAGCCACAAAGATCTGTAATTCTCCGGGAAAACCATGACGAGCCACACGCCGGACATTTGGGCATAGCCAAGACAATTCGTAGAATTGCCCGGAAATATTATTGGCCAGGCATGTTTAGAGAAGTCGCTAAATATGTCAGACAGTGCGAAAATTGCCAACGGTATAAGACTTCCCAACAACAACCCCCAGGAAAATTACGACCATTTCCGGTGGACCGCCCTTGGGATGTCATAAGCATCGACTTAGTGGGCCCATTACCCCGTTCTTCCAAAGGAAATATATTCTTGCTGGTGATTCAAGATAAATTTACTAAATGGGTAGAGTTTAAGCCACTACGTCGAGCTACTGCCAAGACTGTCACCGAAACCCTCCAAGACCTGGTGATTTGTCGTTTTGGATGCCCCCGCATCATCATCTCCGACAATGGTGTTCAATTCGACAATCGGATTTTCCAGAAGTTATTGTCCGACATGGGGATACAACACCGCTTTACACCCCCATACACGCCTCAATGCAATCCTGTAGAACGGGCCAACAAAGTCATCAAGACTATGGTGGCACAATACTGTGAAGCGGATCAAACCAAATGGGACAGTTGGCTACCGGAATTTAGGATAGCTATTAACTCAGCGGTACATGATTCAACCGGATTTACACCAGCATTCCTAAACTTTGGACGAGAGTTAGAAACACCCAACAGTCTAACCACCTATAAAAATCTGCCTGAAGACCTTGCCGGGGTACCAGAAACCCCGAAGCACACGGAACGCCTTAAAAAACTCCATGAAACTTTTGAGTTGGTAAAATTAAATATGGAACGGGCCTTTACCAACCAAAGCACCCAGTATAATTTACGGCACAGAGAATGGAGATGCAAATTAGGAGAGAAAGTCCTTAAAAAAGAACACCACCTGTCCTCTGCCGCTAAGAAGTTTAATGCAAAACTTGCCCCAAAATATGCCGGGCCTTTCGTTGTAAAAAAAATTCTGTCCCCAGTTGTGTATGATCTGCGTTCTCCTGAAGGAAAATGGGTGAGGAATATACATATTAAAGATCTAAAACCTTTTATTGCAGAACATGAACACCCCCCAGCGCCAGATAATCCAGGATCTCTTCGGAGACTCCCCGGTCCTGGACCTGAATACCTCTCCCCTCCCGGACAGCATCATGTGGAACACACCACCGCCAGCCGTGGTGACGCCACCCAGGGCCATCACGCCGGGGAAGGGCCTTACGCCCATCCTGGCCAAGATGCCAGTCTCCCCCAAGAGTCCGAGCGCCGGGGTGCCCATCCCCAGGCGTCTAGGAATCGAGGGCCTGACCTGGCTCAATATGCCCCTGCTGGAAAACCCAGCACCAGCCCAGGGCATCACCAGGCTCTCGACAGCCCAGAACATCTGGCGTCCCCCAACCCCGGAGCCGATCGTCCCGCTCCCTCCACGCCGGCTGCCGACGACCATGCCGCCACCCACCCAGCCACCTCCTCGGCGAAGCATCCCTGCAGACCCGATGCCCCTGACGACCAACCTCAGGGAGATCCACCGGCTGCCGTCCGACCACCCAGACGCAGCAGTTCGCCGAAGGCTCTGGCTGAAGAGCGGAAGAAGGCTCTGGGTGAAAATTCCCCGAGGCAAGTCGTCAATTTTTATAGAGGACCAGTAACCCGGAGCCGAGCCAAACCATAATTTTTTAGTTTTCTTAAAATTCTTTTTTAGTTTTTTCGAATAATTTTCTTTAGTTTCCGATTTTAAAAAGTTTTATTTGTTTTGAAAGTTTCCAGAAATCATTTCCAGTTCTGTTTTCAGAAAACTGAAAACAAGATTTTAGTAAGGGGGGGATGTAATGATACACATTACGACATCTATAAGACGATTTCCTAACTACCCGACGTCAAGGAAAGAGTTGGACTACCAGAAACCTGCAGTTAGACGAAACTCTAACAGATGGCGCTTGGACAACTGTCAACCGCCTATATTTTGTCAACAATTGTTGCACACGGCCCGTGTAAAGGATTTATTGCACGCGGCCCCAATTGTTTTTCATCAAGTCTGTCATCAGAATTTCGTCTATAAAACCGCTGCATTTTTCAATGGACAATCAGTCGTCTGGTGGCTCAGTTCCAAATGGTGTTATCAATTGTGAGCCCAAAACCAACCACTTAATCACAGAGAACTCTCAGTGGAATATTAACAGTAAGTTAACCTGTTTTTAATATCAAAGGGCTTAAAGCCGTATAATATTAAGCTTTAATAACAGAGTTAATGAAACTGTAAATCCTGTATGCATATAACATAACCTAACAACATGTATTTTTCCACTAGAGTCCAATTGCAAATCTGCCCTGTCTCTCTGTAGGACTGAAAACTACGCCCGTGCCTGCCAGTTGCCTGTGAAAAGCCCTGGAACATTTGCCTGTCCTGATTAAAGGCTGTGAAAGAACCTTTATGTGCAAAGTCTACGATACTTTTGTAAATACTGTATATATCCTTTTAATATAATTTTGTACATACTTTTATCTTGGTAAATAAACCAGTTTAAGTTACTTTTTGCATTTTAAATTAAACCACCAACCCTAACTGATTCTTATAAACCCTACTTTCTCCACTGAATAAAAGCAACCCGAGGTAGGTATTCCTCTATATCTGGAGAGTCAACCGGAGAGGAACCTTGGTGGAGTACTTAAGGCCATAACCAGCCTAGGTACGACACACGCTTGCTAACAGTTTCTTTTTTTTTATTACTGCAGTTTTCTTCGTCTTTGAGTACCTATTTTGTTCTTGCTCTTCTTCTTCATCTTTCTCAGAGTCGGTCTCTATGAGTGTATGCAACACATCTTTTGTCTTTTTCTTCGCTTTTCTGGTTAATTTGTAGGGTAGATTACCATAAAATTCTGAAGCACCATCAGTTTCACAAAACGTTTTTAGTTGCTGTAAGTTTTCCCATTTTTCCAAACTGATTTTTATGGGTTCTTAAAAAGAGAAACATTGATTCATATGATTAACTAAACTATCTTAATACAGTTTAGTTAATCATTACCTGTATACTTTTTATCTGGAAGAAAAAATTTTTCAGGTCCTATCATTTCCGTTTGGTTGATGGAAGCAGTACGAACTATTGCAGTCTCGAAGGCCCCATTATAGCTTGAACGATATGTCATATATTTGGGATGTTCGTATTCTGCTTGGATTTCCCGAAGTGGCTGTATTGCAAATGGGCATTTTACTACATAATATGGGGCTAAATATTTATTCCATTGACGAAAAAAGCTTTGTTCTAGATCAAAAACTTTAAATGGAGCTGGATTAGCTCTTGCTCCTCTTATTTCATTAATCCAGTCAGCAATAGTCTCAGCTTTAGTATTCTGGTTGATAATTCCCATATTCTTATCGCATAAGAATGTCCCCTCATTGGAAAGGTAATTTTGATCATGTCAAGTCTTCTAGTAGTTACAACAACGTAATGGATATATCGAAAAATATTATAATTTTTGTTTTGCCCACCACATGAATCGCAAAATATTTCGAGCTGTTTTAATCTTTTATCTAACTGAGTAAATATAAAATGGTGAAGCATAGAAATCACTTCCTCGTACCCTTTAGCAGCAACATTTTCCGAGTAGCAATAGAAGTATGAATCGGCTGTAGAAAGAACATGGATATTAAATGAATAAAAAGAAAGCTGACGTTTATAATATACATCATTAGTGGAAATATTCGGTAGTGGCAAATTCTTTTGGAAATCCATAGCAATGCTTTCGTAGTCCATAACTTTTATGCTTCTTTTTTTTGCTGCTCTCTTCCTGGCATAAAAAACATCAGCCTTCTTTAGGTGTAACTCATTCTGAATTTCCTTCTGCCGTTAGTGTATTTTCAAGTTTTCTCTCTAAGCTCAATTTCTCTGCGGTAAATTTGTCACACGAACTGCATGTGTCGCTTCGAGGGTAACCGAATTTAATATTAAAATTGTTATTAAATATCTTGCGGTAATATTCGTACGACACAGATCCAAGATCTAAATCTGTGTACATCTTGTACATCTTCTTTAGATTAAGGCTCTCCGGTAGATAAACCACAGTAGACTTTTAACGGCTATAATGACTTTGTCTGCCTTTAAAAGAACCTATGTGATTTTTTACAGCCTCCAACGTAGCAGGAGGTTTGGTGCAATGGGTGTGTGAGTACTTTCCCCTCATATCTTTTGGCGACTTGCCACATTTTTTTAAGGACTGCTGAATTGTTTCCAGAAATTCCATGCAAGGACAGGAATGCCTTTCGACAGACCGGAACTTCAATAATATTATTCTCCTTCATAGTTCTTACTTTATAAGAATATGCCCTATCATGAAATTTGGCTAATTCCTCATTTTGTCTTGGGCGACGTTGTTTAATTGGTAAAACGTTTATTAATCCTGTTAAATACGAACTTTGCTCATCTTTGGAAAATATTTCATTGAAGTCCTTTATAATTCGTTTACGTTCAAGCAAATCTAATATCTCAAAACATTTATACCTTCTGCATTTACAGTCTTCGCCCTGCTCGTGGGAACTTATCCTCAGTTTTTTCAAAACGTCTACTTCTCGTCCAAAAGATTTTCTTTTCTTAGAACCCATATTCAATTTTTCAATTGTATCTGAATCACTGCTATTATTTTCTTCATTTAGTCCTTGTATATTCATTTTAACACTACAAAACTACACGATTCAACGCGAAATAGGCACTGCTTAAGTATTGTTTTGCTTTATAAAACACAACAATGTCAACAACAATAAATATAACCTAATGCGTAACTAACACGAACGTCAAAAACTGACGTTAACCGCATAGACAAGGGATTGTTTTGGTGGGCGGGGGGTTGGTTAACCGTTTTTGCTATGTTTGCCCGTGACTTTAATCGTTTTTGCTGTGTACACCATTTTTTGTTTCCGATATAACTCCGAGACCAAGAGCATTCTTGCTGTGTTAACCGGTCTAGCATATACTACAGACTCTCAGCTATTTTATCGTATATTTAACTCATTTTTAGAAAAAAGTGACTTTCATCGTTTTTGCTGTGTGCTCTTCAATTGTTGTCAATATTTTATATGCTGTATTAAGTAATGTTATGCCCCGGTAATTACTGCATTGTCTTGCGTCTCCTTTTTTAAATATTGGAATGATAAGTCTCATCCTCCATTTTTCTGGCATTCTTTCTTCTCTCCAAATGTTAATTATTAGTTTATGTAGGTGTTCTATTAGGTCTGTTCCTCCCATTTTAATGAATTCTCCACATATTTCATATTCTTTCTTTTAGCTTTTGATCGCTTCCTTTACTTCTTCATAGGTTGGAGTTTCTTCAGTTTCATTCATACTTTGTTCGTTAGTTTCATTTGTTTCTATTCTGCTTACTTCCATTTCATGGTTTTCTTCTTTCTTTTCGGATAGCAAATTTTTAAAGTGATTCTCCCATTCTTTTTTATCTATTTTTGGTGTTGTGGACTTTTTTCTTTTATTTTTATACTAGCAAATAATTTCCTACTATCTTTACTGTTGTTCTCTATTTCTGTCATTATTTCATCTATCCATTGCATTCTCTTATTTTTTAAAATTCTTGTTCCTTCTTTTCTGGACTTTTTTTCCTTAACCATTCCAGTCTTGTTTCTCTTTTTCTTTTTTTTACATTTTCACATTCCATATCAAACCAACCATTACGTTTTGCTCTTCCTCCAACTCCAATAGTCCTCTCTGCGGACTCTCTTATACTCTGTTCTAGTTCCTCCCATTCTTTATCGATATTTATGCCGACTTGAAGTTCTTCTAATTTTTTTTTCAGCTCGGAGCAGTACTGCATTTTTTTAGCCTTTATGTTTTCTAGATTCCACTTTTTTTTACCGCGCACATACTTTCCTGTTGTCCATTTATTTATCCTTATTGATGCTATTAATAGGATGTGGTCAGTATCTGGATTTGCCCCTCTATATGATCTTACATCTATTACCATTTTTATTCTTTTTTTAGCAATCAGCATATGATCAATCTGGTTTCCAGTATCCATCCCCCGTCGTAGCCATGTTACATTATGTTCTTTTTTATGCTTGAATTTTGTGCTTGCAATTAACATATTCCTCTCCGATATTACATAGTCTTATTCCATTATCATTTGACTCTTCGTGTATTGTATTTTTTCCCACTACATCCTCTAGAAATTCCTCCTTTCCTATTTTTGCATTAAAATCTCCCAATATAATGATGGTGTCATGTTTCGGTATTCTTTCATAAGCTTTTTCTATTGTTTCATAAAATATTTGTTTCTCTTCATCGCTAGAGTCTTCAATTAAGGCATATACATTTATTATTGTTATGTGTGCTTTTTTCTCTTTTATTCTTAAGTGGCTTACTTTTCCTCCGTATGATTTAAACTCTATAACCTCTTTGTTTAATACTCTACTAACCATAAATGCTGTACCATTTCTGCCTTGTTCTTTTTCCCCTCCATAATATAATGTATATTAATTTTTGTCAATTCTTCCTTCTTCTTTCCACCTAATCTCTTGTAGTGCCAAGATTTTGATTTCGTATCTTCTCATTTCCCTCGCTATCTGCTCCATTTTTCCTGTTATTAATATTGTTTGTATATTCCAAGTACCTCTTAACTTCTTTTCTTTTTCTTTTATTCTTTTTTTTTATTGGTTTTTATTTTTATTTCCTCATTACCATCTGTTGCTTCTGTTCCGTTTACTTTTTTTTGCATAGTCCTATTCATTTGCCTAATCGTCTGTGTTTCTTTTTGATATATTATTGCCTTTAGTTTTTTGCTGGTTCCAGACCTTTTTTATTTTCTTCCCTTTTTTAATTAATTTTTGATCTTCTGTATTCCACTTGAAGGCTTTACCATTAATATATATTTTCTGGTATATCACTTTGCAGAATGCCCCTTTGTTTCTTTCTTTTTTTGCTATATCTCTTAATGTTTTTTGGATTTTTCTTTCGGCCATTGTAAGCTCAGAATCTATATATATATATATATATATATATATATATATATATATATATATATATATGTCTTTTCCTTTTAGTTTGCTCTTTTCTTTAAAAATGTCCATTTTGTCTTTCCATGAGATCGTTTCTGCAATAATTTTTTCATTGACTAAATTATAAAATACCATATTTATAAGGATAAGTATTTATTATTAATGACAATTTTGATTATAAAGTTCGCAAATTTAAAGCATACTTATAATTTAGGACTCTTCAAAAGAGATTAAAAAATGTGCTTAGCAATGACCATGAATTGTTTTATAATATTAAACTGTCAGCCAAATTGGGATATGAATATTTTTAGGGAAAACTGCATACCTTAAAAGGCAAAGATGGCAATATAAAGTGGAACAAGAAGGGCTAGAGTCTTACTTGTAGTGCCTACCCTCCCCCTATTATTCAAGGTGGCGGAAAAGTCATCACCAAACTTCCTATCAGTTTTTTGTAAATAAAAAAATTGGTTGGGTTTGTGAATAATGTTTATTGGAACATTTTAATTTTCTATGTTGAGTCGAAAAATTAAAATTATTATTATTATAAAGGCCAATTGGCCGCCCCCAGAGTTGATCTACATTTTGGAGCGCTTTAGAGCATTTTCCATCACCTTTTTTAATACTTCAGGCAATGTAATTGCCATTTATTCTTTATTGTTTTTTTAGGCCTTTTAAGGTCTGGGGCTTGCTGACATAAAGGCGAAACTTTAAATTTTTCCAAAGAAAGAAGCCTGGAGCAATAGACATTCTGCTCGCAATATTTCCCGGTCGCTTAATTTTTTGTTTTGGTGATTTTCAGACTGCTCCAGACTTATGACCTTATTTTAAGTCTCGTGTATATATAACTATAACCATATATGGCGGCGGCCACTTGACCGATATTATTTTCTCGACGAACAAATACAAATATTCAACTAAACAATATTCACAAACAGAACCGATTTTTTTTATTTACAAACAAATTATAGACCAATGTTTCGACACTGGGTGCTAATATCATTTCCGTTAATACTCAAAAAGTAGATTTTTAGTAAAATTTGAATTAGAAGAATTACTTAAACATTTTTAACATAATGAAGAAAAATAACCAATTTTTTAAAAGCAATTTATTTTTTTTGAAATCGCCCAAATTAAAGTTAAAAAAAAACGAGGCGCAAATTATTTCTTATAATCGTTTGGGATAATTAATCAGTTTCTTTTGAGTTGAAACATCATTTAACCATCTTGTTATTTAACATTGTTTTTCTGTTTACTTCAATTTTAAATGCACATTTTGTAACGTGTCTTTCTAAAAAGACAAATATTATTGTTTTACGTAGTTGCCTTTATTTTCCTCTCTAGGATTTTTTTCCCGGATTTTTTTATAAATGTTACTCCCAACCTAAATAAACAACAAGCTTTCTTAATTAACGTAAATTAAATCCAAGGGAGCTGCATTTTAAATTACTCTGTCCTAATTCTGTTATGCTTGTTCTAATAACAAGGCCAATTAAGAAAAATAAATAATGGTATAAATATAATGAGTCAAAGTTTAAACGCATACAATTCAATTAGCGCTAATATTTTTCAATTATAACTTTACCTTAAAAGTAATATTGTATTACGTAAAGGAAACGTTTGAGAGACATAAAATAAAGCTTACATTAGGTTTACGATATCGATGTAAAATTTAATAAAAGAAAACTATCACATTTTAGTCAGCAAGCTTTTATAAACTTAAAATTTAAAGCTTACCACTTTTAAGGTAGAGGAAACAATATTCCGCTTTCTTTATCCAGTCGTTCCAGATTTAATAAAATCCCATATCTAGTTGATATTTATGTAGTGAAATAGGTATAGGACCTGAATAAATATATTTTTATTTTAAATATTGTAAGGTACACTATGTATTTTTGTAACCCGATTCTTTAAGTATACTGAAATACTTGTTTTGGCATATTCGTGATCGTCTAGTTAATTTAATTACTTTATAAAAATTAGGACTCTACGTTGTGAATTCACTTACATTGATAATAAAGTTATTTTGTAATTGGTCAGGTGAAATAAATCACAAGTATTAAGTTTTAACCCCTTATTTAATTTAAATTTAAAAGAAACAACAAATACAAAAGGGGGTCCGTTGAGTCGGAGTGCAATTCAGGGAAAAGGACCATAAAAACCCTGAGCGACTTTTAAAGTACAAACAAAACAATATATACAGGGCAAAACGAAAACATATCAAGAATTAAAAATAAACAAATAAAAACAACCAAAATTGGGGCATTTTATATCTTAATTAACCATGCTAAATTTTATATGTCTATCTTTATAAATAAAAAAGTTACAGGGGTGCGCCTATTCTCAGATACACCCGGTATAATAATATAAAGGATGTTTACTTAATAATTACGCGAAAATATTTTTATTAGTTTAATGAATTACTAATTTTATTATGTAATTATTATAAATATAAAAGCGTTCTGGGGTCACAAAATTATAATTAAATATATTTTTTTCAATATTTTTAAAAAATCCAATAAATTGAGGTATATTAAAAAGAAATCCAATATATTGTAAATAAATTTAATATACAGGGTGATTCACCTAACTTATTCATTAGAAGTTTATGGAGGACGGATAAAGATATCGATTTAAAATTTGTTTAGCAACTATAAGGCAATGTAAACTATTTTTTAAAATTATTTTCCATGCATTATTACTTCTGGTTAAATCGGTGATATCAACTTTTAGTTTTTGAATATAATTATATAAATATTATTGCATTTTTAAATACTACGTAAAATTCTATACATACTAAAATTTGATTATTTATTTTTATTTTTATCAGGTTTTAAGATATTTAATTTTTTTCAAAAATTTTGACAGTGGATGGTCTTACTAATATGTCTGTATTACCACTAATTGTAATGTTAAAAAGGTAATTTTTGGTGTACCTGATAACTAGGGATGGGATTTTAGTTATTTTACCTTTTTTAACCGATGTAACTATTTGAAAACCAATAATGCCAAAATGTGTTTTAAAAGATTTTCTTTTATATGAACCTAACTTGTTTTCACCTTTTTTACCTTTTTTGGAGGTTTTTGCTTTTAACTACCTTTTTTATACTTTTGTTACCTATTTTTTAACTTTTTTTCACCTTTTTTACCTTTTTTGGAGGTTTTTGCTTTAAACTACCTTTTTATACTTTTGTTACATATTTTTTATTTGTCAGTTTATTTTCACATATTTTTTACCTATTTTTACGTATTTTTACTTATTTTATTTTTTTTGTTCTTTTTAAAATTTGCGCCAATATTTTATCCAGAGCGTGCAACTCAACGGTATAGAATTTTTTCTTATGGTTACAGACTGTAACAGTAACTTTCTTTACAGTTAGCTTCTTTGTAGTTAATCACTACTAGTGAGCTTATGTTCTGTCATATAACTTCTGTGTAGTGAGTGTCACTCAGTAAAACACAGTTTATTGCATAGAAATAGTTTATTGTGGCCCACAATTTGTGGGTATGTTCTGTGTTTGGGTATGCGGCTAAACAAAATTATAAACTTAAACTTTTAATGATTTTTTTTACCTAAAATCCTGTTTTTTTTAACCTAAAATGCTTTTTTTAGTACCTTTTTAGTTACCTATTTTTCAGTTTTTAGTACCTAAATATCCCATCCCTACTGATAACTCTATCGAAAGCCATTAATAGTTTTTGAAAATTGTATACGTTGACTTCTTTGTAACTTTAAATACCAATAACTTTCTTATTTCAAACGAAACAACCATACAATTCATTCATTCGACACAAAATAATATTTCTATTGAAATGCTGCAGCATACCCTATACCTATATTACAAAAAATGTGAAAAAAACGCTTATTTTTTTATTTGTAATATCAGTAGTGTACGTTGGATTGTCTTTTATTTCGTATTTATAAAGTAATGTCAATTTCAACCTCTGACAATTGTGTGACAATGGGTGATAATAATTACACTAATCAAGATATTCTAAACATGTTTTTATACATATTATGGCGAGTGCGGAAATGTTTTAAAAAGAACAATAAAAACTTTTAGGAACTTTTAGGAAATCGTATATATATATATATGTTCTGCTATGACATTAAGTTTTATTAAAATGGCTTTAGTTATTGTGTTAGTTAAAAATAAACAAAAACCTTGTTTTGAGTTTTTACATATTTTTACTGTGCTTTTTATGCTACCTATACGTCTTTTTTGTGAAATTTAAGGAATTTTGAGCCAAATAATAATTAATTTTATGAATTACTTTGAATTACTATTGCATAAAAAGCATTATTTCGCAGTATTTAAAAATGGCAAAAATAATCAAATGTTCATTACATTTTAACGAATTACGCAAGAACTTTTTTGGCACATGTATCGACTTTTTATGTGCGTTTTCAGAAATTATTCCCCCTAAAATTTAACATAACTTTAACCTACAGTAATAAAATGTTAATAACAAACACCGTTTCTATGCGTAATTCTTTAATTATTTATTATTTTAAAAAAATAATAGGTAAACATTAAGTAAATACTTAAAACGGCATTTTTCTGAAGGTTTCAAAAAGGTATCAGTTAAATATTTTTCCTATATAAAGCAAGAATTGCAATGTTTTTGAAATTGGAGGAACCAGCGCTCTAAACCGGTCACTGCCTGAGAAGGTCTTCGGCGACTCTTTTGGCCAATGCAGGCTAATGCAGGCTAACTTGACTACTTTGAAGCATCACAGAGGATGGAAGTCCTAGACGGTAGCAGAAGGATACCCAGAAGAATCGGTGCATAACGAAATACAAATTAAAGAAAAAAAACAAGGTTTTTAATGCGTCGGCGTCTTCAAGCACTATCAGCATCTTTACCGATATGGGAGCGTCTGGTTCCAATGAACCAACGAATTTTACAATTACTTCAAATTCGAATAAACCGTTAGCGTTTTTCTTTAATTTCAATATCAATGTGAATTCTGCTTGTAATAGTAATAAATAAATAGAATACTACTTTAAATATGAAAGTGAGTCATAATTCATACCTCACTAGTGAGTTATAGATTATAACACACTTATTTGTTATTTGATAGTTTGCTTGTCTAAATTGACATTAATAATGTGATCAGTCATAACTGTCATGTGTTGGATAAAAGATTTTTATTTTCAAGCGTTCTATAATATATCCTTTGTTATTGTCAACGCTCAGTACCAAAGTATTCGATTATCTCCTAGGCTGTAAAAATAATTTGGACCAATAAGGTTCTTCACTTACTAGTCTGTAAAAACCCGTTGAAACCAATAAAAAAAATTGATAACTGCTGACATCTCTGAAGGTATCTAACCGACGGGTCAACCACACCTGGGAATCCCTGGAAATTTTAAAGGGGGAATATCATAGGAATACATGGGAATGGTAATACATGGAAATCCCTGGACGTTTTCTCTTTGGGTGGTTGACCCTTCGTATCTAACCTCTCTTTATATTTTTAATAATTGTTATTATAATTGTAAATACGTTTTATGTTTCGTTTAAGAAATAAAACTGTGCCTTGAAGATAAAATGTTGTCTGCCATTCGGCTAAGACGTCTTTTTGTGCTTCGCTAATTATATACCTCCTCTTATGCATCGGCCTGCAAACTTTGAGCTGAGCACAAAAAGAATCACTTCTCAGCCTTATAACTAAGCATTTATAAAACTATTGTAAGATTTAAGTTCTAAATTAAAAATATAGGTGATAAAACAAAAAATCTCATTGAGAACTAATCGAAAAATTAGAAAATATGCTTAATAAAATATAAATATAAAAAGAAAATAATCATATATTATATCACGAGAACTATGAATTTAATCGGTTAAATTAGGCTCAGTAGTTTTTTGTTTGGTTTTTTTTGGAAAATGTTGAATGCAAAATAATTTAATAAAATCACGAGACCGCGTAGCGGTCGAGGGGTTTTATTTTTAATTATTTTGCATGAAACTATTTTCCAAAAAGAAAAATCAAATAAAAAACTTACTGAGCATAGTTTGACAGATTAAATTTATAGGTTGAGTGACATACGTCTAGATTATTTCTCGAACTAAAGGAAACTGTTTGACAATTCATAAATAATAATAATAATAATAATAGGTATTTATTGCCCAACAGTACATACCATAAATGGACATTCATATAATAGTGTTTACTTACAAATACTAGCTTATAAATAAATAATACAAATAAGTTAAAAACAATATATAAATAATTAAAAATATAAATAGTTAACAATTTTTACAATTAACAATATAAAACACTAGGATAAACAATTTTTTATAAAGCTTAAGGAAGAAAAATTTATATCACAGGAAGTAGAAATAAAATTGAATATATTGCACATAACATATAAAGGAGATTTTTTAAGTGTGTTTGTACGAGCAAAGGGACATCTAAACGTTATACATTGTCGGCTATTACAACGAGGAATATTAAAGCACAACTGACCCAACAAATCCATGCAATCGATCTGATCATGAAGAAGTTTATACAAAAAAGTTATTGAAATAATTTTTCTTCTCAATTCCAAAGACAATACATTAAAAGTCTCTAACAGAACTAAATGATCATAACCCTGTGGTGGATAAAAATTGAATATTCTAAAGTTAAGAATTTTTAGGAATTTACGCTGTACGTTTTCAAGGTTTGTTATGTGATAGGCATATATTGGAGACCAAACCACGCTGGCATACTCAAGTTTGCTGCGCACTAACGAATAATATAGTAATTTAACGGACTGAGAAGAAAAACCTTTGGTATTTCTAAAAATAAATCCAAGGGTCATTGTTGCAGATTTTATATTTGTGTTAATGTGACTTACAAAGCTTAACTGTTGATCAAAAATAACACCCAAGTCTTTCATTACAGAAACTGTATCCAAGGGAATATCATTACTGCTATATTCAAAAATAATTGGATTTAGTTTTCTGGTATAGCGCATAATCTTACATTTAGATATATTCAACTTTAAACGATTACTAAGACACCACTGGTTTAAAGTGTTTAAATCATTCTGAAGTTCAAAGCAGTCATTTAAGTTTTGTATACCTTTAAAAAATTTTAAATCATCCGCATATAAAAGCTTGGAGCACCCCTGAACAAGAGGCAAACCACTCGGAACAGTAACCATTAACAATGACATATTGTTGCCTATTAGTAGGGTATGATTCAAAAAGTTTAATAAGCATATCATCAAAACCCATCCGCCTTAATTTATTTAATAAAATAAAATGGTCTATTTGATCAAAAGCCTTTTGAAAATCGGTATAGATAACATCCAATTGGCCATTGCTATCAATCGTTTGACTAGCATGTTGTGTAAATGAAACCAAGTTACTTGTGGTAGATCGTTTTGTAATAAAACAATGTTGAAAAGGGGACAACATATTTTTTATTTGATCAAAAATTTTTGTATTTATTATTGTTTCGAATATTTTAGCAAAATTACATAAAATTGATATTGGTCGGTAGTTGACAATAAGCGAATTATCACCTCGTTTTAATACTGGTATGATTTTAGAAATGTTCCACATGTCTGGAAACAACCCAGATTTTAAAATTTTATTAAAAATAATCGAGAGGGGATTAGCCAGGGCTCCAGAGCAATCTCTAACAAAAAAACTTGGTATATTATCAAACCCAGATGTCATTTTATTTTTCAACTTTTTTATTGCCCTGTATATGTCTTCAACATCAATTGCGAATAAAGAGACGTGATTATTAGTAAATACAAAGTTGTTATCATTAAATGGAACCGAATCTATAAAAACGCTATTAAAAAACTGCGCGAAACTATCAACTATTTCTTTAGGTTTATCGTATTCAATATTATTAAGATTAACTTTACTCGGAATTCTGGATTGTCCTTTTTTTTGGATTGACAAATGACCAGAACGATGCAGGATCATTTTGTAAATTAAGCTGAATATTATTTAAATAATGTTTATAAGATATAGATATTTCATTTTTAATTATTTGGCGAGTTTCCTTAAACAAGGTTAAATATATTTGTTTACTTGTTTTTTTGTATTTTTGTGATAATGCAGTTTCTTGCATAGATAATAAATCTTGTTTATGACGTATGTGTCAAAATTTATAAATATTTTTTTAAAGAAAATTCCATTAATTTAAGTTATGTAATAAGTAATAATTGATATTTCGTAAACTAGATAACTTATTTTTTATTGTTTTTTAAAAAATGTTTGTTAAAACTTGTAAATAACACCATAAAATCGTAAACAAAAATCCAATATGGAGGCTAAAATTTAATCGCTGTTAAATAAACTGCGCACCACTCAATGTGTCGCGACGAAAAAGTTCGTCCTTTTTCAAAACGACATAACTTTTTTGTTTCTTGAACGATTTTATTTTGGTCTGTGATGTCTGCTAAACACATCCTCTGGCAATTTATGCTATATATATTAAGCATACGGTTCTTCAAGTAAATTTCCTACAGGGTGATATGTAAAACGGTGAAAAATTTCAATAACTTCATCCAAGTCCCGTTTGTAAAACAATAATTTTTTTTTCATTTTTACTTTGAAATAATGAAGTATTATGTGTTACTTTGAAACATTTTTCAAATTTTTCGAATTGGAATCTTAGCAACGAAAATATGATTTTTTTTCCAAAAGAGTACATTTAAGGCTTTTTGGTAGGCAATATATTTAGTCTTTTTAAGAACAAGACAATAAGATGGTAAAAGATTGTTCCTTAAATAATTCTGAAAAAGCGACAAGCAACAAACTTCCATTATTTTCAGAGGGGCCTAAGCAAAGACCACTTTTTCAAAATGACATTCTGGTGAAAATTTGCGAAAACTAAACCTGAATCGATATATATACGATACGTGACATGTTTTCTTTATAATTTTGACCTCCTGATTGTGATTCAGTTGTCAAATTTAAGTTTCAGATAAAACCAAAATCATCAAGAATCAAAATTCGAAAACAATTCCCTGTTCTTAAATATCTTAATAAAATCCGATTGCTGTCGTGTTTCTTGCATATTTATGATGAAAATGCCATTTGGGTATTCGTTTTTTGGGCGAAATTACTGCAATTTGTTTGAGTGGTTAGGATAATGTTACATAACTTACATTTACATTGCGCAGTAGTGATAACATCATTGATAAGTACCTACCTTATTTTAATAATGTTAAATACAAATATTTTTGTTCATTTTTGAAAATTGTATGCGTAGATATGATCATAATCAAAACTTCAACATTCAACAGAAAAATGTAACAAACAATAACAATAATACCTTTCAATATTTCGTTGGCCCTCCCCTAAGCCGTAATAATTCGTTAACCCTCCTGGGCATTCCCTCGACCAAGTTCCTTAGAATTTTCTGGGTTACCCCATTCTTCCTGAATAGAATTTACCAATTCATCCAAATTTTCCATGCCTTCTTCCCTCTCTTTCATCTTCAATTTTATCCTGCTCCAAACATGCTCAATAGGATTCATATACGGAGACAAAGGTGGCCAATTCATTTTCTCAATATGGTGGTCCCTTAAATACTCATTAACGATATGTAAAAAAACAGTAAAAACCAGTAATCGGATTTTATTGACACATTTAACAGCCGGGAATTGTTTTCGAATCTTGATTCTTAGTGATTTTGGTTTTATATGAAACTTAAATTTGACAACTGAATCACAATCAGGAGGTAAAAATTATGAAGAAAACATTTTACGAAAGTAAATATCGGTTTAGGTTTAGTTTTTGCAAACTTTTACAAAAATGTCATTTTCAAAAAGTGGTTTTAGCTTAGGCCCTCTGAAAATAATGGAAGTTTGTTGCTTGTCGCTTGTTCAGAATTATTTAAGGAACAATCTTTCACCATCTCATCTTCTTGTTCCTAAAAAGACTGAGTGTATGGCCTAAAAAAAAGCTTTAAATGTACTCTTTTGGAAAAAAAATCATATTTTCGTTGCTAAGATTCCAATTCGAAAAATTTGAAAAACGTTTCAAGGTAACACATAATACTTATACTTATTTTACAAACGGGACTCGGATAAAATTGTTGAAATTTTTCACCGTTTAACATATCACCCTGTAGGAAGTTTACTTGACCAAACGTGAGCTTTATATCTATAGCATAAATTGCCAGAGGATGAGGCTAGCAGACATCACAAACCAAAATTAAATCGTTCAAGAAACAAAAAAGTTATGTCGTTTTGAAAAAGAACGAACTTTTTGGTCGCGACACATTGAGTGGTGCGCAGTTTAGTTCTAGTGATTTAATCGCTTATTTAAACGAAATTTATTCAAAAATTCAAGGCTTTTGATTGGTTCATATTGTAGCGAGTACCGCTCTGGATATCGGAGTGATGACTCATCGCCGGTTAGTCATCGCCGATGAGTCATCGCCGGTGACTCAGCGCTCGAACAATCGAGAGTGTGGAGCTCGCTGGAATGTTCCAGAAGACCTTGGCGCTAAATATATAAGAAACGGAGCAGCACACGGCAGTTAGTTAAGATTTGGTACTCGCGGCGAAATAAATAAATATAAGTGCAAATAAATAGACTCTTGAACAATAGTGATATATAAATAATTAGTAGTTAAGTGTTTAGTTAGTTTTATAGTGTTTTAAGTGTAGTTAAGTTATTAAATAAATAGTTTAGTTCGTTAATTAACCAGTGCGTGTTTTAATTCACACTACGAACAGTTAAAAACGTTACATTGGTGTCAGGAGTGCGGTTAGTGTGAAACTTCGCGAAAATGGTTTCGTTAATGGACTTAAAAGTGGCGGACCTTAAGCGGGAGCTGGAAGAAAGGGAATGTGAAACAACTGGAAAAAAGAATGTGTTGCAGCAGCGGCTTCGAGAAGCGTTGGAACAAGAGGGTGAAAATCCAGATACGTATTTATTTGAAGGTTCGTGTGATATGCATTTAATGTTGCAAAATTTAAACGATTTAAAACAGAAAATGCTAGAAAATTCTAAAGAACTAAAAGTCGATTTGCAACAGAAAATGTTGGAAAATTCTAACGAGTTACAACAGAAAATGTTAGAAAATGTCAACGATTTAAAGGATGATTTGCAACAGAAAATGGTGGAAAATTCTAGCGATTTGAAAATCGATTTACAACAGAAGATTCTGGAAAATGTCAACGAGTTAAAGGACGATTTGCAACAGAAAATGCTAGAAAATTCTAAAAACCTAAAAGAATATTTGGAAGGGAAGATTCTAGAAAATGTCAATGAATTAGAAGAGAAAGTTGACGATGTAAGGATGGAATTAAATAACGTAAGGATGGAATTGGATACGAGAGAAGAAAAATTGAACGAGAAATTGGAGGTCAAAATTAGAGAAATAAATAGTAAACTGACAGCTGTAAATCTACCCATGATGCTGGCGGAACCAGGAAAAATGCCGGAGGGGAGCCGAGTTCGAATGAAACCACCTCAGTTCGATGGAAAAACTTCTTGGACCAACTACATCCGTCAGTTTGAGGCAGCAGCAAAAGCAAATGGCTGGCTACCAGAAGAAAAAGCTACAGCATTGACTCTGGCTTTACGCGGAGATGCAACGGACATCTTGCAGACACTCTCTCCCAACGAACAAGAAGATTACGAAGCGTTGGTTAAACATCTGGAACTTCGATATGGCCAGACACATTTGGAACATGTCTACCATTCCCAACTTAAGAACCGCTGCCAGAAATCAAACGAGACTTTGCAAGAATTCGAGGCTGATATTGCACGCTTGGTCCGGCTAGCATATCCAGCTACTCCAACGACCGTTATGGAACGATTAGCGGTTCAAGCCTTTTTGGATGGACTTTGAGACAACGAAACAAGACAGGCTCTAACACTGGCTCGTCCGAGCCAACTAGTTGATGCATTGGCTCGAGCTTTGGAATTCGAGGCGGCAAAGCAGAGCTGCAGGAGCCAGCCTAGAATAAGGAGAGTCGATGAAGAGAAAGAGGAGGAACCCAGAATAATTGAAGCAATCAGGCGAGTTTTTAAAGAAAATCTACCAGAGAAGAAGGAAATCCGGTGTTGGAGATGTGGAAAGCTAGGACATATACGAAGTCGTTGCAGAGAAAGCCAGGTGGCGCCGACTTCGTCTCAGTCGGAAAACTAGATAGGGTCGAGGAAAAGGGGCCACCGTCGACCTGTAACCAGCATGCCCCAGAAGATATCGAACGTGTTGCATCTCTTCTACACCAGTCCAGCAGTGTTTTTGTGGATGGTTTAATTAATGGAAAATTACATGTGCTGCTGCTGGATACAGGTGCGACGAAGACAATTATTAGGCCAGATATTGTCGAAATGTCCAAGATCAAATCTACCAATAGGCGACTACGTACTGCAACAGGAGATACTGCTACTGTTCATGGAGAAGTGGACATCACGATGGTCATAGGAAACACGAAATTTAAACATCGAGCATTAGTAGCAGATATTGAAGATGAAGTTATTGTAGGCATGGACATTATGAACTCTATAGGATTTGAATTAAACTTTCAACAAGGAATATTGAGAGTAAATGGAGAGGAAGTCGTGTTGCATCGATCTAAAGAGAAGAATATTCGTGTGATGCTAACAGAAGATGCTTTGATACCGGAACACAGCGAGATGATATTGAAGGCTTTCTTGGATTGTAAATCAGAAGATGGAAGTATAATGCTTCTGGAGCCGAGAATTGATGACAAAGAGGTCGGTCGAGGAGTTGTAGTAGGGAAGACTTTAATACGTGTCGGAAAAGAAGTGCCTGTAAGAGTATTGAATGTTAATGGTTACTCTGTGAACTTGAAAAAAGGAATCGTTTTGGGGAACTGTTCCTCAGTTTCCTCAATTATTAGAAGCATTCGTGAGTCTGGAGTTCCGGCCAAGAAAATTAGCAATGAATTGACGACTCTGCTTTCGACTTCTTCAAAGGACTTAAAACCAAATGAGAGAATAAAGCTGAGAGAGCTAATACACAACTATCAGGACGTCTTTGATGATGGACAAGAAAAGAAGGGTAGGACAAGAATTGTCCAGCATAAAATTAACACCGGTGATGCACAGCCCATTCGACAGTCGGCAAGAAGGCTACCACTTGCCAAGCGAGAGGAAGCTGATAAAATTGTGCAAGAAATGGAGAAGGAAGGGGTGATCGAACCATCCAACAGCCCATGGTCTTCCCCAGTGGTGTTAGTTAAGAAAAAGGATGGATCAACTCGATTTTGCGTCGATTTTCGTCAGCTGAACAACGTGACGAAAAAGGACAGCTACCCTCTACCTAGGATCGATGACACCCTGGATACATTGGCTGGATCCCAAATATTTTCGACTCTGGATTTGAAAAGCGGTTACTGGCAGGTTGAAATGGCACCAGAAGATAGAGAAAAGACGGCGTTTACCGTGGGTGCTGGACTGTGGCAGTTTACTGTCATGCCGTTTGGACTATGTAATGCCCCTGCAACTTTTGAAAGGCTCATGGAAATGGTTTTAAAGGGACTATCCTGGAAGACATGCTTGGTGTACCTTGACGACATCATTGTGGTTGGGAAATCATTTGAGGACCATATGAAGAACCTGAAGGAAGTCTTTCAGCGCTTAAGAAGTTCCGGCCTGAAGCTAAGCCCGAAGAAATGTCACTTGTTCCAGAGGGAAGTGCAGTATTTGGGCCATGTTGTTTCGAGTCAAGGAGTGGCAGTGGACAAACAGAAGGTGAAGACGGTGCGGGAATGGCCAGTACCGAAAAACAAACATGACTTAAGAAGCTTTCTTGGATTATGCACCTACTACCGGCGGTACGTACCTGGATTCGCAAAGGTTGCTAAGCCTTTGACACGTTTAACAGAGGGAGAAAGACGATTCCAATGGGACGAAGAATGCCAAGAAGCCTTTAAGAACCTGAAAAACGCGTTGACCAGCTCACCAGTCTTAAGTTATCCTCTTCCGGATGGTGAATTTATTTTGGACACGGACGCAAGTAATGTGGGCCTGGGAGCTGTTTTGTCGCAGATTCAAGCGGGAAAGGAGAAAGTTATTGGATACTTCAGTAAAACTTTATCCAAACCAGAACGAAATTACTGTGTTACTCGACGCGAGCTGTTGGCAGTGGTAAAGGCAGTCGAACACTTTTACAAGTACCTGTATGGAAGAAAATTCTTGCTAAGAACGGATCATGCTGCCCTAAAATGGCTTTTGCAATTCAAGAATCCTGAAGGACAGGTAGCAAGATGGATTGAGAGACTACAGGAGTTCGACTTTGACACAGAACATCGGGCTGGGACCATCCATAGAAATGCTGACGCCTTGTCAAGAAGACCGTGCCCGGAAGACTGTAAACATTGTCTCAGGGCCGAAGAAAGGGATGTGTTTGTTCGCAGAACTACAATCGTGGATGATCATTGGCAATCCGCTGAGGTTCAACAAGACCAGGAAAGGGATCCGGATTTGAAGCTTATCATCGATTGGAAGAAGAACGACCGTAAACCAACGTGGCAGGAAGTCGCCCAATATTCGCCGAATGTGAAATCGTATTGGGCCCAATGGAATTCCATCATCTTAAGTGACGGGCTTCTAAAGCGCGTTCTGGAGTTGCCAGAAGGGGGGGAAGACCGGAAGCAGATAATAATCCCCAGAAATAGGATACCAGAAGTGCTGCAGGAAATCCATGATGGAACTACTGGAGGACATCTTGGGGTGACCAGGACGCTCGGAAGACTTAGGGAACGGTTTTATTGGGTCAACAGCCAACGAGATGTGAAGGAATGGTGCAAGAAGTGCGCCGTTTGCGCGGCAAGCAATGGACCCCAGAAGCGCCCAAAAGCCCCAATGCGACAGTACAATGTGGGCAGCCCATTTGAGAGAATTGCAATCGATGTGGCGGGTCCATTTCCGGAAACAGAATCTGGAAATAAATACATCATCGTTGTAATGGACTACTTCAGCAAGTGGGCGGAAGCGTACGCCTTGCCAAACCAGGAAGCTGCCACAGTGGCCGATGCCCTTATTAAGGAGTGGATTTGTCGTTTTGGTGTGCCAATGGAGATGCATTCAGACCAAGGCAGGAACTTTGAATCTATACTGTTCCAGAATGTCTGTAAAATTCTTAACATTCGGAAGACGAGGACGACTGCATTACATCCGCAGTCTGATGGAATGGTAGAACGAATGAATCGAACGATAAACCGGTACCTGTCCAAGGTAGTCTCTGATCACCAAAGAGACTGGGACCGCTTCCTTCATCTGTTCCTGTTGGCGTACCGTTCTTCTATCCACGATACAACCGGCCAGACACCCGCTAGCATTGTTATGGGGCGTGAACTTCGTCTACCTTGTGACCTGAGGTTTGGTTGCCTACCAGGGGATGATATTGCTGGAGAAGATTACGTCAACAATTTACGTAGGAAAATGAGCGACATTCACAGCCGAGTTCGTTTAAACATCCAGAGCGCCAGTGATAGAATGAAAGAGGCATACGACATCAAGGCGGAAAATGGAGGATTTCAACCTGGAGACCTAGTTTGGTTATACAACCCTCAGCGCCGTCGTGGTTATTCACCGAAGCTGCAGACTTCTTGGGAAGGACCATACGAAGTCATGGATCGCATAAATGACATCATCTACAGGATCAGGAAACAACCAAGAGGAAAGCCGAAAGTGATCCATTTCAACCGATTGGCCCCTTACGCTGGAAACAATGCTCAAATAGACGATGCTAGAGTAAGGAGAGTTAATCCGCCGGAAGACGACTTGCCTTTTGAAGACTTCATGTATTTATATTCGAGCGGTAAAAAAGCTCGGTATGGTGTCACTCGAGAAGAGCAAAAAGATCTGTTCACGGTTTCGGCCGATTACTCCCTGGCTCACTGTGTTGCGGAAGACCTTAGGATGTCCAGGGGAATAGCGGTTGTCTTTAAAAACAAATTTGGACGGGTCGACGAGCTACGAAGGCAGAGTCCCAAAGTTGGAGAGGTGCTTGAAATGGTGGATAATGAGCAGATAGGTAACCGAAGTATCTTCTATCTGGTAACGAAGCAACTCTCCAATCAGAAGCCAAATTATCGTGACGTATGGAATGCCTTAAATAAATTGAGGGATATCCTTTTGTCCAAGGACATCATGAACCTGGCGATACCAAAGATTGCTTGTGGACTTGACGGTTTGGACTGGAGAATAATTAGAAGTATGGTGGAAGTTATCTTCAGATTTAGTGGCATACACATTCTTGTCTGTTGCCACAACCCTAAAAGAACAACCGGAAGGAAGACCGTAGACTGCTACTTCTATAGGACGTCACAATGCAAGTTTGGATCTCTATGCAAATATCGCCATGGAGCTGAGGACCATTTTCGGGACGAAAATGTTTTAAGACGGGGGCAATGTAGCGAGTACCGCTCTGGATATCGGAGTGATGACTCATCGCCGGTTAGTCATCGCCGATGAGTCATCGCCGGTGACTCAGCGCTCGAACAATCGAGAGTGTGGAGCTCGCTGGAATGTTCCAGAAGACCTTGGCGCTAAATATATAAGAAACGGAGCAGCACACGGCAGTTAGTTAAGATTTGGTACTCGCGGCGAAATAAATAAATATAAGTGCAAATAAATAGACTCTTGAACAATAGTGATATATAAATAATTAGTAGTTAAGTGTTTAGTTAGTTTTATAGTGTTTTAAGTGTAGTTAAGTTATTAAATAAATAGTTTAGTTCGTTAATTAACCAGTGCGTGTTTTAATTCACACTACGAACAGTTAAAAACGTTACAATATTATAATGAGGGATATAATCATATTTAAATGTTAACGTTAGACTCAAAAGCTGAAAAAAACCAAACGTTAAATAGCGGGGAAGTTTAAATTAATAAAAATCAAAAGTTAATATTGCTAACTTAAAATAATAAACAATATTATATACAAACAAAACATAAAAAGGGCACTAAATGGAAAATGTAAAATAAATTTAAAAAACTGAATAAATATATATTTATGAATTATCAATTATTCATTAGGTTTGCAAAATATAATGTCTAGACGCAGCCTGCGCATTTAAAAAAAAATTGGGTATACATCAACTAAATAATTTTGATCCCACCACGTAAAATTTGTAAAGACGAGAAATAGCATGTTTATTAATGCAAACAACAATATTGAAACAAGTATAGAGATTTTTGTATATAGCAAAAAGTTAATAACTCCACTTCTCCTTTTTGCAATTGTACCCTTTTGCTTCCCCTTCATATATTATTGTAGATCATGTTAAGCAAATTTACGACTTTTTATTTAGATAAATATAGATAGAATATTTAAATTTAATCTGGTCAGCAGCTAAATACTCGGTCCTTAGCCACTCTCAATATTTCAGAACAAAGCGATAAAAAATCTATACTTACTTGACAAGCGTCACCCGACTGCTGACTTGTATAAAATATATAAAATCAGGTCACTGAGAAGTATTTATGAATACCATAGTTATATTTTTATAGATCAAATATATTACTCAAACAGACATTCTTGTTTTCAGTTTTCCAAAAGAAATTATATTCCTTTACAAGGAATAATGGAGAAGTAGATCGGCCTTATGTTGCAAATGCCCCTAATTAAACAATTTTTCAACGAAAGATGTCCCTTTTTAAATGTGCTCTATTTTGTGGAATAAATAAACGCTTTTTTTATTATAATTATAATATGATAATTAAATATGCACATAGAAAATACTTACATCATGATGTAAGTATTTATTATTAATAAGCTTTAAAAATATTTTTTTAATTATTATTTACTGGATTTACTGGATCTTGTCTAAGTTATTTTTAATACGCCAACGATACTTGCGCAAGATGCAAAATCTGTAAATTTTATTTAATTAATCCTCATAAGTCAATACTCAGCATTTTTAATAACCTATAATAATTATTATAATGAATTAATTTTATGGTGACATTTTTTTCTCATTCTAATCTTTGTACCCTTTTCTATGAATACAACTGTACATACAAATTGGTTTCAGATACATAAGGAGTGTCCCAAAATCTTTATTAAAAAAATATCAACTCACTGTGCTTAGGTTCAAAGGTAATTTTGTTTGCAAAAATAAAAAAATAGCCTTGGCAAATTAAAAAAAAATGCAGTAACATTTTATTTTCAATTTAACAAAATAATAAAATACATAATAAATAAAATACAACTCAAACAAGTTGAGCAATGAAAAATACAGGAAAAAATATCAAAATATTAAATGCCATCTTTCTCATAAAACTTTAAACTGTTTTCCACTTATAAACCAGTTCTTAAAATGAAAAAGCCGTTTGTCAACGTCATGTGCTGATGAAATCGTTGAGAAGTTTCTTTATTTAGTTACTTTTTTGGCAGAGTTCAATAAATTGACGAATCAAACTAAAAAATTAGTGAATATTTTAGTTATGACTGAATCAATCAAGATTAAAAATTTAGTTTTATTCACGACTAAAATCAAGTAATCATTAGTTATTACTAATAACTTATTAGTTTTAATTTGATTGAAATATTTAATTAAAACCTTAGTTTTACAAGCAAGGTTATAAAAAATTATTTAGTGCCAACTATAATAAAATGTTAAATTTGGATGAAAAAATCAATCCAAACCTAGCACCCAACCTAATCCTATTGAAGACGATTTACTTCGCATCGATACCCTCTTTTGAAAACGGTGTTTGTAAAGGCAATATGCCTATGCCGTAATCGGCACAAGTTGAACGAATATTTTGCTTAAAGCAACTCACCAAAATTATACAAATTATTCAATGAAATGTTTAAAAAGGATTCGTCATGAAAAATAATTTTCCACCACTCGTACCACGCATCTCCTCTGCGGGGACGTGGAATCTCATAGCCACGCGCCTTTTTACAGCCAACCCTACCACAACATTGCGGCCTTATATAATATATGCTTTTCTTTTATACAATGTACATTAATAATTCTTAAATATATTAATTTTGATTTTGATTTTGATTTGGTTTTGGGAGAAACCTATTGCGCGGATGCGGAAATATAAAAATGATTTAGGTTTAAAATTTGCCACTAATCTTGTGAGTCTGTGAACATATGAACAAAAATACCGATTCAAATTAAATTAAAACATTGTTGGTTTATTCGATTTATTTGCGTTATTTATTTTTTGTGAATTTTAATTGAATTTTAGAATTTGTAGTAATATACTAGGCAAGCCTGGACACTTCTTGAAGCTTTACCACCGTGGTTTACACGTTATTTTTCTTTTCACACAACACACTGCAAAAAATACTTAAAATGAGTAGAGCAAATTTTGGCATTTAAAATTATTTTATTTCCACCTTCTTAGAAAATGACATTTTATATGTTAATTTTATTGTTTTTGTATCCAAGTAAACGATGCATTATAGTAACAGACCTGTAATATTTAACGGGCTTGTATAAAAGTGTAAAGTGTTGCATCGAAGTGGGCCAGTTGTAATCAAATTAATAAGTATGCTTTTTTAAAAATAAATTCTGCGATTCGATTGTGGCTAAATTTAAAAGAATGTTTGTAAAGCTTGCAGAAACGAACGAACTTGTTGTTTATTCAGATTTATTTATTATCTTATCATTTAAATTCTGTAACAAATATTTTTAAAATAATTTCCCTTTTTTTCGCAACAGTAAACTAATATGGTTTAACTACTGGATAAGTGGGGCAGCATAATTTTTAAGATATATAAAAACACAAAGGAATATATAGCTTTAGACTTTTCTCAATGTTTCCAGGGTGTTTTTATAAATTTTATACATTTTTTAGAAAACATAAAAATCCCAATTTAAAATTTCAATCGATAAGATTTAAATTAAAGGCTTTAATAAATTATGTGCTCAGTATATTTCAAAAAGAATTATGCTAATGGAAAATTTAAATATAAACAGATCCTAGATCCTTTAGAGGACCTAAGTTTCACGGATTATTCATTAAGGGTTCAACAAAACTGTACGTCGCTTTTGTTATACAAAGGATCCACTTAACAATGTGCTAACTACGTATTAACGTTACTACGTAAAGGGAGTATAGTGTACTCATAGCAAAAGTATACTGCATTTACATATACCATTGTGTATATCTATTAGGGTGTTTCAAAATAAGGCAATATTTTTCTTTTTTTAAATTCATGTAAAATTCTCGTCACTTATGCTAAAAAAAAATTCTGTCAAATTTGAGCTCTTAATATTAATTTTAAAAAGTTCATCATCGAATTTAAAGTTTTCCCATTGATTTAACATGGAAAAATAGTTTTCTAAGATTTATTTCGCCTGCATGCTATTTAGAACTTTTTTTGATAAACGATCACTGGTCCTTTTTTAGCATTAAATTATCTACAAAAAATAATAATAATAATAATAAAATGTCTTTATTTGAGTAAAAATTATTTTTTACATTTTTTTTTTCTTCAACTAGGCGAAGTCTAGCCTCAGGCTACTCCACTTAACCTAGTATGACAATTTTGGGTTACATCGAGAAAAAAAATATAACAAAACATTCTTTAACTAAATAAATTTTAAATTATTAACACTTTAATGCATACAAAAAATTTTCTTTTAGCCTACGCTTAAACGCAGCTAATGAAAGAGATTTTAATTCTTTGTTTACATTATTATAAAGTACAACAGCATTATAGCTAAAAGAACGCGTAAACATGGATAAACGAAACTGTGGTAAAGATAAATTATTATTTTGTCTTAATGAAACCGAATGAAGATCTCTACGGAAAATAAGTTTTTCTCGCAAGTAGGTGGGGGTACTCGTCAAAATAATTTGGTGTACATACACTGATAAGTTTAACCTATACAAGTTTTCTAATTTTAACCAACCCAATTCTTCTATTTTTAGAGTAACATGTTCAAATTTTTTTAATCCAAAAATAAATCTGCAACACTGATTTTGAATTTTTTGTATACGATACAGAGTACATTTATCCAAACATGGAACATATAAAATATTACAATAATTAAGCATGGGCAAGAGTAATGTTTCACATAACTTTTTTCGCAATTTATAGTTAATTATGCTAATGTTACTATAAAATGTTTTAAGTAAGTTATAGGACTTTTGTACCAAAACAGAAATATGATCCGCAAATCTTAAATTTTCATCGAAAATTACTCCCAAATTTTTTACTTTACTTTGAATTTCAAGTAACTTGCCATCGACGTATATTTTTAAATTTTGTTTAACAAAGGCCTTAACGTTTTGAGATGAAAAACTAATAAGAACACACTTTGAAGGATTGAGTTTTAGGTTATTGTCCCTAGAATATTCCGAAATGCCTTTAAGATCACTATTTAATTGATTACACGCCTGGATTATGGATTGTGGCTTAAAAGTATACAATAATTGAGTATCATCAGCATATCCTTGAGCTATTGAATATTTAACACAATTAAAAATGTCAGCAGTGTATATTAAAAATAATATAGGTCCCAGGACAGAGCCCTGGGGTACCCCAGAAGTTATAGCACAGGAATTGGATAAAATTTCATTTGCTACCACTTTTTGTGTTCTTTCTGTTAAATATGACCTAAAAAAAATTACAAGATGTTAAGTCAAAGCCATAATATTCAAGTTTAGCTATTAATAAAGAATGGTCTAGAGTATCAAAAGCTTTAGAAAAATCAAGTAGTACCAATGCTGCGGCTAAACCCTTATCCAAGGCTGAAAAAATATTGTCCGATACGTTAAGCAATACAGAAGAGGTACTATGTCCTTTTCTAAAACCCGATTGGTAGTTAGATATGATGTTATTTTGTAAAATATATTCATATATTTGTGTTTTTAAAAATCATTCTAAAATTTTTGCTAGAGTAGGAATTATAGTAATGGGCCTTAAGTCTGAGTATGCAGTAGGTTTACTATTTTTAGGAAGCGGTTTTACCAAAGATAATTTCCACTGATCCGGAAAATATCCAATTTCTAAACAGCAGTTAATAATGTGGGTAATGTATTTACTTAATACAGGCAAACAATACTTTAACATAATTGCACTAATACCATCAGAGCCAGTGGCGTTTGACTTTAAATTCTGTATTATTTTGTCAATTTCGTCAACTGTTGCTAAATTAAATTTAAAGCTTAAATTGTTTTTAAATATTTTATTTTTGTACCAATTTACAGTATTTTGACAGTTGTTGGAAGGCAGAAATACAGAACTAAAATAATCATTAATAGCATTTGCGTTATTTAGGTTGTTTGGTATGTTGTGATTTGTTGTCTTTGTAATATTCAAATTATTTATTCCTTTCCATAGGGCCTTTTTATCATTACTTCTCTGAAGCAATGACAAATAAGCCTCCTTTTCTCGCCTTATCGAAGCAACCACCAAATTACGCAATTTAGTATAGTTTAGCCAGTGATTAATATTTTTAGTCTTTTTATAGATACTTAGCGCAATATCTCTGTCCTTCATCATTTGTTTTATGGCATTGGTAAGCCATGGTGAATATGGTTTAGTAATACGGGATGTTTTAAGTGGTGCATATTTATCAAATAAGTACAGTACTGTCTGAGACAAGAAGTAAATTTTATCATTAATATCCCTAAAGTATAACAATTCATCCCATCTAATATTGTTTAATTCGGTCCAAAATAGTACATATGAAAAATCCCTATAATTTCTATAGGTTACAATTTTTGGTTCTGCACGTATAACTTTAGTTTTAAGTTCACAAAAAATAATACTATGATCTGAGATAGAGTCAGAAGATAATATACCAGAAGTAAGCAACATATTTGAATTGTTAAAAAATATAACATCAATGTTTTTCTCAGTAGTAACAGTAACACGAGTTGGCTCAGATACGTATTGTTTAAAATTGAATGAAGCAAAACAATCCGACACTGGATTTTCAAAAGCTTGGTCCACATTTATATCACCCATAAATAAAATGTTATCATATTGAGGAACAGTGAAAGATAAAATATCATCAATATGTTTAACAAAGCAATTTACATTACTATTAGGTACTCTGTACAATACACAAATAAGCAACTTGATTTTGCCAAGTCCTACAGTTAAAAATAATTGTTCAACACCCTCTATAGGATTAAAATCATTTAAAACTTGTGTACAATTCAAGCTACTTTCAACATAGATACCCACACCCCCTCCACGGCCTAAGCGATCTTTTCTGAATAATTCAAAATTAGGTATACTTACAGTTTTTGAGTCCACATTTTCGTTTAACCATGTTTCTGTCACACAAAAAATATTAAACTTATAATATGAAATTAAATTACAAAGAGTATCAAACCCTGTAAAAAGGGACCTTACATTTAAATGCCCTATTTTAATATTTTGTAATACAACCTTATTCATAATTAGTTTTGTCTCTTATTTGTTCAATTTTAAATCTTTTGTAATGACAAACAGACGAAGTAGCACAATGATCAGTCGTTAAGTTTAATTTAAATTTTTGGTTAGCACTAGTACAATTTGGACATGAAAAAACTGTGGACGTACAGTCTTTTTTCTCATGGGCCCCACCGCATGTTGGACAGGTACATGATTGAGCACGACAATCCTTTAAAATGTGACCATATTTGTTACACTTAAAACAACGTTTAAGGCTAAAATGTTCTTTGGCTGTGCATCGTTTCCAGCCAATATATAAATATCCCTTGCTTAAAATTATTTTTCTTATATTTGGTGACACTTCTAGAATTAAATTGTAAACATTATTAAACTTAAGTTTGGTAACAATTCTAAGGTCATTTTCATTTGCATTTAAATCATTATAGGTGCTTATTAAAGTTGAAAGATTGACTATATCTACGGATTCGGCATCAACACTATAGACAATTACACTCTTAGAAAAGACCTGGTATTTGTAACTAACTTATTATCGTTGGGGTAAAACTGTTGCAGAAAATAACATTTTTTGTTTTTTGTAATCAGTACCTTTATATGTGTAACTGCTTGCATCATTACCTGAAAAGATTTAGTTTTGTTGTGGAGTATTATTTACTGCAAAAAGGCGATTAAGTTATTTTAACTGAAACTTTGTGTTGGCTAGAAGTATTGACAACATTATCTCAAAAAAATCATTTCGGCGGTAAAATGTTTTTGTTGGACCAAATATTTAAGTAACATTCTCAACTGACTGAAATTAGTCCGTGGAACTAACGGTTCGGTTGTATAAACTATGCGTCACTTTTCATACAGCTAAGACACCAGCGGTGTGAAACAAAGTGTCAGTTGGGGATGTTGTCTCTGTAGGTTAATGCAACTGCAAACTTTGTGCATTTCGCGCGCGATTTGTCCAGCCCGGCGCGTGCTTTACTTTTAACCTGTAAACAAACGGTGTTGCACGGCGTCCAGACGGTGGTGTTTGTTCTTTTGTATTTGTGTATCAGCTCGTGTGTTGTGTATATTTTAGGTAAGAAACTAGTTTATTACAATTAGTCATTTGCCCCTGTAAATTCAGTGGCGACATAATTTTTAACTATTCATATATATAAGAATATATTCTTATGTGTTGGTTACTTATAGATATCTCGAACAAATAATATGGATAAGCGGACTGAAGTACCTAGCAGATTTATTAGGAACATGGGGTTTACCTGAATTGGTTCCTGTTTTTAAAGGTTAGGTATTATTATTGCACTTCTTTAATTACACTATTGTAGTTTTGGGGTCCGAAAAAAAATTCAAAAATGTGAAAATGCCATACCGACTGAAAATGGCCTCCTGAATCCAATGGTGCCCACCAAAAGTCTCCATCACGTCGGAATTTCGAATTCTTACCCCTGTTATCATGCAAGTATGTTACGTTGTACCTAAGAATCATTGTTAAGTTGTTAAACAAAGGCTTGCACTTCACGTAAACATCACGGTTTATTGAAGAAGTATAGTCAACTTTCATCTTAATGTACCTATCTGTGTATATTTACCAAAGAATCGTTTTTGTTTTATTGTTAAAATATTTATAAATGTTTTCTTATAGTAATTATTAATTTTTGTTATAATGTTTAAACCAAAATTTGGTGTTTTCAGTTATATTGTTATTTTTTAATTTATAATAAATATTTATAAAACGAACGGGCATGAATTTCCTTTCTCTATTTTTTATAATATTTACACAAAAAGTGTTATATTTACTAAGCAGGTATGTACTGTGGAATAATACCAATTTGTTGTTGCTACTAATGCAAGCATTTAATATTAAATATAACTTAGTTACAATACAAAACAAATTTATATTATATCAACTATTAAATTCTTTAAATGTACCTTTTTTCATGTAATTTCAATTAAAAAATAAATTCCTGCATGATACAATGTTTGTTGCGATAAATAGCAAGTGCAGTTGTTACAACTTAGACGCTGCTAAAATGACAGACTAATGTGATTGCATTAAATATCAATTATTTGTATGAAAAAAAAACTAATTTCGATGCACTTAAACTTGTTGGTTGGAGCTACCAATATTGGCTGTTCCGACAACAAACTGTAAAAACAAATTTGTATTAGTTCCCACAACATATTTTTTTGTTGTGCCTATTTTCACTAATAAAATTGGTTCTGGGAACTAAATTTTCATTGCAAATACCAGGTCTTTTCTAAGAGTGTATACGGGGATTAAGCTTTATGGGCTCAGATATATTATATGTTGAACCAACTGAATTTGTTAAACAGCTTTTAAGTTTAGTTACACCTTCTGCATCACCACACCTAATCATAATGCCATTTTTAATTAATTTTGTGTCAACTATATTTAATTGTCTTGGGTTAATTTTAGACTTAATTTCATCTTCAATATTTTTATTAGAGACCGAGGGATTAGTTGTTTTCACAAATACAACAGCTGATTTTGTGTTTACATTTTTTACTGCCGCACTATAAGAACTTGTTGTTTCGTTTGATTCACACGTAGACATAAATTTGCTGTTTTTTGTTCACATTTAAGTATTAACGTTTTTTGTAGTTCGACGGTATATTCCAAATCAATAATTCTTTTATTTAATAATTCATTTTCTTTTTGTAGTACTGAACATTAGGAACTTCACTGATTGGAATATCGCTTACAGAATCACGGGGTTTAGATGGAGTCGGCCACTTTTTACAACAATCTTTGCATGTCCAGTCTTTTTTAACAATTTTAATGACTTTCGAAATTGCTTCAAAACATTTTGAATGCATAACTATACAACAATCACTACCACTACATTTTAGCCCACCTCGGCTAATTTTTTCACTACAAATGCAACAGGCTTTACTGTTTTTATCACCATCGTCAAATTCACTGCCTGCACTCTGCGGCATCGCAACAAAAATCTTACAGAGTCCAGTCTGTAATATTAATTTTAAAAAGTCCATCATCGAATTTAAAATTTCCCCATTGATTTAACAAGGAAAAATATTTTTTTAAGATTTATTTCGCCTGCATACTACGTACAATTTTTTTTTTGATAAACAATCACTGGTCCTTTTTTAGCATTAATTTATCTACAAAAAATCTTATAGAGTCCAATTTGTATATTCAACTCTTTCTTTTTTATTAACGTTGAAACGTATAAATTATAAAAAAATTGATATTTTTACATTTAGCGGCTAAAGTACTAATCGTAGAAGAAAAAGTTAATTAGCAATTTTAAAGATCTTTTAATGCTCTACAAATATTTTTTAGCATGAAAATATTTTAACTGCAGAGTTGGATAGTTTAGAGTCCTTCTTTTTTTTTACTTTTTATAACGTGAAAATTGTACGAGTTCTGCATGTTGATTAATACACTCTCTAAAAATAAATTAGTCAAAAATGACTAATTGTCATAGCAGTCGAAAAAGCAGCCACTAATAATTATCGTCAATAGCGATTTGTATCCCGAATTCCCATGTAAAATTGTTCCTTGAATTCCAAACTGTCGTCAAAAATTATAAAACTAAAACAGTTTTTGAGATTTAGTCAATTTTCCATATAATATGGAATTTATACTTCAAAAACTGTTCTACTTTTATTACTTTTGACGGTATTATCGGATTCAGGGGACAATTGTACATAGGAATTTGCTATTAAATGTTGGGATAGCATGGTATCCCATGGTTAACCATGGTATAAGTGAAAAAGCAGCCAAGTATTCAGATTTTTGTTAATAACTCTACTTTTTTCCACTTTTACCCCTTCAAATGTTATAATCTACTTTAAATTTAAGTATACTTAAATTTACTTCCTCTATCGCGTGTAACTTGAATATTCGAAATCAATAATAATAAATTTATAAAAGGGCTTAAGAAGCATCCCGTTTTCGCAACGCACCATCTGATGGCGCTCGATAGCATTGTGGTAAGTCAAGAATTGTAAACAATACATTTAAAGCATACAAACTGCACATAATTTTTAAATAAATAAGTAGTTGTTTCACAAAAGAGAGGAAGTCTTACTCGACAAATTTTGTTTGCAAAGTTTCAATTGCGCAGCTAAATCGCGCACGTTATTTGTTTTTCGAGTTGCAAATACAAAACTTTGGTTAAGTACTCGATTTCGATCTACTATTCCTTATATAATTGATTAATAAACTCAACGCTTCTATATCTACGTTAGTGTATGTATTTTATCTAAGGGATCATGGTGAATTATTGTGTTTTTAATTGAGGCCTGTCATAGCAAAACCGACAATCTTCACTTTTGGTCAAAAATTAGATTTTTGGCGGAGACTATACTTCAACTAATTATCTATAAGATGATAAAGTTTATGTGCTGCAAAAGGAGCTAAATCCTGCCTAAAATCCTATTTTAAAAATGACATTTAGTGCAAAGTCGACAATCTCCACTGATAGATTTGCAGAAAAGTATACAATCTCCAATTCCACCATTAGAAATTAGTAATTTGTGTCACCTGATATCCTAGCATTTGATGTTATAACGTATTTTAGAGATTTTGTGTTTTTTTACTGGTACATACTGTTAAGTTTTATTGCAGTAAATTGCACTTAAAAAATATATTTAAAATAGGTAAATCTACGTTTTATGGTTTTAAGAATTATAAAAAAAGTTATCTTGTTTATTTTGTGCTATTATACCATAATAAGACGAAAAAGTAAACCAAGAAAAGGCTGATAATGTCAAAACATTGCAAGTAAAACATTACAGGGCAAAGTGGAAAGGAGATGATGAGTTGTACTACAAAAAAATTTTTGCACGAGGCAACCTGGTCCCAGATTTAGAAGAAACTCCAGATTTATGTGGTCCAGTTCAGAATTTCCCCACATTGATTGTATTGTTAAATTGTATAACCATTAAAGGGAGAAAATACAATTATTTTTTTGTTTATTTTTCTAAATCTCCTTAAACGATTACAACAAAATGAGCAATCTCCAGCAATTCATATCAAAGTCAGCAATCTCCAATTTATAATTATAGATTTAATCCATACTATGCATCCTGGAGATCTTGTAGTTGGCTACTAGACTAACAACAACAATATTTCAATAATAAATTACAAATCTAGAATTTAAAATACCAAAATCAATTATCTCAATTTGCTCAGTTTTAGTCTGACAGGAGATTGTTGACTTTGCTCTGACAGGCCTGAATTGTAAATGTTATTCAAAAACTAAATCGTTGCATTTTCATGTTTTTCCAAAGGATCCAATTCAGTACCTACGTATATTTGATGAACCAGTTCAGAATTAACTAATGATAACTTTACCTAATATAATTAATATATAATTTTGGACATTTATAAAAAATCTAACAAAAAATAATTGTTGTACAAACATAACCTTAAAATCAAACATTTTTATATTTGAGTTCTCTTAAAAAACGCCGACAATTGCATTTTAAAATAGTAAACGACTCAATACATCTAAAAATTCATGCATGGCAACATAATATTATATATAATACATAATATAATACCCGTCTTTGGTATTTTACCTTTGAGTGGAGACTTTCTTAATTAACGCTTTTAATAATGCATAATGCTGTTTGAATTTAGACGACCTATTTGTTTATAACTTTTATTTGTTTCACGATGTATTATATTTGTATAACAACTATAGTTGTTATATGAATAGAATTTACTTAAATAAATTGCAATTGTAAATTACTCTGAGTAATTATATATTTAAAAATTAATTTCACTAGCCCCCATACAATGGTACTTGGAATAATCTCCCTTAATGCACTTAAAAGAATACAAATTGCTCCATAAAACAAATCGTTATACCGCAGTCATTTCTTATGGCTTAAGGTCGTGTTTCATGCGCTTTTTTTTTAAAATTACGTTCATTAGTCACTAGTGTAAACCAACTTTAAATAACACATACAATATACATGGTGTCTTTTTTTAGAGGCTAAGCATGGGTATCTTGCTGATTTTATCTCGGCAAATTTTAAAGCTAGCAAAAAAAATTGTATAAAATAAAACCGTTTTTTTCTACCATTGTTATATAAAAAGATACAAGGGAAAAATATTTCTTTAAATGGGATAATTGGTGGTTTAATTACACTGTAGGGAGGTAAAGTTATCACAGCTAAACGCTCGGACACGTAAACTTAATTTTTGGTCATAGATTACAAATCCGTGCTTGGTTTAGCTGTATCAGGTCAAAATTTAAAGATATTAAAAACACCCTGTATAAATTAAAAAAAAAAAAATTTTATCTGGATCCACATATCAGTTCCAAATTAAAAAAAAACAAATTATTGAAAAATTTGAAGTTAATTGATCGAAAGGAACCTGAGAGTTTTTTATAGATAATTATAATTTACGAAATTCAAAATGTTTTTTGCTATTTTTTTTATTGAGTATAATTGAGGATATTATGTTTATTGAAATAAAAAACATAGGAATGTTGGCACAAGAGGTGAAATATATTATTTTATAAATTATAATATGTCAGTGTACAGTGTGTCCCTAGATCGGACTTCCGTTAGAAAAAAACTTTATTAGACCTGATACAGCTAAACCGAGCACGGATTTGGAATCTAAGACTAACAATTATGTTTACGTGTCCGAGCGTTAAGCTGTGATATTTCAAGAGTTGAAAATTTACCTACAGTGTTATTAATCATCATGACAACCATCAACAATATTATAAAGTTAAAATCAAATTCGTTACTTTAAGTTAAAGGTTATTAATTTTACTTCAGACTGGACAGAAGCAAATACGGGAGTACAAAAACTAAAAAGATTTACTAATGCACCCCTACAAAATTTAGATAGTGTAAGAATTGCTGCAGACAGACTACGCTGAGAGACTTTTTTCACCAACAAAATGTTGAACCAGTTTCCATCTTTTGACAAAATCTTGTTCTCCGATGAAACTCATTTCCGCATTAATAGCTTGGTCAATTAACAAAATTTTCGATATTGGTGTAAAACTAACCCTAAAACAAAACATCAAAGAAAGGCCTTTGCATAGCCCAAAAGTCACAGTTTGGTTACAGGTGTTAAACTAGATTTAAATATTATTGTACCAATTTGTTCCCACTGTATTTTACCTTTTAGGATATTGGCACATTTACCTTATCGCATGAATTGCCCCGTGCAAATCGTAAATATAATCAAAACCATTTAATATATCTTCAAAACAAACAATGTTAAGTTCTGGTCGTTACACTCGACATTATGTATTCATCCGACCCAGATATACAGAATGTAAGTAGGTATATATAACGTTAACCCTATGTAGCTTGTATATTTCAAGCAAACTTAAACAAATACAACTGCATGGAATTTGCATTTGAAACGAAAATAAATTGCTTTTTATTAGTTATAATCAAAATTCGATCCGATCAAATGTAGACAATGTAATTTAACGTGTACCTAATTTTTTTAAGAGAAAAGATTTATTTTGTCTATTTATATATACAGGGTGTCCGGGAAAAGGAGGTCAATCCGTTAACCATATATTCCTTGAGTTAAAACAATAAGACTTTCATAATACCATTTTTCAATTTAGAGCTTCATGTTCGATATACAGGGTGACAAAGTTTGAAATTTAAAACTGTTTTTTTTTTAATAATTTGAGTAATTGATAAGATATTAAGTTTAAATTCGGTACACTTCTTCAACATAAATAGTTAAATTTTTTGAGACCAACAAAACAAAAAACAATTCTTAAATAATCAAAATAGGGGGGTCCAGTACTCACTGACTCCCCCTATTTTTTAGTACGTGCGCCAATGACTTCCAAACGGTATTTTTTCAGGTAATCATTTATTGTTAAAAAAAAATTGTCTCTTATACAATTTTGATAAAATGATTTGTTTTAGAGATAATTTGTAATGTATGGGTCAGTCCATATCAAATCAACCAAAGGTTCTTCCCCCACCATCTCCGATTTTGATAATTTTTGGTAAATTTGTTTACCTCACTAAAAAACTCAAAAATCCCATATATGATTTTTTTTCGATAGGTGGTTTTTGTTTTATTGATTTTTGAAAATCAAAAGATTCCGATAAATTTGGGTCTTGCAAGTACTTACAAAAATAGCGATATCTCGTAAACTATTAAAAGTAGAAAGGTGAGTGATGGCTTATTTTAAAGGCCTATTAGAGACCTTTTTTATGATATATCACATGACCTAAATTTTTTCAAAAAAAAATTCAATTTCGAAAATTTGATATGGACTGACCCATACTTTACAAATTATCTCTAAAACAAATCATTTTATCAAAATTTTATAAGAGACAAAAAGTTTTCAACAATAAATGATTACCTGAAAAAATACTGTTTGAAAGTCATTGGCGCACGTACTAAAAAATAGGGGGAGTCAGTGAGTACTGGACCCCCCTATTTTGATTATTTGACAATTGTTTTTTGTTTTGTTGGTCTCAAAAATTGTAACTATTTATGTTGAAGTAGTGTACCGAATTTAAACTTAATATCTTATCAATTACTCGAATTATTTAAAAAAATCAGTTTTAAATTTCAAACTTTGTCACCCTGTATATCGAACATGAAGCTCTAAATTGAAAAATGGTATTATGAAAGTCTTATTGTTTTAACTCAAGGAATATATGGTTAACGGATTGACCTCCTTTTCCCGGACACCCTGTATATAATATATAATATGATTCAAAAAAAGCCTTTTTTTAAAAATGAACCCGCACTGGCCTAAATTATAAAGATTACATTAAAACTAAAAGATTGATACCAAAAAATCCAAATTCGATGAATATTTAGAGGTCGCTCAAATCGATTTTCGTATTTTTGCACATTTATTATTTATATATATATAATATATAATATGATTCAAAAAAAGCCTTTTATTAAAAATGAACCCGCACTGGCCTAAATTATAAAGATTACATTAAAACTAAAAGATTGATACCAAAAAATCCAAATTCGATGAATATTTAGAGGTCGCTCAAATCGATTTTCGTATTTTTGCACATTTGAGCCGCGAAATTATTACTGCGCAAAATAGTAAATAACTCCGTTAGTTTTTAATCGATATTATTAAAAATTTAAGGGTTACCTAGTTTTTTAATACCCTCTGAGACAGTGTATTGAACTTTACGGAAAAAATTTTGTTTTTAATGAAAAAAAATAATTTGTTAATAAAAACGTATCATCTTATAAAATAGGCAACAATTGGAATCGCACTATGATGGTACCATAAAAAAATCAAGAAAATAACACTTAAATTATTTAGTATACATTAAACCTGCCGAAAAAAATATTTTATTTGATTTATATCAAATATAACCTAAAAATAATTAAGTAATTTAGATTTTACCCATTTTCAAACGATTTTATAAATAATTTATATCCGTTTTATTAATTATGACGTATTACCACAATAATAATTATTATTCTTAAATTTTGATAGTAGGACCTACTACCAGGTAGTAAACTAATTTGTTGAGAAATTAAAGAAAAACATTTTATACCTTGGTGGAGATAGATACCATGCCCGATGGATGAACAAAGCTATATACTCTCTAAAGATTTTCTTATTTCGGGATTAATTTAAACTCACTAACAATGAAAATAAGTCATTGCGTAGAATTTGTATTTTTATTATTTCGGTTTACATATTTGCCTGGTTCCAAGCTCCAAATGCAACTTGAGTGCCCAAAAATTATTTGAAAACACTTCATGAACTTCATGTTTACAAAAATAAAGAATTGCAAATAGAAGAGCTTATTTGTTTGTCATTTTTTAATAAAAGAGTACCTACTGAAACAAAAGAAAAAATGGTTAAAAAAATTAATATTTGAAACAATCATTGCAAAGAAAAAGATGTAGAGCAGTGGATTTTTTTAATTTTAATTATAAAAAGGACATAAATTAATAACTACTTAGTGTAATTAATTAAATATGGTATCAAAAATAAAGAAATTTTATAAAAATACGTCATAATTAATAAAACGGATATAAATTATTTATAAAATAGTATGAAAATGGGAAAAATTTTAATAACTTAATTATTTTTAAGTTATGTTTTATATAAATCAAATAAAATATTTCTTTCGGCAGGTTTTATGTATGCTAAATAATTTAAGTGTTATTTTCTTAGTTTTTTTACGGTACCATCATAGTGCGATTCCAATTGTTGCTTATTTTATAAGATGATACGTTTTTATTAACAAATTATTTTTTTTTATGAAAACAAAATTTTTTTGCGTAAAGTTCAATACACTGTCTCAGAGGGTATTAAAAAATTAGGTAACCCTTAAATTTTTAATAATATCGATTAAAAACTAACGGAGTTATTTACTATTTTGCGCAGTAATAATTTCGCGGCTCGAATGTGCAAAAATACGAAAATCGATTTGAGCGACCTCTAAATATTTATTGAATTTGGATTTTTTGGTATCAATCTTTTAGTTTTAATGTAATCTTTATAATTTAGGCCAGTGCGGGTTCATTTTTTAAAAAAGGCTTTTTTTGAATCACCCAAATATATATATATATTTATATGATTACATTTGAGCAGTACAGTTTGTATATATATATATATATATATATATATATTTATATGATTACATTTGAGCAGTACAGTTTGTTTATATATATATATATATATATATATATATATATATATATATATATATACAAACTGTACTGCTCAAATGTAATTGTAATTTGTTTTGTGATTAACCCAACATTTTGTACCTTTTCTATAACGTGGTTAAGCATTGTTGCTACTTCATAGCGGACCAGGGTTTTTTCTCAGGCTCTTTTTCCCTGGCCGAACCCTCCTAAGAGTCATTTTCAAGAAACACCCGCTTTTAGGAAAATGGAAGATCAAATTTTTTTTTGCTTAAATTGATTGGATTTTTATAAATGTTAAGAGTTTTGTTTACTTACATTTAAGACAGGCAGTGCACTTTTTAATTTTTTTTACGTTTTTTTCAGAAAAATGTGTTTAGCTAGCTTTATATATCTCCACTGTGTTACCAATTTGAAATCCAAAATTTAATTCAATAAAAAAAGTTATAAAAATAATTTGAAATAAAATGTACTTAGTTCACAAACTTTTGACTCCAATTTTTTATTTTATTTTTTTATTGTATGCTTTTTTATTTATGTATGTTCGTTATACTTTTTAAAAGAAACCATTCCGATTCTTTGTTAAAAAAACAATACCATTAATATTTTATTTTAGTCACTGTATTAGTAAGTTAAACTCTAATTTATAACACGTATTACCAAGTGATAGTGTATAAAAATCATTTTAAGTACTTTTTCTTACACAAAGGACTTAATCAGATAACGTAAAAAAGAAACTATAAAGGGTGGTACGATTTTAGAGTAATGCATAAACAAAATCCCTTGTAGTGGTGCTCACTTGCAGAATAACAACTTAGATTTCTAAATTTTAGACACCCTTTTTCTTTGACTATAAGCTGGTAAAGGTCCCTTTTAGTACTTGTATAATGCGTGGAATTTTCCTTTGGGTGTAATCTATATCACTACTTTTAATAAAAGCGACGGTAAATATCCACCTTGTTGTTGAAAAATTTTATTGCGTTACCCTAAATTTAATTGCGTTACCATAAGGTAACATAATGTACTCGGTAAAGCAGTGGGCAAAGTTTTGTGAAACCATATTTAAAAAATAATAATTACATTACATTACAGTCATTAATTACTCTCAATGAGCTTTAGTGCCCTAAAATAAACATAAACATGAAAAATAGTATTTTTTCTTACCTTATTTGTATTATTTTTTTGAGTAACTTAGCGGACAAACAATTATTACATTCGCGTTACCCGCACCTGTTTCAACCGATATCTTCTTCCTCACTGAATAAATAAATTCATCTGGGTAATGTATACGTCCGAACATCATTTGTTGATCACGTGAGTGTCAAAAAGTTGCCATATATATATATGTTTTTTTAATATTCTATCGATAACGCGATGAGGTAACGCAACGGAAAAAATGTCTGGGACATGAGTCAAATTTAAAAAAAGTAGATTTTATAAATTAATTGTTTACTGTATTAATTAATACAGTAAACAATTAATTCAACACACGTGATCAACAAATGATGTTCGGACGTACACATTACCCAGATGAATTTATTTATTCAGTCAGGAAGAAGATATCGGTTGAAACAGGTGCGGGTAACGCGAATGTAATAATTGTTAACTAAGGATGTGATGGATTGCTATAAAGAAACACAAAGTTCTGGTTATTCAATATTAAAAAAAAACATGTATGTAAGTTTTATAAAACGCTAATGGGACATGCGAAAAAGAGTGTTTCACAAGTTTCAAAATTAAAAAAAATATATTCTGAAATAACTAAACAAACATTTTCTGAAAGAGTTTACTAAGGGCTTGTTAGGCTTTCACTTGGTTTTTAAATCAATAAGATCCGATTATTTTTTAACAAAGTTATTGGAATTCAAACTTACGGACAGCGGTAGGCGGGTGTTTTTTGAAAACGACCCGAGTAAGTAATACATATAGTGCAACATAATTAAATGATTAAAAAAATATTATATGCAACACGGCAGAATATAAACTGCATTACTCATATTTACAGCCTTGGCTAGCGCATCGACAGCGAATACTAAGCTCGATTATAATATAACAGCTTTTCCTGCCTGTTGGATCTTTAAGTTATAATAAAAAAGATACTTATTAGTGTAGTTACAAGTAGTTACACTAGAGTCGCTTGAAAAATAAAATAAATTTGAGAAGTTTTATTTCTAAATCCGACCTTATCAAACAGTTTTTGTAAGCAATACATTGTAAAACATTTAGGGTAAAATCAAATTAAATTTATCGTATTTTCTGTTTACACGGCCTCATTCAATATACATCAAAATACTCTTTAAAAGGGCCTTTTTATTCATCACACTAAAAAACTAATCTCTTGAATATAATTAAAGATTCGGTTTAAGTAATAGCTTTTCGATTAGGTAAAACGTATTTAAAGTTATTTAAAATTTAATTTGTACTTTTAATGTGGTATGTAGAAGTTTTTGCAACTTTCTTATCTAAAATTCACATAACCTTACAATTACTCAAGTTATCTAGCTACGGTTGGTTTGGTTCCAAATTAAACCGTGACTTCTTTGTAATTAAGTTTCCAACTTACGACAAATGCAATTTTCTGTTACGTAAAACTTTTGTATTAAATTCCTACTTGATTTAAAATAAAATAAAGGTCTTGAAAAAAATAAATATCAGTTATTTATAACATATTAAATCAATTTTTAAACTAAGACAAAATATTGCTTAAAAATTGTCAATAATTATGGAGCAAAAAAAAGCCGATAAAAAATAAAATTAAACCTATTCTGAAGTTTTGGATAAAAATGTGTACAACCGAGTCCCCCAAATATTTAAAAACTACGGAGGTTGCCTTTTATATTTCGGGAATAGAGAAAACTAACAACAATTAATCATCGTACATGGCTTTATTGTTTTTAATATTCTCCATGAATATCGACACACTTTTGCATGCATTTAAACCAATTTTCGAAGCATTTTTTTCACTCCGATTAAGGCACCTCCAAAACATGCATTTTGAACGCATCAACCGCTTCTAAAGACCCACACAGTCGACTGCTGTTTACTTTTAGGTTCATACGCATAGATCCATGATTCGTCACCTGTTACATTGTCATGAACAAGTTTTGAAGCACCGCCATCGTATTTTTTAAGCATTTCTTTTGACCACTAGACCTTTTTTTGATCTATTGTCAAATTATGTGGAATCCAACGGTAACAATTTTTTCTGACAGCCAAATGTTCATTTAATATTGAATGTATGCTAGTCCCACTAATGCCCAAGGATGACCAAATCTCAAGATATGTCACATGACGATCTTTCATTACCAGTTCGCGCACAGCTTTAATGTTTTTTGCAAGAACGAGTGATTTTGGACGACCTTTACGAAATTCGTCGGTGAGCAAACCACGGCCACGATTTAATTCCGAACACCACCGATATTCACTTGTTTTTTATGGCACTTTGTCGCCAAAAGTCAAATTAAGTTCATCGATACATTATTGTTGGGATAATCCACGTTAAAGTTGTAAAAATTATAGCACGAAAATTTGCCGAATTTTTCAAGTGACTGTTAATAATACTAATTGCGCCTGCACGTCAAAACGTTTTAAGTAAGAACACCGTCTAAAAGGTCGAACTTAACGATACAAACATCTGTTGTCCGATAGCATCAGCAGGTTCGGCCATTCCCGAAATATAAAAGGGAATATTGCTTCTGTTTCGGTTTTTCCTTAAAATGCTTTTCCAAGTCAAAAAAGTATACCAAAATTAGTGAGAATCGGTTTTCACATGTTTGCTTCACAATTTACCCCGATGACAATACAATTCATTAATATTAGAACCAATAAAATGCCAGTATTCCATAGTGACGTATTTTATCACAGCGGCAATAATTTTTATCATCTTGTTTACACGTTACTAAGAATTTTGACACTTTTTTTGATTTAACATCTGTTGTCATTTAAATTCTGTATTTGATATACAGGGTGTCCGGGTAACCATATATTCCTTGAGTTAAAACAATAAGACTTTCATAATACCTTTTTCAATTTAGAGCTTCATGTTCGATATACAGGGCGACAAAGTTTGAAATTAAAAACTGATTTTTTTTAATAATTCGAGTAATTGATAAGATACTAAGTTTAAATTCGGTACACTACTTCAACATAAATAGTTACATTTTTTGAGACCAACAAAACAAAAAACAATTGTCAAATAATCAAAATAGGGGGGTCCAGTACTCACTGACTCCCCCTATTTTTTAGTACGTGCGCCAATGACTTCCAAACGGAATTTTTTCACGTAATCATTTATTGTTGAAAATGTTTTGTCTCTTATAAAATTTTGATGAAATGATTTGTTTTAGAGATAATTTGTAAAGTATGGGTAAAATAGTAAAATAATGAATTATAAACTCTAAAAGATCGATGGGTTGGTGTAAACGATAATGAAATTAAGGTAAGTTTGAATAAATAAGGTTTATTAAAGTCTTTTTATATTTTAAAGCACATTTTAATTTTAAATGTCAATCTGATAAATTTTTTAATTCCTAAAATTCATTATATTTTCTCACTAAATATAACTCGTGGTATGATTAATAATCGAAGATATTTACTCATTGAAACCGAAGCAGCACATTTCACTCGTCCTGCGGACTCGTGAAATCTGCAGCTCGGTTTCAATTCGAAAATATCATCGATGATAATCATACCACTTGTTATATTATGGGTGAATATACAATTTATATTTAGTAATCCCGGCGCATTCGCCATTTTTGAAAATCAATTTAAATAGATAATCGTATATTATTTAAAACATCAAGTTTAATAGTATAATGTGCACCAAGTGAAGAAAATATTTGCTTATAAACGAGCATTCGTTTGGCACGCGAGCATAGCCAGCGGGGCAAGAATGCGAGTTTATTCTTCACGAGTTGCACATATTATTTATTATCAAATAAAAAAATTAAAAAATTATTAATAAATACTTTTGTAAAAATTATTTGATAAATAAGTTTTGGTTTTTGAGGTTTGGTTTTTTAACATTTTATTTTGGGATTATTTGCACTTAAACCATTGTTTACAATAATTGTCAGCGATATTAACAATTATTATCTTCTTCTTTTTTATTGTTTCAATAGTAGTACAATATGTTCAACTAGTGTAAGAATATCATACTTTGTCCATTGTTTTTAAGAATACAATGTCTCAATTATAAGTGAGTGAAAGACAAAATATTTTGTACTAGACATGACAAAATAAAAACGAATAACAAGATTATTTATCTACTCCTATTGCATAATATTTGGGTTTTTTGCGTGAAAAAACATTAAACGTTAAACAAAAACATTATAAATTCCCTGCCTAACAACGGGAATAATGAACTCATTATTCACGTTGTTAGGCATCAGTGATTGGCCGATTTCAATATTCACTGTAAGTTGAAAGAAGGCGAGTATAATATCATTTAAAATTGGTAAAAAGCAGGGTTAACCATGTGACATATATCAGATTAATTTTTAAAAATCATTTAATTTTCTTATTGGATTAGATATTACATTCTAGATTATGCGCATTATCTCTCGTATAATAATATACTATTATTTTATTGACCAAATTTTATTAAGTGATTACCCTACTAATTTTATAATTATTTATTAAGTACCTAACAAAATTTAACTAAGTAAATGTTTATCACATACTATAAAGTATTTTGTCAGCGTCTATAAATAATATTGACAAAGCGATCCAGTTATAATGTCATTTTTTAAATTTTTTAATAAAGCTTTACGACCTTTACTTAAATAAACATTCAACATGATTTAAACGTGTGGTGTAGATATTTATGGTTTCAGCGTTGGAATATTGATCACTTAAACTAATAAGTTTAATCAGTAATGTATATTAAGTAGGTATATCCTAAAAAGCTTTTTTATGTAATATCATTAATAAGGTATTATCATAACGTTTAAAACTTAATTTCTGACAGGAATAATGAAATATATTCAATTTTAATAATAAAAAATGCACAGATTTCATGCTTTCATAAATAATCGTTGTTACACTGTGTAAATAGAATGTTGTACGATTGAGAAATAGGGCCAATTCAATGAGGAAGAAATATTGCGTAACGAGCCAAAGGCGAGTAAAGTAATTCATCCGGGACAGGAAAAGTAAAGAAATGGGACAAGAACGGTAGATGAAAGGGACAGAAATAGGACCGAAACGGGAAAGAAACAATCATTTTTATACAAAATTTATATACTATATACATAGGCAAAAAAACGTAGGCTCTCAGGTACAGACATATATAGGGTGACAGAATAAATGGTAAAAAATCAAGGGGGTCGTAGGCCACGCTAAAACAAGCATTTTTGGTTCTATGAACAAGTATCCTAAACATTTTGTTTTGTTTTATTTTTAAGTGTTCTACGCCGAATAAGTTTAAATTTTTAGGCTGCTTTTTTATTTTTTTCTAAATATTTCTGTTTGTAGATGACATCCATATACAAAAAAAAAGTTTATATACAAAAGTGTTCTTGTTCCACCCTTACTTCCTAAGAAGTCCCAGAAGCCAACTGAATGGCTTGTGCGGGTTAGGGGTAGGAACGGACCGCGGGCTTAAAGTCCCCTCCGAAGGACTATTACACAATAGGACAAACACATCCATGTCCAAATGCAATAATCTTAAATCCTAAAATTTTCTCTTTAATTTAAACTAATTTTTTGCAGATATGTTGTTTAGGAAGAGAAATAACGTGTAAACCACAAGTGGTTCTTATTTTAGCCTTAGTCTTATGTCTTATAGGTCTAAAATATACTATTATACCAGTTATTATACCACTACACTCCAAAATTGGAAAAATTATTTTAAGTTAAAAGGCCATTTAATAGTACTGTGCTCCACATCCAAAAGTCTAATCTTGACATTTAAATATAAATAATTGAGATTATGTATATGTATTTGTGTTGTGTAACGCTTATTTCGTCTTATTTTTTGAAAATAATATAATTCATATATTGTTTGTGTATAAAGGTCTTAATTTAGAACATAAAAAAAATATTTTGTTTTTTTAGAAAATAGGATAAAATTATATTTGTATTAAAACGTTCTACGTTTGAGTGTAAAGCATACTTACTATGCTACGTGCAATGTTCAACATTTACTCCCTGAGCTATAAGAGACGAAAGTACCTACTTTCGACCGAGATAAACTTTCGTCCCTGCTATTAGGGACCAAGTAAGTACTTTCGACCGATATATGAAGCCCACACGGGCCAAACGTTGAAATCTCAGTCCTGCGCGGCCGAAAATTCAACTTTCGGCCCTTGTAGTGTAATATACTAATTCTTGCCCTTGGGTTTATTTTATTTAATTGCTCCAAAATGAAGGAAAAATATCCACATCCTTCTTAACGTTTGGTTTTGTAGTGATGGTACGACAATAAACCACAGATCATAAATAAATAAACCACTTATTATAATTAATTATGTATACATAGCCTTATAAATTATTTTTTAATTTTGTTTGTGTTTTAGTGTTTTAGTCCAAAAGTACCGTCAAAAGTTATAAAAGTAGAGCAGTTTTTGAGATTTAGTCAATTCTATATTATATGAAAAAAGTGATATATTTCAAAAACTGTTCTACTTTTATAACTTTCGACGATATTTTCGGATTCACCGGACAATTTTACATTGAAATACGAGATACAAATTGCTGTTGTATAGAATTATTAGTGGGTTTTTACTACGACAATTAGTCATTTTTGACTAATTCATTTATCTGTTGAGAAAACTTTAAACTCGTTAAAGTAAATATCTATTTATTACCGAATTATATTAATATAAAAAGTTGTACTTCCCCTACCTTTTTTACTTTCTTTAAAGTTTACTCTTACTTACTCACAAGGTTAAAGGCATACTCAGAGGAACATTGATATAATGTTTTCATTAAATGTTTTCATTAAAAAGATATGAACATCGAACGCTTTAGCGTATTTATACAAGTTAATGAAAATATAATGGGAGACTATATTTGTGGTTCAATAATAGAAAACTTGTAAACATAACAAAAAGAATAAAATGGTTCATTTTCTAACTTTTTATTTGTGCTAATGCGAGCGGTTAACGTTTTATCATAATAAACAGGTGCGAATTGGCGTCTATTTTCGCAATCACTGATTTTGTCTGCGGTCATAAATGAAGCAATTTTGCTGTTTGGATTTTTTTTAAATATACAGAAAAAATACTATAGGAATAAAACATTCGTCAAATTTTGGATGCATACTATGCCATATCATCTACAATTCTTAATGTATATACCTATTAAGATTTTAAAATAATCTTTTTTATACCAAAATCATTCGAAAAAATGGCAGAGTGCATTGCAGTGTTTGCAGTTATTTGGGTTTTAACAATTTAAACGTTATTTTTGTTTGTTCAATCACTCCAAATAATCATGATTATTTTTAAATGCTGATAAAGCTTAACTTGCTCAGGCAATAACTATACATAGTCGGACCAGATTAAAATTTAAATCCATGTGAATCCATATAAATAATATTTAAAGCCAATAAATGTAATTAACTACAATAATGCAAATGTAACAATAAAATTTACATTTAATGCATTGTGAATTCCACGTTATACTATAGTGAAAAACAAAGAATTTTTTAAAAAAGTCCATATTTTTTAAAATCAATTTTTTTGGGATTTAAAATTTAATATTGCATTTTCAATGCAAGTTTTACTGACGTTACGTTTTTAAAAAAATTAATATAAAAAATAATGTATTATGATGTAATTTTTTTTACAAACTTATTTTATCAATAAAATAGAATTAAAAACAATTTTTGAGGCGATAAAACAGATTTTTTCAATCAAATTGGTAATTAAAAACTGAAATGAAAAATACTATTCTGTAAAACTTTTTTTACAAAAACAATGTTTAGTAATTTTTAGAACATTTGTCCAAAATGAATAGATTTAAATTAAGTTTTTCAATTTTTATTAAAACTTTTTTGAAGTAATTTATAATAATTTCTTATTTTATCGGCGTATAGAATTTATAAAAGTAGGTGTATATGTATATATGGGGCAAAATTTGCCAAGTGTACCAGGTGAAAAAATTTTTGTCACCGATTTTGTTTAAACTTTACTTATTTGTTATTCTTATAACGAAGAATCATAGCATAAAATTTTTTTGCTCTAGGATTGTTCATTCAAGAGTTATGGATTATTGAAATTGATCGATTTATCACTTTTTGGTGAAATCGCTTTTTATTTAAAAATTCATAACTTCTGTTCATCTCTTTATTAAATATTTTAATTTAACCAACTTAAATGATTTTTTCCGTACTTTTCAATGGGCTATACCGTTTTTGCAAAAAAAAATAATTGCAATTTTTTTTTGAAATTTTGCAATATTTTGCATTTTTTTAAACAATGTGTATTTTTTAATTTTTTTTTAAATAGCATAAAATCGAAGTTTATTATGTTACCTTTGAATAAAAAAAAATTTAGAGTGGGCCCGACATGTAGAAGGGAAGTTTTTCATATTTGAATGCGTGCGGGTCTAGCCATCGAATAGCTACTACACTGCCGTGTGCGTTTATACCTAGTAGATGCGAGTAAACAAATACAAAATGATAATTTAAAATGTAAAATTAGTATGGTAGGGCGAAAAATTGAAGAAAAACAACACCAACACTTTATTCTTTCTTTATTTTACTTTAGCCACAAAAATAAAAATTAACATTATTCTAGTAATATCCGCCAAAAATCCTCCGAATTACGAAATCATATTTTAATCTGTAATTAATTAAATTAAAAAAATCATATTTTAATCTGCCGATTTGCAACACAAATATTCTGACTGACCGTTACGGTTTAAAAAGTAATAATAAGTAATGTAAGTAATGTCCGTACGGCGAATGTTTAGAGCTCGTCATGACAGCAAAAACCGTTTATAGACATTATATATTATTAACGCCATTGACCTATTCAGCTTATAGGCAAGCCGTTACGGTTATAACAATAAATTTTTTATTTAATATCATCGATCCTCCTTGCGAAATCTATGTAGACCCATGCTTAAACAATTTGTGCAAAAAATACAGTTAAAAAACTATATCGTGCGGCAGTGTAAATATTTAAAATATATCATTGACTACTCAAACATAATTTTACATTTTAAATTATCATTTTGTATTCGTTTACTCGCATCTACTAGGTATAAACGCATACGGCAGTGTAGTAGCTATTCGATGGCTAGACCCGCACGCATTCAAATATGAAAAACTTCCCTTCTAGATGTCGGGCCCACTCTAAATTTTTTTTTTATTCAAAGGTAACATAATAAACTTCGATTTTATGCTATTTAAAAAAAAATTAAAAAATACACATTGTTTAAAAAAATGCAAAATATTGCAAAATTTCAAAAAAAAATTGCAATTTTTTTTTTGTTGCAAAAACGGTATAGCCCATTAAAAAGTACGGAAAAAATCATTTAAGGTGGTTAAATTAAAATATTTAATAAAGAGATGAACAGAAGTTATGAATTTTTAAATAAAAAGCGATTTCACCAAAAAGTAATAAATCGATCAATTTCAATAATCCATAACTCTTGAATGAACAATCCTAGAGCAAAAAAATTTTATGCTATGATTCTTCGTTATAAGAACAACAAATAAGTAAAGTTTAAACAAAATCGCTGACAAACATTTTTTCACCTGGTACACTTGGCAAATTTTGCCCCATATATATATATATATATATATATATATATATTGCCAATTATAAAAATTTATTATCCTTCACAAATAGTAATATACCATATTGGGTTGGTTAATTAATTTAATTAAGTATTGCGTAGGTATAAGCAGTTATTACCGTTAATCAAAACAACGTCTAAATTAAATCAATTAAACCCGAATCCATTGTTATTTTAATGATAACCATTTTTAAGGGATGAGAAAATATATTTTTCATAAAACAGAGTTGTACGTTTATTTCGTTCTTCTCATGCACTAGAGATCAACGTAAGTTTTTTTACAGCATTCATGTATTAGGGCCTCAGCGGACCATTCGGACAGCAAGCAATAAAGATTTCTGTTAAAAAAATTCTTTGACATTTGCTGTCATTTCCACCAAGGTGGGAATTACAATGGACTTAATGTACGAAAAGTGGACATTAGGACCCTTGCAAAGCATGTAAAGCTATTAGTAGAGGATCCCAAGTAAGGTCGACCTTCACCCATCTGCTTACCAGATGAAAATTATATTTTATTAAATAAAATATGTTTCTGAACATAAACCAATAGGGTTGCCATAAAAAATATGATCAAGGCTAGCTATAATAAATAAAAAATTAAAAAAAAATAATTAATTTTTTAAATTTCACCGACTTGCTTGCCAAATGAACGAAATTCCAATGGAAAGCATACAACATACAGAATATGTAACAGCTAGGTTGCCTACCTTTTTCTGGTCCCTATTACCTGGTTGCTTTGTACAGGGTGATCCCCTATAATGTCGCCCCCCTTTAACTTTTTTATTTTAAGTGTCCCAAAAAATTTAAAAGTTTGGTTATGTAGGTACTAAAAAATACTTTTTTTCTACGTATAAAGAAAATTGGAAAATTGATCAGTATACAGGGAAAAACAATGGATCACCGTATATATGAATTTATTTTTCGATTCCTTGTAAAATTCTGAGCATAATTTATATAACAAACCTAAATTCAACCGTTTCTGAAATATTCGCATTCGAAATGTCATCATTAAACTGTTAGAAATCAAGAAGCCTCAGTATACCAAAATTTTTATTGAAAATAAATTACTATAGTGACATTATGTCAATAAGTGTTGTTAAATAAGTAAAAATGGCGTACTCAGACAGAGAAAAACAAACTATTTCAACTTATTATCTTAAAAATAATTTAAATATTTCAGAAACGGTTGAATTTAGGTATATGGTATGATATATGAAATATGCTTAGAATTTTACAAGGAATCGAAAAATAAATTCATATATAGGGTGATCTATTAAAAAAAATAAACTTTTTGTTTTCCCTGTATACTGATCAATTTTCCAATTTTCTTTATACGTAGAAAAAAAGTATTTTTTAGTTCCTACATAACCACACTTTTAAATTTTTTGGGACACTTAAAATAAAAAAGTTAAAGGGGGCGACATTATAGGGGATCACCCTGTACAAAGCAACCAGGTAATAGGGACCAGAAAAAGGTAGGCAACCTAGCTGTTACATATTCTGTATGTTGTATGCTTTCCATTGGAATTTCGTTCATTTGGCAAGCAAGTCGGTGAAAAATTAATTATTTTTTTTTAATTTTTTATTTATTATAGCTAGCCTTGATCATATTTTTTATGGCAACCCTATTGGTTTATGCTCAGAAACATATTTTATTTGATAAAATATAATTTTCATCTGGTAAGCAGATGGGTGAAGGTCGACCTTACTTGGGATCTTAGACTATATTTGTGTATTAAGAGCGCAAAGTGAAACATTGCTCCTCGCGCTCGAATTACACACATGATTTTTTCTACACCGGTTTTTCTATAAGAATGTTTGGTAAAAATTAATAATTATTGATAAACTCACATTTGACGTTTGTGTCAAGAGTCGCAAATACACTAAACTTATTATGGTTTTCATGGTAACTAAGCTCGCTCCTCGGAAAAGTGCAACTTTGCGCTTTCTTTTGAAAGCGCAAATTTGTACTTTTCGCTTGGTTGTATTATTGGATTAACAATGTATGTATGAGTTAAAATATTTGGGATTAAACAAAATATTTGTTTTATCCGGAAAATTATTTAACGAATAGAAGCAATGATTTAAATCCGTGTACCTACTAAAAAAATTTACAAATAAGTACAAATTTTGAAAAAAGTTCTAGATTCTATTAATTTTGAAAACCAGGTTTATTTAAACTGTAATGCTATAGCATGTCGGTATACCGACACTACTATGTGGTTTGAATTAATACCCCTTATATAGTCCAGGGTGTAGGGTATCCATATGCATATGACAATAATATTTACAATCTTTAAGTTATATTAATACATGAAAAGTAAAATTATTAAGTAGAAAGTGCGGTTACAACCGTTTGACAGATATAGAATATTGTGATTGGATACGAGGGGTAAGAAAGTTTCTCCCAATTTTAAACCCTAACCCAAATCACAGTTAATATTGAAATCGGACAACCACTGCCGTCTAACAACTAATTACTAGCCTCATCCAAGTTTTTATCTGTCTACTGCTGATTTTTAAATGTATATGGCATAATAAATTACTTTGGTGTTAATGCCAATAAAGTTTAATAGACAGATTAAAGATAATACCAATTTACTTACAATAGTTACTAAATCCATTTTACAACAGTTACTATAATGGTATACCCTTAGGCGCCGTCAGGGGGAAGAGGAAGCAATTGCCCCCATATAAAATTTAAATAATATACAAAAGCTAATTTAAATTTTTAAACATCAAACAAACAAACAACCAATATAAGTCAAGTGGATTTTAAGGTAGATATATATTTTAAAATAAAAGATTTTCTCCTGTTTTTAATATAAATAAATAAAATATCTTCTTTATAATTTTTTTCAAGCTAATAATGTTTTTTTTTCTATGAACTCACTGATTCATATTATTAAAGTATGTTCTACCAAAGGTTTTTTTGATAGAACCTTAGTATTATTTTAACTGCACTAAAAATTTATATAAAAGGAATTTTGTATTATAAAAAATTTGGAAAACACATGAATTTTTTATTTTATTCAAGTTATAACAAAACTTAATTTAATATTGTCTTCCACAGTTTATATTTGATTTAGATACCCGCACTTTGAGTATTGCATTTTTTGTTATTACATCGTCTGGCGTATGTACGCTTTCATATGACATATGTATTTATTACCGTTTAAACGGTTTAACCATGTCGGAAAATTGAAATACGAAATAATTTATTTGGTTTTATTACATTTTCGTGCCGGCAATAAAATAAACATAGGTTAGCGAATGTTTTAGATAATACTGTTCATAATAATAATAATAATAATAATAATAATAATAATAATAATAATAATAATAATAATAATAATAATAATAATAATAATAATAATAATAATAATAATAATAATAATAATAATAATAATAATAATAATAATAATAATAATATATTTATTTCCACAGAATATAATAATACATATATATATTTTACATTTTAGGGGTCGTCACAATTAAATATACATAAATAAATAGTAAATAAAAACGTACTAATAAAGACATCCTCTTACAAATACAATTGACAATAGAATAATTCAAAAAATGTTTAAATAGTTAGATTTTAGAGAAGTTCTTCGATGCTATAGTAACACTTGTCAATAAGAATTTGTTTTAGTTTAAATTTTAAATTATTTAAGTTGGCTTGCTAAAGGCATTTGTGTTTAAAGTTATTGTGACTTTAATACCCATAGATCTGGGATTTTTTTGGCAAGTGCTAAGTCTGTCGAATGGTTGCTGCATATAGGTAATTGCATTGTCTAGTTTTATATTCATTTCTTTTTGTGTAAATGATTTCTTTTTTATAAAAATAACAAGAGAGTAAATGTTTATGCTGATAAGAGTCATTATTCTTAGTTTATTTAAAATAGGATTGCAGGAAGTGTTTCTTGAAACCCCCTGTATACATCGTATAGCCTTTTTTGCATGATAAAAACTTTGTCTACTTCACTGGATCCCCAATAAAGCAACCCATATGTTAAAACTGATTGTATAAGACCAAAATACAATAACTTTAGCACATCAAGTGACACTATGCCTTTTAAATTAAATAATAAGTAACAATGACCACTAAGTTTAGATACTAAAGATCCAATATGTTTTGACCAGGTAAGTTTGGAGTCTAGCTCTAAACCAAGAAACTTTGTGCTGGGCACATTTTTAATCGAGCTGTTGTTAACTCGTAATAGAAGTGAAGAGTTTATACTTTGATTTTTTTGTTAAAATAGGTATTTAAATTATCATTCTCATTCAAAATTAAATCCCAATTTATTTTACTAATTGAATTAAAAAAAATTGGCTAGTAAATTTGTAAAATTTCCATAGAGAATACTTGTTCAGAAAAACTTATATTTTGTAAATTTATTTTAAGTAATTGAAATGTATGATCTGATACAAGTAATCGCGTTGATTGACTCGGTTACAAGTCTTGTGTTCGCAAAAATAATTTAATACACACGACATTTCGAAAACAAGTTACAATGTGTTCACATTACAAAAATGTCTACCAATTTCCTTCGAAATTTACCGCTAAATTTAAAACTATTTGTTTTGGGAACATTTGATTATGATTTATTAAATAATAAGAAACATCAAGAAACTTTCAGAAACATTTTTAAAAAAGGAACATAAACACACAATATCTCTACATGCAAAAGAAACATAAATATTCCTTTTGTTCTTTTTGTGGGTGAGTACCTTTTATCTTAATATTATAGGCATAAAGGTACATAGTCACCAAAGGATCAAAGAGGAATTTTTAGTAACCGTATGTTGCTCTTTATTTTACAATAATAAAAACTTTCTCTGTCCGCCAAAGGAACCAGTTTTATCAACATTTAAGTTGTGTTTCTAGTTTATTTGTTTCTGGAAACACAGTGTTTTCACTAAAGCAACATCAAGAGTTTTAAGTCGTAAGTTTTAGAAGTTAGTTTTTTCTACGATAATTATTCCACATAGCATCCAATGCATCTTGCTTCGTATTTATTTACTTATGTCTCTCGGATTTCATAAGCAATCCAAGCTTTTGTACGTTTTGAACAGCAAAATTGTTTAATTTCAGAAGCAAGTACTGAAAGCAATAAAAGTACAAGCAGTACTTTTCATGTTTACTATTATGACTCAACAAACTAAACAAATAGCAACATAACGTCTCACTGACACAAAAAGGTTTTCAATTAGATTTTTCGTTTTCTTTGATTGTTCCCGCTGCAGCGCGCTGTGAACAAAAACACGAAACATTAATTAATTTTTTATTTTGTTTACTGAAACAACTAGCACCTTATTAAAACTTAATGAAACATTGTAGAAAACATAGCAACATAGATGTTTCTCATTGTTTCTTTGATGGATACGCACCTCACAAAGATATGACTCGGTCTTTCCATTTGGTTTTACCACTTACAGATTTAATCTATAGTGTATTAACATTATGTTGTTTGTTACATCAAGAACTCGCTAGTCGTTATGTAATTGTTTTATAGCAGATACCAAAACTTATAATTAAAGTTATTAGTGCAAATATTCATTAATTTATGCTATTACTATAATTAGCCCCATTTAAACTACTTAATTTATATTAAGTTGGGTTTGCTTCAACATAATGGCAAGTTCGTAATTAGCGGAAAGTTTGTTTTAATTTTTATATCATATTTTAGTAATAAAAAAAATTCAAAAACATTTAAGAAAAAATATTGTATTTATTCGTTAAATAAGTTATATTACCCATATTACATACCAAATATCAAAAACCTCTAAAGGCCGCGCTACGAGCTTCTTAAGTTTTGGCAAAAGACCAATGATGTTTGTTGCTCGGTTTGTTGAATAAAGGTTTTTTGCCGTAGTATCTTTAATTTCTTTGTTACCATGATTGGTATTGGAATGGTATACCATATAAGTCAAAAGTTTCACCATTAAGAACCACACTAGTATACAGGATTTAAAAAGTATTTTTTTATGTGAATTTATACATATGCATATTTTTTTATTTTAAGAGCAACAAGTTCTGTTATTAAGAACCACCCTAGTATATAGGGTTTAAAACTATTTGTTAATGTGAATTCATATGGGTATTTTTTTATTTTAAAAGCAACAGGGTCAGTTATATCAGAGAAAAGTTGCCTAATTACAAGCATATTAAGATATACAATTATTATATTAAAAAAAAACAGCGCGGCTATCTCGCGAGAGCGGTGTAACCTTACGGTTTGGATTTTAATACTTACATTTTCACAAGAAATTGTCCTTTACTCTATTTTTGTTTTACAAGAAATTGTGCTTTAAACTTTTTGTTATTTAATGTACACTGGGGTTCAGTGTTGAGCACTGTAATCGTAGTTTTTTTTAAGAAATTTCATGATAGTTTGCCTTGCTCTTGTGTTTGACTTATAACTTTGACAAATAAAAACCATTGCTAATTTATAAGACTTTATTGGACAGCAACAACAATACAACGTATTTTATAGCATTGTTGCTTATGTTCTCACTTTCTTGGCAGTCCATTCAGCCAAGTTATCCTAAAATTAAAATCAGATCTTGAATAATATTTGTTAAGCTTTAGTATTTATCCGAGTTACTTACCTAGGATTTTTATTAGGTGAGCGAAGCATCAAAATAAGGTTAGTTGTTTTCTGACAGACATTGTTACCAATCGTCCGGAGCGAGTATCGCGAGGTTGCGAATAATGTAGTGTTGCGGCATTTACTTGACGCTAGACGCAGGTTCGTTTAATACGGTGCAAGGCTCAAGTTGAGAATACTGCGTTGGTGCACTTCCTGCCTTGCTTCTCATTGGTCAAATTATCGGATCAAGTTTGAAATTAGGAACTTTTGTTAGGCCTTTTTGTCGTTGTAAATTGTCTTATATCAAGTAATTCCATTACTTTTGATTTTCTAATATTTGTTTTGTAATTGTGGATGGTTTAGTTCTGTATTCAAAGCCGTTTTCATAGTTTTGTGGTTTTTGGCACATATGCGCATGTATGTGTTAGAGTAGCGAAGGCGGATGTGTCAGTCTGGTGAAAATTGTCCTATGAGTGACATTTTTACTTTGTAAAGTAAAACCTTGTTAAAGGGATTTGGAGACGTCTACTCACATGAGAAACCCCGCAATGATGGTATATTGTTATCCATAGTGTTTTGAGTGCGGATTCTCACGGAATTATGCCGGATGTATTTGGATATAATTTTCAACAGTCCAATCACTTTCCAACCATCTTGGATTCCATCCATCCATCAGATTCTTGCGACTTACCATCCAAAAACATAAAACTCTTTACGAAGGTATGTTTAAATATTTTTTTTGAAGGGCAAATTTTTAATTATGATTTTTATTATGGTTTTAATTATGTTTTTAATTATGGTTTACTTTGTAAAGTAAAACCTTGTTAAAGGGATTTGGAGACGTCTACTCACATGAGAAAGCCCGCAATGATGGTATATTGTTATCCATAGTGTTTTGAGTGCGGATTCTCACGGCATTATGCCAGATGTATTTGGATATAATTTTCACCAGTCCAATCACTTTCCAACCATCTTGGATTCCATTCATCCATCAGGTTCTTGCGACTTACCATCCAAAAACATAAAACTCTTTACGAAGGTATGTTTATATATTTTTTTTGAAGGGCAAATAATTATGCTTTTAATTATGGTTTTAATTATGTTTTTAATTATGGTTTAAATTAATTCCGGGTGTAGAACCAAAGTTTAATCTCAAGTACAGATATCAGTTTTTTTTGTGGTAAACAAATTCAAGTCACACCTTCTGTGTCACCTAGGATATTGGTGACGCATCGGATTTTAATTTAAGTATTTGTTTGTTTGTATAAGTTTATAAGATTTGTAACCGTAAGAGGATCTTCGTCTAAATGAAAAACGTCTGCCTATTTCGCACAAATTTTCTCAATTGACATTTTTTCCTCCTTATTTAAATATTTAAAATCTATTAAATCTTAAACTTTGTCTACCCGTTCTACCGATAAATTATCAATTTTATTAAAATTAAATATTTCAAAATTTTTTGCGTAATCTAATCTGGGTTTATAGTTTTTTATTTTAATTTCATTGTTGTTAACGTCTAAATATCTTACAGCTATTTTATTATTATTTGCTATTGTTACAGGTCCTGCAACAAACACACCGTTACCCAATTCTTCTGGATAAATAACACATTCACCCTGTAAGGCACTCGAGCAGTATTTTATAACTTTACTTCTAGGTCGTATTAATGTATAATTTTTAAATTTGGACAACATTAAAACTGATATTACTTTATTAAAAATATTAAATGAAAATAATTTTGTTTCATAGTTAATATTTGCTGTGTGCTTATTAAAAAAATCTGAACCAAGCACCCCATTAAAATCTAAACCAAAAATTGATGACTAAGTTAATTATTATCTATAGAAAATAAAATATTAGTTTATCCTAAAGAATAAGTATTTCCACCTATTCCTTTAATTTTTATACTTTTTTAGTTGTCATGAACAACAATTCTTGCATTCCATATTTCACCTTCACGAAATTCATACCATTTAAATTAAAAATTACACATTCACTTTCAGGGACGAAAGTTTAAAGAGTTTTCACCCGCGTCTGTAGACGTGTAATAATTAGTTTGATGACCTATATTACGATTACTACGTCCTCGGTAATTTGATCCAGATCGGCATGAACCGCGATAATGACTCATAGTAGTATTAAATCCTTTTTGCAGACTATTGTTTGCGTTTGTGTTTACTGTATTTCTATTATTTTTGTATTTATTAAATGTTCTTCCCTTATTGTTAAATTTATTACAATTAAAATACCATTATTTCCCAGATTTTTATACCTTTTATTAGGAGTTGGCTGCAAATAAAAATTATTATGCACCGGATTAGAAAATTTAACTTTTTCCTCATCTTTTGGACCTGCAATGGCGTCTTTTAAGTTAAGTAATGTTGCGCTTTCACAATAATTGTACAATTATTGTACGGAGATCGCTATTTTTAAGCCCGTTAGAAAATGCGTTAATAACCAACTTTTCGTTAACATTGGATTAATAGGATGTTCGCGTTTTCATCGTTACCCTCGGCCTGCGCGATCGTTAGGTTAACAAACAAATTTTCGATAGTTTTTGCAAAGTTCTCAATAGAGTTTCCTTTTTGCCTTACCTTTTTCGAAAAGTAAGGGTTTTTTCATATCTTTTACCAAATTCCTACCGAATCGTACGTTTTAACCATGCGTAGTTTTTCGCTTTGCGATAACTTGGCTTTAAGTACATATTGTACTAATGATGGTTTACCTTCCGCATTTAACAAAGAGTTATAGAGATCAATAGCATATATTAATTGTTTAGTTGTATCCTCATTACCATCCATAGACTGTAACGGAAAATGCTCTTCAAGTTGTTAAATTTCAATTTAGTTGTTGTAATAACTTAAATTTTTAAAGTGACACATTACACGCACCTTTTAGCTCAGACGTAGACAAAATAAGACTATTTAAAGTGGGTATTTCTTTCTTTGGCTAACCGCAGTAAATAAAGAATTAACAAAAATATACTATACCTTGAAAGTTAATCAACTGACAAAAAATAAAACTCTATTTTTCCCAGTTATAAAAAATATCTATTTTAAGATTTAGCAGTTTTCAAAAATAACAATTAGACAGTGAATTGTTTAACATTAGAGAATATAGGTATTATTAATAATAATTAATTACAATAAATGACATGTAAAATAATCCAAACAATTAAATAGTATAACAATCTGAAGGATTGCGTACTTAAAAAAACAAGTTTTATAAACTATTTTGATAATCAAAATTTAATACAAATTAAATAGTAAAACAATCAGATGGATTGCGTACTGCAGGAATTTTATAATACAAAAAAACTAGTAATAAAACAACCTGGGTTGGATATTCCAAGAGTTTGATGACTTCGATGTTAATTAGTATTAAAAGGAGTACATCACCTTATTAACCGTTGGATTTGTCTATTCCTTGCTGGTCGATCTGCTTGTCGAAATGGACAGTGGATTCAGAATCAGATCCATGCAGTGTTCATAACCTCAATCGGAATATTTTGCCCAAACAAAACAAAATGCTTGATTAACTTTAGTAATACTTGCAAACTCCTCAATATTAACAAACTTGGTTGGACATCGTAAAATAATTCGTTTCCATAAATTTTCACAGCGTGGGTAGCCGCACAAAAAATCGCAATTAAAATGGCTAATTACGCATGCATTACTTTTCAAATAACCAAAAATCCAACAAATAGTGCAATCACAATCAATGTAAAAATACACGCAGGTAACTGGTACTCGATAATAGGGTACGGCCTTAAAAAATATAATATTTTGAGTTTAATTCTAATATAAATAAAACTTTCTTACCAAGGATATCCCTTTGACCGTGTGTATCAGGCGGGTGATCAAACAGAAAAGGAAGCCTTGAATTTGCGTACGTGACCAAATAAATTTAATCGTGCGCATGCGGCATAAATATACGCACAGCGATTACACTACTTGAAACAATTAGGCATTTACAAGTATAACAAGAAACGACGAAAATGAAACTGAACATGACACGATCTTTTTTAATCGTGACAAGACGCGTCTGCTGTATCATTACTGCCGCGGCAGTAATGATACAGCAGTTTTTAAACAAATTTGTTAGATACTATTAGTTCCTTTTTGGTCACAAATTATCTTTTTTTCGAGATTGATATAAATTTTTCCCGATTTCCCTAACATAAGAAGCTACGCCATCTATTTCTTTTGTATCGCTTTCGTCCGAATTTAAATCACTTTTTAATTTTTCTAACTGATTTTCTAAAATTCCTACTTCTAAAACCCATTATTAACCCTATCTAAATCTAAGCGCCTATCCTGTGGCTCTTTTCCAATATTACTATAAATTTGCTTGACTACTAAATTAGTTTAAAACTACTATATTCATTTAATATATATTCTTAACTAAAATTTCTTAGATCTAACCTTACATGTATATTTTTGTTGTTGTTTCCTGCAACTTGGATATATACGAATAAGATAATCACTATTGCCTGCCTGGGCTATAATTATAATTACTTATTCTTTACTTATTGCGGATCTACACATCTTGTTATTTGTGATAAAATTTTCATTAAGACTTATTCAACTACCCTAATATCTTGTGTAACATTTTGCAGGTTTTTAGTTAACACTTTAACATTATTTTTAAGGCAGGGTCGCCGTGTAGTCACTTGAGGTTTAAGATAGTTGTTAATTTAAAGACTGGTTTTATTCGAATGGTTTTTATTATAATTTAATAACTTACAAACTAAATAACAAAAATGCAACATAAACACTAATAATAAAATATACCTAGTTAACCTACTTAATAACATATTATTGCAATCTATGGAATTCCTTGTCGGACATTGCCAAACTTAAGTATTGTATTAAAGGTAATTAACTTAGGGCCTAATTTATCCATTACAGTCTTTTATAATAATTTAAATACTGATTGTAGCATATCTGCAACAATATGCACTAAGGTCCCAGATGAGAAATTTGGTGCATTTTGTTTTTCAAAATAAATTTTTCTTTTTTATTTTGATTTTTTGAAGTTCCAATTGTTCTTTCTAAAACTTCTCCGCACTCGCCATATCTATAAAACATGTTTATAATATAATGATTAGTGTAATAATTACTAATAATTAATAATTAGTGTAAAAATTTGTCAAAACCAAAAATCGATATAACTTTGTTTTACATATAAACATTTATTTACATTTTCATCAAATTTATTTGCTACTATATTTTGAATTTTTTTGTTTTTATAATGGTATAGTAAGTTTGATACATCATTCCTAGATATTATCATATAAAATTTCAATATGGCGGCAATAGGAAGAACAAAAGAGGGTGGTGGTAACTCAAAATCTAATTGGCAAAAAAAGTCACAAATTGGATAAAAATTACAAAGAATAAGTTATTTTGTGATTTTTATTTTATTCAGGTTTTTAGTTTTTTTTGAAATTATTTGAGAACCGCAGATTTTTTTAAAATTTTCAAATACCATTAAAAAAATGTACCCACCCATAGAAGGATACTGGGTGCACACTGTAGTAATTCTTTAAAAAATGGCGAATGCTCCGGGATACTGTGTATTTGTTTTATTAAGTATGAGTATGAATAAGTATAAGAGTCGTATAACTGGCCCCATTGCCTATCTCTTTCGAACCCCGCACAAGCCATTACCTTAGGCCGATTTTTTCCGCTACCAGCAACTGCACGGCTTCACCCGTGTTTGCTGCAGCATGCACCCATGGCCATGGGTGTGAATGTCCACTGCGTCCGGTACTGTACCCTATTTGAGGCTCGAGAGCGACATGCAACATAGTTTGAATAGCCTCTCACGGATTCGCCGGGTCGCGCAATGGTGTGAGAGGTAAATTTACGCGAAAAAAAACCCAATTTTTAAAATACTTTAGAAACGCATTTTAATGCCTCTTTGGGTGTCTCAAAAGTCAAGGACAGCAGAAAAGGGGTAAATAGAGAATGGGATTCTAAGTCGAATGGAATTTGCCGTTTTTCGATCAGACGCACCATTAATTAGTTATTAATAAAATAAAGTAGCCAATCACAGGCGTGTTTTAGCAGACTGATTAGAGGTGGGACAACACAAACTTTTGTAAAAATTCCATAGCTATTAACATGTCATATGTGAAATGACCTTAAATTAATTTATTTACTGTCACTGTCAGTGTTTTGGTTTTTTAGGTTCAGTAGAAATGTTTATTTTTTTGTGTGGGACAAATAGGTACCTACCTATCTTTTTGTTATTTTTTTTTAACTTGCGAATTATTAAATAAGTAAATACAAGGTTGATGGTGATATACTTTACTTTACTATTACTTTTTATTAAGTAAAAATAATTACTTTATTAATAATTAATTTTTACATTATTATTTAATTAGAGATATTTTTATCCCTGATGAATATGACATACATTGTAATGTCATTTTTGTTAAAAAAACTTTAACAACTTTTTGAAATGCCTCGCGCTTATACTGTTGCCGAAAGTGCAGACATGGTCCGTATTTATTACGAATATGCTCACAATGCTGCGGAAGCTGCACGCCAGTATCGAATACAATTTGAAGGTGTGCGTGTTCGGTTTCCGAATCATGCTTCAATTCTCCGAGCGGTTCAGGATTTTAATATGAATGGCAACGTTTTACCGGGTGCTGCTGAACGCGTTGGCCGACCACGAACAGCTCGCAGCCTTCATAATGAAGAACGCGTTCTTGAGGCCATTGCAGCTGATCCTGGAACTAGCACTCGCCAACTTGAACGTGGATTGGAGATCTCCCGCAGCACAGTTAACCGCATAACTAAGGACAACGCACTACATCCTTACCACGCTACCAAGGTACAACATCTGGAACATCTGGAACTTGGAGATTACGAGATGAGAAGACAGTTTTGCAATCAAATTCTCAATATGCACCGTGAAGACCCTAACTTTCTGAGGCATGTATTGTGGACTGACGAATCACCCTTCACTCGTGAGGGGTGTTTTAATCCCCATATTGTGCATCAGTATGCGATTGAAAACCCACATTTTGAAAGGGTGCAAAGTTTCCAGCACAGGTGGAAAATTAATATGTGGGGCGGTATTATCGGAGATACCGTTATTTTATATCAATTACCAGAAAGTTAAAAAAATGATCAATTTATATTTTCATGAGTTGATCATACAATTTTTTGATTATTTATTAGGGAAACTCGTACTTGGCATTTTTGCAAGAGGTTCTTCCAGGGTTGCTCGAAGAAGTTGGAGAGCGTCCTCAGTACTTCCAGCATGATGGTGCACCGGCTCATTACTTCGGTCGTGTCCGGGATCACCTAAATGCTGAGTACCCACGACGCTGGTTTGGGAGAAACGGCCCGTTTCGTTGGCCCCCAAGATCACCGGACTTAACACCTCTGGATTTTTTCTTGTGGGGATACATGAAGGACGTCGTTTACAAAACCGTGCCCGAGGATCAGCTTGACACTCTGGAGCGGATTCGATTATCGCAAGCAGACATAACACCAGAAATGCTGGAGAACGTCAGAACGAATATCATTAAACGTTGTGAAATGTGCTTGCAGAGAAATGGAGGAACCTTTGAGCATCTCATGAGATAAAGGACCGAAGACTATTTAAAAAACGGCCCTTCTTAGGGCCACCAAGTTTCCCTAAAAAAAAGAATGCCTTTAGTTACCCAGAGAGCCATACCCACATAACACAAAATTATATTGAAAATATTGAATGAATATTTTTGCTAAATGAACTAAATATTGAAGAAATATTAATCATTATTATTTAAATGCTAAAAATACAAGAAAATTTAGTACACGACTTAATAAAAAATATTTATAAAAAAATTTATTTTAGAAATAATCGATATAAATAAAAGTAAAATATGTATACAAAAATTAATTGAAAAAAATCACGGAAATAAAAGATTTTTTTTTTCCTACAGTCTTGGGTTTTCTGCTAATCATCATCATCTCTTACTTACTTTGTTTTCTATTATGAATTGCTGCCTAAAGATTCTCTGTTGAAATTCTTCTTTTGAAATTCATTGAACAATCATATTTTACCTTCTTGCTTAGCATCAAGTTCATCCAGCATCTGAAGTACTAAAATTCAGATGTATTACAGTGAATGGCTTGCACGATTTTTGTTTTAGATACCCCAACACCTGCACGTCCAGTGCGCGTTATTTTAGAACACACTTCATCTGAAGGCTGCATAGAAATAATACTAGTATTATTTCTATGGAAGGCTGCTTTAACAATTAAATTCAACCTGCCTACGACGTCCTCGTCAGCGACAAATTTAAAGTAGCTAACATATAACATAACAATAAAAAACATTCATGTTAATGAGTAAAAGTAAAATAAAACCTTGGTTCTCTGGGTAAAACTAACCTAAAATCTAAAACACTGACAGTGACAGTGACAATGTCAACCATATAATTAAGGTAATTATACACAACGATTTTATACAGAATTTCTAAGATTACGCTGCACATTATAGTCCTCCCACCTCTAATCAGTCTGCTAAAACACGCCTGTGATTGGCTACTTTATTTTATTAATAACTAATTAATGGTGCGTCTGATCGAAAAACGGCAAATTCCATTCGACTTAGAATCCCATTCTCTATTTACCCCTTTTCTGCTGTCCTTGACTTTTGAGACACCCTGTAGATTATAACGTAAGATTTTAAACCGCGAGTAGATATTACCAAAGATAATACACGTTACTGCGCATGCGTTATAAAAAATACATGAAATAATTGTCAAAAATACTCTCACATTCGGAATGTTGGCTTTTTCGTGTTCGCGTAAATATAATAGTGAAAATTAGTGTCAAAAGTTTATAGTACGAATAAAGGTGAGTACAAAATTTGTAGTACAAATACAACTTTTTTAGATTAATTGTCAAAAATATAGCGTTTTTTAACCTAAAAATTCTTAAGTTTTGTAATTTCAAATAATAAATGGATTGTAATTAAAAATTTATAATAACTTGCACAGAACCACCTAAAGTCGATTCTGATGGTGCGACTCGGATTGTGAGCTCTTATTGGTCGATTCAGAGGATTGTGTTTACATTTAGTCCAGCTTGGATTTGAATAGACTTTAGTGCATTCGAAAATATGAACCTCCAGTTCCGACTTTATAAAAATTTCTCTGCCTTTATGCGCATATAAGAAAGTTATGCAAAAATTATAAAATGTCGACAAAAATTACCTCCGACATGGTTATAAAAGTAATATATTTTTTTTAATTTTGACAATAATAAGTGTATTTAAGAATGGTAATACTTAATACTCATATTACATAAGTTTTTTTTTAACTCTTAGATACATCTCGTAGCAAATTTGTACTTTTCGCTCGGTTGTAGAAAAAGTATTTACTATATAAGTAAGGTATGTACTTTTATGTTAATAATAATATTGATGAAAAACAGTTGGTAAATGTCTTTTTTCTGAAATACTGATTGTAGCATATCTGCAACAATATGCACTAAGGTCCCATATTTTTTTGTATCATGAGTAGAAAAAAAGGTCTGACAGATGAGGAATTTGCTGCATTTTGTTTTTTTTTTTTCGCCTGCAAGCCTTTTTTTCTTTTTTGAAGAAGAGTTTTAGGTTGTATTGAATTTTTTCCTTTTTATCTATATTGCAATAAATTTTACTATAAGAATGAAATGTTGCAGCAATATTTTAGAAATATTTATTATTACCAGAAAAAAAATAGTAATCATTTATGCAGTGACAGCCCAGTAAAAATACTATTTGAAATCATAATGTGCAGAATATTGCTTAAGCGCTTACTATAGTTCCTGGTACCAGGCTGGTAGTATTCATTAATGTGAGAAAAGTAACTATTGCTGTTGTTAAAGTGACCCGTGAGATTTTATTGATAATTGTATAATTTCGAATGATATATTGACTGAAAATACTTTATCCTGCAAGCTTAATATATTCATCCCTTCGAAATCTACGATTAAAGATGAAATGGTAAACGAAATTTGTAATGGTACTTCTTATATACCCTATTTATTTCTAAAAAATTGCAAGAAACAAATTTTATAAGGAAACTTTATTATATTACATGTATGTACACAATTTTTTATATATAATGCGATATTTTTTTGGAAAAGGGTGTTAGATCAATAAATTTCAAAAGAAAAGTTTGTTTTTTGTAAGAGTCTCAAATAAGAAATGGCTAAAGCTCCAAAAATCCAATTAGGGTTTTTTGCATCAAAGAATCCTGAAACAAATAACGTTAAAGGATAAAAACATGGCTTAGTAAAAGTCGCAAATATATCAACCCATAGCTTAATGCTCTAATTAAGTTGTTTATATCACAAATACACAATGAAAGCATGCCTGATGTAGCGGAAATCGTCCAATTAGAGGAATTTTAAAGGGAAGTTACGGTTTCAGCTTCGATGTACGTTTACATTACGCTGCCATTCAGCGGAAAAGTTTGATCTTAACAATGCTTGTTAAGAGTTACCGGTTTGCTATTACAACAAATTTTTGCTTACATACTGTTTGTAACCGATAAAGCTAAAAACAATTCTTATGGAGGTAACATTCAAGTTTATAACTTTTTTTATTTTTGCTTTAAACTTTACGTAACGAAACTAACCGATAAACACTCCTTCATATGAAACTAGCTGTTAACCTACCGGTTCTGCCTACGGTAAAACTTTACCGCAAAACGGCCTTAGGTTATAAAAAAGTAAGAAAAGTGAAAAAATTAAAAACGCAGATGTTTTTTTTAAAGACCAAAATTAAAAAAAGTTACAGAAAGTAAAATTTTGAAAGGACGGATTTATATGAAAACAAAAAAATGTATGCATGTTTGAGCTAATTAGCTAAAATACTACAAGATAAGGTCTTGCATATTTTAAGAAAGCGTACATTTCTCTGAAGATTTTGTGCTTTCGCAAGTTTTTAGTGATTTTTTACACTTTTCAAAGCTTTTAAACATACGAATTTTTGAATTAAAAAAATAATCCTAGTATAGATTCTTTGGGAAATTTTATGCTCTACAAGAATCCGCGACGTAAAAATTTTTATCTCAAACGGTTCAAAAGTTATAGTCTTTTTAATGAAAAAATATTTTTTTACGTGTTATTTCAATGGAAAACTTAGAATGCTCACCGACACCTTTTAAAATTGAGCAAAAAATTTTTCCTTGCAGGGAAATTTTTTGCTCGGTATGTAGGTTCATTTTAACCCATAAATTCGATAGGTTAGTTTTTTTGGCTCACCCTAGTGTACATGTAATATGTTAACAATAGTTATTTAATGTTTAGTAGAAAATATATCAATTAGGTAAAGAACTAATAGGCTAGAGTAAAAAGGGACAACAAAATCATTACTTTGTAATATTTCTTTAATAGTAAATGTAAAATGTTTCAAATGAAAAATGCAATTAAACCATTAGTTAGTTTTACATTTAGGACCAGACAGCTTTGGCCCACTGAACTATGAAAAACTTTTAAACAAACAATATTCGTTTTAAATTAAATTAAAATATAGAAGTCATACCCATAGTCATCATTATGATATTATTGCTGAAACAGTGATGATGTCATAGACGCATTTTAAACGCATCACCCTGTTGTCATATGGAGCTCATAAATGAAAATCATTTAATATTTAGTTCATATAGACATCAATAATTAAATTCTGACTTCATACTGAGCTCAAATCATATCGTGTTGAATATAACGATTCTTATCTGGTTAAGTGTACAAAAATGCGCCTGGGCTGAAGCTAGCTTTAAGTTAAAATAAAAAAAAAAGATATGTATTCCTATAGATAGTAATCAGATATAAGATAAAATATCAAATAAAATTGGCTTTGTGGTAGTTAAAAGAAGAGATTCCACTCGCGTATTATCAAAACTCCATGCTTGAGAAATCTCCTCTTTTTCCCACTAGCCGCACAATATACAATTTTTTTATACGAAAAATAAAAGTTTTGGAAAAGGTCAGACGAATGTCACAATAAGGCTTAATTTAAAATAAAATTACGCTGAGCATTATCAGAGTTTTTGAACAAATTTAATCCATAAACAATATATTAATATTTTTATACATAAATCCAAAAAAAACAATTTTAAATGATAGCAGTTGTGAAATAAAGTGACGCAATTATTTTTAAAATTACGCGTCTTTAGATCTAAAAACTAAATAAATCATTGATGATAGGAAAAAAGGTAAAGGGAATTTTATAGTACAGGGTGATCCATTATAAATGTCCACCCCTCCTAACTTTTTTCCTTTAGATTTTAGAAAAAAAGTTTTATAATAAAAGTTGTAGGGTTCAACTAAAAGTTTTTTTTCGTGTTTTGTTTACGTATACAGGGGGATCCAAAAAAAATAACAGATAAAAACATATTTTTTATCCTTATGTAATAACTAGGGATGGGATTTTAGTTATTTTACCTTTTTGTAACTATTTGAAAACCAATAATGCCAAAATGTGTTTTAAAAGATTTTCTTTTATATGAACCTAACTTGTTTTCACCTTTTTCACCTTTTTTGGAGGTTTTTGCTTTAAACTACTTTTTTATACTTTTGTTACATATTTTTTAATTTGTCAGTTTATTTTCATATATTTGTTACCTATTTTTACGTATTTTTATTTATTTTATTTTTTTTGTTCTTTTTAAAATTTGCGCCAATATTTTATCCAGGGCGTGCAACTCAACGGTATAGAATTTTTTCTTATGGTTACAGACTGTAACAGTAACTTTCTTTACAGTTACCTTCTTTGTAGTGACTCACTACTAGTGAGCTTATGTTCTGTCATAGAACTTCTGTGTAGTGAGTGTCACTCAGTAAAACACAGTTTATTGCATAATAGTTATTTATGTATTAAGGGCATAATAAGGTTTTTATGGTCCGAGGCGCTATTTCGAGAAAAGCGTCGTAGGACCATAAAAACCAGTTATGCCAGCAATGCATACAAAACTTTATGCACGATTAATATATTATTATTTTTAATATATTATTGTTTTTAAAGACGTTTACGTCAAAGAATTTTTGTTATAATTGTCATATTATAATGTCAACTGACATCAGTCTATCAGTTTAAAGATAAATGAAATTGAGGAAGCAGCTGAAAAGGCGAAAAATTGCGGCCTGCTGCCGGTAAAATCAAAATCTTTATACGAAAAAACTTACTTCGAATATATCAAATGGTGTAAAATTGTTGTTTTTAATTTTTGACGTTTCATTATAGCCCGCTGGGCCATAATAACGCCCGCGGGCTATAAAAAGACGTTTACGTCAAAGAATTTTTGTTATAATTGTCATATTATAATGTCATCGTGCATAAAAATAGTTTATTGTAGGTATGTTCTGTGTTTGGGTATGCGGCTAAACAAAATTATAAACGAAACTTAAACTTTTAATGTTTTTTTTTTACCTAAAATGCTGTTTTTTTAACCTAAAATGCTTTTTTTAGTACCTTTTTAGTTACCTATTTTTCAGTTTTTAGTACCTAAATATCCCATCCCTAGTAATAACTCTTTAAACTCTGACTTCAAAAATATATATATGGCAGAAAATGCCAAAACCTAAAATTTCACTTAGGCCATGGGTCGTCATTTTTTCATTCGTCGTTTCATTATTTGTTTTGACGGCTTTATTGAATGATTTTCACAGAAACACATTTGTTGAACTGTTTAATATTTAATATTTACCATATAAACAATAACAATAATTATTAATAATCAACTAAACAGATATTCATACTTGGGCGTGGTTAACACCATTATTTATTTATTGTATTCGGCTAAATGTTGAAAGTGGCCACCGTTCATTTCTACACATAGTCGATAGCCCTTTTTTAGTTTTTCTATAGCTTGATTAATCAAGTTAGAATGATTGGTATTTATATTATTTATTTCAGTCCTAATTCCTTCTTTTATTATGTTAATGTTTTCTTGCATAGTAAAATAAATTTAATTTTTTAAATGACCCCATAAAAAAGTATCTAGAACCGTAAGGTCTAGACTATTAGCTGGTCATATCGTTGTTCCGTGTCTTCCAATCCATTCTCTATATTTATTGTTGAGATAGTCCGTCACTCGAGCAACATTATATGGAGGTGCTCCATCTTGTTGCCAAATAATTTCGGTAGCTTCATTCAGTGGTATATTATTTATTTCTACATCCTCTTATATAATCCTTTGATATCTATCACCTGATAATGCACTTTCATAAAATATAGGGCCTCCAATTTTGTTCTTTTTACTTCCACACCAAGCATTAAAAGAACGACGCGTCGCGACGCCCAGAACGTTTTAATTCAAAATATTTTTCTGGATTTTCTGTAGACCAATAGTGTAAATTTTTTCTGTTTGGTACGCTTGCTGTTGTAAAAGAAGATTCGTCAGTCCATAAAATTTTATGAAAAAATAGAGAGTCGATTTCTTACATAAGCCTACAAAATTTCTTTCATCATTTTAAAAGGATGCCACTTGTTTTTCTTTAAAATTCTCCAGATTTTTCCAAAACTTTTATGTAAATCGCGAACTCCATCACGTATGGAATTTAAAGGGTTCTCTGAAAAATATACTATAATTATTACTAGAACAAAATCCATCAAGGCCGTAAATTCTGGAAAATATTATTCGGTATTTTACTCCATCTTGGTCCTCAATAAACTTTTTTGGAGACACCCTGATTCGTTGCTAGAGACAACAAAAAACAATGGTCGTCTCAATGAGCAGCGATTTTTGAAATACTCAAGTATTTATAACGCAATAATTTATTACTAATAAAAAAATACTCTTCTATATTTTAGAGGTGGCCGTATTATGACGAACGGACACAGTTAAAAAATTGAAAATATATGTTACCAATATAATATAAACAGACGTCTAATTCTTCATCCAGATTTGGAATGATTTGCCTTTTTCTTCTTTTTAAGTATTTATTTCTCTTAAGTGATAAATTAATACGTTTACATGCCTTTCTAGATGGTATATTAATAATGTCACCATCCCCGTGGATTTCTATATATTTGCGTCTTGCCGCAACTGCATTTTTTTTATTTTTAATATCTAGATTAATAATTTCAAATTTTTCATTTTCGGAAAACACCATAATTACACACTTATCAAAATTGCTTAATTAAGATGCCAGAACTGTCATAGTAATAACTAAATAAACAATGGAACGATTAATGGCGTCCCATGGCTTGCCAAGTGAAATTTTAGTTTTTGGCATTTTCTGTTTTAAGTATCAAAAATAACCATAATGTCATATATATTTTTGAAATCAGCGTTTAAAGGGCTATCACATAAGGATATAAAATATAGGTCATTTCATGGGAAAAAATATGTTTTTATCTGTTATTTTTTTTTGGATCCCCCTGTATACGTAAACATAACACAAAAAAAACTTTTAGTTGAACCCTACAACTTTTATATAAAACCTTTTTTTCTAAAATCTAAAGGAAAAAAGATCAACTTATAGGTTAGGAAAAATACAATACTACAGTAATATTACTTATCCATTTAGGCATAAAACTTCCTATATTTTATTGTAGAGATACAAATTTTTAACAGTGTATGAAATGTATTTAATATATGTCTTGATGATTTTATGTGTACTTTATAATGTAGATAAATTTTCTGATTTATTTGACTAGATATCAATTTTGGTATTCTATGTTATAATTGTGTTAATGTAGATAATACAGCTGCAGCTTGGTAGATAGCCTGGCTAATTGATGGGAATGTTCAGCACAAACCTTACTGACTAAAATACACATTCAAGGTTTCAAGGTTTTTTACTCTCTCTCCCTTAAATTTTATGGAAAGTTGATGGGAACCTTTTAGCTGGTTTACTTAGAAAATGCCTCCAAAAATAATTAATAATGCGGAGAAGTGTTTGAATCGGCCTAAAACTTATTTTAATCGATTCAGAATCTTGTTTTTATATAAAACATGTCGTCACACGTTTCTAGAGCTTGATAACAAACAATTATTTACCCACAGTTGTAAAAAGTCCCTAAGGACCTTATCACTGATCGGAGGCTAAAAATTAAACTACTTACCTTTATTTTTTTTAAGTAAAACTATAAAACTGATTTTATTAGTAGGACCGCTTTGAAAAATATTTTAAGACAATTTTAATATGACATAGACATTTTTAATATGATTTTAAGCATCATCGAGCAAATTTGTATAGTAAAAAAAATGGAATTAAGAAGCTAAAAACCTGTAACAGCAAAACATAAATAAAGGATCCTAGGCATTTAAAGTCTTGTGTTGTGTCGAAAACATACAAAACCTTTTATTTCGTTTTGAGCACATAAAATAGACTTGACGGTTTTCTAAGAATTTTATCAAAGTGGATTGGGCCTGACCCCTTCTTTTGTTCGCCTAGTACAATCGTCCGAAATTACATGACAAGCGTAAATTAGAAAAGTTTGTGTTTGCTTATGGGAATTAGGTACAAGGTTTAAAAAACGACCACTTTCATTGAGTTGTCTACTCGATTTTACAAAAAATATTAACCTACATACCTAATCGTTTTGAAATATTTGCAAAAATAAATTAAAATTTAGTTTTTTTTAAGGTTGTGCTAGAAGTAAAATTTATTGAATATAATTAAAATCATTTAATAAGATTGTTGTACTATATCGTCAGGGATTTGCTAAACTTTATTGAAAATTTAGTGTTCAACCCAGCTCGCTATACAGTGTGTACCTGGTTAACTTTAAAATAGGTCTAATATAGCAACAAAATATTGGTTTCGCTCAACCTAAAATGAATTTTTAACAATTTACAGTTAAAAGTCGCTAAGAAGATAAATCGACGTAGACGAAGACGAGGCGGCATGCATCTTTTCTTCTGTTTCTTTTGATTTTTAACGATCCCTGTTCTTAAAAAATTTTTCGCAATACTTTAACGGTAACGTCCCTTATTGAAAACCCTGGAAACTTATGTTTGAACTGTCTAACCACCCCTTTGTGACTAAAATGGCGTTTATACATAATATACTATAAATATATTTATCTACTCCTACATTGACGAGTTGTGACTTTATGGCATTTTAGTCACGGGCTGAAGTTAGCTTTATTATAAATTGCAAAAAAATGAGGTTAAATTTGTTAAATGTCAAATTTTATGAAATAAAATTGTCTTTAAATTCTTATTTCTGTTCGTCGTTTTATAAACTTCCCTAGACACTCGTTTTTATTAAACACTCGCTCGCAAGCTTCGCTCGTGCCTAATAAAACTCGTAACTAAAATGTTGTTTATAAAACTTGATACATAATGTACTATTATATTATTTATGAATGTTATGTACATTAGTCGATTTTTTCATTCGTAGTTTTTAGTGTAGTTATTACTTTATATACACTTTTAAATTAATTATCAGGAAATTTTCTTTTAGAAAAGAACGAAATAAATGAGGTTTATATATTTTTCAGTAAAACCAGTTGATTTGATTTCAAGGTTAATTTAATTACTGCCCTGGTAAAAAATCAAGAACTAATTACACAGGTCTGCAAAATTATAATTTTTTTTTTAAGTGTTAATTAATATTAATTATAATAATAATAATAATAAACTTTATTAGCCCAACAGGGTTTCCCCCAATTACAGGAAATAATACATCATAAGAAAATATTTTTAAATATACTATTAAAAGATAGAATTTATAAATAACTAAATAAGCATCCATGCAGAATCCCCATTGTGGGTGTTCCGAAATTAGTGCACCATACTTTAACAGCAGATTTTACGTGCAAAAATAAGAAAAAAGTCCCTATAAATATAGGTCGAGAAATGCCTCCTAAGGGAGCTACAGCCCCCCAAAAAGGGAGCCCCTGAAGATGGTTTTTATCTAATATAAATAAAAAAGTAGAAACACCCTGACACTTACTATATAAAACTGTCACCTGTCTTGAATTATTCTATTTTTTCCTAAACATGGCAGCCGTATTCCAAGGACCACGCTATAGCGACTATAGTCCATTTCTATGGTTGTGATTTAATTGTGAATTTTTATGCCATGTAAAATAATTTTCAAATCGATTTTATGCGAAAACGGTGTATGTTATCGAAGTTCAACAAGATGACCTTTTTGATGTGCATAACTCTAAAATTTCATAATCTGAGGTGGTTTTAACCCTACTTCCTATCAATCTGACCCAATTGGGTATAAAAGTGAAATTTGGGGAATTAATTAAACTTTTTATGACCAATAAGACGTAACAATAACAACACTTTTATATCTTTAACGGTTTTGGAGATATTAAATAAAAACCATCTTCAGGGGCTTTTCTTTTGGGGGCTGTAGCTCCCTTAAGAGGCATTTCTTGACCTATGTTTATAGGGACTTATTTTTGCACGTACAATCTGCTGTTTATGGTGCACTAATTTCAGGACACCCTTTATAGTTTTGTATATATATACAAAACTACACATGAACATACATATCTATACAAATACCTACATGACTTAAATATATCGCATGTGTTGGAGTTTTCGCTTGATTCGATTCATAAAATTTGTTCTTGATTTTGTAATTTTAAACTATTAAATGAAGAGCATCCGTGCAAAACCGGCTATATCCATTTTAATAAAATATTGGGAAAATGGCAAAAACTCCCCATTTACTGGCCCACAGATTATAAAGGTACTGGCCTTTACAGATTTGTGGGCACAAAACTCAAGATGCATTTTTTTATCTGTAAAGGCCAGAAAACGGGGAGTTTTTGCCTTTTTCCCAATATTTTATTAAAATGGATATAGCCGGTTTTGCACAAATGCTCTTGAGTTAATTCTAGGTACGTTTAACTTGGACAGAAGGTATGGACAGTCGATTTGGTTGTGTAGTAGTTTACTAAGAAAGTTTGTATTTTGTATTTAGCGTCTTGTTTTTAAGTCTTTTATGTTTAGATTGTAAACTACACTATGTATTTTTGTGACCCGATTCTTTAAGTATACTAAAATACTTGTTTTGGCATATTCGTGATCGTCTAGTTAATTTACTTCCTTTAGAAAAATTTGGACTCTACGTTGTGTTTTTACGAACATTGATAATAACTTTATTTTGAAATTGGTCAGGTTTAATGAAACACAAGTATTTAATTTGAAACCCCTGATTTAATTTAAGCAAAGACAAAGGGGTGGCCCGTTGAGTCAGAGTACAGGTAAAAGGAACCATAAAAAACCTGGCGACTTACACAGTTCAAATAAAAATAAAATACAAAACAAAACATAGTCATATGGGTCATAATCACAAGAATACTATATAAATAATAAGTAAATAAAATAACATGAAGAGCAGATAAACATACTTCATACAATTTGGGTGTTTTTTTTATCAATATTTAAAACATTTTGTACTCAGGCAAAATAGTTATAAGAGATCGTCATTTTACGACGAAGAGTTGTACTATTTGTTTACCTTACCACGTATCTTCGAACTATTGAACGAGGATACGATTTTATATAAATAAAGTACAGCAACGACACATTTCTTATAGAGATAATTCAAATGCTTTTATAGGGGGGGACAAGAAAAAATATAATCTAGTGTAGATATTTAACCGTAGCCAATAACCACACTATGGAACAATTGCATACTCTGCGAAGTGATATAACGACAGCTATGGTGGTCCTATCTCACTAAAGTGTCGCTATATCACAATATATTCAAATATTCTTACAAAATCAATGTCCAGAACAAGACAAAAGTATTGCGAAAATATATAAACAATTCTGCACACAGAGTTTATATAGGTAATAACATAAAAACACTATTTTTCTTCTAAGGATAAATCCTTTTGAAATAATGCTAATATATTACGCATGTTCAAATATGCATGCATGAGCACTCTCCAAACGTAAACACAAATACAAATACAGACACAAATAAAATCAACAATATGTAATAAAATAAAATGGTGTAAAATACAAATAAGATTCAATAAAGTAATAAATAGGAGAGAAGAAACACCTAAACATGGCCCAAACTCTTACCACCAGAAAGTGTCGCGCTGAATAATAATATAAAGAGATTTTTATCATATATAATAACGTTAAAGTTATTATCAAACATTCAAATATAGCGCTAAGATAAGCAGTTTAAATCTAAGTCTCTATCCAGAATCTATCAAAAGGCTAAACGGTACTATTACCTTACCATGATTATCATGGCATGATATGACCTAATGGTAATATCAAATTTAATAATAATAGCAATAATACAAATATTATAATAATAATATAATTGTTAAAAGCTTTAGCCTGAGTACAAATGCAAAGAGTTAAAATAAATAAATACCTTAATAGCGAGATGATACACTGAGTTCCATAAACAATAAATTACATGTCAGTTAAATAAAAAGTTATACAAAGTTATACAAAAGGAAACAACAAAACAAAGGTCAGTGTAACTCAAAATAAGGACAATACAAAATATTAAAATTTAAGGCAAATGTAATTGTATATGGTGAACGCGACAACATAAAGCTTGAGATTGGAACTCAGTGTATGCGCGTCTCCAAGGTATTAAACCCAAATAATGGAATAGTGATACAATAAAAATTATTACCAAAAATCACTCGCTATTTACACATATTAAAATGATTAGGACCCAATAAACTAGCAATTATGAACGTCATAGACCAAAATGCAAATTAAATAATAATGTTCAAAATTATAAGCAAAAATATATTAAGAAAACACAAAACGAAGAGTTATTTATCATTACTAGCAAAAATTACAAATTTATAAAAATAATTATATTTTAATATATATCACAAACTTTTTAACATGCATATGGTATGACAGTCTACACACTTTTCTGTCTTTATTCTATTTCCTAATCTATCTTTTAAGTTCTCTGCCACTCAAGCAAGAATCTTAGACGTAAACAAATCCCCCTAATATTTCCACGTAATACAAAGAAGTGAAATTTTAAAACTCAATATGTTTTTAAAAGATAAAATAACATAAAACTATAATATTAAATTTAGTGGATTATTTAAATTTTCCTTGGTTAAAATAGCGCCAAATTTGAATTTAAAAGATCGTCTAAACATGCACCTCTATCAGGGTATATTCCATGTAATCTAAATTACATATATTTTAGAAATCTTCAAGAATGTGACAAGTATAATAAGGATCCCAGATAAGGCTAGAATATTCCAATTTGCTAATTACAAACAAAAAGTATGACGTTTTTATTATACTTAAATTAGTAAACTCTTTAGAGGATCTGATAATAAAACCAAGCATTTTACCAGCCGATGAACATACACTATTTAGATGGGATATAAAATATCAATATCAAAGGTAACTCCCAAATCCTTAATTAAGCTTGTTCTACTTAATTTGTCTTTATTTAAAGCATAAGTTGCTAAAATTGGAAATATATTTTTGGTATATATTGCCATGAAGCACTTATCAATATTTAACTTAAGTTGATTAAAACGACACCAATTTGCTATGTACATTAAATTATTTTGTTAGATTTAAAAGAAGTTCATTAACAAATTAATTATAATTTTTTATAAGAAGTGGCCCTAAATCTGACCCCTGTGGAACACCAGAAGTCGTATTATAATTATTGGAAGAAAACTTTTTGTAATATACATAATTTTTACGATTTTTTAAATAAGTCTTACTAAGTTTGGGGAAAAATTAAAATTAGATAGCTTATATGATAAAAGATCATGATTTATGCGGTCAAAATCCTTAGATAGGGCTGTATATATAGTGTCGACTTGAAATCTATCATCAATGGACAAATAAATTGGCTAAATGATGCAAGGTTGGTTACTGTTGATCGACCAGATACAAAACCGTGTTGATAGTGATACACATACTGTTTCGTGTTAAAATATACTTGTTTATATATAATAGTTTCAAAAACCTTGGAAAAATTTGATAACAGGGATATTGGACGATAATTGAAAATTTATGCTTTCTCTCCTTCCTTAAATACTATAATTATGGATAATGGTTTGGCAAGAGCTAACCTACAGTCTCTTATAAGAAAGCTGGAAATATTATTGTCACCAGCAGTTAGTTTATTGGACAGTTTTTCCATTGCTTTAATAACATCGCTTTCTTTAACGTTACTTAAGTTAAATGATAAGGGAATTGATTTTGAAGTATAATCACATGTGGCCGGTTGAGAATTAAAACCTGAATAAAATAAATTCGCAAAGGCATTTACTATTTCTATAGGTTTAGAAACTTCTTGTTCATTACAAAGTAGTATTCCCGGATTCTACTTGCACCCTTCTTTTGATTAATATATAAATGTCTTAAAAGTAAGTAGTAGATTCAAAAGACATAGTGTACTACTATGAACTGTATTACTAATTAATGTATCAATATTTGACATTTAGGTTTATTAAATGATCTACATATACATATCTTTTAAACTATGTATTTAATTTCATTAATGCATGGAACCTTTTTTGTGAAAAGGTTAATTTGCTATAAAAGTATTGTATACTTTTAACCCGTTAATTAAACTGTTTTGCCGTAAAATGCGAAAAGTATTGTTTTTTATTAAAAATATAACTTTGGTGACGTAAACATGGCGAAATATATGAGTTGTAGTTAATATTTTGCAAGTACCCTAGTAGAAATTTGTCCAGTTTTCCTCACTATTGGTAGGGCGCTGGCTGGGTTTAGATAGGAAAAAACTAGAAAGGGAAATACTAGATAGGCCCCGACTAGAAACTATCCAGTAAAACTTGCCTAGTTGTGACTCGCCTCCGACTGACTAGTTCACATCTAGTTTTCCTCATTAAATTCCAGTCTAGGCTGACTCAAGTTTTCCTCACCATAAACTTGTAAGGAAATGTAGGGAAAATCTCTTTGTTTACAGGTTACTAAGGATTTTGACGTTTTTCTTGATTTTACATTTTTTGACGTTTAAATGCTGTGTTTGTTATATGATTAAAATAATGATAAAAGATCGATGGGTTGGTGTAAACGATAATGAAATTAAGGCAAGTTTAAATAAATATATTTACCGTATACGGTACGGTAAGTTATTGCTTTATGTGTAAAGATATTTTATAGTTTAAACCTAACCTTAGTTTTTTTTTTTAATTTTACTATTTAAGTATATTTAATTTACAAGGCTTCATTTGGACAAACATTTAAGGAATTATGTTTGTTTTGAAGATACAGGTTGTTTAATTAAATAAACACCTTTAACTTAAGCTAAATTTCATAAAAACTTCTTTTACTTTTGGGCAAAAATTAAGGGGTTATTTTTTGAGTGAGATTCAAGTTGAGGGGTATATTTAACAGGCGTCTAGAAATCAATGGTCAAACATAATTTGTTGAAATTTCAAATAACTTTATTTTTTAAAAACCAAAATTGAGAATTGGCGGACATCTATGCGCAGTAGGTACCAGATGGTTGAAACTATGCGCGTGTGGTATTGGCAGATATACTTTAAAAGGCTGTTTCTCTCTTATTTTTGAGATACTTGAAGTATTCGTTTGTCTACTTGATTTCTACACGCTGTTAAAAATAACCTCTCTACTTAAAACTCACCCGTTTTATTAATTTATCCATTTATTTGTTAGATTCTTCCAATGGTGCAGAAAAACTTGATAATGATTTAACTTCAAGTCATGGTGCAACAAACAAATTTATCTTGTCACAAGAAGTTATACCAAATCAATTTACAACCGACAATAATAATTCCAAAAGTGATCGAACGATAATGTAAATATATAAATCTAATAAAAAAATTTTAGCTTCTGGCTTTTATTATTGGTTAAAAAATTCACAAATATTCCCAACCAGTTTTAAGCTAGTTTTCCCTACCAGCTTTTCCCCAGTAGTTCCCCACAAGGAAAAGCATTACATGACTAGTCGGAAACTAGTAGGGATTCCTAGCGAGGCCCTCGTTTCATTTGGGGAAAACTAGCTAGCGCCCTACTGATTCCCGATTTAAATTTCTACTAGGGTACTATTAAAGAGCAACTAATTATCTACTAATCTTACCAATATAAATTATAGTAGCGTAAAATTCCGCCAAGATATAGGAAATTAAAAACAATTATTCCAAATTTCCCCCTGTTATTTTAATACTAATAATAATAATGATATATTTATTTAGCCTATGCTATTTAAAACAAGTACACATTTACATTTTTTTTACTTTTTAAACACATATATCACAATTTTTCTATCACAAAATACTTTAACAAGTTTTTAAAATGAATGAAGTTGTTACAATATTTTATTTCAGGTGGTAAATTATTATACAATTGAAAACCTTTAGTTATATTCTGATTACACAGGTCTGCAAAATTTGTCATCAAGAAATATTTTTTTATTTAATTAATTGTGCCATCTAAAAATACTCCTTCAAAATCCTCTATACTTTTTTAAAATATCTTTTTATGTCTACGAAAAACCATTAATTTTAAAGGAAATAAAAAAATCTAAAAGGTTTTAAAGGGGAAAGAATGCGTAGCAAGTTTTGCAAAGAAAAAAACATGTTATGTAAGACATCCTTAAATAATAATTGTCTTTTTACTTTTGTGTTAGAATGTCTCGAAATCCTGATGTGATGGAGCAATTCTGAAATAGAATTTAATTCAAAGCGTCAAAACATTCGGAAATATATATATATATATATATATAGTCTAGTTTATTTATTATAGTTATTTTTGAAGTGAAATATGACACGCTGTAGATAACAGTTTAAAAAAATATGCATGCATATAACTCATATAATACATACCTAATATTTATACATTTAACCTTTATCTGGTATTCAGATATTATTTTTTAAATTAATTGAATAATTATTGAAAGTAAATACGTTTTCTCTTTAAATTTTTGGGTGTCCTGAATATAGCGCCCGGAACCACGCCACTTTTGTATACATATAGAAGTGGTATTTTACATAGATTCTTTTAAAAATTGGCTTAGAAATTGATTATTATGTATTCATAAAAAATATTCATAAAAAATATACTGTACAGTATATTTTTTATGAAAATCTAAAACAAAAAATTCTTCTACTTTTTAAAATTTTTATTTTAAATTTTGTGCTGCCAACACAAAAATATGACAGTTTTAAACCTTACTTTTGCAATTATTTTAACAGATTAACGATATATATTCTTACTAGTTTTTAATGATAAATGATACTTTAATTTATAATAAAGTAGTAATTTGTCAATTAAATTACGTTTTATTTTAATTGCTTTTTACGGCCTACTGTTGTTTATTTATCAAACTCTTAATTATATAAAAGGATAACATTTTCCAATGAGGTTTTAAAAGTAAAACTTTGGTAATAATAACAAGGTTATGATGATTTAAAGTTTGTATTATTTTATACAAACGTTCAGAAAATACATCTGGCAATCTTATTATTTTTATGCCTGCCTGCTGCTAGATGCCTTGTTTATTTTGTTTCCATAAAAACCCTTTTTAGATGTGTGAGAAATTGTTATTATTTTTGCATTTAAAATAACGCTTGGTATGGCCTTAATGTGCCTTTTCGGGACACTCTAAAAACAATAAATCATTTAATAAACCTGTTATTTTTTTCAAATTTAACATGAGTTTAACTTTGAATTTATCAGGGTTGTGCGCAGCTGACCAAGTTTAAAAACCAAACGTTGCTTGAGAAATTGAAGCTCCTAATAGACTTTATATTGCCGTTTTATTTGAGTATAACTATTAATTTAATGTAGGTATACAAATTTAGTATAAAACCAAAGGTTTAATTAAAAAACAAAAAATGCAGATTTAAATTCAGCGCTTGGAAATTTTAAGATGCGTAACGGTTTTTGTAAGGATAATTTTGTTGTGCAGGTCAGTAGTATTTAAGGATTTGGGATTTTTAGAAAGTAACATTTATTGTTACTACATTAAATTTTGTTATATTCTAATAGAAATACTATTTCTTCCACTCTTACCTTAACTCTCATTATCGTAGATGATTCTATGACAATAAGACTTTTAGTGATCTTTTAAATACACATTGCCAAGCTGTGACTTTATATTATTATACGAGAGAAAATGTAGGGTATTATTCACGACGATGATGTCTCGAGTCCCCAGACAAGAGATTCAAATCATCTGAGTGAATAATGCGCATAATCTCGAGTGTAATATACTTGATCTACTCCAATAAGTAAATAATTAAATTATGTTCAAAATTAATTAAATAAAATATGACATCTGTCGAAAGGTTAACCTCACTTTTTACCAATTTTAAATGTTATTATAGTCGCCTTTTTCCAATGTTATACCCAATTAGTTCAAATCACAGTGTATATTGAAATCGGCTAACCACTGATGCCTAACAACGTAAATAATGAGTTCATTATTCCCGATGTTAGGCAGAGAATTTATAATACGTATTTATCAATATTAATGAAAAGAACAAAATTATGCAATAGGAGTATACTCCTTTGTATCTATAGATACAAATTATTTTATTATCCTAAAAAAAAGTACAAAAATAAATTACTCAAAAATAATAATTCTCGTCTATAGCAATTTGTATTCTGAACATTTAGCAGTCAATTCCTATGAAAAATTGTCCGTTAAATCCAACAGTTTTTAGGATAAAGACAATTTTCCATAAAATATGGAATTGACTATACCTAACAAACTGCTCTATTTTTATAATTTAGGACGGTTCTTTCGCATTCAGCGGACAATTTTACATAAGAATTGACTGTGGGTCCGGAATACAAATTTTTGTGGACTACAGGGTAATTCCATTTATTAGCCGCCAATGAGTGCACCTTATTATTAAATTATTAAATTGTGCATAATTTTCTCAAAACAGTATACACACCAATTTCTGTCATTTAAAAGTGCCAAATAGTTTGAAGTGTTCAAAATGGATTTTTACGTTGGAAAATTAATTAATGAAAAATGCCATAATAGTTATTTATGTCATTAGGTTAAGAAGTAAGGCTTTTTGTGCTAAGTTCAAGGTTTGAAGGCCGACTTGCCTCATAATAGTTATTTACGTGTCAAGCTTTGTAAATGAATCTTTACGGGCGAGCTGGGAGTTTGTGGGGTGAGCGATGCAGGAGCGAACCCCATAATTCAATGAGCCTAGTAAAGATTAATTGCAAAGCGTAACACGTACAAACTTTTATTTTCACCTTAAGACAACGATTTTCAAATTTAAAATTTCAATTAATGTGTCAAATGTGTCATTTCATTTCATAAATTGCTTTTCTACAGGCCTGTAAAACTTTACAGGTCTTTTATACAAGCCCGTAAAATATTACAGGTCTGTTCCCATAATGTATCGTTTACTTGGATACAAAAACAACAAAATTAACCTATAAAATGTCATTTACTAAGAAGGTGGAAATAAAAATTTTTAACGGCCTAGGCCATAACAAGGTATTTCTTTATCGAATGTTGACAACAATAAAGTTTAAATTATAGAGCGCGTGGAGATAAAAAATATTATTTGCGATTTTGAATCTTGTACTAAGGAGGAAAAGGATTTAATAGAATGGCAAGTGGATGCAACTGTAACCGATATTTGTACGTAGGTAAGTTTTTGGGTCCATTTAAACGCCATAAGAAAATTTTCCGATTCATATAACTTTTTAGAGGTAAAAAATAATAAATAGGTTTTTTTAGGTGATTGTAAAAGTTAAGAATTTCATTTGTTCAGTTTAATTATATGCACTTAAGTTTAATTTAAATTTAGGATTTAATACCTGTTTTATTTTGTCTAAATTTAAAGTTTATGAAAAGTATGTCTTTTAGTCATTTAATTAATTATTTGTACATTAGATTATGTTTTCTTAATTTAAAAAATTAATAAATGGGTAATTAATTTTCGACGCCACTATATGTGGTTTTTATATTAGTCGAGTTATATTAAAGATGTAATACACTTTTTTGAAATATAGGGTTAATATATGGATTTAGTCAAAGGTGGACATATACATCCACAGCCTAGCTAAAAGAAAAATACACAATAATTTTATTCATTATTATTGGAGACTAATTGTGCCTGTTATGATAAACATAAATTGGTTCAAATCGACTCACTCAAACATAGCCTTTTATTTAAATCCATGAAATGGCTAAAAATTTTTTGAAAACAAGAATTTTAAATATATTTTTTTAACACTTAGCCGGTATTATATGAAATTGTTTTTATTGATTTTATATAGATTAGGATCTTTGGTAAAAAAACATTAAAAAAATTTTGCTGTCAAGGTGTTCTAAGAATATATGGATTTATAAAATTAGACAATTTTGCCAAAAAATTGCATTTTTAAAAAAATTCTCAAGGACCATTTAGGGCATCAATAACTAAATGTATCATATATGGTTTAAAAGAGAAATATTTTCTTAACAATTAACAGTTCGTTTAATGTAGATTGCTTTATCAGCAAAAGAAGTACAATTTTTTAGGTTAGGTCAGCACAGTACCTTTAGCCCTGTATAAATAGGTGATAGGGGGAGAAAAGAAAAGGGGAGTTTTTTGTATATTTACAGTTAAAAAAGAAATAGAATTAGAGTATATGAGGTGCACTCATTGGTGGCTACTAAATGGAATTACCCTACAGTTATAAGTGGCTACTTTTTCACTTTGAAAACTAGTCATTTTTGACTTATTCATTTTTAGAGAGTATATAATATGGTATATAAACTTTCTTTATAATGTCAATACTTGACAGAAAAAGTGAAAATATATATTGAATATATATTATTATATTTACAGAAATATTGGGGTATTCATGAGAACGCTGTATCTTTACTTATTAACAGAAAACTTATAGCCCCATGTATAATAACGAAACAATAGTAATTACAAATTTGGTAAACAAGAAACGTGCAGCGTGTAGCCGATTGACCAATAGGGTACCAAGCAAGTGGATATCAGTGATGTGTGATATCATATCACACATAAAATGTTTATTCTAGTGAGTCGGAAAAATAAATATACTAAAGTATTGTTCACTGCTCAAGAAACGTTACTATCATTTCGTTTCCGTACCGAGAGATTTTGTTATGTTGCTTTATTTCCATACTCGGTGTTTCAGATAATATTATCAGATATAAGTCCAAAATTCAAAAGTAATTTTTGAATTTCACTTCAGTTATAACCTTGGTTACAACAAACTTTTCTGAAAAGTCGGCCATATTGAATCCCCCATTATGTATTCTGAAATTCTAAATTTAGTACCTATCTTAATCAACGACGCGTATTTTGACCTAAAACGTGGTCAAAAATATTTGGGCACTTTTTCTGTATCAAAACAAGTCCAAAAATTTAATTTTGATAAGTCATTTTGTAAAATCAATTTTAAAGTTCAAAAAACATTTTTTCTACAACCAAGCGAAAAGTACAAATTTGGGCTTCCAAAAGAAAGCGCAAAGTTGCACTTTTCCGAGGAGCGAGCTTTTTTGCTTTGTCGCTCGCTTATTTTCCATGCATGGAAACCATACACAAATAGCTATTGTGTGAAGATAAATCATTTTATAATTTATAAAATATTCAAAATATTCTTACAAAAATGCATTTAGATCTATAAAACTGATTTTTTTTTAATATTTTGTCAAAATTTAAACTTTTGGACTTGTACTGTTCTTAATCTCATTTAATTTTAAGTACGTTTTATGTTTTGTTTAACAAACAAAACTGTGCCTTGAATATAAACTGTTGTATCATACAACTTGTATGCCATTCGGCTGAGTCGTGCCTTTTTCTGCTTCGCTCAATTATTGGCCTACTGACGCGTCGGGTTTCAAACTTTGAGCTCAGCACAAAAATACTCAATTAGCCTTATGTTATAAATAACTATTTTTTGTATGCACGTTTGGACTGACATTTTAATTTCCCCTGCAGTAAACTAGTATTTACTGCTGCTTCTATATCGAATTTAAGCGGTTGCTTGTTCATTTTTAGAAAAAATTAATTAATATTTCCATTTTAAAATTCGGTATAACAGATTCCTAAAACCAATTTGGAAACTCTATTTTTGTATAGATATCGCTCTATAAAAATATTTAAATTAATTAGTAATATAACATTTTTTATAATAATTTTTGTGTTGTGCAACTCGTTTATAAATTTTCTAGTAACTCATTACATTAAACACTTATATAAGGCAAGCTTATTTTGTGCCTTATTTAAATTTGTTACTAAAATTGGGCTGATCTAAATTGTTTTATTTATTTATTTGAATACGATTTTCTAATAAACAATTTGGTTGCCAGGGGATTTATTGCATTTATTATTTTGTTTGGCAAATAACAATCCTTAAAGAATATTGTATCGTCGGCTGATATTTACATATCTGTTGAATTCCTCTGATTTTCATAGTCTTGTATCTAAGTAACAATTTAAACAAAAGAATTTAAGGCACACAAATGATTTATAATATTAAAATGAAATTGAAATTTTACTACTAATATTTTCTCTTATTCTTATTGAGATTTTTGCAGGATTTATATGTCACTTACATTTTTTGATTTTAATCTTTTTATTTCATGCAGTAAATATATTGTTTTGCCTCTTGTTATACGCCACTGTTTTCTCTGCAAATCTTCTTTAGCATCGATACAAAGCTAAAAAATTTAGTCTAGACAGTTACGATTATTAATAATTGTATACACTTGGTGACGAAAGCATTTTACCTTTATTTTAACCCAAAGGCTAATTTAAAATACCTTTGTTTTGGTTTAAAAAAATATAAAACAATATTAATTTAGTTTCAAGTATAATATATTAAAATACATTTTTAATTTTAACTGTTTTATCAATTGTTGGGTTTAAAAACTAAAAACACAGTCAGTTAATTTGTTAAAAAGCTTTATGCAAAATTCCATTTGCGATGACAGTTTTTTTTATTTAAGTGAATACAGGGTGTTATGTAATTAATGTTATATATTAAAATGGGTTGTTCCTTAGGGTCCATAAAGAAGCACCTGAAACTTTTTTTTTCTAAATTCCAAAGTCTAAAAATAATTTATAATAACCTTTATCCTACCAAAAAGTACGCCACTGATCGACTAGGAACTTTAGGTTAATCTGGTGGATTTATTATGTTATGGTTGGTAACAACAGTTTTTCCAAAATCTCTCAAAAAAGTTGACAAAAATTGTTTAAATTTAGCTTAATTACAAAAATGACAAAATTAACAATGCAAATTGTCAATTTGGCGTTTTTATTAATTGTTGGTTATTTCATTTTTGTACTGAAGGTAAATTCAAACAAAATCTGCCAGAATCTAGTGCATTTCTTTTAAATTTTAGGTTATGTTTTCAAATTGTAAATATCTTAACTAAGGGAAGTGCTTTTGGATTTATTTACACAAATTAAATGTTTAAAGTTTAACCTGTGAACTGGTCCCAATTTCATCTGAGTAAACAGAGAAAAAAACTGATGAAAAAATTAATTTTGTGGTTATGGATTTCAAATTTCAAAGGTACTAAATTTTCTAATCATTGCTTAAGCTAATAGCTGGATCAGTAAATAAATACAGAAGGGTATTAGAGCTTTAAGGGCATAAAACTTTTGTATTTATTGAGTTTTTATTTATTTTTTGCTTTTTAAAATATTTTTCCTTTATTCCTTATGTCAAAAGGTATTCAGTATTTTAATATATAACATTAATTACATAACACCCTATATATATATATATATATGTTTAGTTTTAAAACATTGACCCTTCAATAGGCATTATTAAGTTAATTAAAAAAAAACTGACCAATTATGTGTTAAACTTCTTATGTAAATATTTTTTCTTTTTAATAAGTATACCTATAGCTATTTTAATTAATTTCTTTGTTTTTCCCTATTTATTACATTAAAGTAATTAAAAATTCTTTAATCAAAGATTCTTTAATTTGATATATTTTCACCCAAACAAATTTTATTGTAATTTTTTGAATTTATAAATTTAAGTTAAATATTACATAGGTACATATAAAATTTATAAATTCAAAAAATTACAATAAAATTTGTATATAGAATAAACTTTGTATATAGAATAAACTTTGTATAAAGAATAAACTTTTGTACTAAATTATAACAGGTGGCCTTAGTTTCCACCTCTGCAGCCTATTTCAAAAATGACCAATGAGCTGAGATTAACTTTAAGTTTACATGATTTCATAGTCTTATTATTTTTTTATATGGTTATTTATCAGATTTTTAATTAAATTATTTAATTAATATGTATTTTAAAAATTTTATAATTTCTTTTCGAACTCCACTACAATCCGCGACCAACTTCGGCTCAGTATCTTTTGTTTTTAGTCAAAGATTATTTGGTAACATTAACTTTTTCAAATGTTGAAATTATCTTAAGAATATTTTTGACAATGGCTGATAGCGATAACTGCGAAAAGATCATTCTCGACTTTGAAGCGCACAAAAACATATCTAGGGATCATTGAATAAAACCAGTTATAGCTTGTCAACTGTAAAATGCTATTGAAAGATGACGGCATCGTTAAAAATTTGCTACTTTAAAAGTTCAGTTGGCAAATTGTTAATTAAGTTAATTGGGTATTTTTTTTTTCAATAATTTGGTTTATGTTTTTTAGGGTGGCGATTTTTTTTGGAAGGTTTAATGTATTTAAGGGGAAGCTCCAAGTTTCAACTCACAAAAAATGTCGCTTAAAATATCAACTTATTTGGAAAAATAGTAGTGGTTACAAGATCAAAATTATTTAAAAAATCATGACATGTATTTTAAAAATAATAATATTTTGACTTTGTATTGTTTTGTATTATGTTCCTATACGGCCTACAAAAAAGAATATTGAGAAGCCAAAGATTTGAAGTAAAATTATGTTCCTATACCACCTACAAAAAAAAGTAGTGAGAAGCCATATATTTTGAGAAAAAAATACTTGGTTTTAGAACATTCTTGAGCGACCTCTAAACAATTTTTTTCTATTGACACTCAAAAATTTCATACTTTTTATGTGATCTCCAAAATAAAAAAAATTCGAAAAAATACTACAAACCTAATGGTTTTGGTTAAATAAAATGCTTTTGTTAAGAAGTGAAATTTATTTGAATTTATTAGATAGGTGGGGCGGAAAATTTTTATTAGACCCGGGCGCAAAATTGTATAATCCGGCGATGGCATTATCTCCCGTATATTAGCATACTATTATACATTAATCATTGTATAAATAAAAACGTAAAATTGATAGGTCATTAAAAAAAATACGTAGGTACTTCCCCCTCATTGAAAGTCTCAAAATAAAAAAAAATATACCTTAAAATTTACAAAAAAAATAGTAACTGTTAAAACAAAACCAAGACATATATTATTATTATTATACCAATGTAAATTATGTTCGTTATTTTTATAATAAAATTCTATATTACATTTTTTACATGAAATAAACCGTTTGTTTCTTATGCAAAAATAACAGGCTACCCAAAAACTAAAAAGAGGGAGGTCAGCCGAAGACTTTTTTGCTAGTACTCAATTCAGTGTATATTGAAATTGAAAAAATCGCTTGGTTTTGTTATCATTCAAACCAAATTATCTATAGATACGTATACGTACACCAGTACACGAGATATGAATAATTCTTACTTTCCTTGAGAAATAGAATTTTTTAAGCTATAGCCAAAGATTAAATATACTCTTTCTATATTTAATCTTTGCTATAGCTTAAAAATATATATGATATATATAAATTTATATATATTGTATAATACAATGTATATACAATGTATATACACTGCCCGTCAAAATTAACGCATAATAAGTAATAATAAAAAAATTCTAACTCTAAAACGCCTTTACCAATCTTTATGAAATTTTGTATAAAAATACTTCAACTTATATTTCAGTTTACGTGTTCAATGGTTTTTGAAAAAATATCCTTAAAGCCCTTTTATTTAATAAAAAACGCTCGAAAAAAAACTTTTATAGGGAAATTTTTTTTAGTAAATAAAAACTAGTATGTGAAAGACCGTATTTTTGTAAGTATACCCTAAAAATGTTGTAAAAATCAAACGAACAGTAACGAAAATTCAGCGCTTCAAAGTCGTCAAAAACTTTTTAGCAATATAATCAAAAAGGGGTAATTTTTACCGACTTTGTATCTTCGTTACTGTTTGTTTGATTTGTAAAAAAATTCAGGGCATACTAACAAAAATACGGTCTTTAACAGCATATTGTTTATTTACTAAAAAAAATCCCTAAAAGTTATTTTTCGAACGTTTTTTTTATTATTAAATAAAATAGCTTTAAAAATATTTTCTCGAAAAACCCTCGAACAGATTGGTAAAGGCGTTTTAGAGTTAGAATTGTTTTACTTATTATGCGTTAATTTTGACGGGCAGTGTATAAGGCTGTTTGACTCATTCGTTCAAAAGATATGGTCGAAAAGTTCAAGAATTATTTCAAACTTTAACGTCGAAAATCAGTACGCGCAATATACCTATAGGCGTTCTCTATATATAGAGAGAACTATAGTATTCTTCAAGAAAAAGTAAGAATTGTTCATATCTCGTGTATTGGTGTGGATAATTAAGTTTGAATATTACTTTTTTAATTTTTAATTAGATTATTTTAATTGGCAAAAAAATTATTCGGCTGACCTCCCTTTTCTCACATTTTTTTTGCGACCTGATCACAAAAAAAATATTCCAGCTCTTTTTATTTTTTTTATTTTTGTAAGATTTACCTATTATTTTAAATGTATAAATTTTAACAATTTAATGATAATCCCCAATGGGAAAATTTTGCGTACGGCCCTGATGTAGGTATATTTCATATTATTAAAACTGCTAGTCGGTTAAACAATTTGTGTAAATTTGAATTTTTTTTTATTTGTAATTTGTTACTTTTTTATTTATGTTTGATAGTTTGTATTTTTGTTTTGTTTTTTAACGGAATACACATTTCAACTGAATTTTTAAATATTTCCAATTTTGCCTACGGATATATTTTCTGAGAATTAACAAAACTTACCATTACAAAAATAATTTGCTGTCAATGGAAAATAAAAATAAACCAAAGGAGAGTTTACATAAAAATAAATCATTGACTAGTATTAATATTTTATAACCAATTATAAAACAAATTGGACAACATATGATATACAATGTATATCATATGTTGTCCAATTTGTATATTATACATATTTGTATTGTGTCATAACTTTTTATAAAATTCAATTAATTTATATAATTATAACATAACGTAAACAATTTTTGTTTATTTAATATTGTTTAATATGTTTAATATTGTAATTTTAATAAAAATTAAAATATTCTGTTAACCCATAAATAATAATTATTAATAGGTATATCACCTATATTTTACACGTGGGGCATTCCACGTTACTCGGTAATTTTTGTCCCGCCCGTCACAATTAAAAATTGTGAATAAAAACCACAAGTTATAAAATTAATATTTTATAATATTATTTTTATTGTGCTTATAACTTATTAAAAGCATAATAAAACAATATTTTTAAATACATTTTATAACGTGTAGTTTTTACTCACAATTTTTAATTGTGACGGGCGGGACAAAAATCCCCGAGTAACGTGGAATGACCCACGTATTAATAATTATTATTTATGGGTTAAGTAAAAATTTTAATTTCTATTAAAAGTACAATATTTTAATAAAATGTAATTTTTTTAATAAATAATGATAAAATAATACAAAATAGGTTGGTGCATTTTCTTAGACACTAAATAGCCCTTTTATTAAATTACACGGTTTTTCGCTCAAGGTCATAATTGTAATTTTATTAGTAAAAAAAATACCAAAAATCAGAAATGCATATATATATTAGACTGGGCCAAAAAAATCGACTATTTTTTTTTGTAAAGTATATCGAAAATATTGTTTGGGGTGACAAAAAAAATTATGGTGAAAGTTTGAGTCCATAATATTAATATTAAGAGGTCTATCATCGCAATTTTAGATTTTTTTTCCTCAGAAACCCAAACCATTGAGTTTAACAAAATTGACTCGAAAATATTTTTTTAAGAAAATTAAACGCTAAAAATTGGTATAGTTTTACATTTTGATCATTTAAATTGGAATTTTGTAATTCATTCACCTCAAACCATATTTTCAATATACTTTATAAAAAAAATAGTCGATTTTTTTGGCACAGTGCATATGCAATTCTGATTTTTGGTATTTTTTTTAACTAATAAAATTGCAATTATGACCTTGAGCGAAAAACCGTGTTATTTAATAAAAGGGCTATTTAGTGTCTAAGAAAATGCACCCACCTATTTTGTATTATTATAGCATTATTTATTTAAAAAATTACGTTTTACTAAAATATTGTACTTTATATAGAAATTAAAATTTTTACTTAACCCATAAATAATAATTTTTAGCATTTAATTTTCTTAAAAAAATATTATCGAGTCAATTTTGTTAAACTCGATGGTTTGGGTTGCTGAGAAAAAAAAATTGCGATGATAGACCTCTTAATATTAATATTATGGACTCAAACTTTCACAATAATTTTTTTTTGTCACCCCAAACCATATTTTCGATATACTTAAAAAAAAATTTTTTTCTTGCTCTCCACCCAAAATATCGTAGAATATGTCCAAACAAATATTCTGTTAAAAGCGGAGCTCATAATTTCAATTTTAAGAGGTCCTTCATCGAATCTGAAGTTTTGCCGCTTAAATAACACAGAAAACTGACTTTTTTACCTTATTTATTCTTGCAACCTAGGAAGAATTTTTTTTTATAAAATTCATTACTAATTCTTATGAAGCATTAAATTTGGACAAAAAAATCTTATTAAGCCGAATTTCTATTTTTATTATTTGATTTTTTACAGAGCTTTAAATTTAAAATTTTACGTTTTTTGCCTTTTTCAGCTAAACTATTGAAGTTAGACAAAAAAAATTTATTAATTTCAAGCATGTTAAAACATTAAAAGTTCATGCTACTTTTTCACGATGCGTCCAATTTTAACAATGCTACCAAAAGAATCTAAAAAATCTGACCTTTTGGTAGAAAATGGGTGCAGAGATTGAATTAAAAAAGCACAAATACCCTCTATAAATACAACATTTACTAATAATTATAATCATAACTTTAATTATAATTAGAGGCGTATGACTGGATAGAGCATGTATATACACAACGTCCCACTATCCAGTCATACGCCTCTGCAGTCCTGTGTGTAAACAAACCACTTTAAATTATAATCACTCACTATACTCAATATTATTACATATTTTTTGTTCAAACTATATGTTACTACTACAACAATAGTTATCTATCTACTGCCATAAAATGTTATTAATTTTAAAAAAGAATTATGTGAAAAAATTCTCTAATTGACTTTTACCAGGAAATAGAGACATTTATATATTGGATTTATTAAATATTTCAAGATATTATGCATAAATATGATTGTTGTTCAATAGCGAATTAATGACGTTAATCATGGTCATCTCCACTACTGATCCATTTTACTCCTAAGAGAGAAGCTTATACTTGTAGCACTCCAGATTGGGTTGATGGAAATATAGAGAGAGAAAATGTCATCCAGTTGATATGCACTTAAGCATGAACCTTTTGTTCACCGAGAAGCTTTTGGGGTTGTTCCTAACACAATTTAAAGGAATTTAACGTTTGGTTTTTTTAATAATCACGCAGCCTTACAGAGTTTTGAACAATTGTTTTACCTTTTGACCGCCCTTGTTTGTAAAATAAAAATATATTAATGATTTAAAGCATACATTTTATTAGGCACGAGCGAAGCTTGCGAGTAAGTATAATAAAAACGAGTGTCTAGAAAAGTTTATAAAACGAATTGCATACTATACTTTATGTACGACGATCAGAAATTTTATTTCATAAATATTTAACATTTGAAAAATTAAACACTGTTGTTAACTTCAGCCCGTGACTAAAACGCCATAAAGTCACAGCTTGTCAATGTAGAAGTAGATAAAATATTTAATTCACTCTAAAGCAAGAATGGTGTGCATGCTAAAATAATATTAGGTATTAGTGGACATGTATTAACTTAATATATACTATTAAGTATACAAATAATTTTTTTCTTAAGAAATGGTGATATCATATTAGGTTTAATTGCAGAATTCATAGATTAATAACCTCTGGCAGAATTTTTAAGTACTTGAGTCTTAGGGTGTCCGTTAAGTAGCGTATAGCCGCAATGCACAGTGAGGCGCAAAGATGGATCCAACCCCAAGTGAATGGGGATCACGCACAGTGGGAAAAAATAAATAATTCGAGGGTCGCTAATTCCAGTAGGTTAAACGAATTTCCACATAGTCAGAGGGCACTAATTACGGTGGGGTACGGCCGGCAACACTTCGGTTCTGAAGATAAGACTCAATCGCACAGGGGGGCAAACAATTCTAAAGCGGCTATCAGGAACCGAAATCCGACTCGGACAGCAACGAACAGGAAGTACACCATTAAGGAAATACGCTAGCAGCATACTAATCCACCCACCCCCATTCAGGAATACCAAATGAATGGGGTTATTACTAAAGCCCTGGTTAAGGAGGATTCCGGATTGTACTTAGTTTTGGGTCAACTCAATGTCCTCCAAAAACCCTTCCTAAACTGGACGTATGGCCCGACCCGGCTGACAAAAATCCGTGGAGCGGCCTTAACCTCTGACACTGTCATCCACGACCTTCTAGGGTGGATCTACCAGCCGCACAGTGAGCTGAATTGCCATTCTAGCTGGACATAATTATTTTATTGGCTTAATGTATTCTAAATACCCTGAAAATACACGAAAAAAAAATCCGCTTTAGGGCCCTTTTAACCAACTAGGTATTTTTTAATATCTATTTAAATTTATTTGATATAAAAAAATAACAAAATAGTATGAATTATTTTTTATTTTCAAGAAATCTACCATGTCATCCATAATTTCCTTCACAACCCAATTTAAATATTTATAAAAAAAATATTATGAATAATGTTTTTTCACCAAATTAAATAATTATGCATTTTTTAAATATTATTATTATTTAAATAATAATTATTAACATAATTTAAATATCTATAATTAAAATAAAATATATAATTTTATATTTTACCAAATATAATAATTTAGAAAAAACAAATATTGAAAAAAAAATTTATTATAACTAAAAACTAAACAAAATATTAAATCATCACACAATAAACTTGATTTAAAAAAATATTTAAACAAAATTGTTGAAAAAATTAAACAAAATATAATTTTTCAAATATTTAAACTACTAATCGTCACTTGACTCATCATTACTGTCAGACGAATCCTTTATTAAATATTCTTCATCGTCACTTATTTGTTGTTGTTGTTTTGGTATTGAAGGCGAAACAAGTAAATCCAACACTTCAACCGGAAATTTTTCGCTTTTCCTTTTAGGTATTTCTCTGAGTGAGTTGATTACAGGATCAGATGTTATTAAAAGCATGTGTAGCAAATCTATATTCGTGGAAACGCGTGACTGCTTCCTTGTATGGTGCTGTCTAAATCTACGGCAATCCTTATTCCGAGACTCTTGAGATTCTTCGGAGAGCTGCCCGATTGGAAGAATGCATGATTTAATTACCTCCGAGCTATGTACCAAAATTTTGTGCACAGTAACAGGCATATAGTACCACGAATATAGATTTAAATAATCACTTCTTGTTTCATGACAAAGTTTTTCAAATTTATCAACATTAATATCATACCCGGAAGAAAACATCCTTAATATAATACAAAACTTCTTTATTAAATTAACATCCAATCCTGTAATTTCCCCACTCAGTTTTGGATTCATAAAGAACCTACGCGCTGTGTTCCCATCATTTGTATTTCCATAACTAGGTTTTGGTTTGTCTACAATAAGCCCCATCTGATTTTTAAACTTTTTTTTAATCTCTGCCGACCGCTGTTGTAAACTAATTTTATCACTGTCATCTCTAGCTTGCCATTTTTTAATATTTAAGCGATATTATGTGCAAAAAGCATTCAAAACAACGAATCCACGCATGTAAAGTAGACAAACCAAAACCGTAATGTTCTTTTTTAGCAACGTTTTCTAATTTGCCATTCATTATTTTGGTAGTTGCCCCACAGATATAGCATTTTTGTGGAGATTTTGTGTTGGTTAACGCATTGCAAACTTTTCCGTCTACCATGGTTTGTAGGAGATTTGTTTCCTTTGAAAAAATAAACATAATTGGTCGGCAATAGAGCGTGGATGATGGCCTTGGATTTTGCCATATAATATTTTGACCATCACTTAACCTTAAAGGAACAAATGCAAATACAAATAGAAACTCATCAGTAGCTTCGGCGTTCTCAAATTTCTGTTTAAAGGTACTGTGACCAGAGCTCCCATCACACCCCCATTTGCTAATTAATGTGAATGACAAATTAGAATTTAAACTTTTTAAACATCACTTTGTGCTTGAATTAAACGTTCAGCTGTTTTATCAAGTATGGCTTGAAGTTTAATTTCGGCACGTGTTTCGGTCACAGAAATATTATCATCTGATGGGTAACACAACTTTTTGGAGTTACTTAAACTTTGTGTCCCGCCTTCAAAGACCATTTTCGGGTCTGCTTATATGAGTGACTAGTGCATTTAGAGTCTACGTAATAAGCTAAGGCCTCATCCGAACTTAACTGCCTACCACCACAAATAACATTTTTAGATTCTTGTTCTTTCGATATTTGAGTACTTTTTTTAATTAAAGTGGCTATTTTTCTATTGCCCGCCAACCGATTTGCCACTTCGGCGGCTGTAGTTAATTCACTGGCACTTCGCGATTGCAACAAGTCTTTTATTCTCCTTTTTTTAGTTTTATAGGAGGATTCTTCATAATTTTTTTTTGGCCGACCTGGCTGACAATTTCCGGATGTAGATGGTAAGGAATGTTCCATAGTTATTTTAAATTTTATATCTACATCCAACCAGGCTCTATTTTTATTTAAAAAACGGTCCATCTTATGATAAGCTGCAGTCCATTTCTTAGCTAGTTTTGATGTTATTATGGATATAATTTTTTTAAAGATCTCTGCGACTTGGAATTTTTATCAATAATATTAAATTTTTGAAAAACATAATCTAATACACGAGATCTTCGTTGTTCTGCCGCATGTTTTTGCCATTCTTCAAAAAGTTCCATTTTTGATATTGAAAACACGCGATCTAAAATACGCAAATTAAGAAAAAAGCAGAACAAGGCGGAAGCAAACTATACATCGTTTTAAAGCTTAAAACTGTCGCTATATCATAATATCAAAAATAGCCTGAAGACATTTGGAGAAAAAAAGTTATACTTTAAAACAATTCAATAAAACAAAAGAAAACTTACCCTCCAAAATAAAGTCCATTACAATATTTTTTTCGTAAACAAATTTAACACTTAAATTCTCTACTTATTGAAAAATTAATATTTTAAATAAAACAACAAATATTTATATTAATAACGCTATAAAACCTAAGTAAATTTCATTTAAGCAAAAAACATACTTACTTCTTTTTACTTTAACCGCTTATTACTTATTGCTCCGATGTCTTTGCTATAATGAATACCTTGATTTATGACATTTAAGGGGTTGTTATTATCATAGGTTTATTATTAAATTAATTCAAAAAAATTATTTTTGTCCACCTAGCTGCTACTAGGCGATTCACTGTGAGCCGGCGTAAAAACTTCGGATCCAACAAACACAGGTAATGCTGTGATTTGGCGGGATACGCAGGAGAACGGAAAGGGGGTAAAATAACCCCGGGAGATTAGTGGATGATCAGGATACACACACACTGGTATGCTATTTAGTCGAACCAAAATGAGTCGTTTCTGCGCATTACGTCATCTGGATTATTTCTCTCTTGAAAGTCTGAAAGTATTTGAGGTTAATCGCTTTTATTTTTGTGTTTTTCTAGGGTTTATTGTGTTCTCACCACATAATTATGTGATTTTTAATATTTGTAAACATTGTTATTGTGTATTTGTGCAGTTGAAATGTCAAACTGTGCCGTGGCAACTTGTAAAAACTATGTTCGAGTTACAAAAGGAACAGAAATAAAATATTTTCGTTTTCCAAAGGACAGTAATTTGTCAAAACAGTGGATTTTAGCATGCCGACGAGATGACGACATTAACTTAAAAAATGGTAAGTGTCAATTACATACCTACATTTTTTAATTATAAAATTAGATTTACCTATTAGATATTATTCAATTAAAAAAGTATATTTTTACCAACCAAAGAGGAAGAGTTCTATGAACCAACCGTAGAAAAAATATATAGATGGTAAAAATATATTTTTTTAATTGAATAATATCTAATAAATCTAATTTTATAATTACCTTAAGGTACGTATATTAAATTTAAGGGGTTCTCAGTAATTAAACTATTAGTCGCTGCAATCCAATAATTGAGTCCAAATATAATGCAAAGATTAGTCCCAAAGTAGGTTTATTTATCACTTCTTTTCACTTCTTAAAAATATAAAAAAGTATATTTATCAAGTTTCACAAAAATTAGTCCCAAAGTAACAGTAAAAATATAAATAAGTAGGTATATTTATCAAGTTTCACTTCTTAAAAATATAAGCAAGTATATTTATCAAGTTTCACTTTTTAAAAATAACATATATTCGTACATTAAATTTTAAAATTTAAACGCTGCAATCCACCTGACGTCACACAACATGTCATGCGCAAGAGAATACAAGCGCAAGAGCATACCAGTGTGTGTGTATCCTGGTGGATGATAATATATTTGGGGCCTGCCATACGTTCCCATACTCATACTCATACTCATTAGTTCCATCTGAAGGAAAATTTTTGATTGTATAATTTTTATGAAATCGTATACAATTTTGTAAAATTTCACAGAAATAAAAAGATTATGTAAAAAAAGTAATCGTACTAAAATTGAGTAAAACTAGTACCAGATTCTTTGAATGTAATAAAAAAAAATTAATTTATCGGAATCTCTTGTCAATAACTTTTACTTTTTTAATAATACAATAAAATCACATATTTTTAAAAATAAACAATTCATTTTCATAAAAATAATAATAATTTTGCAGCCAAAGTAAAAAAATCGAAAAAATTACTATAAGTTTAACTTTAACCTTAAATAAGTTTTAAACCAGTAAATTTATTTTTGTACAGCGTTTAATTTTCTACATATGTGTGTCCTTTATTGCTGTATAATTACTTGCTCGGGGGAAAACAAAATTAAATTTAAAACGTTCCGAAACCCCATGTTATTTAAATGGGAAATGTATCGTCTTTGTGGCAAGGTTTAATATGAATATTAAAGGCTTATATATACATAATGTGTCTGATAATTTTGTTTAGGTCATTAACTAAAAATTTTGGGGGCGCAGCGAAAAAAAAACCAGTTGGTAAATAATGGACACCCTAATGAGAAGATCAAAAGCGTCGATGATACTTTGTATGTCAACACATCTTTTGTGCGTCTACTACTCATTTAGTAATTACTCATTTGCTAAATGCAAATTTATACCTAATCAATGGTTACTGTTGCTCGTATATAGCATTAAAGTGCTCATACGATTTGAATTCATTAATAAATTTAGGTCCGCAATGTGTCATTTATAGGCAAATATGCCCTATTTAATAACTAGTTTCATACATTACGATGTTATGGATTAAAACAAAATATTTGCAGTTTACAAGACACTTTTAAATAATAAAAATGATTAGTGAATATATTAATCCTTAAATATAATTTTTTTTTAATTAAGTCGAGTATTTTTATAATGCAAATCTTTTATATTTAGGTATATAAATAATTAATTTAATTTAAGAACAGCGCTGTCATTGAATGCATTAAAATTGAAGCAATCTAAATTGTTATTAAATAAATAAATTGTTAGCAAATTTTGCTCAATTAATTACTATTAAACCAAAATAGGGAAAAATTTTGCCCAAAATGTCAAAGAATTTATTGCGTTAAATGTATATATAGTAATACTATATATATATATATATATATATATATATATATATATATATTATAGTATACATACTATAGTAACGTTATTAAATAAATCAAATTAGTATTTAATGCAATAACATTCTAACAAATAAATATCAATATAAATATCAATAGATTTAGAAGCCAATAACTTTTGTTGTTAATTTAAAAACAGTAAACGATTAAAAACCATGTGCTACCTATTGGTATTATAGGAACTGTTATTCAGCAATACGGATTACAAGATCCCATTGGTTTAATGGCTCACCCATTCATGCTATGCCAGCGTTTTTTCTGTGCATTCGTTAAATATTCACTTTAAATGTATTATGAAATAAAAAACAAAAATCGTAGTAAAATACCTAAATTGCAAATTTAATTGAAATAAAAGCTACTGTCAGCTATGCACTATTTTATTACTAGAATTGCCTGTGACAGACTAATTTATGACAACTTTATCAAGGGGCTGTAATGATCATATAATGGTAGCAATTACCTTGTTTAAGTAAACAAATAATTGACGTTTTATTATTAAAATTTTATATAGGTTATTTATAGGTTATAAAGAATAAAGAGCATGACGTCAGAGGTTAATTAAATAAAAATACAAAAATTATTTTTCTTATTTATACATATTATATTACGGACTTCGAGAAAAGGGGCCTAAGCGTTTCAGCCATAATTATCTAAACTCCTTAATCATTTTGCATGTTATAACGTGCTGCCGTCTTTCTCCTCTGAAACAGATTCCCGACAAACAAATGTCCGTCTGCCGCATGGCGGCCGATGGTCGATAAACGATCTTGCAAACGTTGGCCCGCCGGTGCCAATCAACGTTGGATTAGGTGCTAATACATTATAAAATTTGGTTTTTATAAGTATAAATAAATAAACAAGTTATTTTTTGTCACGCACGTAATCAAAAAACGATTTTAATTTTTTAAATTGTTCATACTTGTAAATAAAAAAGTTTTTGTAGTATATTTATAAAAACAAACGAAAGCTCTATACACTGTTCAAAATTTCCTAACCATTTTAACACCAAATTAACACCAAACATGGTATATATCGATACAAACCAAAATGGTGTTAAATAAGGTCCGTTGGCCGGTGTAAATTCAAATACTAAAATGGTGTTAATTTAACTTTCACACAGTATTAAAATAAATTTTATTTGGTGTAAATTGAACTCCATTTCAGTGTTAAATAATATGTGTTTGTGGACAAATTAAATCATACTACACAGAAAAAAGGAAAAAAAAGGAAACAGGAAGTTCCTTGACGCATTACTAGTATATTACCAGTGGTATTATTCCAGAAAATGGAACCTTCAACTCGCTAGAGATAATGTTTTTAGTGCGTTGCACTAACTTAAAATACTTTAAGTATTGACAGCTGTTTCCACCTATTTAAGGTCTCTTTAGTATGGAACAACTTGTAGTGTCACACCAAAGCAAAGGATTACCTCAGTTTATATATTCTTCATGTAAGTCAACAGACGCGAGATTTAAGAACATCACGTGATCCACACCGCCTTTGCCGCGATCGGTACACATTTTCAACCATAATTTATGGTGTTAAATTAACACCACTTGGTGTTGGATTTTGACACCATTTTAAGATTACTTTTTACACCACAGATATTTTAAACAGTGTAAATCAACATCACATGCTGTTTGACAAATTTACTTTAAAAGTCTAAAATCTCACATAATTTATATAGGTTCTGTACGCGTCACATCCGTAATCAGTCTTTAACATTTTTTTACGGATGAAGAGAATATAGGGTTTTATTGGACCAAGCGCCCCAGTTTAATTTGTAACAATTTCTGTGCTTTTAAAATAAAAGCACATCGTACGAGTTTTTACATCTGTAGTTATGAAATTGCTCTTATTTGTTCTTTAAAGTTGAGACTTTTAATTATTTTTAAATTTTAGTGTTTTTTAATAAGAAACCTGTGCTTTTTAAAATAATGTCTGTAACATGATGGGACACGAAAAATAAAGTGAGTGGTCCGTACACGGAAGTATACGTTATAATATAATAATACCCTTTACTATAATTTATATTACTATTTGGGGCAACTATTTTGTATATTGCCAGATACTATGCATATTTAGTAATTTTTAAATATCCATGTATGCATACATGTTAAATCTTGAGGTAAAATATTATTATTCTCAACCAATTTTATTTTTAATTCTTATTATAATTTGATTTTTTCCATTATTTATAATGTAGTGACAATAGGTCATTACAACACAAATTGCTTAAGCAATTATATGTAGTTAATATAAACATAAAGTAGGTTGCAACTCCGAAATACCGATCAATTAGCAGAATCATCAATAGGCAACAAGTGACGTATTGCTGACTTGCAACCATGTTTTATTTTAGTAATAGTTTAAATTAATAGGCATTGTTAAGACACCTTTGGTACAATGAATCAATATACCTGTTAGGAGAGATTGGTTTTTCACTTAACCCTCCTAATGTACCAGATCCGTGAGTACCCACATTACATGGCGATCCTGCCACCGAGAAAAAAGTAGTTAGTGATATGTGCCAGTAAAAGAAATAGTTTAAGAAGATCAAATAGTAGCAGTTGAATATACAGTGATGGAGAAAATAGTGCCAGTTAAAATAAATAATTAAAAGTAAGAAGTAATAATACCAAAATGGGGAAGTCAAACTCGAAACCAGATAAACCTTCTATAGAACAATCCGGAGTGATCGCAGGCGGAAAAAACTATATAAGCGAGACCTACATAGAATCCATTTCTGTTGGTGAAATATGCGGCATAATAGCAACAATTGGGGTGACAATAATATTGCTGGTAGGAGTACTTTGGTTATGCTGGAAGAAAATAAATAAAAACGTCAACCGTCGCATAGAAAGAGAAATAGCCAGAAGCTGTGAACTCCTAAACATCGCGCAAGGAACCACCAGAAACCCTTAGAAGCGGTGCATCGGAAGTGAAAGTGAATTGCGGGATGTTACAAGAAGAACTAGAGCAACTACACAGTGACATCGTCAAATTCGGAGTTAATTTAAAAAAAGACAGCGAGGCGAGAAGACAAGATAAGGACATTGTAGATCGTAAGTTATTAAAATTAAGAAATTTTGTAGAGTTAGCTGAAAAATTTAGGGAATTTTATGAAAAAGAACAAAAAGATAAAAAATCAAAAGATGAACCAGTTATATTAGCGTAAATTAAGTCAATTTTTAAAAACATAGAGGAATGTTCGGTTATTGTAGAGGAAAGAAATAAAAATATTGTAAAGATTGTTCAAACAAAAAACGTAAATATGGCAAATTTTGATTTTAAAACCGCGGCTAGCTTGCTGCCATCCCTAGATGGTAATGCAGAAACAGTTAGAAAATTAATTAAGGGTATAAAATTGTACGCTCCCAGCGTAAATGACGAAGGTAAAAAACAAATTGTTAATTTTGTGCTAAATGCTTGTTTGTCTTCTCAGGATAGTATTAGAATGAAAGAAGAATATGGCTCTACTGAGTTATTAATAAGTGATCTTAAGACGAATTTTCTTACTCGCCAAAGCCCGGATGTTTTAGCGGCGCAGTTTCATGCTGCGAAGCAAGGTAATGCTTCGTTAGAAGAATACGGAAAAAAAATTGAGTCGTTAATGGCGGAATTAACTTTATCACAGGCGAACGATAATAGTGAGGTCTTACCAGTTTTTAGAGCGGATAACGAAAAAACCGCAATTAACATTTTTGCTCGCGGTATTCGAAATCCAGAGTTAAGACTCACTATGAAAGCTCGTCAATTTAGATCGTTAACCGAGGCTATAAATGTAGCTAGAGGCGAAAGTTCATTAGAACAACAGGGTCCTTCGGTATTCTTCGCAAATAAGTCAAATTTTAGAGGCAATAGTAATAATTTTAGAGGTAGTTATAATCTTAGAAGCAATAGCAATAATTTTAGAGGTAATAGTACTAGTTTTAGGGGTAGAGTTAATAATAACAATAGGGGGTTCAGTAATAATAGCGGTTATAATCAAAGGAATTATAACTTTAGTAATAATAATAGATATAACAATAATCATAATAGGGGAAATGGTAATTTTAGAAGGGGTTCAGGAAACGGAAGCCGTAGAGTACTAGTTGCAAGAGAGCAAGAAAGTACCGAACGCGGTGACCAGTTTTTTCGTTCCCAACGCGAGTAAAAAACTAATTTTAAGTATAAATGGTCTAAATTTCGTTAAAATAAGGTACGGTAACAAAGACGTTGACCTTTTGGTGGACACTGGAGCATCTGTTAGTATATTTTTTGAAGAAAGCTTAGTAGACAATTTACAAAACATTAACCGCCTAGATAAAACAAATATTTCAGGCATATCGGGTATTGTTGAATCGAAGGGATCAGCGTATATTAAATTAAATTTTGAAAAATTTTCAATCCAACAAAAATTTATAATAATTAAATCTTTTGACAAAAATATAGATGGTATATTAGGTTCAGATTTTTTCCAAAACTTTAAGGTATCAATTAATTATGAGTATTCAAGATTAGCATTTTATATTCAAAACACTAGAGTCAGTTTACAAATGTTATCAAAACACAAACATTCTTTTAAAATACCGCCACGTTGCGAAATTATTAAACAATTTAAAGTAAATAAATTATGTAGTCCAATAGTATGCAATGCAGAAATTGGAGAAGGAATCTTTGTAGCCGGAAGTATTGCGCAGACTTCCAGTGAGGGAGAAATTCCAATTCAATTTTTAAACACAACTGACAAAGAAGTAGAAATTCAAAATTTTGTTCCAAAATTGTTAGATGCCGACGATTTTGAAATTATCTCATTCGGAAAAACTGACAAAATGACAGTTAGTAGAGTGGAAAAAGTATTAGAAAAATTAAAGTTTAATCATTTAAATAAAGAAGAAAAAACTAGGTTAGAAAAAATTTGTGCGAAATATGCTGATATCTTTCAATTGGACGATGACCCATTAACAACAACAAATATTTATAAACATAAGATACAATTACAAGATAACGTAACGCCAACATATTGTAAACCATATAGACTACCATATGCTCAGAAGTCACAAATTGATAAAGAAATCAATAAAATGTTAAAAAATAAAATAATTGAACCTACAAAATCAGCTTGGTCAGCACCTTTGTTAATCGTACCGAAAAAAGCAAACGTGGGTGAAGAAAAGAAATGGCGAATTGTTATAGATTTTAGATTATTAAATAAAAAGTTAAAGGATGATAAATTTCCACTTCCAAATATAAATGAAATTTTAGATTCTCTTTCAGGTGCAATGTATTTTTCGCATTTAGATCTTTCTCAAGGCTATTATCAAATAGAATTAGATGAAGACTGTAGACCCTATACAGCTTTCACAACTAGCAAAGGGCAATATCAAATGACAAGATTGCCTATGGGACTCAAAGTAGCTCCAGTGTTTTTTCTAGAGCCATGACTATTGCTATGTCAGGGTTAAATTACGAAAATTGGAAATAGTCTTGAAAATCATAATAAAAGTTTAGTTAAAGTAATGTCAAGGTTACGAAAAGTGAATCTCAAACTAAACCCAAACAAATGTGAATTTTTAAAGAAAGAAATATTATATCTAGGTCATTTAATATCAGCTGATGGTATTGCACCCGACCCAGAAAAAATTAACGTAGTGAAACAGTATCCGGTTCCAACAGATGCAAACTCGGCAAAACGCTTTGTTGCATTTGCAAACTATTACAGGTCATTTATTAAAAATTTTGCTCAAATTACAAATCCGTTAAATAAATTATCAAGAAAAAATACACCATTTAGATGGACAAAAGAATGCCAAACGGCATTCGAAACATTAAAACAAAAATTAATTAATCCACCAATCTTAGATTATCCAGATTTATCTGAAAATAACACATTCACCTTAAAAACGGATGCCTCAGGAACAGCTCTAGGAGCTGCCCTATTTAATAAAAATGATAAACCTGTAGCATATGCCAGTCGATCTTTGAATCCTGCTGAATCTAGATACTGTACTATTGAAAAGGAATTGTTGGGTATAGTTTGGGCGGTTAAACATTTTCGACCATATTTATACGGAAAGAAATTCATCATTCAAACAGACCATCGCCCTCTAGTTTCTTTATTTAACATGACAAATCCTTCAAGTAGACTAACCAAATTTAGACTAATATTAGAGGAATACGATTTTACAATAGTTTATATTAAAGGTACATCAAATGTTACTGCTGATGCGTTGTCGCGAATAGAAATATCATCTGACCAATTAAAAGAAAATAAAAATTATACAGACGGTGTTATACACGTCATAACAAGAGCACGAAGTAAACAACTAAGTGATAAAAATGTTGAAAAGCAACAAATTGTAACCAATGGAGAACGGAGTGATCACCCAGGAATCATTGAGTTACTTAATAAACCAAAAAACGCCACTGAACTAAAATTAATCGACTTTCAAACATTTATTGAATTAAAAAATAAAGACGGAATGGAAATTATCGATAAAAATATTTTAATAAAAGCAAATTTGCAAATAATTTATTTAAAATGGAGTGATGCAATTTTAGCGCGTGAGCTTCGGTCATCGCTAAAAGCAATCACAAAAGTGTGCACACAAAATAATATTAATGAGCTTGCAATAATTAAAAATAATGATAAAGTAATAGCATATGCAAAGAAATTGAAAGAACATTCCGATCTGTTAGGCGATAAAAATATAAATATTACAGTTTTACGCGGTAGAAAATCAATAGAAGATCCTGAATTACGCCAATTAGTCCTAAACGAATTTCACATCTTACCAACCGGAGGACATGCAGGTATCTCTAGAATGTATAACAAAATTAAAAAATATTACTTTTGGACAGGCCTTCACAAGGACGTTGAATCTTTTGTACAACGTTGTGATGAATGTCAGAGATATAAACACTCAATTCCAAAAATTCAACCACTTACCATAACAACAACAGCATCAGTAGCATTTGAAAAAATAAGTTTAGATTTAATGGGTCCAATTTTAACAGACTTAGATAATAACAAATATATTCTCACAATTCAATGTGACTTATCAAAATATGTAGAAGCGTATCCAATTAAAAATAAAGAAGCTGAAACCGTAGCAAAAGCATTTGTAAATAATTTTATTCTGCGTTATGGTATTCCAAAAACGGTCCTACACGATCGGGGTACAGAATTTATGTCAGAAGTTTTTTCAGAAAATTGTAAGATTATTGGTGTTAAACAACTTAACTCAACAGCATACCATCATGAAACTTTAGGAGGCATAGAAAACTCGCATAAAAATCTAGGTACTTATTTGAGAACACAAACAGCAAAATATGCCCAAACATGGAGTAGTTGGGTACCTTTTTGGTGTTTTTGTTATAATACCACCGTAAACACAGAAACAAAATACACTCCTTACGAACTTGTTTTTGGCAGAGTAGCTTCACTACCATCAAATTTAGAACAAATAGATCCACTCTATTCGTTCGAAAACTATCCTCTTGAATTAAAATTTAGGCTACAACAAGCAAGTGCAGAGGCGAGAGAAAATCTTTTAAATTCAAAAATAAAAAGGAAAAATTTGTTTGACCAATCCAAGCATAATCGTAATTCTAAAATAAGTTTTAATATAGGAGATTTAGTGTTAGTGGAAAATAATAGCACAAACAAGATGGATGAACTCTTTAAGGGACCTTATAAAGTGTTACGTGATGAGTCTCCAAATGTAGTGTTAAAAGATAAGAACAAAGAAGTAATAGTGCATAAAAACAGGGTGAAAAAGTACATTAAGTAATAAAACATAAAAGTGCAAAAAAAAAAAAATTATTACCTGTAAATTTATTAGTTGTAAGAATTTAGTTTAAGCTAAATTAAAAATTAAAAGGAAAAAAAAAAAGAAAAAAAAAAGGTTTTTTTTATTTTTTTTTCTACAACCCCCGGAGGTGTAGTGACAATAGGTCATTACAACACAAATTGCTTAAGCAATTATATGTAGTTAATATAAACATAAAGTAGGTTGCAACTCCGAAATACCGATCAATTAGCAGAATCATCAATAGGCAACAAGTGACGTATTGCTGACTTGCAACCATGTTTTATTTTAGTAATAGTTTAAATTAATAGGCATTGTTAAGACACCTTTGGTACAATGAATCAATATACCTGTTAGGAGAGATTGGTTTTTCACTTAACCCTCCTAATGTACCAGATCCGTGAGTACCCACATTACAATAAGTATAGTAAATTTTAAAATATTATGCCATTTTAAATATAAAATATTTTAAAATTGAATATTTTTATATGTTAAAAATTGTAACATATTTATTGTACTTTTTAATATACAAAAATGTTATGAGAAAGAATTGAACCTACACCTCGCCAAAGTTTTTTGTTTTGAGTGCGTTCCATCAACTTCAAATACCGACAGACAGGTGTTTTGACCTATATTGGGTATCATCAGTGTCGACACGACACTGTCGAGCAAATTGTAGTAGTGGAACATACACAAAACAAAGAAATACCTGAGCTTATATTACATGGTTGGTAAGCCAACAGAGGCGAGATGTTTGAACATCACGTGATCCACACCGTCTAAAGACGCGTCTCGACGTGGCCTTTGCCGCAATCGGTACATATATATAAGTATTACCAGTAATGGGTCAAGAAAGTTTATTGAAGAAACTAAGAAAATTGAATGTTTAAAATGTCATGAGTTACTATATTGTATATTATATTTTAATATATTGTTTATTTACCTTAAACATAAAAGTATCTTTATTTTTACTATATTTTTTATTAATGTGTAATATATTAAAATATTAGATGTACACCTTACATTTGATTAAATCATATAGTAAATATTACTATTTGTAGATAGAAAATCAATTTACTATACGAACATATTAAAAATTAAAATTTATATTATACATTTATGATTTAGTAATATTGGTGTTGTAATCTTTACTAAAATTGTATAATAAAAAATAGTATTTTATATTACAATCTTAATATTGTATTGACGAATATATAATATTGTTACCCTAAAAATTTGTTAAAGTAAATTTTACTATATTTTTTTTACTATCTAAAATTTACTATACATTTTTCTCCGTGTAGGGTTAAATACACGCTGATCAAATGCAGCGCAAGATTCAACCCTTTCGATTACTCATTTTTTGTTCGTCTTTCGTCATATAAAACACATTATTTTTAATAAAAGCATAAACTTTAATTCAGCCCAATTTAAAAATACTAAAAAGTCCAAGTTTATTAAAATATTGATAGGAAATTTTATAAATAGTGCGGACCAAATTTTACAAGAAACTTCTAACGCGTTTTTGGGGCTTCGTACCCGAAGGATACGAAAAGGATTACTATACCTGGGCAGCGTCTGTTCGTCCTACGGCTGTATCCATTACAATTGTACTAAACCTGTTTAAAAATTTAGAAAGTTTCTACATCCAAAATCTTGTACATTTTTGTCAAAATGAAATTGGTACAAATTTTAATTAAAAAAAAGTCATACTAATAACACAGTACAACACAAATTTCCTCCCATGAAAAATTTTAACAGGTTTTAAAAATAAAGGTTAAAAAACGTACCCGTGTCTCACCGTTTCACGAAATCACGAAATCTTCAAATATTTTCAAATATTTTATTTTTTTACATAATACAAAAATTATACTTAAAGAAAATATCAATTTTATTTTTTTTAAGTAAAAAAAATATTTCTGCTTTTAATTTTTGATTTTTTTTAATAAAACAACAGATTTGTATTTATCTTATATTAAATATATGTTGGAAACAAATCTTGATCTTTTAGTTTGACGATTATACATTGCTTTCGAATCTATAGTGGTATCACAACCTAAAAACACCACTTGATAAACAGGGTGTTTCACATTCGTGGTCCATTGGAAGTTTCTGGAGAACGGAAAAAATATAGATATGAAACTTAAAAGCCTTCAAGCCGGAAGTGGCATTTTGTTCAAAATATTTTAGAAAAATATACTTAAATGGATTATAAATGCTTTAAAAATTTCAAATCGATATCTTTTGCCGTTCCTCAGAAACTCTCAATGGACCACGAACGTGAAACACCCGTATTTCGTAAATGTGCAACATCCTGTATATAATTAAAATAACTTTAAAATAAATAAATAATCTTAATGGATGGTTGTACATTTATTCAGTGAATAAATTTTTCATAAAAATATACTGTCTAGCTGTTATCGAATCTGTTATATTATGTGCTGAATACCGTGGATAACATTTTATTTGATCGCACTTAAAAAAGACACGGGTATCATTTTTATTTGCAAAATCTATGGAAATTTATCATGGGAGAAAAAAAAATCAAATTTTGTGGCACTGTGTAATAATTGGTACCAAACAACAATAATGCACCCAAAAGTTTTGGAAACATTTTAGGTTTTATTAATTATTTTTAAAATTAATTATTTGACAAGTTTTATTTAGAAAATTCCACACCAGTATTTTTTAACCAATCAAAATGTTTTTTTATAGTCCACTATGACAAGACATGTATTTTTGTGAAAATACTATTTTTGAATATGACAAGTGTAGGTGAACTTTATATGAATACAATAGAATTTAAAAAAAAATTATATTATTTTGAGCCAGTAATTAATTTCAAAATATGTCTTGATTAAATATGTAGTAAATATAAATAAGAACCCAACAATCTAAGAACCATTTTGTGATCTCATTAGTATATGCTAAAAAATACAATTTGTGACATATTATTTGCAGCGCCAGTGGAATAAACAAGTTCAGAACCTCATGCCCTAAATAAATATTGCCTAAATATTTAATTGTAAATAATGACAAAAACAAACTCATACAATAATAATCCTTTAAATAATCATCTATTACAGTTTTCTGGAAATCTATAACATTTTCCTGAGAAATCTGATACAATTAATTTAGTACCCAGAACAACATAGGTATCCGGTTGAATTTTTTACAGAATATGCGTGGGCGGATATCCATCCTAACAAATTATAAAAATAAAAAAAGTAACAATTCTTTTACTTATAATTGTTATTAATGATTTATAACATAATTGTACTCGTTATCCCGGTGCATTCGTCATTTTTGACACTTACGTAATACTTATTGGAATAACTTTAGGTAAAGATTAAGCAAGTCAAAATAAGACGAAAACCTAAATAAATATTTTTTCTAATTACTTATGTTTTCAAGATACAGGGTGATAAAGTGTACTTATCATATCAGTTTTTTTAATATAACTTCTACCATGGTAGTCTTGGAAAGGTGATATTTTGCGAACACTTACTACCAAAACACGTATTCACACATAATTATAATTGTTTGAGTGAACACAGTGTCGTAAAAACAGGGGTTGCTTTAAGCTTATTGTCCCATACAAACTTTGAGGTTAGGTTTTTATAACATTTGATGCAATTTTTCGATCACTCAGTTCGGCTACTATTAAAAAGGTGTACCTCTCAAACTTCGATAAAATTAACCGTTTTCGAGATATTCGAGATTACAATAATTGTTAAATCGCAATATTTAAAAGGATTAAAAGGTACATGATAACAAATTTTAGTTTTTAAATGAAAAAACTAAAAAGGACATTCTATGAGCATCGGGATTTTTTGCCCTGACCGGCACATTAAAAAAATTGTAGTTTTTTCAATTAAAAAATTTAATGCGATATAACAATTATTGTTATCTCGAATATCTCGGAAACGGTTTATTTTATCGAAGTTTGACAGGTACACCTTTTTAATAGTAACCGAACTGAGAAATCCAAAAATTGCATCAAATGGTATTAAAACCTAACCTCAAAGTTTATATGGGACAAAAAGCTTAAACAACCCCCTGTTTCTACGACACTGCCCTTACTCGAACAATTGTAATTATGTGTGAATATGTGTTTTGGTAGTAAGTGACTGTTCGCAAAATATCACCTTTCCAAGTCTACCATAGAAGTTATATTAAAAAAACTGATATATTAAGTAACACTTTATCACCCTGTATCTTTTAAACATACGCAATTAGGAAAAATATTTATTTAGATTTTCGTCTTATTTTGACTTGCTTAATCTGCTCCTAAATTTATGCCACTAAGTTTAGGGACACCTTGTATAACAAAAAGTAGCACCAGGGATACGTACCCATCGCGCACCAAGGCTTCGCAATGGTGATTTCGGAGTGCTTACGTACAAACTTAAAATAACTGGAATAATACTAGAAAATTATGACAGACAAAAACAAGGAGTAGGTATGAATAATTAGATTTAAGGTTAAGATTAGTTTTTATAACACGAGCATTTCATAGAATAAATTATTATATGAAACTTACCAATAAATATAGATATATATACAAGAGAAAAAAACCACGCATAATGGCATTAAGTATAAATGACATACAATGTCGTAAAACGACACAAAGGATAAATGCATAGCCGACTATATTGAAAAATATAATTGGAAAGTTGCTTCAAAAAGTCTTTCCAAACGTTATTATTATCTAATTATATTGTAAACAGTTTGTAACCTTACGGTTTTAATACTTACATTTTTGTTTCACAAGAAATTGTGCTTTACTCTGGTTTTGTTTTAAACTTTTTGTTATATAATGTACACTTGAGCACTTTAATCGTAGTTTTTTTTAAAGAAACTTCATGATAGTTTGCCTTGCTCTTGTGTTTGACTTATAACATCATATTACTTCGACAAATAAAAAACACTGCTAATTTATAAGACTTTATTGGACAGCAACAACAATACAATGTATTTTATAGCAATGTTGCTTATGTTCTCACATTCTTGGCAGTCCATTCAGCCATGTTATCCTAAAATAAAAATCAGATCTTGAATATTATTTGTTTAGTTTTAGTATTTATTCGAGTTACTTACCAAGGATTTTTATTATGTGAGCGAAACAACCTGACACACTGCGTTAGTGCACTTCCTGCATTGCTTATTATTGGTCAAATTATTGGATCAAGTTTAAATTAGGAACTTTTGTTAGGCCTTTTTGTCGTTGCAAATTGTCTTATATCAAGTAATTCATTCCATTACTTTTAATTTTCTAATATTTGTTTTGTAATTGTGGATGGTTTAGTTCTGTATTCAAAGCCGTTTTCATATTTTTATGGTTTTTGGGACATATGCGCGTGTATGTGTTAGTGTAGGCGGATGTGTCAGTCTGGTGGAAATTGTCCTATGAGTGACATGCTCGTATTTTTACTTTGTGAAGTAAAACCTTGTTAAAGGGATTTGGATACGTCTACTCACATGAGAAACCCCGCAATGATGGTATGTTGTTATCCATAGTGTTTTGAGTGCGGATGGCATTATGCCGGATTTATTTGGATATAATTTTCACCAGTCCAACCATTTTCTAAAAATCTTGGATTCCATCCATCCATCAGTTTCTTGCGAATTACCATTCAAGAACATAAAACCCTGTACAAAGGTATGTTTATATATTCTTTTGAAGGGCAAATTGTCATAAATGTTAGGGTTTTAATTCCGGGTTCCCAAGTTTAATCTCAAGTAAAGAGATCAGTTTTTTCTTGTTGTAAATTCAAGTCACACATTCTGTGTCACCTAGGATATAGGATATTGGATAGCGTACACGGATGGATCCTATTGACATTGACTGACGTACAATCCTTACTGGAAAAAGTCATCGATATACAAATTGCAGAACTAAGGTCAGATCCATTTTGTAAACAAACCAAACCAAATTTTAATATTATTTACTATACATTTTTGATAAGTGTGAACTGCGTGCCAATATATACGAGGGGTGATTAGAATCATGTTGTACCGGAGTACTTTAAACAACCTTACTTGTACGAGATCTGGGTTTTATAACAACTTTGTGTAAAATAAACTTCAATTTTATTTAGTTATTTCTTTTATTCTTGTCACATAATGAAAAAAATTACTTGGTTTATTTTTTTTAAATTTAAAGGTAAGTAGTGGTTACGAAGAACATTCACCCACGACCATCTGAGCTAGCGGGATTTTGTGGCTCAGAGTTTTTGTTAGAGAGATTCTGGGTTATAAGTTTTAATATAACTTAATTTATATTGTAATGTTTTTTAATTAAATAAGCAATACATTGTTTACACGTGACTATAAAAGTATATTATTATACTAGAGATAATGCAGGCTATTATTCACGAGGATGAGGTTTACGTCTCTAGTCGCCAGATGAGAGACCTAAATCATCCGAGTGAATATTGCCCATAATCTCGAGGGTAATACTATATTTTATCTACTCCAAGTAGATAATAATAATAAATAAAATCTGACATCTGTCAAATGGTTAACCTCACTTTTTACCAATTTTAAATGTTATTATAGTCGCCTTTTTCTATTTAAAACCCGATTCGTTTAAATCAAAGAAAATATTGAAATCGGACAATCACTGATGGCTAACAACGTAAATATTGAGTTTATTATTTACGTTGTTAGACAGGTAATTTATAATGTTTAACAATATTCACGAAAAAAACCCAAAATTATGCAATAGGAGTAGATAAAATAAAATATCAATCCTTAATATTAAGGATTCATTACTTTTAACAATCAATACCCAACGGAATATTAGTAGTTGTCGAATGTAATGGTTATCATACATTTCGTATAAGCGTATGATATTAAAAAAATGTTCTGATTTTACAAATAAAGTTATAACTGTTTAATTAAAAATTAAACAGAAAAAATTATAATTAGAATTTGAGTTTAAAAAAGGTTACTATCAAAAATGCAGGAATGTACAAAGTTGCGTATAGCAGCAGGTGATTAAACGAGAACACCTTACGCAGCATTGCACCAATCAGTTCCAAAACGAATTCCAATTGGTTTTTATTTGGTAAACTCAACATTGTTTATTAGGAACTGGAAAGTGAGCAAGATCAAGGACTACCCTTGTACTCGCCCAGTGCTTGGTGAACAAACATTGGTCCATCGAACAACCAGCCCCTTGATAGCCCCAGTCCAGGAAGCATCAAGAAATAAAGCCATGGATAAATTTGAAGAACTCTGTGAGGCTCAAGAAGGCATTAACAACGAAATTAAAAGAATTTTGTCTAACATGAAAAAAGATGGTCCAAGCAGAAAAACTAAGCAATACCTTAACAAACAAATGGATAAGGTATCAGCGCTATTGGACAAGGCCAAGAAGAATCACGAAATGATGACAAGTTGTGGTAAACACCACTGAGGCCACGACTTACATCTTAAAGTGTTCAGAAGAGGTCCAAAATTCCCAGGCACCAAACATCTCTCCACAAACCGATGCTAATCAGATGCGTCGCGTCAAGGAACTAGGCTTCCGTATTACAGATGTCAAGAAGTCCTTGATACCACACGAAACAGTATGAGGCGACATGTCTGCTATTCAAATTGAATGCCAACTTCATGAAATTCGGAAGCAGTGGGATATGGTATCTAATCTTCACATGGAAGTTAAAGTAAATCACGCAGATGAGTCCATGTATCCTTGACCAGTTTCAACAGCTGAGGACAGAGTACAACCAGGTACTTATGGAAATGGTTTAACGAACTACAACAAACACAAAAGTAACTGATTCAACGATCAAGTCAACAATCAAACTGCCAACCCTGCAGATTCTTACATTTGGAGGGAAATACGAAGAATGGGGCACCTTTCCGGACATCTTCACAAAGGTAATCCACGAAAATATCACGATTCTGGAGGTTGACAAGATGCACTACCTTAAAACGTACACAAAGGGAGAGGCAATTCGACTGATCCAACACTTTGAAATAACTGAAGCTAACTACAAATCTGCGTGGGAAACGCTTCAGATAAGGTATCACAATCGGCAAAAGAGCTAAAAAATTTACACGACAATACAATGGAGTGTCTACAAGACATCAACATATTGAAAGTTGACACGACATGTTGGGGACCATTGGTCTTGTGCATTCTAACCAAAAAAAATAAATGCACATACTAATAAACTTTACGAAGCCACATTTCAAAATCCTTTCTCCGACTTTCTAGCGTTTATTTTACGACGTTTCAATCCCTTGAAGCACAGACCAAAGCCAAGTTCATGGAAAGGGATCATCAATCAGGGAAAGAAAACTTTGCCCGTCACAACAGCAAACCTTTCTGCAAGTATTGCTCCGAAGAACACTATATCAATTATTGTTCAAAATTCAAGGCCTTATCCACCTTTAATCGAAGAAGAAAACATATAAAAGAAAAGAAGTTATGCTTCAACTGTTTAAACCATGATTTCAACACGAAATGTAACTCCACAAGGACATGCATGATAGGTAAACAAAATCATCACACATTGCTTCAGCAAGATCCATTACCAGATAAGCGAGCAAACAAGGATGGATCAGCAAAATCAAATTCAACTACGACTGCTGTTAACCACATTCAAGAAGATAAAAAGACGGTTCTGCTAGCAACTGCACTAATTAAGGTGCCGGCCAATCAACATACCTATGAAAACCTTAGTGCACTAATTGACCCAGGGTCTCAGGCGTCATTTATCACAGAAGAGGCTTGTAATCTGCTGGAATTATCAAAACAGAAAATCACAGCCAAGATAAGTGGTCTTGGTACAGAAACGCATACAAATTCTCCACAGAGCTGTTGGTGATTCCCAAGATAACCAATACAACTCCGTCCAAGGAAATCAAAACAAGCATGAATCAGTGGAACAACTTTCATCTTGCCGATCCAACCTTCTATAAACCAGGTCCAATAGACGTACTCCTAGGTGCCCAAAAATACCAAGACATCCTATTGAAAGGCAGAAGAAAAACTAAAAATGGCCTCCCAAGCCAAAACACTGAGCTGGGATGGATCATATACGGTACATCCAGATCAAGCAACGAAAATGTAAGAAAATTCCTAAATATCTAAGTTTTGGGAGCTAGAAGATATAACAGAACAAAGGCTGCTCACTGAAGACGAAAAGAAGTGCGAGTCCATCTACGATAATTCCACTACCACGGAAGAAGACGGTAAATACACAGTACGGATACCATTTGCAACTCAGCCGGAAAATGTTCTTGGTGAATCCAGAGGAAGGGCATTAGCAAGATTTTTCCAACTTGAAAAGCGCTTTAAAAAATACAACAAACTGGGCAATGAATATAAAAAATTCGATCTGAGACAAATGGAGATTGTTCCAATTAAGGAGAATCACCAAGGAAGATACTACATTCCCCACCGGGCAGTTGTCAAGGAATCGAGTACTACCACAAAACTAAGGGTTATATTTAATGCTTCCTGTAAAAACAACTAATGGAATATGGAATTTTTATTATTCTACAAGTAAAATTGCTTATTTGGAAAAGCAAAATCAATTTTTGTAATATTTTATTTTGGAAATAGTTTTTTTTTAATGTGTTAAAGGGGGTTATTTTGCCTTTCTCTATCTACTCTGCCTACTATAATAATATTAACAATTTCTCTCGCACCTATTTTTACATATTATGTAAAAATAGGTGCGAGAGAAATTGTTAAACTTTAAACTTTTAATACTTAAATAAACGAATTTGTCTACTTCTATTGCATAATATTGACATTATTTGGGGTTTTCCCTTTGTAATGGTAACATTATAATCGCCCCGCCTGACAACTGGATTAATGAACTCATTATTCACGTTAAGCATTACTTATTGGCTGATTTCAATACCCAATCAAGTTTTAAATCGGGAAAATTGAGGTTGAAACTGCATTATATAAATAAAATACATTCAAAGATAAGCGCTTACAAATTAAGGACGGAAATAGCTTTTTTGATAGCTCTCAGCTAACTCAGCAACTGGTTAAATTTCAAACTTTTAGTGAGTCTATAAATAAATAAGTCCACATAGTTCTCGTATTAATAAAGGGATAAAGTTTTGGGCTTTTGATTTATAACAATTTGATTTATAATAATATTATTATTATTTAACAGGTGGAGAAAGTGCTTATTAAGCCCGAGCTCAGTGTCGAAGCAGCAGATCTGAGCGAGGCAGTTTCTCCGCCGTGTTGTATATAATATTTTTTTCAAGCGTTTAATAATTCTTTTCTTACATTGAAATTCTTAACTTTACTATATTTTCTCAAACCTGACCTTTGACGTTATATTATAGGTTATGTGTGTGAATTTATTCTACAGTGACCTGTATTTTTTGTTATATTCTCTTTTTATGTAATTTTAATGACTTTTTATTATTGTACGGCGGTGTATAAAAATTTTACTTTTAAATTTCGTACAAAAATGAAGTCTTTTTGTATAGGTTTATGAGTATAATGAGTGAGTATGATATATAATATGAACATTGTTATACGGTTGAAAAAAAGGGTTTTTTCGCCCAAGAATCCTTATCCCGCAAACCTGTTATATTATTTTCAAAGAGTGGTTCTGCATGGGGTACAGATATGAAAGTTGGCTCTGGGGTACAGATATGCACTTGCGTATAAAGCCCATTTTTACCATTTATTGCCCTTTTACCTAAACTCTAGTAGTGATGCATATTTTCTCTATATTTACAATATTTTTGATAGGGTACTTTCTAGGTACTTCCTAGTCCTAAATGCCATATTATGACAAAACGACCTGCAAAATTATTTTCGGCAAACAGAAAAGCCTATCGGCAAGTACAGTTTAAGTTTAAATTTAATGTATATGGAAGGCATCTCTTCGTGGATAGCTGACTTTCTTAAAATATTTAAATATGAGGGAAATGTTTTATATTGTCGAGTTTTGAGAAAAATATTTCGTACACAAAAAAGCTTTGAATGGACCATGAAGGTCAAGATAAAAATTAAATTTTTTTAATATTTAATGTTTTTACTCATATTTTAAGCACTTTTTATGCATAATTGCATTCATCTCAAGTTTTTTAGGCTGCATATAATCCGGGCTCTGCTTATTATACTTAAAATAAAAACATCAAGCTTTTAAGAAAATATTCACAGGTATTGGGATATTTGGACAGGTTGTACCAAATTTAATGTGAAAAAATATTGAAAACGGATATATAAAATAAACTTTACGCTAATGCTGACTAGATCAAAATAACGAAAAGCCCTCTTCTGAAAACCGCTCATCGATAGTTAAATGAAACGTGAACTTGAAGGACACTATAGATGAAAGTGTGCGTGCCAGTGTGTTGAGTTAAAATTTATTATGTGAAGGATTTGTCGGTTTCAGGTTACACAGGCATCGATAAAAGTCTTTTTGTCTCAATAAAATGAGATTTATTTGCCATAAGATTGAATTCAATAAAACACGGTCGTTTTTAACGGTGTTTTATTGAATTGCACTATCTTAGCTCACAATATTAATGGGTTTTAATATTTTTTATTACTTTTAATTTTTTGTGTAAATTGTTAAACATTTAATAGATTAAATATTTCAAATTTTAATTCATATTGAAATTCGTTTATAAATTTTATTTTATCTTTACCTTGTTTTTTTAGATTTACAGGGCCATAATAAGGCCATAATAAGTGGTTTAAAAACTTGATTTGTGTAAAATAATTTATAAATCTACAGCGCCCTGTAAATCAAAAATTTAAAATAATTTTACTCTACATGTTTGTCTTAAAATTAGTTAAGAATATACCTTTTTGTAGCAGAAATTATAAAGTACCCTTTTTAAAAATATTTTAAGTAAATGCATGAATAAATGCAAACCTTTAGTTTTATAAAAGTGAATGTAATGTATTTAATATTATCTACTATGCAAATTTTGAAAGAAGCCAAGTGTGTCCGCTCTAATACTGGTATAGCGTTTACCATTTTGGCATGTAGTAGTGCATGGTATGCAGATAATAAGAATGACTAAACGACTGAATTTATTTAAAATACGTAAACATATAGCCCCTTGGATATATATGAGCAACATTATCCATTCTTCTTTTTTTTTCAACAATAACTTTTTTAAATATGCAACTACAAATTTAATAAAAATTTAGTAAGTTATGTAACTGTGGTGATACACCTTTAATATTTCTACAATTATTTTATAATTTCAATGTTTTTATACTCTTTATACTTAAACTCTTTATACTTATACTCTTTATACTTATTTTTATTCGCTTCATTTTGTAAATTCAAATATTATTTAAGGTTTTTAAGTTTTAAGTTGTATGTAGCAAGATATACATAATGTCATTTCTTTTTATACCTGGACCTCGACACTTGACTCCCCGGTTCTTATTCAACAGAGAAGTCAAGTGCCTTGCTATTTTTGTAGAATCCCAAAACTACCTACTTTCCCTTTTTGAACTTTGTAAAAGGGACAGATCGGTTTTTGACCTCTCCGCGACAACATCTGTGTTACAATAATTTTTAGTATCTTTATTTTTAAATAAATCAGTTAAAGTTTTTATAAATACGGTCGTGCTTTTATTTACTTCTCTTAGTACCTAACGTACCCACAGTAACCTAAGTTAATGTTTCCTTATTTTTAGAAATAAATTCTAATTAGATTAACCTTTAATAGTTTAAATAATGTTCGATAATTTATGACGGTTTGTGTTTGTTTTCCTAAAACAGTTATACAACATTGGAGTTCTAATATGGTTTGTCGACATTTTGAAACTTTATAATACGGTTTCAGGATATTTTAGATAGTTAATAATATATTACCCATTAGGTTTTTTAAAGGCGATTCTAGTTACGAGTTTAATTAGACACAATCAAAGCTAGCAAGCCAGTGTTTAATAAAAAAAGTGGCTTGAAAAGTTTATAAACGAGTTGCATACTATACTTTTTTATTTGTATACTAAAATAAGCACAGTACGATACGCATTTGCGTTTCGTATTGTCTACATGGCGACAGTACTATACATGCAACAGTACGTTACGCAAATAAAATTTATAATTCGAATTTTTCTTAAAATTTTTACAAATAGAAAAAATAGTACAAAGAACTCATGTCATAAGACATTGTTTCTTTTTCTACTTCCACCTTTAAAACATTTATTATCGTACATGTTTCTATGACACTAAGTGACCTTTTAAATACACATTAAAAAGTTGTAGCTTTATGGCCTTTTAGTAACGTGCTAAAGTTAGCAACAGGTTTTTAGTCACCTGAAGTTAGTTTTAAGTTAGTTGACGGTTGTCAAATGTCATACAATCGTTAATATAGAGTACTCTTCTTGTGAAATAAAACCAAATGTAAAAATTATTTTAGTATCTAAATACAAAAATACAAAAGTACCAATGAGTTTCTCTACGCAATATTTGAAAAGTTTATATGAACATTGTAGGTAGATTTCTGGTGGAGAATCCACCGTGGAGTGCCAAATAAATATTTTACACTATAAAAACTGCTTCTATATCAGATTAAACGGTCCATTTTCAAGGGATACATTTTGATTTACACATAACAATTTGACATTTTCACCAGCGCGCCGGTAATACAGATTCCCAAATTGTTTTATAGATGTCGCTCTATTGTTTTATAGATGTCGCTCGGTACAAATATTTAATTTAAATCATTTTTAGATAATAGTATGCAACTTGAATATAAACTTTTCTAGACACTTATTTAATTAAGCACTTGCTCGCAACCTCGCTGGTGCCTAAATGGCGTTTATCAAAATTGATACATAAAATACTATAATATACTATTTATCTACGACAAACACAAAAAAGAATGTAAAGCAAATTTTATTTGTTAAACATTTGACATCTGAAAACTGTCAGCAGGATTTAACCTTACTTTTTCCCAATTTAAAATAAAGCTTCTTTAGCCTATAACTAAAAACGTCAAAAGCCACTGTTTCTAACTTTATCTCATGACTAAAACGCCATAAAGCACAGCTCGCCAATATAGAACTAGATAAAGATTGTTCGACGACTATTTTATGAGATTTTAAGATTTTAAGAATTGTTAAGAAGTTTTATAAAACTGTTTTAAAACATATTGTTACAATAAACTTAATAATATAACTCTAGAACTTGAGATCTGCAAATACCCCCCTACCAGAGCTGGCCAAGTACTGAGTACTTTCAATTACGAGTAAAAAAGTACGAGTACTTTTTTACTCATAAGTATTTTTCATTTGAAATACTTAGTACTCGTACTTACAAACCAAATTCAATGTACTCGTAAAAAATACTCGTGGAATTCACGAGTAATATATACGAGTATTTTCATTTATTATATGGATGACTTTTTGCCAAAATATCGTAAGAATCAAAACATTTTTTTTGTTTTAAATTATATAACAAGTAAATAGGTAAAATTATAAACTATTTAAGAATTGCTATTATTTTACGTACATAATGTTTAAAATAAATAATTTTACAAATTTGTATTTGATTTTTATAGCTCAGGATCAAAGTATGTATAGTACACTGTACACTCTCTAAAAATGAATAAGTCAAAAATGACTAATTACCACAGTTATTAGTGGAAATTAGTGAAAATACCGTCAAAAATTATGAAAGTGGAGCAGTTTTTGAGATATAATCAATTCCATATTATATGGAAAATGGACTATATCTCAAAAACTGTTTTACTTTTCTAACTTTTGATGACATTTTCGGATTCAGGGAACAATTTGAAATGGAAATTGACTGCTAAATGTTAAAAATACAAATTACTATTGACGAGAACTATTAGTGGCTGCTTTTTCGCTATGACAATTAGTCATTTTTGACTAACCCATTTTTAGAGAGTAAAGAATAATCAATTAAAATAGTAAAGAATAATCAATTAACATCCATTAACTAACTTTTTTTCAAAAGTACTCGTACTCTTTACTCGTGTTTTGACAATTACTACTCGTAACCGTAACCTCTCTTTACAAATGTACTTACGAGTAAAGTACTTACTAGTAAATATTTTAAGTACTCGTACTTAAAATTTTACGAATACTTTTTTTAGTACTCGTGCTCAGCTCTGCCCCCTACTAAATAATCTGTGGGTTATTACTAGTCTAATTGTTTAAAATGGATTCAAAAAGTCATTTAAATAAACTAACATTTAAATCTTGGCTTAGAATGCCGAGAGATAAAAGAAAGGGGGGAAGGAGCCGGAAATGAAGACGGGAAGGGAAGATCGGGCATTCTAGAAAAAAACCGGTGTAGAAAACAACTGGTAAAAAGTGTGTGAAGAAAAAAGCAGTATACATTTGTAGGTGTGTATATTTTAATAACTAAATAATTGTAGTATAAATAATCACGAACAATTTGCTATAATTAGTTTACACAAATGCCTTGGCGTCATCGATCGATCTATTCCGCCATGATGGTTGCTGTTTATTAAACGATGCTTATAATCGAAATAATGTAAATTTGAGTTTAAACAATCTCGCATTACGTTAGATTCTAAATAATAAACATTAAGTAATAATATTAATATTAATAATAATTTTGTTTTTTATAAATATACACATAATTATATATCCTTAAGGATATATGCACATTTACAGAAATATAGTCAAAATATATGAATAAACAAATTAATAGAAATATTAGGGTACATAATAATAATAATAATAATAATAATAATAATAATAATAATAATATTTTTTATACTTGATTGTATCTAATTAAAAGGCTGGGTTTTACTTAATTTTATCTAATTAAAAGGCCAGGGTTGTACCTGATTTTATCTATATATTTAAATAAATATTTCTTAAAGGGGATTTACCATAATCGCTGCGTAACTTAAATTTAGGTACTGCGTAGTTCTGGATTCATCTGAATGCGCAACGCCATTGCCTTTTGTTCATTGGTCAAATTATTACCTAGTATTTTATGGTAATTATTAAGTTATTAAAGTTTGCCGACAAATGAGGCATAATGGGCAATTGCGGACCCTCAATTGGAATGACCTCAAAGCCAATTATTATTTACTCGTTATTTTGACAGCCTGAACTCTAATAAATAATACATGAATAATCATGTAACAGTAAACTTAAATTCAACATTTAATAATTATAAAACTTTGTACGGATGACGGATATAAAATTCTTGACAGATAGTTACATTTAAAATACTTACAAAAATAGAGACTATGACTCAATCTTTTTTTACCCAACAAACAAACAAACATAAAAGTTAAAACGAGGAGCATCAACGAGAGCAGAGCTCTCGAATGATGTATAATTTATCTAATTGTATGTATTTATTTATTTGTGTGTTTTGGTCTCAGTATGGAGATTTTGTGTAGTTTTAAGGGTTTGTTCTTTCAGAGTTATCTTTTAAAAAATAAGTTAAACGTCGTTTGGGTTATGGTTACTGTTGTTGCTTTATCCAAATAAATTACATTATTGTGTCTTGGACCTAAGTTTAAACGTGATTTATTGTCTTTTATTTACTGTATTATTTCCCTTCTAGTACTTCTCCCATGAATACAACACTTCCAAAGTGCCTTGGGTTACTAAATTAAAGAGCTTGATTACCATATGTATTTATTTTATTTAATTGTCGTAATTTAATATTTGCCGTGATGTTATATTTCATTTTATCACTAGGGGTGTAACTTTTACAGATTCTTTGCTTGGGGGGTTTGTACCCTTACAAACTAGAACTCTAGAATTATAACTCTAGAAAAAGTGTTCTACACATTTCTAAAGTTTTAATTTTTACGCAGTTTTAAAACAATTTAGGCAATTTTATGATATAAGGCTGTTTTACTACATTTTTAGTAAATTTTAAAACATCTAAGACAGTTTTAAAATGACTTTGTTTAAAACTAAATGTAAAGTGGTTTCTAGGAGTTTAAACTATGTTTGAGACAGTTTAACACTATTTAAAGTATATACAATATATTGAATAACATTTTCATAATAAAATAATTTTATTTATTATAAATGTCTACAATACTTGACCATACTATCGTATAGTTATATAAAAGTACCTTTATAAAAAACTTAAAATTAATTAGTCAAAACATATATCTTATTTAATTTAAATGAGCAGAATAAAGTCAATTTTTAAAATATGATTAAGTGGATAGATAGGTATACTAAATATAAGTTAAGACAACATACCAAAAATAATATATGCAAAAAAAATATCAAAGGTTTTGAAGTTGACAGGTCTGGCTACAAACCATCGTCGAAAGTAGCTGCTGTAAAAGCTTGATTTGGTGGCCACCTCGCACTTAATTAAATATATTTTGGTACAACAATTTATTACGCCATCCATTATTATTCCATATATTGTTTTTAATGTAGGTTAAAATTTATAATTAATATCCCCATAATAATTTTGTTTCCTTGATAGATATACATGAAAAGCATTAAAATAAACTTTAATAATCTAAAAACAAGAGTTACGGGAATACAGCAAACAGAAAAAGCTTTTAACAAAATTTGTGAGAGCAAACCCTTGTAAGATTTTTTGTTCGTTTTATATGTGACGTGAGTTACGTCTAAATATCTTTTACCTACAATGTAAACAGATATTATTAAACGCACAAATAATAAAATAAAACTTAACCTTTTAATAAAAATGTCACGACTCGGTTTTGAGCGAGTATCAGAGGCTGCAATATATTTTAAAGTGCTTAATTCAATATATAATGAATTTTATGACCTAGTTGCTATATTATTCATATCGGGTATTATTTTATCAAATGTATAAATGTGTCGTCCATTTATTAAGACACGACAACGTTATCGCAAATTCGAACCATTTTTCAGAAATTTCCTGTTATTTATTACCAAGATCGAGTTTAAGGTTTCTGCGTGCAGTAATTTATAGGAGTGTATTAAAGTTGTTTTGTTCTATGATTTTCATGAAATTGAATTTATTTTATTTCCTACCTATTTCACTTTATTATAAAATTATAAGATCAAACAAACTTACCTGTAATGAACTTTTTAATTCTTAATTATGTGGCTTCGTCGAAATAAATAATTTACAATATAGTCCTTCCATCAAGTACCGAATCACAAAAGAATTATATAACCAAAAATATTTCCTAATCACCCTGCCGCACAGAAAAAACGCTAGCATAGCATGAATGGGTGAGCCATTAAACCAATGGGATCTTGTAATCCGTATTCCTGAATAACAGTTCCTATAATACCAATAGGTAGTTAGCATTTGGTTTATAATCGTTTACTGTTTTTAAATTAACAACAAAAGTTATCGCTCCTAAATCTATTGATATTCATATTGATATTTATTTGTTAGAATGGTAGAATGTTATTGCATTAAATACTAATTGGATTTATTTAATAACGTTCCTATTGTATGTATAGTATACATTACATATATATACATTGTATACTATGTATACATTTAACTCAATAAATTCTTTGACATTTGTGCAAAATATTTCCCCACTTTTGGTTTAATAGTAATTAATTGAGAAAATAACAATTTAGATTGCTTCAATTTTAATGCATTCAATGACAGCGCTGTTCTTGGTACTATGTTAGATTTTTTTCTGCGCGTCTATCTTAAATACATTATACATTACCCAATTTATATCTTTAGAGACTTAATTTTTGGCTGCATCTATAGGGCTGAAAATGGTGGGGTGTTGATATTAAATAAATTTTAGAGTCTAAGATGCAGCAGTAACACTTTATTTAACTAAAATTTTAATAACAACTTAATTAATAAATCATAGTAAACTTATATTCCTATAGGAATATATATACAATACCTTTGTTCTTAAACGAAATTAAATATATATATTAGGGTGTCCCTTATTTTTATTTTTTTTACGCATACCCTCTAATTATATTTATTACTTGTTTATATACTCCCAGTAATAATTTCAGCTCATTCTATAAACGGGAACCCGTGCCGACTTGCATCTAAACCCTCCGTTAGCCAACGTTAGGCGCGCGCGGTATTTTGTAACACGAAACACTTTAAAAAGAAGATATACTTCATGACTGTATTTTTCTAATGATTTCATTAAATATGATTACTAATTAATATTATTGCTTTTGTTTCACTAATTTAGTTGATTTTATCCCTTAAATATATTAATATACTAATTAGTATTGCTAAAATATACTGTTATATGAAATTTCAGCTTTTTATAAGCATTTCTTTTCTTGATGTCCTCCCAAAAATATTTCAGACAGTTCAATAAGGTTTCGGTAGTCATCTCTCACAATAGACTCTTTTAGTTATTTAGAGTAAAACCCATTAAGTTTATCAATTTCAGAGTTTATGGCCTATTCACCAGACCGTTCCAGGTAACTAGCCACTCCCTGTGAAAATATACATTTTTATCAAAGTATACACATAAATAAAACTATATTTTACCATTTGTCAATAATTTATAAGGGTCACATAATAACAAACACAAAATGACTTACGATCGAAGACCTCGCGACCAACCGTGTTACAAAATACCGCGCGCCTAAAGTTGGCTAACGGAGGGTTCAGATGCAAGTCGGCACGGGTTCCCGTTTATAGAATGAGCTAAAATTTTTACTGGGAGTATATAAACACGTAATAAATATAATTAGAGGGTATGCGTAAAAAAAATAAAAATAAGGGACACCCTAATATATACAGGGTGTTTCATAATATATGCGCAGGACTTCAGGATGTGATAGCTCCTCCAAAAAGATGAAAAAAGTCGCTATTAACTTACCCTCTAAAATGCACAATTTTCGAGATACAGGGTGTTGAAATTTTAGAAAAAAAATCGTTTTTTTCGAATATCTCCGGAACCGTTTATCGTACAAAAAACAGCTTTTGTAAGCATTTTCTACTCAAAATAAGCTATGTTTTGTGCCAGAAAAAAAAATTTTTTTACTCATAATTGGTGGAGATTTTGAAGGGGTAGCGGGTGTTTTTCTCCTCAACTTCTACGCCCCTGAAAAATGTACGGTTTTGAGAGGCCTATTCGAACCGCCAATATTTTCTACACAAAAAAGGTACTCCTGGTCATAAGCTCTAAAATTGACCGTTTTCGAGAAAAATCAACTTTTATGTTTAAAAACATGGTCAATTAAAAAAAAATTTTTTTTTACTAATTAAACAAAATTTATTTTAACGTTAGAACAAGTAACAAAACCAAACCATAATTGCAAAATAAAAAATGATTCAAAAGTTGTCTTTGCTAAATTCTCCAAATCGTAAAGGTAACGCATTTCGAACATTTCAGCATTTGTGTAAAAAATCATTTTTTATTTTTTTTTTAATTTTGCAATTATCGTTTGGTTTTGTTACTTTTTCTAACGTTAAAATAAATTTTGTTTAATTAGTAATAAAAATTTTTTTTCCAAAAATTGAACATGTTTTTAAATATAAAAGTTGATTTTTCTCGAAAACGGTAAACTTTAGAGCCTATGACGAATAGTACCTTTTTTGTGTAGAAGACATTGGCGGTTCGAATAGGCCTCTCAAAACCGTACATTTTTCAGGGGCGTAGAAGTTGAGGAGAACAACACCCGCTACCCCTTCAAAATCTCCACCAATTATGAGTAAAAAAAATTTTTTTTCTGTCACAAAACATAGCTTATTTTGAGTAGAAAATTCTTACAAAAGCTGTTTTTTGTACGATAAACGGTTCCGGAGATAATCGAAAAAAACGATTTTTTTTCTAAAATTTCAACACCCTGTATCTCGAAAATTGTGCATTTTAGAGGGTAAGTTAATAGCGACTTTTTTCATCTTTTTGGATGAGCTATCACATCCTGAAGTCCTGCGCATATATTATGAAACACCCTGTATACCTATATTGCCCGTATTGCCTTAGTAAAATTTCAGTCTTTTACAATTATTTCAAATTATATCAAAGACCTATTATAGGTCTTTGATATAATTTCGCAAATTGTTTGGACGTAGCTACTGGATGGACTGCCAGTTCCAAACAATTTGCTAGAGTCTAGACATTCTAATTCGATCTAAGCTTACTCCTTAAAAAAATCTTTTTTTTTCTAAAATCTTGTGCAATTTCTGTACCAGCTATTTTGGCAACTGCTGATCTATATGACTTTAAGTTTAAGTTAGAGTTACCATTATTACAATGATATGTTAAAAGCTCTATTAAGAGAATGGTTACGTTAAATACATTTAAATCCTTTGCTTTACAAAATGTCCACCAATGTTTTAACCCTACCTTGTATTGTTGCATATTGAAGTTTGTTATCGAGGAGGTAAAAATACTAAGTGTGGATTGAGGAAGTTCCCATACTTGTGGCTTAGTCCGTAAGGGTGGAAAAGCCTAAAATTTAAGTTTGCTCCAGTTTAGCCCCATCAATAACAAAACTCTCTGGATCTCTTAGCCATGACGCATACGTTTGAAATTTTTTAGTATTTCTAAAAAGTCACTGCATTGTCCTCTTTCTAATCTTCTGACCTAATGTAGGATGCATATAATAGTATGTTGTTTACCGTCCGTGAAATAATTACAGCAATTACTATCGATGATGAAGGTTTCCGAGCGAGCCGATAGGACACTGAAGGAATTCATGGTAGCTTAAGGGAATGGAACATTTCGTCTATAAATGCTCACTTCGCAATTTGGATACGGATACGAATACATTCATTGTCTTCGAAAAGAACGAATACAAATACTAGATACTTTTAACAAAAATTATTCGAATCCATGGATTACTTGCAAGTACCCGAAAACTTTTTTCGAATACTTTTTTTGGAATACTTACTTACTAGAAAATTAAAAATAATAATTTTTATTCGTAATTTATATTTATTTAAAAAAAATATTTACAAATCTATTTAAATTTGCGTTTGTGGGCACAAATTTAAATATAATGGCAGTTCGTTGATAGAATATTATTATGTTACAACAAATATGGATAAATCATAGCAACCCTGAATGTACCATACCATGAAAAAATAATTTACTATACTAATTAAGACCTTTAGACACAGAAAAATACATGAATTATATTATTTGCAGAAAATAAGAAGAAATAAACATTAATTTGAGCAACATAACCTCAAATATTTAACTGAATTCCTTATTTAAATGTCATTTCATTTTTTTGATGTGGAAAATAGTACATATTATTACATATTATGTTTATTATAAAATATTATGTTTATTATAAAATCATAAACATTTATTAAAACATATATATATATATATACATATAATACAAGATTATATCATTGCTGCGTCCATGCATTTATAAAATCCCTATTCTTATTGCGTCAACGACCTTACTGCGTCAGTATATCTGACGCACTAATGTCAAGCGCTTATTTTTTAAAATTTACTTCATCCCAGCACTTTCTAAGATTCTTGCTAATACAGATCTGTGTAGAATTTAATGCCCAATTTTTGTGTCCAAAAAGTTGTCCGACCCTTCGTTTTTTAAATATTTAGAAAAATTTGAACACAAAAAGTGTGCAGCAACATACTAAAAATGGAAAAAATGTGTATATTTAGTTCAACCCATTTGACGATGAGGGCGTTGCGATAATATACGTTTTCCAATATACGTGTTTTTAAATACTGTATGTTGTTGCGTCGCACAATTTGGCAACGTCTCGCCTATGATTTTAATATTTGAATTAAACTCACGATACTGTTGCGAATGGTAGCGCTGTCTCTCTCACACCGTGTGAAGTCACGCTAGAGACAGTTGTTCTTTCGTTTAAATGTAATCATATTATAATCTTGGGGGGCGCGTCGAGTTTTATGAAATTTACAATTATGACGGTCGATTTATTAAAACTGATTGTAAGATAAAATTGTTTTGTCCATAAATAATTGTGACAATGTATTTTTTAAATTATATATGCAAATGCAGATTTAAAGGCAGAAAAACGATTATCATTTTTTTACGCTTATAATCGTAAAAAAATGATCATCGTTTTTCTGTTAATTTTACTTTTAAAAATAATAAAAGTTTTTCATGTTTTTAGATACTTAAAAAAAGGTTAATATCAATGTAAATAACTACAATGTGTTTTATGTTATTAACAGGTAATTCAAAAAAAAATTAAAAAAAGTAAAACATCAATGTTATAAATACAGGGTGTTTCTACTAAAAATTTACAATGTAAATTAGGCTTCCTAATAAATATTTTTCAATTGAGCTTTTGTTTTTGAATTATCAAACTTTGTTTTGAAGTAAAACTTTTTATGTAAGTTATTTATGGGCGGATTAAAAAGAAATTAGTTTTTAGTAAATTTTTACATTTTTTCTTTAGTATCTTTAGTAGATTTATTACAGTTTTTACACAAAATAACAAAAACACAATACAAATTTGAATGTCTTATAATAATAATAATAATAATAATAATAATAATAATAATAATTATTATAATTTTAATTATTGTAATAATAATAATATTAAATCATATTATAATAACATTACTAAACAAAATTAAACATAATAATATCATTAAACAATGCAGTAGCAAGTTAAATAAGTAGTTTCGAAACTCGAATGTTGAGCGGTCTATGGAATGTCACCCCGTCCATCATCTCTATGTTCAGGCATAATTAAATACATGTATATCTTAAAATCAAATAATACCACACAATGTTAGTTAAAAAAAATTGTCTTAATTTTAAAAACATTCAATCCCCCGGGGCGCGGCAAAAATTATTCTTAAAAATTAAAAAAAATAACAGCTTATACAAATACCATTCTCACAACTTTTTTTAACTAAGTGAGATTTCCAAAAATAATTATTTCAGCCCAGCCTACCGAATTTCTAATTTTTGCCGCGCCCCCGGGGGATTGAATGTTTTTAAAATTAAGACAATTTTTTTAACTTACATTTTGAATTTGGCATATTGAAAAACTATAAGGTATTAACTCACTTGTAACAAAAAAAAATCTTGTTAATATATTTTAATTTTAAGCCCCTCCCCAAAGCTTTTAAAGTTCTAATAATAATTTAATCTTCGATTTAAAAAAAAGCCGTGGTGCGCGGCGTAAGATTAAAATATATAAATATTTTTTTTGTGTGTCTTAAGTATACCTAATAGTTTTTTAATATGCCAAATTCAAAATTTAACTTAAAAAATATTTTTTATTGAATTTTGAGGAATTTTATCCCCCCGGGGGCGCGGATAAATTTGTTTTTAAAAATTTGAAAAAACAGCTTATTTGTGTACCCTTCTTACAATGACAATGAACCCTCAAAAAAATAAAAGTTCCCGGGAATTTTTTGAATTTAGTGATTTATTCGTAATTTATATTTATTTAAAAAAATTATTTACAAATCTATTTAAATTTGCGTTTGTGGGCACAAATTTAAATATAATGGCAGTTCGTTGATAGAATATTATTATGTTACAACAAATATGGATAAATCATAGCAACCCTGAATGTACCATACCATGAAAAAATAATTTACTATACTAATTAAGACCTTTAGACACAGAAAAATACATGAATTATATTATTTGCAGAAAATAAGAAGAAATAAACATTAATTTGAGCAACATAACCTCAAATATTTAACTGAATTCCTTATTTAAATGTCATTTCATTTTTTTGATGTGGAAAATAGTACATATTATTACATATTATGTTTATTATAAAATATTATGTTTATTATAAAATCATAAACATTTATTAAAACATATATATATATACATATAATACAAGATTATATCATTGCTGCGTCCATGCATTTATAAAATCCCTATTCTTATTGCGTCAACGACCTTACTGCGTCAGTATATCTGACGCACTAATGTCAAGCGCTTATTTTTTAAAATTTACTTCATCCCAGCACTTTCTAAGATTCTTGCTAATACAGATCTGTGTAGAATTTAATGCCCAATTTTTGTGTCCAAAAAGTTGTCCGACCCTTCGTTTTTTAAATATTTAGAAAAATTTGAACACAAAAAGTGTGCAGCAACATACTAAAAATGGAAAAAATGTGTATATTTAGTTCAACCCATTTGACGATGAGGGCGTTGCGATAATATACGTTTTCCAATATACGTGTTTTTAAATACTGTATGTTGTTGCGTCGCACAATTTGGCAACGTCTCGCCTATGATTTTAATATTTGAATTAAACTCACGATACTGTTGCGAATGGTAGCGCTGTCTCTCTCACACCGTGTGAAGTCACGCTAGAGACAGTTGTTCTTTCGTTTAAATGTAATCATATTATAATCTTGGGGGGCGCGTCGAGTTTTATGAAATTTACAATTATGACGGTCGATTTATTAAAACTGATTGTAAGATAAAATTGTTTTGTCCATAAATAATTGTGACAATGTATTTTTTAAATTATATATGCAAATGCAGATTTAAAGGCAGAAAAACGATTATCATTTTTTTACGCTTATAATCGTAAAAAAATGATCATCGTTTTTCTGTTAATTTTACTTTTAAAAATAATAAAAGTTTTTCATGTTTTTAGATACTTAAAAAAAGGTTAATATCAATGTAAATAACTACAATGTGTTTTATGTTATTAACAGGTAATTCAAAAAAAAATTAAAAAAAGTAAAACATCAATGTTATAAATACAGGGTGTTTCTACTAAAAATTTACAATGTAAATTAGGCTTCCTAATAAATATTTTTCAATTGAGCTTTTGTTTTTGAATTATCAAACTTTGTTTTGAAGTAAAACTTTTTATGTAAGTTATTTATGGGCGGATTAAAAAGAAATTAGTTTTTAGTAAATTTTTACATTTTTTCTTTAGTATCTTTAGTAGATTTATTACAGTTTTTACACAAAATAACAAAAACACAATACAAATTTGAATGTCTTATAATCATAATAATAATAATAATAATAATAATAATAATTATTATAATTTTAATTATTGTAATAATAATAATATTAAATCATATTATAATAACATTACTAAACAAAATTAAACATAATAATATCATTAAACAATGCAGTAGCAAGTTAAATAAGTAGTTTCGAAACTCGAATGTTGAGCGGTCTATGGAATGTCACCCCGTCCATCATCTCTATGTTCAGGCATAATTAAATACATGTATATCTTAAAATCAAATAATACCACACAATGTTAGTTAAAAAAAATTGTCTTAATTTTAAAAACATTCAATCCCCCGGGGCGCGGCAAAAATTATTCTTAAAAATTAAAAAAAATAACAGCTTATACAAATACCATTCTCACAACTTTTTTTAACTAAGTGAGATTTCCAAAAATAATTATTTCAGCCCAGCCTACCGAATTTCTAATTTTTGCCGCGCCCCCGGGGGATTGAATGTTTTTAAAATTAAGACAATTTTTTTAACTTACATTTTGAATTTGGCATATTGAAAAACTATAAGGTATTAACTCACTTGTAACAAAAAAAAATCTTGTTAATATATTTTAATTTTAAGCCCCTCCCCAAAGCTTTTAAAGTTCTAATAATAATTTAATCTTCGATTTAAAAAAAAGCCGTGGTGCGCGGCGTAAGATTAAAATATATAAATATTTTTTTTGTGTGTCTTAAGTATACCTAATAGTTTTTTAATATGCCAAATTCAAAATTTAACTTAAAAAATATTTTTTATTGAATTTTGAGGAATTTTATCCCCCCGGGGGCGCGGATAAATTTGTTTTTAAAAATTTGAAAAAACAGCTTATTTGTGTACCCTTCTTACAATGACAATGAACCCTCAAAAAAATAAAAGTTCCCGGGAATTTTTTGAATTTAGTGATTTTTTTTATGTTCACGGAAATTTTTGTACTAAAATTGTACACCTTTTTGTGGCCTAGTTTACACAATAGATTTGGTCATTAAGTAGGGAATTAACTTGGAAATTAGTAAAATTAGGGTAATTAGTAGGGAATTAGAGGAATTACTATAGTAATTCCTATATATATATATATATATATATATTCCTATATTCTATAGGTATTTTTTAAATTAAAATTGAATTATAATATATAAGGAGAATTAGTAAGGAAATAGAGGAATTAGTAGCAATCCTGGGAATTAGTGTACATATTTTCTTTTGCGGTTTACCCCTCGGGGTAAACCGCAGGGGAATTTTGGGGTACAATCTGTAGGAATTAGTAAGGAATTAGAGGAATTTGTGGGGAATTAGAGGAATTTGTGGAAAATTAAAGGAATTAGTGGGGAATTTGGGGAATTATTAGGTAAATTAGTAAGCAAATAGTGGAATTAGTGGGGAATTAGAAAGAAGGGAAAGAAGGGAGTAGTACCACTGCAGCATTGAAAAAAATGAAGAATGTTGTGTACAGCACACCACCCATATTTTAACAAAAAATAGTACTCGTTTCCTAAAACCAGGAATACATCTGCCAATTGGAAAATACATTGTCTTCTCTGGTCATCTCAGGGAATTAATTTTAAAGTTTCCAAAAGACAAACATCTCCTGACAGATTCGGATCTCAAAAGTGAAGACAAGATGAATTTTGCGTCCGCAGAAAAAATGTGCAGTTTGATAGTAATTGAACGACTGAATAAGGAAATTCCACAAATTAAATAGAGTGTGGCGTATCTCAAGCTAATGTACTATATCGAATCGTCGTTCTTAAATTCCAGCACTGTGTTGCATACTAGATTATATCGCATCTGGTATGTTGTATTTTTTACTAGAATCTGGAGAGCCTGGATTAAAGAACAAAAAGAATATAAAATAACAGACAACTTTTTGACCAGTAATTGTAACCTTTGCATCGAAACGCCCATGCTTTGATTAAACTAATACTGAAGCTTAACAGCGGTGAGTTAAAACCAGATATGTTCATCACCGGCATTTTTGGTAGCCAAGCATGTGAATCCTTATTTCGGGCTGCCAGATCCATGACTTCTACGTATTCAACAATAATACATTTTAGTATAAAGGATATGCTGAACCGAATTGAGAGAATTAAGACAACTGATACCATAAACGATCTGAGGGGGACTTTTACATTTCCAAGGGAAGACAAAAGATTAAAAACCAGACTAATGAAAAAAAATTTACCACGTGAAGAAGAAATTTTAAATTTGGATATCAAATCTATAGTTAAAAAAGCTCTACAAAATGTCATAGAAGACATGAAACATCTTGGAATTAATGCAAAAGAAAACGATTGGAAATATATGCAGGTAGGTATCGTTAACAAGACGAAAACAAAATATTGCAATTACACAGGATAATGAAGACGCTGACGAAGACAACGCTGAAATTTTCGAAAACCCCGAAGAAAATTGGCAAAAACAAATATTGGTAATGAGGACGATAAAGTTATGGATGAAGTTATGGACTTAATTTCGAACGAGATTTCTAATGAAGATCGCGAATGTGATACTTTGGAAACGAGTTGTATAAGTTTAAAAGACTTTTCTAAAAAAGTGCACAGTGTATCGGAAAAATCACCGTACCTATATAATATTATATATTCAATTATTAAAAAATCATCGTACTGCTGGCTTTTAGATCAGTCCGAGGGTAGAGTAAGTACTGGCCGATTAAAAAGATTTATAGGCACTACAAGGAAAACACTGAAGAAAACACCTTGCAAAAATTTTAAGTCGACCTTGACTATAAACAGAAGCTATGCATGGATCAAGCTAGTAGCACAAGCACTGTGGAGGAGTTTTCAGATGAGATCTTGTCGTATAAATCAGAAAATGTATCAAAATTTGCCGGACTCGAGGTACACTTAGAAAACTATTAAGCGGTTTTCTATGATCAATCGTGAGCTTTGCTGCACGAGCGAGGCGAATGTAGAACACACTATTTACAAATCGCCGCCTTTCACCACGAAATATGTACACTATTTTTTATGACAAAATGAAAATTCGACTTTCGCTGCCCTTTAAGAGAGAAAAATTGTTAATATTTAAGTCAATTCATAAACAAAAATATACCAAACTAAAGACAATAATTGGCTTAATTAATAATATTAATTATTAAAGAACTTATGTTAAGCGAAAGTCGAATTTATACTGCTAGTGTCATGAAAAAGCATTGATTAATATAATACTTTTCTTTACGATTTTTAAAATGTGCTTAATAAAAGTGTTGCTGGGTAAAAAAGTTTTGCTAACCAGAAAACGTATACGTATATAGTATATATACTTTTCTTTACTATTTCTCTTAGTAAAGTAAGTATGTTATTTTTCATTAAGAATACGAACAAATATAGCCTTCAAAAATATACCCTTCAAAAAGAATTACTATAGTAATTACTATAATATTAATGGTAATTATTCATGTTAAAATGTATAAGCAAGAAAAAAATAGAAACTAAAACCTTGAAGGTTAAAAAATAATAGGGATATTTAAAATTTAATATAAAATTAATTATAACTTTTTAAACCTCACATTCCTATTTTATAAACATGCAAAATATCAATATTAAAAATTACATAGAACAAGAATCACATGTTAAAAATTCATTTATATCTTATTAAAGTTGACTCGCTAAATACCGTATTTCTAGGAGACGCAATAAGGTCGCGAAATGTAATGACACAATATTGTATTACGGATATATATATATATATATATATATATATACATATATATATGCATCCTTAGTACAATATTGCGTCATTACAATTTGGCAACACTGTAGGACGCAATAAAGTCTGTACAAGCCATATAAAATTTAAAATGAAATATACACGTGACGCAATATTATTATAGATTAAAATGAGTTGATAATGTAGTGACTTTTGAAAAAAAAGTGTATATCTTATTTTTTAAGATAAAAAAAATCTGACCAGATTTTTTGAATCAGCAAAAAAAAGTACGCCAATATACTCTTCTATATTTTCGCTAAATACCGTATTTCTAGTAGACGCAATAAGGTCGCGAATTGTAATGACGCAATATTGTATTAGGGATGTATATATATATATATATATATATAGTAAGTAATTAAATGGTATCATATAATTGTAAACATTTACAAAAACAAGCAATAAAAAAAATTACTATTATTAATAGTAATATTATTACAAGTATATTATTGCATGTTTCGGGCTTTTTTATGTTGCATATCTAATTATTATATATTTTAGTGTTTATAATTATCCAAAATTACATTTAAAAGCATTAATAAAGTGTTCAGTTAAAATATTTTTTATTTACTCCTACATTGACGAGCTGTGACTTTATGGCGTTTTAGTCAAAGGCTAAAGTTAGCAACAGTGGCTTTTGGACATTTCAATCACGGGCTTAAGTTGGCTTTATTATAAATTGCGAAAAAGTGAGGTTAAATCCGTTGACATTTGACAGGTGTCAAATGTTTAACAAATAAAATTGGGTTTAAAATTTTCTTTGGGTTCGTCGTAGATAAAGTATAGTATCCAACTCGTTTTATAAACGTCTCTAAGCACTCGTTTTTATTAAACACTCGCTTGCAAGATTCGCTCGTGCCTAATAAAACTCGTAACTATAACGCATTTATAAAAGTTGATACATAATATACTATTAATTACTTAGTCTTAAATTATAACTTAAGAATAATTATTCTTCTATAGTTTTTATAAAATTGAAGTAATGGCTTTCTTAATATTGTAAAAATAGGCGAAAACGTACAAATGAACCGGTTTTTTATGTTTTGTATTTTATTCCATAATTAAGTTTTCAGTTGCATAAAGTTTAATGGTTGATAATATATCGACACTTACGATACTCCTGAAACCATTGTTAATGGCTTTGCTACCTATTTTAGTAGCGTTTATGTAGACAATATAGCGGTTATAACAAATAATTTAAATGATCGTTGCACTTCATGTTTTTCCATTGCCAGTTTGGAAATAGAGGACATACTAAAGAGTATTGACAAATTAAATAATAAACCCACAGCAGGCAATGATTCTATACCCAGCTTCATTGTTAAAGACTGCAAATATGTTTTGGCCGAGCCTCTTAGGTATATCTTTAACCTATCCTTAAAAACCTGCGTTTTCCCTTACGTCTGGAAAATAGCACATGTCTGTCCTATCTTAAAGACTGGAGATGCATCTAATGTTACAAACTATAGACCGATCTCAATTTTAAATAACTTTTCAAAAGTTTTCGAGATGGTCCTATACAAAATAATATATTATATATATGCAAATATTAAAGCCATGATTTCTCCATCTCAGCATGGCTTCACCGAGAAAAGGTCAACAGTTACGAATCTGGCATGTTTTTCTGACTTTGTTTCACGCAATTTGGATAGTAATAAACAGATTGATGTTATATATACTGACTTTGCAAAGGCGTTTGACCGCATTGATCATAGTATTATTGTTAAAAAACTAAACAATTTTGGTTTTAGTTATTCACTGATATCACTTTTGACCTCTTACCTACTCCAACGGAAACAAATGGTTGTTTACAATGGGTTTAAATCCTTTCCTTTTATAGCTTCTTCAGGAGTCCCGCAAGGCTCAAATCTAGGTCCTTTATTATTTACATTATTTATTAACGATTTATGTGAAATGCTTAACTGCAAAAAACTGTTGTTTGCAGATGATTTAAAGATATTCTTCCCCATTTCTACAATAAGGGACTGTATTTTACTTCAAGCTCAAATCAACAACTTGGCTTCTTGGTGCAGTAATAATAGGCTTTCTTTAAATATTAACGAATGTAAGGTTATTTCTTTCTCTCGAAAGAAGAAAACCCTCGAATACCCTTATGAAATAAATTCCGTCCCCCTAGAGAGGAGACATACTATCAAAGACCTCGGTGTATGGTTTGACAGCAAGTTCACATTTCGCGAACATATCACTGCTACAACGAAAAGTGCATATCAATTATTGGGTTTTATCATTAGAAACTCTTCTTCTTTTCGTAATGTTGAAGTTTGTAAGTTTCTTTTTAGGTCATATGTTCTTTCAAAACTCGAATACTGCTCTTTAATATGGTACCCACTTTACAATGAACATACTAACACGGTTGAAATAATACAAAGAAAGTTTCTTAAGTTTGTTTATTTTAAGAGTCATGGTAACTATCCAATTAGAGGTTACGATTATTATGCTTTGCTAACTGAATTTGATTTTGTAAGTTTAAGGGATAGACGGTTTATTTACTCAATTAAATTTTTATTTAATCTACTTAGAAATAGAGTGGACTGTGCTGAATTATTATCTGCAATTAATTTTCATGTTCCCAGACTAAATTCTCGCCAAAAATTGGCATTTAGTACTGGTTTGGCAAAAACCAATGTTATGTTTATGTCTCCAACTTTTATAATGTGCAATAATTATAATAAAATACAGTCTATCTGTGATATTTATTTTGATTCTTTGGGTGACATCGTAACTAACATTATTAATATATATATATATATATATATATATATATATATATATATATATATATATATATATATATATATAATAATATAATATAATATATAATAATATAATATATAATAATACCTAATAGTTTGTATAATAAGAAAGTTAAACAAAAGTGTCATTAAAAAGCTTAAAGTGGGCAGTTCTAATAATTTCCCCAAAAATTTGTATTGAGAATAAATTTATTTTTAATTTTAGGTGTATTTGTAAAATTCCTATGGGAATTTCCTTAATTTATTTTGCACTATTTAAATAAAAAATTTAGTACATGCACATTGGGTACCTATAAGTATAAAGGTTTATTGTGTCAGGGACAGGAGTCTGTTCTTTTACGGTATCTTTGTTTCCTTTTCTTTCCATTACTTATTCTTTTGTAAAGTTGTCATTAATAATCCCGCGACGTTCCATTTACCACTATCCAACGAATTTTTGAGTTACAGTCTGCTATTGCAATATTTTTTGCCCCTTAAAAATACGAATTGAATATATTTCAACTTCCTTTGCCAGTTCTTTATTATATTATGATGTTTTGCTGATAAATGATGTTTTTTGTAGACCGAGTTTACTTTTCACGAAAGTTGTCAATTTAAATGTATGGTAGTTTTCTGGATTTTTACACTAGATGACTGAATTGGGGTAGCTTGCCTACATATTACTTTTTAGTTTTACAATAAAAGTCAAGCATCTAAAAAATTACACCAGGATTTGAGCGACTGGACTAAATAATTGTTTATTTTATTACCCTAAATTGATATCAATTAAATTTCTATGAGTAAAATGTAACTTTATTTTATCATACACTTTTGACAATTAAAATTGTAAATAGACATTTATACACAGGGCCGGATTTAAACTTAGTGCCGCCCCTGGGCACTGTCGAAAATGCCGCCTCAACAGTAAAATTTTATATAAAGTTATAGTTTGGATATCTTATTTTTTTTTTAATTAAAATTACTAATTTTTTGCAGAAAATTTATTATACATACTTCAATAACATAAAAAATATTCTTTCTGTTCTAAGAATTATAAATTTTGCACTAAGGGCGACTCATAATTGTATTTCGTTAATTTTTTTCACAGGCAAACACGCCTTACTTTTTGAATTGCAAATTGGTCGATTAAATAAATCTTCACAATCTAAACGTTGAAGTACGTCTGATTCGATGCATAGAATATATAGCTATATATATATAGAATATATAGCTATAGCTAAGCTATTGAGTCTTTTTGCACTCATGGTTGAACGTTAGTAGTTTTTAATTCTTTTCAAACATGAAAACGATCGTTCTACGCTAAAGTTTGTTACAGCTAATGAAATGAATATTCGATATGCGATTTCCACGTTCGGAAACTCAGTGTAAAGGTCGTTTGCATGCAAAAGTTTCAAAATATATGAAGACTATTCCACTCATTACTTTTTGGACCAATCAGATTTCAGAAAACGAGTGGTTTTTTCAGTTTTGCAGCGATAAAACTACTATTCAGGTGAAAAAACCACTCGTTTATACGAGTTGCATAGCAACCAATTGGTTGCTATGATAAAAATAATTGTCACTGTTGACGTTTTTAATTTTAAAATTAAAATGTTAAAAAATATGCGTTTTGGTCCAAAAAATCATACAGAAATTGAATCAGCAGTTAAAAATATTCGTGAAATAGTCTTGCCGAATACCACTCGTGATAAAATTTTCCCTGAAAAAATTTTTGATTTTTATTTACTCAAGATTTTTCCTTGGAAATTTCGCTCGTGGCATTAACTTCAAACCACTCGCCTAGCGGCTCGTGGTCTTAAAAATTAATGCCACTTGCGAAATTTCCAAGAAAAAAACATTCGCATAAAAATCAAAAATTATATCGGTAAAATTTTACCACTAGTGGTATTATATACGATAAATTTTGTTCTATCATTTTTTTGCCGCCCTAAAAAATTTGCCGCCCTGGGCACCAGCCCCGACTGCCCCTAGTGTAAATCCAGCGCTGATTTATACATCACTGTTAATAAGCGTTATATTAATAGTGACGGCTAACATTAGTTTTCTTAGTACCTACACAATTTTATATTATATTGTTTAAAAGTTTTCTAATAATGTAAGGGATGGTTGACCCTAAGAGTTTTCCTTATTACATATTTAATAAAACAAATCAGGTAATTGCCTATTCATTTGTTTTTTTTTTTTAATTTTAATTTCTCCTCTAAAACTAATATATTTCAACATAATATATTTTTAACTTTTAATAGTTTTATTTTACTTAAAACTATCGTCACAAAAGCTCGTTTTAGCATAACTTTAAGACAGGATAGTTCCTGAGCTGTTCATTTATCATTAAATTCCTTATTTCGGTGTCGGTGCAGTTTGGCGGGAGTTACGACTGTAATTGCGGAGGTTTCAACGCTGTAATGTGGCGAAAACGGTAATGGTTTAAATTTTCCATAAAACGATGAAATCCGCTTCACTTTATAGCTGAAAATGGTTTTAACTTGACTATATTTTCAAATAACGAATAAACGTTTTCATAACAAACACTTAACAAGAGAGATAAAATAAAGTTTATTTTGTAATGTTATTTTAAAATAATATTTATTATTATTTGTTTTAATAAAAATTTAATTAAAATATTATTTTAAGGATTCTCCCGTTACATTGAGGAAAAAAGAAATTTGAATAAACAATCATTTAATATTAATATGAATATAAAGTATTTCTGACTAAAATAAACATTAAATTTTATGTTCAGTATGTAGGTATACTTACTTTTATTGCACATTTTACTATATACTTGTAAATTGCTTGATATTATAAAAGGGTACTAAAATCAACACCAGTTCTGGCCTAACATTTCAGGGTTTTTTCCTGAATTAAAATTAATTTGAACCTAATTAGGAGTTTCAATTAGATTTAAATGTTAACTAAAGACTTCGATTTACATTTGTATTGGTTGTTTTAATATTTGAGGTTATATTACATTAGAAGGTAGTTTTTCTCTAAAAAAAACTCGCTACGCCATCTGAAGCTAATACTTCCTCCTCCTAAAGAAATCTGTCTAGATAATAATAATAATAATAATAACGTTTATTGTCCAACAGATATAAAATCCATTTACAGAACAATTACATAGAAGAAATTAAAATAAGTCCTAATATTATTGAAAAAATATATATACAAAAAGAGGTATAACAAGATTAGACTAAAAATTTTTTACATAAGCTATCAATTATAAAACCAATACTATTAAAGTTAATGTCACATTTATTGCAGTATACAGGGTGTTATGTAATTAATGTTATATATTAAAATACTGAATACCTTTTGACATAAGGAATAAAGGAAAAATATTTAAAAATAGTATATTAAAGTACAAGTTGCAGAAGGCCACATATTCTGGCACGAATTCGAAATTTGGCCTCGAGCGACGAAGGAGCTAGTGGACGAACGAATGAGTGCGAGAATAGCCTTCTGCAACGTGTGATTTATACTATTTTCTCGATTTTAACTTTTATTTAGGTTTTTTTAATTGTTTTGTGGTCGTTGTTAGTTGGGGGATTTTTCTCGCAAAATGTCAGTTGGCAACACAAAATGACAGTTGCATGGACAGGTAGATTTATTTTTATTTACTATTTATTAATAATCTGTCTGTATTTGTCAACTGGATAATAATGTTTTGTGTAAGTATTGTATTATTTTTTAATGTTTTCTGATATTTTTTAACAATTGTGTTTACTTTTAGCAGTGAAAAATGTCTCAGGAGGTTTTACAAGCAACACCGAACATTACAATAAAAGTTTATAACAATTGTGCTAGTGATTAATTTATAGTAGTTTTGTGCTTTGTGTACTGTGGGTATATAATATTTCCAATAAAATATAGTTTAATTGACCTGTTTGGCTCATTTATTTGTCAATATTTGTTATCCTGCACAAGTACCTACAACCTGAACTGCACTTTTTCACATTAAACTTAAAATTTTGCATTAAAATGCATTGTTGGAGCAAACTTAATATAACAAAACAATAATAAAGGCTTCATTTTCAATAAAAGTGTGGTTCAGGTTGCCCTAGTGCAGGATAACAAACAAAGCTATTATAAATAATCCTAAAAGTAATGAATTTGAGGTTATTAAACAGTTTGACATTTTGGGGGTACCAATACTTAAAAACTAAATGTTACCAAAAATCGTTTAAGAATGAGCTTCATTCTTCAACGATTTTGCGTGCGAGAATATGACATTCTTACATAAAAATCGAGAAAACATTTTTCCAAAGATAAAGAAAAAATATGCATTGGAAGTTTTTTATATTTTTTGTGATACGCCACTCAGATGAAATTGGGACCAGTTCACAGGTTAAACTTTAAACATTTAATTTGTGTAAATAAATCCAAAAGCACTTCCCTTAGTTAAGATATTTGCAATTTGAAAACATAACCTAAATTTTAAAAGAAATGCACTAGATAATCTAGTGCATTTCTTTTAAAATTTAGTCTAGATTCTGTCATAAAAGTTGGCAGATTTTGTTTGAATTTACCTTCAGTACAAAAATGAAATAACCAACAATTAATAAAAACGCCAAATTGACAATTTGCATTGTTAATTTTGTCATTTTTGTAATTAAGCTAAATTTAAACAATGTTTGTCAACTTTTTTGAGAGATTTTGGAAACACTGTGGTTAGTAACCACTGGTTACCAACCATAACATAATAAATCCAACAGATTAACCTAAAGTTCCTAGTCGATCAGTGGCGTACTTTTTGGTAGGATAAAGGTTATTATAAATTATTTTTAGACTTTGGAATTAAAAAAAAAAAGTTTCAGGTGCTTCTTTATGGACCCTAAGGAACAACCCATTTTAATATATAATATTAATTACATATCACCCTGTATATTAAAATTTTTGCACATAAAATAAATTGGTGACTTAAGAATAATATTCGACCTAGCGTTGGGGCAGTAAAATGTAAGGTTGGTACGAGTATTTCTTGGTATTAAATAATTTATTATATTATTATTAGATAGCCCAATTACTTTAGAATACGTAGTCATCGCCGCATGGGCGTAGCACAGTGGACTGGAATGACAAAAAAGTGGCCAAAACCTATTTAAAAATACTAATAAAGGTATCATTATGAAATTTTAACACCATATATTTGTGGTAATAAACTTAAATCTGCACAAATTTGAATTCATTTGGCTTAACAGAAGTTAAAAATTTAATTATATTAAATTTGTTTATATAACATCGTGAACTTTTAAGACCAGATTCATATAACAATAGTTTTGATTCTGTATACAAATTTAAATTTAATCAGATTTTATAAAGCTTAAAATGATTGTTCTGTTGAATATTTGAATATTTATAACACCAATAATAGATTCTTTGAAACATTTAAAGAATAAGTAAAATAAAAATAAAACAATAAACTTTGAGTTTGTCAGCTGCTTAAAATTTTGCCCTTACTAATTTAAACAAAGTTTAGTTCACCGTACAATATTGTTCTGTACTTGTTCCAGCATTTGAGGCATAAAGGTTGCGGAAGCATCTTACATTCTAAATTATGAAGTCCTATAAACAAGGTATTTGATAATAATAATAATAATAAAATCAGTTTATTCGTCTCCAAAAACTTTACATGTTTACAGAGAGACACCTCTAAATATGACCCCATAGAAATGATATGACCCCATAGAAAAGTATCGAGCCGGGTATCTGGTGACCATGGTTTTGGCACATTTTAATCTATCCACTTTCCAGAAAATTCCCCATTTAGCGATACACTTACTTTGACAACCAAGTGAGCTGGGGCTCGGTCTAATTAGAGGGGTAGGATCTTCTTCCAAAAATATCAAAATTTAATTTTCCATTTGGGGTGTTAAAATACAACGAGGGCGGCTGTAGTCTGGACCTGCAGCTGGCACAACATTTCCTGTAGAAAACATATAATGTTTTAAACGCATTCACACTCGGATGTCTTTGATTTGGAAATCTTTTGACATAAAGGTTTGCAGCTTGTAACGCGTTTTGACGGCCTTGCCGGCATATTCGCAACTCGAAAATATTTTTGTATTTTTACAAAAGTCAAAATAAAATTTTGATTAAATTATTAAATTTTGATACCAGATTTTTTTTAATTATTTTTTCAGTACTCTACTGTCCCTAAAACGTACTGAAAAAATATACTGCATTCCAATATTCAGCAAAACAGCTGGTGTACGTTCTAAGCATGGGTAGGAGGCAGTTGCCCCCCATGTAAAATTAAAATACTATACAAAAGCGCATTTAAAGCTTATTGTAATATTTAAACATAAAGGGTGTTCCAAAACGGATTGATGTTTTTTTTTTATTAACCGCCGACGGTGGACTAGTGGTCAGTGCTGCACGGAAAAAAAAAGACAGTAAGACTTACTGTAAATACAGTTAAATTAACTATATTTTCTAATTAGTATTTGGACAACATTATGTAATGTTAATTTAACAGTATTTTTATTGTTAAAAAGTATTGTATATATAACGAACTAAGAATGTAAATTTTAATATTTTAGATTGTAGCCCTAACTATCCTGGATTGTAATGGGTATCTTCTTATATAGTAAAATTAAATAACTTAGTAAGTACAGTTAAATATATTAACTGGTAATATTAAATATTCCGTATTGTAGTACGTACCATCTTATATAGCAAAATTAAATAACTCGGTGAGTTCAGTTAAATATATGGGATATTCTTATAATAGGAGCAATCTTGAGTATAAGAAATTTAAAAAAAAAACAGTTACAGAAAATTTTGAAAAACTACTGTTTTATAAGACATGAATAAAGTTTATGAAATGATGAGTCTGTTGAGCTCAATTTTTAATTTTGGGGCTTTTTCAAAAATCCATATCCACGCCAATGACTAAGAGGCACGCTAATGACAGTTTTCATTTAATAATGATACAAAATATATTTTTAATATTTATTTATAAGTAAACATTGGTTACAAAAAAAATTAATGAATTAAGCATATTTTATCAATTTCCTCGGAGTTTGGTACTTTAAAAAATCTATTTGAAATTGGCTGTGGTGGCAAATCAAGTTTACATAATATACCAGCTTCTGTAAAGATTTGTCGATCAGTTGATCCAGGCCAATAAAAATATTTACCACTTCTTGCCATAAAGGTAATAGTTATGTTTTCTCCATTTATATCCTCAATTATTCCTAAAAATAATTTACCTCAGTGCTCGATATTAATAAAAAAAAGGAGACATACCCAGTGATGTAACCGATACATTTTTTTCAGTATCTAGGTACAGATACAAATATTTTTTGGCAGATGTATCTGGGTACAGATACCGATACATTTTCCCAAAAGTATCTGGGTACAGATACAGATACATTCAAAAAGTATCTAAGTTACTTCCAGATACTTTCTGTTACCTAAAAACTTAAAAATTAAATGACAAAGAAAAAAATTGTTTGGACCTTATAAAGCAAGTTCATCTACTGGATGTCCAATGAATATCCAGGATATCCTATGTATATCCTGGATATTTATAGAGTATATGCATTGGATGTTCCGTGTGGGGTTGCAATCGGGTTGGGTAAAATAAAATGTATCTTGTATCTAAGGATCTAGATACTTTCAAAAGGATCTAGATATTAAAGTAGATCCTGATTTTTTTAAGTATCTCGATACGTATTTAGGTACATAAAATGTATCTAGATCCAGTATCCAGATACATGTATCTCGATACGTTACATCACTGTGGATACCATGTCTCTGTAAATTGCAGCTACCCATTGTAAATGTTTATGTAGATATTAAACCTGCAGGTTCATGAACAGGAGATGGCACTAAAACCCGGTTTTTCAAAAGTGGACTTACGTCTTTTGCGAATTAGGGTAACGATATTAAATTTTATCCGAAATCGCATTTATTAATTATAAATTATTTACCTTTTTAAACAGTAGACACTTTCTGCATTAAAATTTGAATCGAATGTCATTTGAATGTAGTTTAGTTGCTGCTAAGGAGCAGTAAGGAGCAGTAATGGTTTGCATACAATGCTCGTATTAAATCGGTACTAAAGTTCTACTTTACTGCCGATTTCTTTTACTTTACTGTCGATTGTTGACTACTTTACTGCCGAGTTTAGATAAAAATATCTTATTATCATTATTCGTACAAAATATCATTGGCGTGGATAGTCCGTCATTAGCGTGGACAAAAAAGTCCACGCCAATGATGCAAGTAAATATCCACGCCAATGGCAAAATTAAGGTTAAGGTTCTTTGGACAGCAAATGGATTAATGAATTTAATTTAAATTATCCATACCTTTTGTAGTTGTCACTGCTCATTAATTATTGTCAATATTTTTCTAATAGCTTTTGGATAAACAAAATTGTCACTAGCACTCCAATGATGCACTATAAACATACGCCCATGAAACACATAACAACTTCACAATTCATAGTTCACTGTGCAACTGTTCGCGTTTGGCGCCAAATCAAGTAAATAGCGTATACCAAAATGTTTATAATAATGGTCGCTAACTGGAAAATTTAAAGTAGGCGGGAATTTTAAATACGTATCATTATAATCCACGCTAATGATGTCAAACTCAGGGACACATTTAAGAAATGTTTTTTTTTTCAATTCAATTTTATTTTTTTGTCTCAATCCCGCTTAACATATCTTAAAAAGTGTTGTCTATAATATACTATTGCTAGAGTATTTATGGACAGTTTCTTAATTTGCAAAAAAAAAATATTCTGGTGAAAGGATATCCAGGGACATCCACGCTAATGACAATTTATGTAATTAAAGGGAAAATGTATCGAATTGGTTTTATTTTATTATTAAGTTAATAGGTGTATGAATAGGGTCAATAAACCCCTAAATAAATATAAAATAAAAAATGGTGAACATGCACTTGACTGAGCATGGCAAGTCAGGGACATAAAATTTCCCCTATTGTAAGAATGACCCATATATTAACTAGTAAGATTAATTACCCTGTCTTGTAATACTTATCATCTTGTATATTAGGATTAATTATACAAATATTTTTAAGATTAAGGGGTTATTCAGGCAATAATAAACAACAAATAAATAAAAAAAACTTTTATTAAACTATACTTTATAAACTATACTTTGTTAAACATTATTTTTATATTTTATAAACATAATTTTCGAAATATCATTTTAATAATTATTATTATTATTTTCGTTAATTTAAAATAATTTTATTAAATCTGTTTATTACATACTTTAATACCGAGTTTCATACTTTACGGAAGTATTATTTTGAGTTTGATAAGAGTGATTGTGTGTTTCAAATATTTTTTTAATTTTAATTTTCATAAATCAAGTTCATAATCGTAAATCTGTTTGTTATTAACAAAGAGAACGTCTATGAACTTGTTTTATGGGTATAGAATAATAAGAAAATGTTTGAAACACCTATCACTCTTATCAATAAATATTTTAATTTTATACGAAATTTAACCAAAAAAAAAACAAAACTAAATTTTAAAAAAGGCTTAAAATGTATGTAATAAATAATTAAAAAATTGTAATAACATAACCACAATTAATTTTTTCACTAGTTTTTTTACACAATATTGTCAATTACTAACCTTAAATTTTTTACAATGCAAAGTCCAAATAAAAAAATTAATCTTGTAATAATAAAATAAATTTAGTAATAATAAAAAACTAACCTTTAAATTTATCAATATATTCTTCCAGTTGCCACTCCGTTAAAATTTCGTCACGTACATCCTTTTATACTGGTAACTATATACAGTGACCTGCAAAAGTATGACAAAAATTCATTTAAAAACCCCTTTTTTTTGTTTAAAAGAAAAATCCCCGAACACGTCGATTTTGTTTTTTAATTTCGTGCTAAATGTGCATTTTGATGTAAAACTTTCATATTTGCCGCAATTTTTGTGGAAGCTATGACCCACCCCAAATTTATAAGAGTTTATAATATTAAATAAAAAGTTTGCGGAAAAAGTTGGGTTCCCCCAAGTGAGATAATTCAAATTTTTATTAATACAATTTATAATTTACTATTAATTAACAATTGTTTATAGATTTCAAAATTTATTAAAACAATTCAGATTTTATAACAATTAAAATTTTATTATTATTCCTGAAAAAAATAAAAATGGTATAAAATGTGCATATGCACCATGCCACATTAATGTGAAAATGTATAAAAAAATCATGTATTACAATACGCTATATCATACAGTTGCCACTGGAGACAGTACGAAACGCCAATATGAATTATTATTATTCTCAAAATTTTGGCAAATAGAAAAAATAGTAAAAATAACTCATGTCATAATACCTTTTTTCGCACTCGTCCATCGTCGGTCGTTTTGTAAATAGTCCTCGTGCAAAAAAATGACGTCTTTTGAAATTAGTTCTTTAATATTTCTATTGTAAATTTAACGTTTCTTATTATTGTTATTGTTCTATTAAAATTTTAGTATTTACTAATATAAAGCAGAAGTTTAAACATTTTTTTCTAGTTTATAAATCTCTAAACCCAATTACCCAATCCTACAGAGTTCAATAATAATTGCAACCGAAAAAACCGCTTGCTTACACACAAAATTTGATTATATATTTTTAAATGTAACCATAGATAAATGCCTAAAGATTTTTAAAGTTTAAGAATGTGATAATTTATCTGCCAGTTTATAAAATCTCTAGAAGTAGCAGTAAAATCACAAAATAAAGCAAAATTATTTATGATTTTATAGTACCTAACTATAGATAAAAAAAACAACCCACCCATCCATCTTGGAAGACTCGAGTCTTGACCGCACTAGTTACACAATTTATAGTACAAATCCATTTTAGTAAACTTAGGTATTTTTAATGATTAAATGCATTTTAACGTACCTTACAAGTTTTATGTCTCACTAATCCCTCTAGACACAACACAAACACAACCTCTTCCCAATATTTGCTGAACGCCTTATGACCACCCCTGCCTTAATTATTATAGCGTGAGCGCGAAGCCCTTTGATTGGGCGCTGTATACGATGCTTATAGCAACTTGCTATTGTTTAACACAGATGTCGCCCTTTTTATATTCATTTCCTATAAAAAATACGGTAAAAGTAACTAAATTTTACTGTAAAAATTCATTTATTAAAATTAACTAAACTATCTAGTTAAAGGTACTGGATATATAGTAAAAGCCACAATAAAAAATTCAACAGTAATTTTACGTTTAACCGCAATAACCCATATGGTTAGATTGACTGAATTTTATATTTAGGCTTACTGTAAATTGTCAACAATAAAATATAACATTTCATTTTTTTCCAAACCTCTCGGTTTGTAGTCAGCATGCTGACTACAAACCGAGAGGTCGTGGGTTCGAGTCTCACACTCCCATGGTTGTTTATTTGTGTTTGTCCCATTGTATATTAGTCTGCGGTCCGTTCCTACCCCTAACCCGCACAAGCCATTCAGTTGGCTTCTTAGGAAGTAAGGTTGGAACCAAAAGAGCAAAAAAAATTGGTACAGGGCAATTATGTGTGAAAGATGATATCAAATGTTCGCAAAGGCTTCGGGGGCATACACTAAATGTTGATAAGTAAAGACCGGATTTTAAGCATGATGCTTATTGCTTAATTTTTTGCTTTTTTTAAGGTTTTATGCTTTTTTTTGATTTCGTGCTTATTTAAACTTTTTTCCATATTTTTATACATTTTTTTTTAATTAATTGTTTCGACTTTTACTTGATGAAACTCCATGTTAATAATATGTTAATATAAACTACACTGTTTAATTCTAACTTCAAAATCTTACATATAGACAACAAAAGTATGAAACTAAATTTATTAGAGTCTATGGAAATTAACAAATTAAAGGAAAAAAACTGATTTATTCTCAATGACCAAATTGATACCAATAATTCCCCGTTATTAAATTTATTTTAATATATTCAAATAGTTTAGTGTTATATAACTATAAAGATTACAGGGCATTCCCATAACTCTCTCGAAAAATCCAGGGTTCCAAACATTGAAAAGAATATCTATTTTAATTGGTGGGCAAGATTCCGATTTTGAAATGGATCCAGCCATTATCCCGAAATTTAAATATGCACCAATAACCAGTGTGGATGTGGAGCGAAGTTTTTCTGCATACAAAAACATTTTAACAGACAGAAGACATAATTTTACTATAGAAAATTTGGAGAAACATCCAGTTATACATTCCTTTAGGTCTTAATAATAGATATAATGTAAAAATAATAAAATGTATCATTTAAATAATAAACACCAATATTAAGATTATTACAACTTTTTTGCCTCTATACAGGGTGTCCCAGAACTCGCGCCACAGAGAAAAAGGGAACGTACCGAAAGTAATTTGAAACACATATTTAAAAATTCAAATTGTCCAACGCAAAGGATAAGGGAGATAAGAATAAAAAACGATAGCCAATCCCAATAGATCACCACAGGGAATTCTTTAAATTGCTAGGATACTTATATTAGGTTGCATTGTTGATAATAAAAAATGTGTAAAATATTTGGTCCACTGGAATTTAATTCATTGTAAAACTGCTGTCAATCTTTACTCCTGTCATTAATATTATATTAGGTTATAAATTAAGTTATTATTGACAATGCTGTCAATCTTTACTTTTGTCATTATATTAGGTAATAAATTAAGTTATTATACATAATGTTTTCCTTGGGTGACGTTCACAATATCGAAATTCATTATATCGAATTCAAAATATCGAACACTTTTTATCGAAAATCAAAATATCGAAAATACAAAATGTCGAAAATCAAAATATCGAAAATTAAAATGTCGAAAATGATAATATCGAAAATTAAAATGTCGATTTGAAAATGTCGAATAATTAAAATTTCGAAAATTAAAATGTCGAAAATGATAATATCGAAAATTAAAATGTCGATTTGAAAATGTCGAATAATTAAAATTTCGAAAATTAAAATATCGATTTAAAAATATCGAAATTAAAATGTATGATTAAAATCGAAGTGTATATGTACAGAGGCGCCTCTGTAGATAAAGTTACGGTTATGCACCGAATTATCTTGGCTCCCTGGCTCCTAGAGATGCGCGTTTTATAGAAATGTACTCAAACTCAACAACACAACCCAACCGACCCCGCCCCATTGCCCCCCCCCCCGCCCCATTGAGCAAAAAACCCAACTAAAATGGGCAAATTCATGTTACGATAAAAATAAAACACTTTTTAATTACATAAATTAGCCCATTTTAGTTGGGTTTTTTGCTCAATGGGGCGGGGGGGGGGGCCAATGGGACGGGGTCGGTTGGGTTGTGTTGTTAAGTTTGAGTACATTTCTATATCAGAGGCGCCTCTGTACATATACACTTCGGATTAAAATAATATGTCGATTAATTGAAATATTTAAACAAAATATCAAATTCAAAATAAGAAAATATTTCGACATTTTGTATTTTCGACATTTTAATTTTCGACATTTTGTATTTTCGATATTTTGATTTTCAATAAAAAGTGTTCGATATTTTGAATTCGATAAAGTGAATTTCGATATTATGAACGTCGATATTTTATTTTCGATAAATTGAAAATTCGATTAAATAAAATTTCGATATTATCATTTTCGACATTTTAATTTTCGATATTTTGATTTTCGACATTTTGTATTTTCGATATTTTGATTTTCGATAAAAAGTGTTCGATATTTTGAATTCGATAAAGTGAATTTCGATATTATGAACGTCACCCGTTTTCCTTGATGCTTATACCGAAATGATAACTATTTATGGGGAGCGTGGGCCCAAAAAAAGCTAAATAAAGTACAACTGGTTTGATTTTTTACTTTAAAACATTGGCGTTCTGAAGTATCAGTCATAGATTAATAACCTCATTTTTTGAAAGCTTTTGACAACTTAGTAAATACAGTTGGCCAAAAGATTTTTAAATGTTTTTAATACAACAATGTTCTATCGTCTCCTAGCAATTTTTAAAGCTCCTACGTTTAACCTAGGCAAGATCTCTCGGTATTGGCTGCCGCTTTTTTGCTCTCATTCGATTACACTATTACCTAGAAATTTTTTATTTTTAAATTTGGCATCTCCATTGCTATCGGCACGCCCCCTTTTTCTCTGTGGCGCGAGTTCTGGGACACCCTGTATATTAATTATTTTTAATTAACTTGCTTATTTGGTGCTTTTTTTGCAAATTTCATGCTTTTTAAGAGCTTTTTATTTAATATTTTGATACTTTTTTAAGCACTTTTTTTTTTAAATTGTGCTTATTTATCCGGTCTCTATTGATAAGCCTATTTTTTAAGCGTAACCGTGGAATGATAAATTTTAATTGCCAAAACTGAATGGTATTAATATTAAATCATCGACGATTTCTGGTTTTAACAGGATTCTGCCACATGCCATACAGCCAATGCAACAATGTTTTTATTGAATGATTAGTATCCATGTCGAATCATCTTAAGAGTATACTAGTAAGATCTATGCCATCAACAATTCAACAACTAAAGGACGAGATAATAGGGAATATTGGTAAGATCGAGAAGCAATTATTCAGATATCAAGTGGAGGTATGTCGCCGAAGCCCTGGCGAATATTTTTCCGATATTATCTTTCACACATAATTGCCATGTACCAAATAACATGATTTAATAAAGAAATATTTTTTTTACAAATAACCTTTGTATTATTTACTGTTATCGATCCTTTTTGTTGGAACACCCTTTAGATACTTAAAATTGCACGTATTCTTTTGCCCTTCCTGAAATATTTCCTGCCGACGCCCATGGTTCTAAGTTTGTTCTTAGATCACACATTTTTGTTTGTTTAGTTTTAGCAATATGCAAAGGTGTGCAAATTGCAGTTTCAAAAGATATTCACAAAAAATAATTTTAACCAACCCTTTTAGTGCCTTAAACAAAATACTAACTAACATTAAATATAATGCAAAGGCAAATTAATTGGCAAAAATAGGAGTAGAACTTAACATCCCACTATTCTATCTAAAACGACATTTTATCAGAAATTAAAAAAGATATTAAACAAGATTGAAACAAGAAATGGAAAACAATATTTGAGACAAAGGGCAATTGCTATAAAAAAATAGTGAGTGAATTTCCCAAAAAACTCGGTTCTACACAAATAAAATTAAATGCAAAGGACATTTACTGCTATCATTCGGCTAAGACAGGGCCTATCTAACACCCACCTTTTCAGAATCCGAGGCAACATCCCGGGGTGTTTTAGGTACTCGGCAGTTGCCCCTGAACGTGAAGAGTCGATTCCAATGGACAGCACAATCAAAAAATATATAAACTACTTTAGTCCAAACTATTTAGTAATATCCGAAAGAAAGTTCCACTTGAAGGTATGGATATATCCAGATCCACTTAACTGAGGTCCTTCAAGAATAACCAAAACATAAACATAATGAGCTGGCCAAATAGTTTACCAGTAAGCTAAATGCCAACAAAATGTTGAAGTAGAAGAAATTTGTCTTTTTAAAAACACGTCACCTAACAGTTCCAATCATTACTGGTGGAGTTCCCAATCGTTACAATATCAACAATTAAACGACCAGCCAATGTATGTACTGACAATAACTGACCAGTCAATTCAAATTTTGCTATTTAACGTTGAATGATTTTCTCTCTTGGTCGATTAATATAGCCGTAATATTTAAGGAAGGTGCATATAATAACCATTGCTATAAAAAAAACTCAAAATATATGCCGTCTGTGGAATCAATTAAGTTTACCTAATAGTTTGAGAGAACTTGGACTTTTAATTCAATGTGTATAATTTAACACCAGTTTTAGCATAATAGTTATTTATGTCATTCGGTAAATAATGAGTCTTTTTATGCTGAGCTCAAAAATACTTTTTTTAATGCATACAACATTTTATCTTCCAAGCACAATTTTATTTGTCACATAAAACGTACAATTATAATAATAAGTATTAAAAGTACAAAGTGAGGTTAGGTAGATCTGACAGAAGTAGATTTTTTTGATTGGTCCAAAGTAGTAAAAAATTAGTTTTACTCCATAGACTTTAAAAAACCTATTCCAATTGGCCCATATTATTTTTAAGTGGCTAAGCAATTATTAAAGTATAAAGTGAGGTTAAATAGCTTCAGACCTGTTAGCAGTTTTTTGATTTTACAGACTAGAATATAAAAAAAACTTTACCTGATTGGTCTAAATTATTTTTACAGCCTAGGAGATAATCTAATACTTTAACCAATTGGTAGTAATTAATTATGCCTTGATGTTTTATTGTTATGTCATGCGGCTTAAAAGTGTCCTTTTGTGCTTAGGTCAATGGTTCAAAGTTTGAGCTCAGCACAAAAAGAGTCTCTTCTCCTTATGACATGAATAACTATTATCTTCAATCAAACAACCTCCTAGGCCAGGGGTTCCCAAACCTATTTAGTTCCCGGCGCCTTTACAGGTTTGATTTATTTTGTCGGGGCCCCAAATAATTGTGTTCGACAAAAAATCTCGCAAATACAAAAACCAAAAAACGCTTTGTATAATTTTGTTTTTCTAATTAGAGAGAGTAAAGAAGGAAGAATCGCGGCGTCCCTGGGCTCCCACTCACTTTGGGAACTTATGTCCTAGGCTATGTAAATAATTTGGATAAAGTTTCTCCTAGTCTGTAAAAAAAACATTTTAATAATTATTATAATTATAATTGTACGCTTTATTTATTTTGTATTTTTTATATAAAAAATTATGCCTTAAAGATAAAATGTGTATGCCATGCAGCTAAGAAGTGTTTTTGTATTTATAATAACTACAAAACCAAAAATATGATATTCTTTAATTTTGCTAAATAATAGTTTTATAGTAGAACTATAAAAAACTATTTATATATATATGCGTATAAGTTAAAAAATATGAATGTTAAGGAACAAAAATCCAAATTGTACACTTGACTGATTTTTTAATTACGATAGTAGTACTACTTTATGTTTAGGAATGATTTAAAACAATTTGGAATCATGACCAAATAAATAGCAATAATTTATTTTGAGTTTTTAAAATACAAAATACCTAATCTATTATAAATTGTCATATAATTCTAAATACTAAAATTGATACATTGTTAATTATTTACATTCTAGGAGAACTACGTGACCAAAGTATTTAGTTTTGTAGCAAAACTTTTGATGATGCTTGTAAGTTTATTATGTTTATTTTAAGTGCAATAAACACTTTGGGTATTTCCAATGATATAACCTACGTGCAAAAACATTAATGAAATGGATATACATAACTCGAAAAGTTTTTTAAATGCAAAAATATGTAGGTGCAATTTGTCTTGTTATGAGATATCATTGCATTACGTATGCACTTAGTTAAGCACGAAAACAGAAACTATGGCAAATTAAAAAAGTGCATAAATTAAGTTTAAATAATGCGTTGTCAAGGCAAATTCAGAAATGGCAAAACATATTTTAAGCAAATTCTTCAAACCATTTCCGAGCAGGATAATCCGTTTTGCTTACGAGATTTTACACGTCATATAATTCGGGAAATTTGTCCCGAAACCTCAAATGCAAACACAACACTAAATAAATAATCCCTATACAACCGAATACCTGGCATTTTGCATGGCTAAAACGTTAATGCCAATCGGAATTTCATAACTAAAAAGCATTACATTTAGTCGGAATATAAGGATAAGTAAGGACAGGATTCAATCACATACTCGACCGCAAATGTTCAATGAAAATGCATTTAACTCAATTTAAATTTTCCGATAAATTTTATTTACGTAATAATATTATGTGTTATACTATAATACTTCAAATGATAAAAAAGAATAATTTAGCAGATTATTTCCCTCATCATAATATGAACCATGAATATGAATTTTCGAAAAAATTTCGTTTAAATAAGCGATTAAATCACTAGAACTATTTAACAGCGATTAAATTTTAGCCTCCATATTGGATTTTTGTTTACGATTTTATGGTGTTATTTACAAGTTTTAACAAAAATTTTTTAATGACAAATAAAAAAAGATTTTAAATCCTATCCAAAGACTATTTGTAAAATTTTAACTCAGTATTGCAAATTTTATTTTATTTTTAAAGTTCTAAAATTAAATTTTTATACTTGTGTACCTTAATTTCACGTATTCTTTACCTATGCATGACAAAAAACTGACACAGTCTTAGATATTAATTTTAAAATTTCGTATTCAAAATATGTCAAGATACAATATCCGTATTTTAAAGTTAGGCAAATATTTTATTAAAAAAAGTTGTTCATAATAACAAATTGGGCATATAAAATTATCCTATTTATTCAAAAACCCCTCCACCGTATTCAACGCATTTCTCAAACTGCCGTCTAATGTGATCATAACTTCTTCTTATCTCTTCAAGTGAAATCATTTGAACTGACTCTGAAATCCTTTGTTTTAGAATATCGATATTATTTTCAATCGGTTGGTGATACGTTAATTGCTTCAAACGACCCCAAAGAAACGCATCAGCAATTGTGAGGTCCGGACTCCTCGCAGGCAATTGGACCATTTCGGCCAATCCATCGATCTTTGAATTTATTGTTTAGTCATTCCGTGACTTCGCGAGCATAATGTGCAGGGCAGCCGTCTTGTTGAAAGTACATTTGTCCACGGTAGTGTAATGACAGCTGGAAACTGATTATTTTTATTTAAAATTTTGTCCCCTATCCACAAACAAAAGTCTAATCCATTTGCTTGGTCTCCATCTTCTTCAGGATATCCAAAAAAATGTTAAAAGTTTTTGGAAGTTATCTTCAATAAAAAATACTTCAGGTACACCGAGTAAATTGTTTTATGACGACAACAAAGCTGTTTAAGGCGAGGACATTTCAAATATGTTTGCAAATTTTTTCTGTAGTGTCATGAACCCATTGAACAAAAAAATTCAAAATACTGTGAACCGTTGAATAGTTGTGTATTGTCTAATATTGTTCTTACTGAGGAGGAAGTTCTTAAAAAACTAGAAGAATTAGATGAGCGTAAGGGAGCAGGTCCGGACGATGTTCCTTCTTTCTTTATCAAAAAGTGTGCTATAGGTCTGTATAAACCACTTACTATTTTGTTTAATAAATCAATGTCAATGTGTCAATTTCCTGACCTTTGGAAAAGAGCACTTGTCGTTCCAATATATAAAAGTGGCGATATATGCAACGTTAAGAATTATAGACCTATCTCCAAACTTAATGTTTTAAGCAAAATCTTTGAAAGTGTCGTCTATGACATAATTTTTTACAAATTTAAAAACAAAATAATAATGGAGCAACATGGATTTTTCTCAAAAAGATCTGTGGAATCCAACCTTGTCTATTACTTAGAATATTTCTTAAAATCCCTTGACAAACGAATCCAGATAGACTCTGTGTATACCGATTTTAGTAAGGCTTTTGATAAAGTAAACCATAATATTTTAATCGAGAGAGTAGCTGGGATCGGTATTCATGGAAAATTGTTATCGTGGATATCTTCATATTTATCATGTAGAACGCAGGCAGTTCTGACGAACGAATATTACTCAACATCTGGAGTGCCACAAGGGTCTCATTTAGGGCCCTTGTTATTTTTGATTTACATTAATAATGTCTCGGAATGTTTTCAAAACTGTCAGTACCTGTTATATGCTGATGATTTGAAGATATTTGCACAAATACATTGCCTGGAGGACTCTAAAAAGCTGCAGGAGGATCTGGATAGATTTTGCTATTTTTGTGAGAACAACAAACCCTTTTTAAACCTTGACCAATGTTATTTTATCACATTCACAAAAAATATCAATGTCATAGACTTCACTTATAAAATAAAAAATTGAAACCTTACTCGCGTATCAACAATTAAAGATTTAGGCTTATTACTTGACTCCAAACTTTCATTTAACCTTCATATTGAAAACATGGTAAACAAATGTAATAAGTTACTTGGTTTTTTAATAAGAACCTCAAAAATATTACGAAACATAGACAGCATAAAGATTATATACTACGCCTTTATATATAGTAAACTTAATTTTGCATCTTTTGTTTGGAATCCGTATTATGCTACATACTTGCAGAGAATTGAAGGAGTACAAAAAAAGTTTATAAAATTTATTCATTTTAAATTGTATGCTGTTTATGATATTGATGATTTTGACACATTTAGGCGCGATCTAAATTTAATTACATTAAAAGAAAGAAGAAACATCGCCGATTTGATGTTTTTGCATAAATTTCTTAATTCTGAAATTGACTGCCCACAACTCCTCTCGCAAATAAATTTTAATATACCATCTAAACCAACAAGACAAACTCATCTCTTTGTTACCAACTCAAGTAGGACAAACTTGGGCTATAATTCTTCAATTAATCGAATGATAAGAAATTATAATTGATTAATTAATAAATTTGATATTTGTTCATGTTCCAAACACTTAAAACACTTCAAAAACAAATTAAAAAAAGATTGTCTGTAAAAATGTAAATATTGTTTTAATTGTAAATATTGTATATTATTGTTCTTTTTTTTAAATTTATATGTAAATTGATAATTGTTTGTAAATTTATAGGATACTAATTTTGGATTTTATCTGTGAGTATCCAACCATGTAAATAAATAAATAAATAAATAAATAACCACCTGCCAGCAAGAAGCTCACACGTGAACAACAACGACATTATGACCAAGGAGCAATTTGCAACAACAATAAAAAGTTAAAAATTAGAAGAAAAAAAATTAACAAAAACAGCAAACTATAGAAACATCAGGAATTAAAACCAAAGTACTTTTCACGTAAGCGCCATGTCTAAAGCGCCAGACTAAATAAACACCTGTCATCAACAACCAACAGGCCATAAATATCTTTGTGATCCCAGTGTATGACGATGCTGATGGGACCTGCTGTACGTACCTATACTCAATATATTATTATAATTGTCAAAGTTACAGCTTAAAGTGCTTACGTATAACATGTATAAACTTTGGAAGTATTTGATACTATTTAATATTATTTCTTAGTTATTTACTTCATATGAAACAAACTTTTAACTGTATAATTGAATACAACCTTCAAAACTAGGTAGGTATTTAAGGTCTATATTACACAAAGTATTTACTGGGTAATATTGAACTTAACTTTGGTAATGTTAATTAAATAAGTACAAAAGTTTAACATTGGAAAACTAAACATTCTAATAATAATATTGTTATTCAACACCCATTCAGTGGCGGATCCAAGCAGAAGTGGGCCTTAGTGCACATAATACTTGTGGCCACTGTACCTTTGCCTTCAAGACAAACTGTTCCTTTTTAAAATTACTTCACAGAAAAAAATAGAAAAAATAATGTAAAATACATATATTTTTTTAAATTCAGATAAGTAGGTATGTTTTTATAACGCCCTTCTTTGAACTTGAGTTGAATCACTTGTAGATTTCATTCAATTTTTTAACATTTTTAGTTAAACAAAAGATCGTTACAAAAAGAGTAAAAATAGCATCAAAATAACATGGTACCTTCTTTAAGGTCATGTTTCATTAAATTAAGCAACATATTAAACTGATTTACAAAACGATTCAGATATTTTCTAGTCAATTCTTAAGCTATGATTAAATACAGCGACTCCAAAAAAATTAAAAGTTTGTTTTACAGTACAGAAATCTATGTACCGTATTTTCACGGTATACAGTACTGAGTGCATCCGAACTCTTTGAAAGAGAGTGGTGATATTTTGCCCCCTTCGAGCATCATTTGGGTTTTGTAATTATAAGCAAAATGATCTCGAACGGTGCAAAATATTCCAATTCTCTTTTAAGGTGTTCGGATGCGCTCGGCACTCTGCCCGGTATACGTTTAACGTAAAAATACGGTTTATTTATTATTTATTTGTTATTTTTGTATTTAAAAATTTTCTTTATGTCCGAGGCCCCCTATGTGATTAGGGACCCCGGGCACCGCACCGAACTGCCAAGTCGTATGTCCGCCCCCATTTAATTTCTAAACTTAAACCGGTGGGCAAAATTTTACTTCTCCCACTAGTGGGCAAAATAGAATTTCGCCCAAGGGTTTAAGTTATATTTAAGTTAAAATTGGTAAAAAGTGAGGTTAAAGTTGCTTGACCGCTGTCAAATTTAAGTTTATGTTTCAAAATATTAAATAAAATTGGCTTTAAATTCTTTGTGATAGTTAAATAAAATATTATGTATGACTATTGGTCAAAAAAGGAGATTTCACTCAAGTGTACGGCAAACTCCAGGCTCGAGACATATCTTCTTTCTCACACTAGTGGCACAATGTACTATTGTCCAACACTCACTTCAATTAACACATTATACGTTTGAAAAAAATAAACAAAGTAAGCTATTGTTACACTGGTTAAATAATGAAAATATTGTTCATCTAGTGGAACAAAGAAAAATAAGACGAAGAAAATATTTGTAAACAATACATTTTTTACATACAGATGATATATAAATCATATTTATGTAAATATAGAGTAAAACCGAATATAGGAAAACTTATGGGGCGTGGCCTCGCCTCCCTCCAACGCGCGACACAGTAGCTAAGCAAATAGCCTGCATCGCTAATGAGATTTTTTGCATTATTATCATTTAATTTTTAAGGTCGTCTTACCTGCTCGACCTTTCGTCATGTCGTTTATCACACAAGCTACTGTGACGCGCGTTGGAGGGAGGCGAGGCCACGCCCAAAACGTTTCCCTATATTCGGTTTTACTCTATATTTACATAAATATGATTTTTAACATTGTTTATAAATTTGGAACAAAATTTGATTACTATTAAATAATTTGTATTTAAAGATATAAAGAAAAAATAATTTAATTGGGAGAACTTGAGGTTAAATCCGTTTGACAGATCAGCCATTCCACGTTACTCGGCAATTTTTGAAGCGTCAGTGATAATCAAAAATTGTTAGTAAAAACAACTGTAATTATTAAGCTTAAATATTACAAGCATAATAAACATGTTTGCAATAATAACTATTGCAATAGTATTTAATTTAATTACCTTACATTGCCGAGTAACGTGGCTGAGATGTTAAATGAAGGCGACTATAATAATTTTGGAATAAGCTTTGTCAGTTGGTGTGCAATTGATCAGATGAGACAATTATAGGACCCTAGTACCAGAATGTTATTTTATTTCTTATAGTAAATGGCATTTTTTAGGTTAATTTTGTTGTTTTTGTATCCAAGTAAACGATAGGTACATTATGAAAACAGACCTGTAATATTTTACGGGCTTGTATAAAAGACCTTTAAAGTTTAACAGGCTTGTAGAAAAGCAATTTATGAAATGAAATGTCACATTTGGCACATTAATCGAAATTTTAAATTTAAAAATCTTTATCCAAAGGTGGAAATGTACGTGTCACGCTATGCAATTAATCTTTACTAGGCTCACTGGATTATGGGATTCGCTCCTGCGTCGCTCACCCCACGAACTTCCAGCTCACACGTAAATAAATATTATTGTTACTTATACCCCTAACGGTCTTTTAAGAACCATATATGCCACTTTATCTGGTAGGACTAGACGTTTTTTGCAATAAACAAAACCTACTTTCCTTTTTCTATATTTTTTTTCCGCCTTAACTAATAGGCGAGATGCCTTCAGTTTGGACTCTTTAATTAGGTTGGGTCCTATTTATTTTTAACAATGACATTTATTTAAATTTTATAAATTTAAAAATAGTATTTGTTTTAGCTATTTTATTTTCTTAGAAATATTTTTTTTTTTAATAAAATTTTTGTATAAAATAAAATGATATATGGCCGTGAAATATAACAGTACCTACTCTGTTTTACATACTGGGCCCTCTTTTGGTCATGAATTTCAAAATTTTTTTACAGAATTTGGGTTGAAAAAAATCTTAACAACGGTAAAGCAAAGCATAAAAAAATATTACTGAATAACAAATTTTCGCCGAATAAGTGTTTTACACATAAATCTACCATCAAAATTAAACAATGTGTGAAGTTTTCACAGTGCATTAGATGCACTCTCTTTTCTAAAAAACTTTACACATTGTTTGATTTTGCTGGAAGATTTATGTGTTAAACACTTTTATAGCATATATCCTACAGGATTTTCCGCGAAAGCAAATAGACGATTTAATGAAGTTTTGTCCAACATAACTTCTTTGTTTTATTATTTTTCTATGGTTTTAACTTGAGCATTATATACGATTAAGCTACGTTGTTATGTTGTGTTGATTTATGTCAGTAATTTGCTGAAAAATAGTTTACATAAACTTTAAGGGATTTAATTTACTTATAAGTCTTGTATAACCAAAATAAACTTCGTATAGTGTTACACCATTTCTTAATCTAAAGAACTCTGGTTTCCGGTTTTTTAGAGATCGGTTGTCAAATTATAAGACACAAGGTCATCCACGTGTGTGTAGCGTGAATTCGAACGATCGAGTTTATTCAAAATCTGTTTTTACGTCAATTTACTCGTAATGAATTAATGAAAAATAATATAAACTTAATGATCTCATAACAAATTAGGAAAATTAATGGAATACGCGGAACGTCATAAAAACGTTATGGATCATGTAATACACAGGATAAGACTTTTGCCTTATTTTTGTTAATATTTTAGGTTTTGAATAGGTATATTAAAAATAAATAGGTATATTAAAAATAAAAACAATATTTTGCACCGTAAATGCAATAGTAACGTAAATCAACAAGCAGAGAAACTGACGTTTGAAGTTTGAAAAGCTTAAAAGGAAATTTTCTTTAAAACTAATGAAAATATGGAAATTTTAAAATATAATATGGATCACTATGTATTCATAACAGTTTCTGATATAAAACCTTTTTTTTAAGAACGTATTTCTAGATATGGTTTTAATATATTATTTGGGGTCCATTGCCGGCCCAGTAAAAATATATGTTTTAAAATGGGCCGGACGACATTCTGCTGCTACACCCGTACAGGCACTTTGCCTGTGTTTGCTGAGACTGCTAATCCTAAAGACTTGTTTTCTAGGAAATTAGAGTAGACACTAGATGTTATAGAAGCTAATACATAAAAAAAATTAAAGGATGGCTTTGCAATGTATACAGTAAACCCATACCAAGTTTAGGAAAAGTTTGGCAGAGAATGAGACCATAGCATCAATAAAACAAAGAGATAAAAAAGTTGAGCTTTCAAAGAATAATTGAAATGTGTCACTAGAAGACGAAGGAGAAGCATGTCCATCTTATATATCTAAGAAAAAGACACCTACAGCTAAACAACAAGATATCTTTCTATAACCTCCACGGACTAATCCGATTCTGACATAGATTTGGGTGATTTTTTTGGATTAATTGAACAAATAAGACTAAGAAGAAAATCAGCGGAAAGAAACAAACTTAACAAAAGAAACATGCGCAAGATGTATTAGAACCAGAACGTATTTGTAGAGAATAACAATCAAATGCTCCTACAAAAATACATACAACATAAAGATGGCTGTGACGAAGCCTTAGGAAACTGGTTGGTGTAATTCCTAGGTATAATGAGGGAACTAAAAAATTACTAAACAATTTGTTGCCAAAGTAATTAAATTGCTAATAAAAACTTGATATAATTAGACTTTATGAGAAATTATAAAGTCTCAAAAAATTCATTTCTCTTTCCTAACATAGTTCACATGTTAACAAATCGCAAAATGAAAAAATTAACAAAACTTTCCAATATCAAAAACAATTATACTTTTAAAATTTAGTATAGGTACCTAAGTAATGTACAGGAAGGGCTTAAACCAGAAACTACTGTATTTACAAAAAAAAGAACAAAACATAAAAATAAAGGATGTGGCCTAAAAGTTTCTTTTACATATTACATTTTAATTTATACAGTTGTGTGGTTATAAATGGACCTTGAACTAATATTTAATAAATAAATAATTATAATTAATCCTTTTAACAGAAAGACAAAGCTTTTTCAAATTGCCATAATAATAGTTTGCAATCAAATAAAACTAGGGTTGCCACAGATTCTGTAAAAAAAATTGGAAGGTTGTGTGAATTTACAAAAATGAAAAATAACTAATATTATAATCATTATAACTTAGTAATATCAAATTAACAATTTATGTACCCCGGACCTGTATTGACCACTTTTTTCATGCCTAAAATTTTCCGGTCTTTTCAATAGAAAACAGAATTAGGTTCAACCTACTTAGTTTTTGATATAGAAGGCTATAAATAAACTTTAGTCCACACCTCGCTTAGGGCCAACTTTCCGTCATTAATTTGTGAACCATTAGCTGTTTTCTTTGTATAGTTTTATGTTGGATGTATTCGACAAACCTGTTTTTGACATTTTAAATTGGTAACGCAACGGAAAACATTTACCGCGGCGACTTTTTAAAAATGGCGAATGCGCCGGGACTAATTGCTCAAAACCTGAGTTGTTAAAAACATTTGCTTAAAAGTAAATTTATTGCCTACATTTTTAAGATTTTTAAAATTATTATACATTTAGTTAACTTTATTGCATTCACAGTAATATAAAAAAACTGTTAAAATGTAGGTTCTTTATTAAAAGTGATAGCGATTACTGAGCTATAACATTATTATTTTTATAAAACTATATATATATGTTATAGCTCATATATATATATATATATATATATATATACATATATAATGCAATGTAAATAATGATTTTTAATTGTTACAGATTTGGTATATAATTAATTCAATTCATACATCAGTTGAACTAAAAGAAGTAATAGCATACTATCAAGCTAACTTTAGTCTACCTCCACGAGCATCATTTATAAATCATGACACTACTTCACAAGGCAAGTATTCCAAAAATAAATCCAATTCTTTAAAGGCAATAATATGGATATATTTTTCACCATAAACACAAATGATAAAATCAAACAAGTACGTTAAGACAATAATTTAAACAATATCTTGTAAACAAGAAACAAAATGATAATGACTCGATTATGCAGTACAAAATGCACGGTACAATATGGTCATATTACATACTGTATATAAATTTTTTTCAAACACTGCTAGTAAAACTTTGTTTTTATTTTAGCCACAACTACATTTACAGCCTTAATTCTATCATTTTCGGCACTTGGTCTCTGCACATCATTACTGTTGCTGATTGGAATTTATAAGGTAAAGTATTAGTATATTTTGCGACTAGTGGAAAACAGAAGATTCTTAGAGTGTGGAGTAACACGCGAGTGAAATCTCCTCTTTTGACCAATAGTCGTACAAAATATTTTATTCAACTAACGCCAGGAATTCAAAGTCAACTTTTTTATTATTTTATCTGAATTCTGGCAACTGTCAAGCACTTTTTTAATTTTAAGTTAGCTAACTTTTGGCCATAACATTTCGCCCACGGTTTAAAGGAATAATCAATCATGGAATTTATTATTTCGCCCACTCTCAGCAGGGCAACAAAATACCATATTTCTTGCGGTTGTTGAATAATAGTACATTATTTAACAGAAAGCTCTTATAGCGTAGCTTATTGTTCGCTGCCAAGGCGCTAGCCGAGGCTGCAGATCTGAGCGAGGCAGTTTTTTTTCAAGCGTTTCATAATTCTGTACTTTAGTTTGCGACATTTTTTTAAAGGTAGATGATATTGAAGTTTGAACCTATAATAGGTTATGTTCACAAATTTATCCTACAGTAACCTATATTTTACAGTTACTCACACTAATTTAGAGCCTAAAATAAATAGATAAAACCACTCTTCCTTTGTAATTTTACTGTATTTTCATTATGGCGGTGTATAATAATTTAACTTTTAAACTGCGATATATAGGTCTATGAGTGTTATAATATAAAAAACTGTATACGCTTAAAAATAAATTACGGTTGTTATTATATTTGCCTTTTTTCAAATTCAAGATTTAACATTTATTAGGCAGGGTGTGCCCAATATCGCGCACTAACACTATAGTGGGGGTGTTAAGTGTTAAGCATTAGTATATACATATACCATACAAATTGATACTACTATACGAGTATATACCACCCTATAGGGTGAAGATAATTGTTTTTATTTGATATTAGCATTACCTTCCAAAAGTGGGAATTTTATTATTTAATTTAAAATAATTTTCTTTTTAAAATAATTTTTAGGGTCTGCATTTTCAAAAAACTATTTACACCCTAAAGGATGGCGTGAGGTCCCTTAAAATTTGTTTATTGTTGTTTTTTTAACCTAGAGAAGCAAATTCAAGATAACTAAGTTTTCACTCTTACAGATAGTTTTCTTTTTGTTGTTATTTATTGTTTAACAATATTGACTTACTGTATGAGTTATTCCATTTAAAATCATCGAATTGGCAAAGCCAGCCTATGTTAAACTTTGTGGGAATGTCCTTTGGGATTCCAAAAACGAAAATTCACGGTGATTTAAAATTCGCGTGGGCTGTAATTTTTATACGTTACGTTTTTAGATGTAGGATTTTTAATTAGTAATAATTAAAATAAACCTAACTCATACTCAAGCGGCACTGAAAATAAGTTTGTTTTGCAGATTTTTAACGATTTTTAATTGACTTCAGTATCTGTGCAGTTGAACGGAAATGGGTCATGTTCCTCAGATATAACAAACACTACATTAGGGTAATTTAAAACACCCCCTCAGTGGCGGATCATACTTGTGGCCCCTGTACCTTTGCCTTCAAGGCAAACTTTACCTTTTTGTCAATACTTACAGATAATTTAAAAGAAAACATATTTTTAAAGATATACAAAACAGACAAACTAACACCGCAAAAATAGAAATATAATTATAACCATTATAAATTTTCTGCCAAACAACGAAAATAATGTACTCATATATTTACGTTGGTGGACATCAGTGACTGGCCGATTTCAATATTCACTGTGATTTTAATCAATCGGGTTTTAAATTGGGAGAAGGCAGCAATAATAACATTTAAAATTGGTAAAAAGTGAGATTAAAAATTTGAAAGATGTCAGATTTTATTTATTAATTTTTGAAAATCATTTAATTATTTACTTATTGAAATTGATAAATTATAGTGTCACACTCAAGATTTTGCTCATTTTTTACTCGGATGATTTAAGTGTCTCTTCTGGCGACTCGAGAATAATAACCTGCATTACCTCTCGTATAATAATATACTATGTATTAAATTTAACTTACAATTAACCTAAACACAAAGCATTTTTAAATACAAATTTTAAAAAGACGCACCTGTATCGTGAATTTGTCCTAATGGTATTTTTGAGAGATCAGTGTTTTGGTGTTTAGGTTAAGTTATCTTGCATCCTTTTTCTATAGTTTTCTTGCATTTCTTGCGTTTATTTATGCAAGTATTGCATAAGCTAGATCATAGCGGAAACATAGCTGCCGATTCTATCTTCTAATAATACAAAATTTGCAAAAGTAAAAAAGTAATAGGTATAGTTCAAAATATGTGTAGAACTGTTAGTTGGAATGACTTGTATTTTATATAAAGAGTTTAATCAGGGCCGGATTTCAGTACCGGGCTTCTGAAAAAAACATTAATGATTTTGCTATGAAAAAGTATTTTAGATTACTAAAAAAAGTATGTATTTTAATAGATTTTTTTATGTGTGATTTTTATTATTAATCCGTAGATGGAGACTTGTGTCTGTTTGCAATTTGTATAATCCATATCATAATTTTCATCAACAGTGTCATAAGTAAGTAGCCTGTGACAGTAATTTTGTTAAAAAAAAATTTCAGGAATAAAATAATGAATAAGTGACGCTCCTCACCCTAAGGCAAACAGTCGTGTGCCTAGGGTCTTGTTTAACGCGTTCGTCCTTCCATAGTGCTACCACCGCTATCGGTGTTCAAATTCATAAAATCAATTAATGATTATACACTTAATATACCAGAACCAAGCGCAAAAATGGTGAAAATTGTGTGTGGAACCTCCTCCTGGATTAAGTCTCAAAGTGCTCTACCTGTGAAAAAGGGTTAGTGAGGTGATTGGATATCCAATATATACAATAAATAATTTTTCCTGGATTACGAACACAGAAACAACATGTGCTAATAGTTGGCTGTCGAGGTTAAGAAATAATTTCACAACATCTGCCTGTCAATGCACCTGAAGTCCAAGTCTGCATAAACCGTATAAGTAAATCTACCAAAATGATGGATGACCTTGATAATACCTAAATACTAAATTTCTAATGCGAAATTTGCAACCTCAACTTATAAAGAACTCCACCAGGTAAAAATTAATTAGACGCCAACAGTTTCCATAAGAACAGCAAGAATAGCCAAAAGAACTCATAAATAAGGGCTTACATAAGCAGTCATTAATCACTCAAGTTCAGATAAACACTAGGCAAAAGAAACTCATCCTAAAAAAATCAACATCTGTAGATTACTAAGCACATTTAATGGAACCATAAATTACGTTCTATGCGAAATAATAAACTACCGCTAAATACGAACAGGAAGTACTTTAAGACCAGCAAAGATAGGTCCTAGCAGTGTACTAACCAAGCCCCATTTATGAGCCCCAATTGAATGGGGTGATAACTAAATCCCTGTTTGACGGAGACTCCGGATTTTACTTAGTTTTGTGTCGGTTCAATGTCCCTCAAAAACCAAAATGTTGTCCCTGCTTCTCCGCACTCCACTGGCCTAAATCGGGCGTATGGCCCGGCCCGGCGAAAAAATTTCGGGATTGGCCTTAACCATCGGCACTGTCATTCACGACCTCCTAGGCGAGATTTAACAGACGGGGTGAAAATTCGGATCCGCCAATGCAGTGCAGTGGCGAGATACGTAGAAGAACTGAAAGGGGGTAAAATAACCCTGGGAAATCAGTGTAAGGCGTTACCGATGGGGCCAGTCATACGTTTCTCATATACGTAATTCATAATAATTAAAAACTTTATCAACACACATTTTTAGCAATATAGACATATCTGCAAAATTCATGCACATATTTTCATCAACACAGACATATCCCCAAAATTGATGCACACCTTCTTTGGCAACACAGACATATCTACAAATACCTCTTATCCAAAAAGAGTATTTTCTAAAATCTAATTTTTAACTGGCTCAGAATCTTTGTGTGGTTCTTCCTTTGCAAAAGAAAATACCTACTGTAAGTTAATATAATTTTACAAATGTTTAATAATGTTATTATTCAAAAATCTTTTACGGTCATTATCTCGGAATTAAGGTTTTACTACTCATGACCAGGGCCGTTCCTGGCGAGCGTGCAGTGCGTGCACGCACGCAGGCGCAACATTTTGGGGGCGCAAAATCAAATGGTCAATCAGTAGGTACTTTGTAACGATAAACTTTTTTGCAAATAAACAAATACTTAAAATACATAGGATAAAGGTTACCGCCTTTAATAATACTATTAATAGTTTTATTGCCATAAGGTCATCACAACGTCAAGAGGTTACACTAAATTAATAATATACCTACATATACAGTGTGTCCGTAAAGTCCCGGAACATGTGATTATTTTGAAAACGGTAATTTTTTAAAAAAAACGCTGAAACACGTCAACTTTGTTATTTTTCTAGCAATATTTTAGCATATGTAATTGTTCCAAATTCTGCCGCTTGGCGGCGCCACAATCAAAGTCAGTTTTTTTTAAATTGCAACCCTTTATTTTTGTTGCATTTTTGGATAGCTACCGTTGTCCTGATTACATTGATGTGCCACATCTGGGGGGTTACATAAGAAAATTTTTGAGAAAATCAGGTTTTTTGCCGCCGAATGAGATTTTGGTATTTTGACAAACTTACACAATCTATGCGTTGCTTAATGTTTTTTGGAAAGCCAATCAGAGCAGTTGCTCAAAGTGTCCACCGTTAACTATTTGGCAATGGAACAGCCTGTCTACAAACGAGCGTTGTACGTTTGCCAGTACCGCTGGAGTGATCATCTGGATCTCGGCTTGAATGCGGTGTCTTAGGTCGTCCAAATTTTAAGGCCTGTTTACATAGACGCGGTTTTTAAGATGTCCCCGTAAAAAGAAGTCTAAAGGGTTCAAATCGGGCGATCGCGCTGGCCACTCAATTTGACCCCTTTAACCTATCCAGCGATTGGGAAAGACCTGATTTAAATAATCCCTTACTAGCAATGCATAGTGCCCCGTAACAGCGAATAAGTTCGTCAAAATCAAAATCTCAATCAGCGGCAAAAACCTACTTTTCTCAAAAATTTTCTTATGTAACCCTCCACATGTAGCATATCAATGTACTCAGGACGACGGTAGCTATCCAAAAATGCAACAAAAATAAAGGGTTGTAATTTAAAAAAACCTTACTTCGATTGGGGCGCCGCCACGCGGCAGATTTTGGAACAACTACATATGCTAAAATATTGCTAGAAAAATAACAAAGTTGACGTGTTTCAGCGTTTTTTTTTTTTAAATACCGTTTTCAAAATAATCACATGTTCCGGGACTTTACGGACACACTGTATAATAGTAAAATTAAGATTAAAATACATTATTTAAAACAAACAAATTAAAAAAGTTTATAAATTTATTAAAAGAGTAAAAACAGTTTTGGAGAAGCAAATCTTTTACAGCATATTTATATTTTGTAATTAATGGGATGTGGTTAATTTCATTTAGTAACTTATTTGCGTCGGCCGCTCTTTTTTCGGCCGCTATAAAGCGAGTTTTTATATGAGTACCTATCAAAATAAAAGGACAGAAATTGTCATAATATTTTTAGTATTTGTTTGATAGTTGCAGTTGACGGTAGCATAGTTTAACAGTGTACACCGTATACACTTGGTAACGAGCTTGCGTCACTAAAAACCAGTATTATATTGTTTATATAGGTTATTTTTGTTTTATTTAGGGTATTATTATTACTAAATATTGTTTATGATTTTGTTTGTTTCGGGGTATTTCAATTTTAACGGGTGCGACACTGACACTGCGTTTTTTCATGATAATAAAGTGTTGGTTCATATCAAGATATGTTAATATACAAAAATAGTATAAAAAATTAGATATTTAACTTAAAGAAAATGTTAATAAAAACTTATATAGAAAACCTTTTATTACGTCATAAATCGGGTAACGGGCGCGACCTTAGAAAATCGGCCGATGCGACCAAGTTGGCTTCTAAAGTTGATAATGTAAAATTTCGGATGAAAGCATATAATAATAATTTTTTGTGTAAATCTTGAATATTGACCTTAAACAAGCACGTATTTTATAATATGCACAAATATTGTATATATTATTTTTTTTAATTTTCTCAAAATGTAACGGATGCGACATTTAAACTTTTTATCGAGTATTGAAATTCTTCTGTTTTTATTCTTAATACTAGCTTCTTAGCATTACAATGTACGAATATTTTATGGTTATAAATTACGTCGAAATTAAACTATTTAACTTCAGATACAGTTTTTATTTTGTTAAATAACACATCTGATTTTTTGTCAAGGTCGGGTAAGGTTTCGCGGAAATACCCTTTGGTAATTTAATAAATATTTTTTATACTTAAATTCAGCAGTTTTTACACATTTTCAATTATATATATTTTAAATTTAAGGGCTAAAAAATTAAAATATTTCATGTATTATATTTAAATATATAAGGGGCGCACCAAAGAAGGGACAGGAACGGGCCTGCTCATGACACTGTTGTCGCCCATCTGCGATATATTTATATATGTATACAGGGTATTCCAACGAAAACTTGTACCCCCCCCCAAACGTTTTATCGGATGAGTGTGGACAAAATTCCTTGGACACATCAATTTTTATTTTTAGGGGGACGAATTTTGATGTATGTTTCACGCCCCCACCCGCACCCCTACACGCTCCACCCCGCCCGCCCCCTAAATTTTAAATTGTAAGGGGGGTTGAGTGATATATCATTTTAAAGGTCTAATTAATTTTTTTTAAATCTGTTAGTTAGTTTTGGAGAAGTTGCTATTTGAAGTTTTAAATTTGGTAAAAAAAATAAAACAAAAAAACTGTAAATCAACGAATGTATTGTTCAAAGTACATGCATGCATGACATTTTTTAATCTGCTGGGCTGCTGTTGCTGCTCTGCTGCGGGTTAGACGAGGACTTCACGTCTAACCACTATAGGCGTGCAGTTGCGACTTCAGCCAGCGCATGTAGTGCGACCTTTATCACTAGTTTTCTTTCAGCACAATTTGCGGTGTCTCTTTTAACACCCTTAGGTACGGTATCCCTTTCAACACGTTGAGCTATCCTAGGCCCCCGCTACATCACCAGCTGCTCATCACGCCCTGATCAAACCACTATAGGCTTGCAGTTGCAACTACAGCCTGGCGTATGTAGTGCAATTTTCATCACTAGTGCCTCTTTCAGCACTATTCACGGTGTCTCTTGCAACACCTTCAGCTACGATGCCTCTTTGAACACCTTAAGCTACAATGTCTTAAATTCTAGATTCTAGAACTTCTGCTATCAGAAATGGGCGTCAAAACTTTAGATTAAGTTTATTTTAATTTTTAGTTTTATTTCTCTTTTCATTTTTAATTATTACCTGTAGTTAATTAATAGAGATTTTATTATCTTCAAGAATTTGGGTACAAATTGACGAAAATATTATGCGAGGCCAATGAACTGTCTCAGCTGAGAGACGGTGTGTGGAGCAGGTAAAGCACTGTAAGACTTTTAAGACAATTAAATCAAAGTTCGCTTGCTTTAATTTTATAACCAAGATATTCTGAACTGTTTTTAAGAAAGAAGAATTTTGAAATATTAAGGGAAATCCTGCTCTTGTAAGAACTTCAAGGTCTAATTAAAAAATTTCCAATGCCTCCTGTATTGTACGAAAAACTATTATAATATTGATCATATAAACAATATCAAAAGAATACTTTCATGACGGCTAGTTGGCAAACAGATGGTTTATACCTTAAACCGAATAGAGAGATACACGTATTTTCCATCTGGGGTACGCAGTACTTTTAATAGTCTGAGTGAACAGGGATCTAAAAGAATCCCCTTACCATATTTCAGAGAGAAAAAATATTGGGCGCCACCAAGTTTAGCAGTTTAATCGGCAATAAGTGACAGTCAGGTACTGTATTATTGTTTAATTCGCGATAATCTATCCAAAAACGATCTTTCTTTTTAACTAATAAGATTTGGTCAGCAAAAGGAACTACTGGGCCGAATAAAACGTGCCTTTAACCATTCGTCCATTTTATTCTTTACTATTTGTCGCTTATCAGGACTTAAACTATATGACCGTTTTTAAACACTAATATTAGGATTAATGAGACGTATTTTAATCTCACCGGTGGCGACCTGGGCAGATGAAGTGCCTTTTATAAAAGACGCAGAAAATTCTTGCAAGAAGCAATAATTTTGATTTTTTATCGCCAATGATATCGGTACACTGAAAAAACAAATCTGTTTTATCAACCAATAAATTTTTTGTTGCAATTGTTCTTGTTGGTCCTAATAAAAAAATTGTTAACCCAAGTAAAGTGTTTAATACATTAGTATTTGCAACAAAAATGAATTTGTTGAAAAGAATTAGTTTACCCTACTGACAATATGCGTCGCCGCTAATAGGTATCCTTAAGTAAACATAACAAATATATTTTTGTTGTCAATTTTCGCCCAAAATTGGCATGACGTGACATTGAAATTTATTTTATAAAGTTGACCGACTTGGTGCCATGGTTAAAGTTAAGTCTTGGTGTCATAGTGATTGAATAATAAAAAAATAATTTGTCACTGTCAAAAAATTTTTGTGCAAATTCTAGAGGAAGCAGGTTCGCGTTAATTAATTTTTGTGCATTGGGTGTTATGGATGAATGAGTAAACCAAATATTAACCGAGTGGGGATTTTCTTCATTAGAAAATACTTTTAAAGGTACCAAAATAATTTTTGTAAAAAAAATCAAACAATATTAACCTATACCTACACAATATTGTTAATGTAACTCTTTTTATTAATTAGTATTACATACTGAAAGAGTTGCTTTAACAATATTGTGTAGGCATAGGTTAATATTGTTTAAGTTCTTTTAACAAAAATTATTTTTGGTGATTAAAAGAACTACCAAATGTTATAACAACAAAGCAACAATGTTGTAGTTACTCATTACCATAGCTTTTCCAACAAATTATTTTGTATGAGATACCAATAATATTAGTTACTTTAAACAAGACGCCATAGTTTTGTCAACAAAAAATATTAGTTACAGTAACATATTTTGTCTCAACAAAAAAAAATTGTTGTTGTAACAAAGATTTTAGTTGAGGCTATAGCTACAAATAAAATTTGTTGGTGCAACTTTTTTTTAGTTGCTAAAACAAATTATATTATAAATATCTACAATATTAGAATTTATTGGATCGTCGAGTTTAGTACAGATCTAAACCATATTATTCCAATTCATTTTAAAACTATTGGGCGTCAGGTTAACATCAAAACCCCCCGCCCACCCAACCAATCCCTTTTCTATGATCAAAACCTTGACAAAGAATTTCACGGACAATAATATATCATATGACATTATAATGTCACTTTGCAATTAATCATGAAACAGAATTTTTAAGGTATAATTGTTAATGACTACTTTAAACAGTATTTGTAGAGTGCTGCGAATGGTCGTGTTCCAAATCCTTCTCAAAACAATTAAATTATCAACCTGAGAACTTGGAGGCTACAGTTTCTTTAATAAGCGAATATCGGTAATCAAGTCAAAACAGAATAAGATTTCTTTAAAAAAATTAAGACAGATCCCAGCAAACCAAATCATGTCACAGTGATATAACATTTACATAAAAATTGTTCCTTACTATGCAACAGCTATGTCACCTATATGTAATGGCAATGCTCCTATGTCCGCCTCAAGACCCCTTCCTGGGTATGTAACTGTGATGTAACAGTATTTTATCATAGTTATGTAACCGTAATGTTACAGCGCCATATCATAGTTATGTAAACGTGATAAAACAATTATATTCTATTTACATAAATGTTGCATTCTATTTACTTAATATTTATGCAATATTTACTTATTATCTATATATAATTTATGCAATATTTACATATTGTTTTTGAAATTATATTTCATGTAATATATTATCTTACTGGTATTAAAAATTGCTTAGCCCCCTAACTTGGTATTATGGCAAATTTTTTGAAAAAAAAATCAACAAAATTTTAAAATTGCCATAATACCAAATTAGAACTAAGAAATTGTTAATGCCAGTTAGATAATATATTAAATAAATTATAAATAAATATTACATAAATAATAAGTAAATATTGCAGAAATAAATGATTCTGAAAGAGATTAAAAAAAAACACAAATTGGTTAAAAATGTTTATTAAAATATATTTTAATTTAAAAAAACAAATCATTTCTTCTTTCCAAAGGGGCCAAATAAATCTAAAAACAAACATTGTAAAATATGAAAAAATCACTTTAATTTCAATTTTTCCAAACTTTAACAAAAAAAACTCAAATACATTAATACTTCAAAGCTAAAAAATATATGGTAAAAAAAGAGAAAAAATCTCAGGAATTTAATATTAATATACCTTCTTTTCATGGGTTTTTTGTTTCCCTCACAAATCTTTGTTTGGGCTGCCGGAACCATTCGGTAACTATGATTTCAAAATTTTTGTCTGTTGAAGCTTAAAAAAATATTTAATAAAAAAAGCCATAAAACTTACATTTTCACCCTTCAATATTTCAACAAATTTTAAATTTAGTATTTTTATGTTGTTTTTTAGGCCTAGCCAAGAGCAATCTTTTGCCAGATTATTACAGAAGGTTTTTTTTTAACTCTTACTGTAGAATTTTTTTCGGAGACGCCTTCATTTTATATACTGAAATTTAAAAAAAATACTATTTAATATTATTTTTGTTTATTGATTTGTTTTCAAAACAAAGAACAACTATTCTTTATGTAGTTTTGTGAATGATTTTTGGTACAAATAATAATTTGTTTGATTTTATTAATTCACAACAATTATAATAAAAAAGTGCATCCATCTTATTTAGCAAAATTATTGTATCCTTTACCAGTTGAAAAAACAGTATAAAGTTAAAAATTTATAGATATTAAACTCTTATTTTGGCTACCAAATATCATTAAATTATAATTTGTTGCTTGTTTTTTTAGCACCCTGTTTTAAAAACAAATTACCATTATCAAACAGGTTTAAAATCGCCCTTTATATACTTACAAATTCAGCCTTTACTTCTTTTTGCAATAATGTTTTCTCAAAACAGATCATTACACAAATTTTGCAAATCTTCCACAAAAGTATGGGAATTTTCCCTACGACCTCCTGAATATTCTCCCAAATTTTCTGTAAAAATATTTTTATTCAGCTGTTTATGGCTGGTTAGGGGAAGATAATACTTCGGTTTTAGCCTCATGAGGCAGTATATTCTGGCAAAGGTACACTTTCCACATTGTCTTGGGTATTTTGTATACAATTTCTTACCTCCACGCCCATTATTTTAAGATCTGCATTAATTCTCCTCCGCTTTTGCCTCCGGGATAGGAAAATATATTTTGTTTCTATTTTTTTGTTCCATTTTATTATAAAACAATGGAATCAAATTTAACATAACTTAAAACACAATAGAGAGCACTCGACACAACCGTTTAAACAAGTTGGTTAGTAAGATAAAAAGGCTATATAAATACTATAAAGCATTAATATATAACATTTATATATCATTGTTACAATGTAGGTATAAAACATTGTTATAGCCATGACATAGTAGGGATGTAAATATAACAAGAACGGATCATTTTTATATAACTATTATATTAAAATGTTTTATTACAATTATGTAACAAAATAAAGAAAAACTATGTAAATACCATATAATAAGGTTATATGGATACTATAAAACATTGTCATATATCAATTATGTATCATTGTTCCATTGTAGATATATAACATTGTTATATGGCTGATACATAAGGGGGATGTAAATATAACAAGAGGGGAACATATTTATATAAATGTTATATTACTATGTTTTATCATAATTATGTAACAAAATAAAGAACTAATATGCAAATGTTATGTAAACAATTTTATATGGCAATGTTCTTTGTTAGTTATATCATGGCTATGTAAATGGAACAGCCTGGTTTGCTGGGGTTGTTTTCGCATTAAGTTTTTAAAACAGCTAAGCTATATATTTTCTAAAACTATTTATAAATCATCTATAAACGGTTATTTTGGAAGCAAAATATAAACGTATCTACAGCGACCTAATGTTAACATGGTTGACAGTTTTTGCACAAAAAATAAACATTTAATCATCTCAACTTTTTATTGGGGCTAAAGTTCTTTAGGCTAATTTTTAACCTTAACTCCTTATTAACAAGTTGTAACTTTTTATTTTTTGAAACGTGTTTAGAAATTTGTCCTTTTACATAAATAAATTAAAAACTCAATAAAAAGTTTAATTTTATTTTTAAGAAAAATGTTTTAACCCAACATAGCATTTTATCAATATTTGTTTTACAAGAATTAATTAAACGACCAATAAATATTTTTCAAATAAACTGTACTGTTTTAAACAGTCTGTTTATTTCCTAACCAAATAAAACAACCATTTTTCATTGCCAATAAACCTTATTTTTATTACAGGACTGTCGATTACTTCTCATCCCCTGGATTTTAAATATGTTCATTTTTATTTTGACCGACATAAGCTACATCGTATACAACTTTTGCAAACATGCGGTAAACTAAAAAATAGAGTTTTATGGACATACAATTAATTTATTTTATACCTTTTTTAGATGTTCAACCCAATTACCGGAATATTGATCACAGTGGATTTATTTATAAACGCACTTAATGTAAGTATGCTGTCATTATAAATTGAATAAATTGTAATTTTGGCTTTTAAAACTTTTTTAATTTCCTTTCTATTGAAGGAATTATTTTTTAAAGTTTTAAATCTATTGAAATTAAGTTTTTAAACTAAGTTTTGTAATATTATTTTTAGACTTACGCCTTGTTATGTGTGATATCTCAATATCAAGAACTTAAGGCTGGACGGGGTCGAGCTTCAAATGACTTAAATAATAGGGTGAGTAATATTACCTAGGGGTAAGGAAAAATATGGGATACTTACAATTTCTTTTATAAGATAGGATTTACAGGGTGCGGCGATCAATACTGATGTTTTTTTAATAGGATAAGTCAATGAATTTTAAAGACAATTTTTTTTATTTAAAGAGGAAGAGTGAATGCCGAAAGGTAAATGATGATCTTCATTCTCGGCTCACTGCTCTAGTTGGTTGGCGACATTCGTTATCACTCTTTCCAAGGTTTAGGGTGGGATTGCATGGATTTATCGCCGAATATTTTTTCGAAGTTCTGTTAAATTTTAAGGCACAATACTCCATGACTTTTGTCTTCCTGAGTTACGTCGCCGCCGAATTCCTCGAAAGCCCGGTCTACAATTGTCGCAGAATGTATTTTTTACGGCTTACGTCTTACTTCAATTAATCACAGTAATCCGTAAAAGATACATTCTGCGATAATAGTAGACCAGGCTTAAGCAGGTTTTGGTTTTAGCAGGATGGGGCAACAGCACACATGTTACGTGTGTCTATAGACCTGCTAAGAAAATTTCCCGAGAAGTTGATTTCACTTAAAGGTAACATTAATAATAACATGTTTTTGATTAATATACTATGTATCTGTAAATATATGTATTAGGGTGTTTCAAAAAAAAAATAATAATTTTTTTTTCTAATGGCGTGAAAATGTCTATAACTCCTCTAGCTTGGGTGTTGTGAAAACAAACCATTCCAAAATTATAAGAATTCAAAATTTAAAAAATAAAAATTCCCCTGTTATTGAAATGGAAAAATAACAAAATGAATTGAATATTAAATATTAAGGGCTCAAATATTCGCCAAAATTTTTGTTTTTTAATGTAGGTACTATTAATTTTTCAACACCATTGGAAAAAAAAATAATTTAAGTTTTTTTTGAAACACCCTAATATGTTTAATATACATTGTATATATATTTTTCTTTGTAATCATACTTGCTATTTAACTTTTCTTTTTTTTAAGTTGTTATATCTTTATCTTAACTTTTCTTATATTTACATTTCCTGCAATTGGGTGTATTCCTGTTGGAAATAAAGTTTATTATTTATTTATTTATTTATTACATGTATTCATTCCATGGTCGGCAGGTTCTCCGATCTCCATATGTGACTTTTATCTGGGATTATCTCGACGAAAAAGTTTACCTTGATAAGCCTCAAAGATTAGCAGAACTTTGAGAAATATTCGGCGAGAAATCCATGGGTTGGCAAGAGTGATGAAAAATTTTTCCAAATGGAGGTCATCATTTAACTGACGTCATTTTTGCCTCATAAAAACTTTTCTAAAAATGTTTGGATACATTTTAAACTTCCACTCTTTATTTTTAAAATGAAAAAATAAAAAATCAGAATTGACTCTGTACATAGCAGAACAATTTGTATGGTAGAATAAATATTTATTTAACTAACTGTGTTCTGTCAATAGCTAAATAAAAATAAACGATTATATTATTATAACTAAAATATATATATAACGTTGTCTCTTAGATATAGAAGATTAAAAATATAAATAGATAATATCCCATAATTTACCCAAAGAATTAGGACCTGGATGTGGAGCTATCAAAAATTGTGAAAATTGAACTAAAGAAACTTTACTACTTACCTTATTAAGTATATAAAGTATACAGTGTCGAAAATTCATTAATTTCCTTTAACAGTGAGCTAATATCAAACAAAGCAAACTCCAATATTTATAATTAGCAACTACCGTCACATTTATTAAATTTTTGTAAAATACGTGTCCAGTGTAATAAGATTATTTTTCAAGATTAGATGTACTTGATGATGAAAGTAGTATAAATCTTGAGAAACCGGTTGTATGAAATTATATAAGTTTGTCTTGAGAGACTACACTTTTATTTTTTTTTTGGATTTTACTTACTTTTATTATGGATTTTATACATAGAATCCAGTGGAAGTGATTGAGTAGTTTTTGACAAAAGCCTCGGCTTCGGCCAAAAATTTCACCTTCGGCCAAACATTCATAACTGCTAGGACAATAAGTGACCTAGGGCCAGGTCGCATTTGATTAATTTTTCTTCGAGTATAGAGGGGGGTAGACGCCCCCCTGTTCACCCTTGACGACGCCCATGATGTAATGCCTAATTAAATTTAAGCAAGTTTCATATGCGAACTAAATTAGGAAAAAAAAGAGCAATTATCCATATCACTAGAAAAACAAAAATTATCCTAGACTAAAAAATGACAAATAACAAATGTTTCAAATGTTAAAATTGTTTTTATGGGAGTATCTAATACTATAGTCCAGGATACCATCTGTTTTAAATATAAATGGCCTCATTTTTTCTTCAATGGATATACTTTAGAAATCAAATAAATTAAATTGCCGTACAAATTAAATTGATATGAAAACATACATTTTGTAATATTGAGTAAATTTAATAATCAGATTATGTAAATATTAGGAATAAAGGTCTTACTGATAAAATTGTGAAAAACTCGTTGTTTGGTGAGTTTAAAATATTGTTTTAATACTTAATCATTGCTACTGAGGTGGAGATAATAAACATACATTTTTTTTAAAGATTTTAATTATGTACACATTTTTTCCTGGAAATTGTTTCATAACTTTTAATTTCAATAATAAAAAATAATATTTTTACTAAAGTGATAAAAATGATACTTTTTTTACCTAAAGGATTTAAAAGCTTCATAGTGAAAATCGTAAAAACTAAAAACTTAAAATGTATCCCCTCGTTTCATTTTGTATTGTGGTAACAATAGTTTTTTTGCAAAAATTGTATGCATCTTAATGATCTTGATCTTGATGATGACAGTTTTATACATGTTTAAAAAAATCGTACCTATATAAACGTGTTTGCAAACATCGACTTCAGGGTTTTTTAAGAATTCTCATTGCTATTATTTTGTATACCTACTTATAAGCACATTGGAAATAAAAATTCTTGTACGTAAAAGTATTGTTGGCCAAATCAAAAAATGTATATAATTTTTATTTGCATCAATATTTTATATAACTTAGTTAATTGTTATGGAGTACGCTTTAAAAATGTTAATCTTAACAATCTTTAGTTTTTGCAGATACCAAACATCCAATACAGCTCGCAACCCACAGCAACTAGCTACTTGAGCTCAAGAAAAACAGTAACGTGTCACGATACCAGACCAACACCCACCCAAAGTCCTTCAGGAAACGCACCCAGTTTAGCCATCGAAGAACCATCTCCAGGTCCGATACACAGGGGACCAAGAAAATCCGTCAAGTTTCCAGATCATTCGGTGCTATCGCAAAACGGATCCGGCTCCCAACTTCTGGATCCCTGGAATCTTGACGTCAAATCTCCCATACTCATGGCCAAAGGGACCGATACGGCTCCCCTTATCGAGACAGCTTCCGATCCACCGCTGCACACAGCAGTGTAAATAGTTTTTTAGAAAATTGTTTTGTGATGTGTCCATTTTTAATAAATTTTATTTTTAAATTTAGTGCCTTAATAACTTCAATTTAGACCAAACTTATTTTAAAATAACAACCACAGTGTACTTTTGTCCAGTGCAGATCATGATTTAAACTAAGCAATGTCAATAATAAACCGCCCCGGAATTTAATTTTTTATATAAGTAGAAAATATACTTTAATTAAGAACAATTGATTTTAGAAAAACATATTTTATGGCTAATATACAGGTAAAATGACAACACCATAAAAAACTTTGGCCCAAATTTCGGAAGTATAATTAAATATGAATGCTGAAATAAAGGGTCCACTAATTCATATTTAAAATGTATGTAACAAGTGACTTTTTTAATTTTAACATTTTTTTCTTGGCCCTGCTTATCAAAATGTATATTTTTATATACAAAGAATTGTGCACATTTAGCCCACTTTAAAAATGTGTTATTAAGGGTAATATTTTAATTAATTTTATAATTCAAATAAACTTAACTATAAGATTTAGATTATATAACGAATTAAAAATGGTAAAATTTTGGCGTAAAACGTTATTTTTCTTGCTTAGTTTATTTTAACAAAAATATAATAATAGAGTTAATGAAATTGTGGTTGGAAAAAAATGGTGCTTTAAAGAATAATTTAAATAAATTAACAAATATTTTCCATTAAATTTTGGATGCATTTCATAACAAAATTATTGTACATACTAAACAAATTTTATAGAACACAGTGTTATATTTTACAGTTAAAAATATTGAATATTCTTCTCAGGGTAAAAACCTTCAACATCTCAATAGATTTACGATCGTATACTGAGTATTAGTTTATTCAAACTGCCATGGAAAACATATAGTAGCAATTAATTAATGAAAAACACATTTAACTTGTAAAATATACACACTAGTATTATATAAATAAGAGAACCTTATATGATATTTTGTACCATAATTAAATTCTTCATATTTGTACTAAATGTATTTTATACAAAACTAATCGTAATACCCAACTAATTGAATCGGTGAGAATAAGAGAACAAGTCCAAAAATTTAATTTTGACATGTCATTTTCTAAAATTAATTTTAAAATTCAAAATACATTTTTGTGAGAAGATAGAAATCACTTTACAGAAAATGAATATTATATTTTATAAAATAGTTCAACTATTCTCACAAAATGCATTTAGAACTATAAAACTGATTTTTTGAAATATTTTGTAAAAATTGTGACTTTTGGACTTGTCCTGTTCTTAATCTCACCGATTTAATTATAATATTACAATTTATAATCTAAACAGTATTTTATGTCAATTATTATATAAGATTTTGCAGATAATGATTACGCTATAAAATAATGGTTTGTAAAACACATCATAGTTGAATGTGAGTAATAGAAATAGATTTATTTTAAATATAAATTATTAATTTAATTAATTCATTCATTGTTAGAAGATATGTGAAAAATTACAAACTGTTATATAAACCATTATTTTTACTGAGCCCGAGTGTAAGAAGGTTTTGCAATTCTTTTTATAATTTCTAAGAATTCTACTATTGTCTAAAATATTTAAATATAATATATGTATGTAAATACCTTTATTAAAATATCCAATGTTAAAAATTGTGACTACATTTTATATTATAAATATTTAAATAAATTAATGTAATTACATCAATGTATGTAACTATGTACAATTACCTACTAAACAAACAATATATGTGATAATTAAATAAATTAGTGTAATTAGTTAAATGCATTTTTCTACTCCCACCTTTAAAACGCCCTTTATCGTACATGTTTCCATGACACTAAGCGACCTTTTAAATACACATTGACAAGTTGTGGCTTTATGGCGCTTTAGTCACGGGCTGAAGTTAGCAACAGGTTTTTAGTCACGGCCTGTGTTAGTTTTAAGTTAGTTGACAGTTGTCAAATGTCATACAATTGTTAAAATAAAGTCCCTTTCTTGTAAAATAATACTAAATGTGAAAATTATTTCATTATCTCAATACAAAAATACAAGTATTAAATAGTTTCTCGAGAACGATCAACGCCAATATTTAAAAAGTTTATGTTTGTACTGACCTTTTAATTTCTCCGGCAGTAAACTAGGTATAACTTAAATTCGGGCACGGGTTCCACTGTAAAGTGCTCATAAAACATTTTCTTTACTTTTACTGTGAAAAACTGTCAATTTTCAAGAAATACATTTCGATTTATAACCTTTATAATCTGTGTTTATAAAATATAAAAAATTTACATTTGACGGTGACACACAGATTCCCCTATTGTTTCATAGATGGCGCTCTATACAAATTTTTGATTCAAATCATTTTAAGATAATTATAAGTATTTGTCGTAGAAAAAAAATAGTATGCACCTCGTTTATAAACTTTTCTATACACTCATTAATTTAAGCACTCGCTTGCAAGCTCGCTCGTGTCTAAATTAAATTCGTGTATAAAATGGCGTTTATTAAACTTGATACATAATATACTATTATTTGCTACTAATATATAGTACCTACTATATTAATTGTGTGACCATGGTCGCTTGAGGAATGTTCTCTTTCTCCCACTGCAGTGGGAGAAAGAGAAGATTCCTCAAGCGTAGCGAGTCACAGTGGACTGGAAAAAAGTGGCCAAAATCCATTAAAAAAAAATAATGAAGATATCATTATGCAATTGTCACCATATTTTTGTGGTATTAATCTTGATCATCTACAAATTTTAATTCAATTGGCTTAATGACAGCGATTTTAAAGGTTTAAGTGATTAAAATATGTTATATCGTTAGGGTACGGTATATAAGGCTTAACTTTTCGACCATCAACCCCTTGGAGATTTTCCGCCATCTTGGATTTAGGGGTGAATTCGCGAATAACAGCCGTATTTTTGGTTTTATCGAAAAACAAAAACTTATACCATTTTTGATAAAAAAAAATTGTATACATCATACTTTTGAAAATTAAGCAAATTTAACGAGTAAAGAAATGTCAACCCTTTTTTTTAATAATCGGCTCTTACCCATTAAATATGCAAAATATTCAAACATATTAAGTAGGTATAAAAAATGTTAGAACTATTTTTTTTGTCAAAATTGTATAGTCTACTTCTCCGATAAAAATATGGCAGAAAAACTTATAGCTTATTTTATTCCATTCTAGGCTATGTGGGAATCGACTTAAGTAAATTTACTTTAACCTTAAACCTACGCAAAAAAAAATAAAAATGGTATTTTTTGATAAAAAATCGATATTTATCTTTTGACAAAACTTTTTTAAATGTATAAAAAAATAAAGAAGGTAATAATAAACAGCATACAAATTTAATTTAAAATCATTTTGTTTTCTTAAATTGGTAAACATTTGTAAAAGATATAAATATATTTAACAATGGTTTAGTAATAAGCTTATAAGCTTATTACTAAACCATTGTTAACCTTAACCGGCCTACTTTAACGCTGTGTATATACGAAACGCGTTGTTTAATTTGATGAACATTGTATTACAGGACCTCCCTCGTATATATTTACAATTTAAATTTGGTCAAAATCGCTAATGTCGAGGCAAGTCCTCGTTCCTAGATTCCTGAGCTTCCCCCTATAATTGGCCGACTGAAAAAAAATGGCTTATTATATTTGACACATAAATTAATATTGTATGTACTGAAGCAGGTATAAAGTAGCAACTATATAAAGACACGTGAAATTCAGAAGTCTCCAATGCATAATTAATAAATTTTTCAACATCTATTTCTTTTCCAGATGCAAATGCTTGCAAAATAACCCCGAACCTTTTAATTAGATTTACATAGATGTAGATGTAGATCTACTCTTGTAATATTCCAGGATGTGTTCGTAGTAGATCTACTCGAGATGGGATTTTAGGTTGCAAAATTTATAAAAATAGGTGCCTAACTAGGAACACTTTTTTCTTGTTTTAGGTGAGAAAATTATATGGTACGTTCTTTACGAAAATACGTACTGGATATTAGGTGGTAAAATTATTTAATTTATTGTTGTATAACATTTTTGATTTTTATGATTTGAAAATAACTGACAAATATATATTGTAAAAATATCATACTATTATAAATTTAATATTTTTTTTTTCCTAAAACAAAATATAACATTTTATAAAGAACCTATTCCTGCACCAAATCCCAAAAGGATGCCAATGTTTTATACATTTGGGATTTGAGAAAGCGAGTAAAAGGGCCTACCGCCATACCTGAGCGAGACGTTTCGAAATATCAAATTTTACGCTGTGTTAAAAGTGCTGTAGATTTTGTTTACAGTGCGCAATTTCTTCGACGATACATGGAGCGAGTTGCTGAAGGTACGTATGATAAAATTTTAATACGAGGTTTATGTTATTCATACATGATGTTATAATAGTGACTTCAAAGTGATCTTGTCAGAAAGTTTTAGACAACAAAAAGTAAATGAAAAACAAGTTTTTAAAAACTGCGTCGCGCCGCACAGTGGACTGGAATGGCAAAAAAGTGGCTAAAATTCATTAAAAAAACTAATTAAGGTATCATAATTAAATTAACAATGCCAATATTTTATTGGATTTATTTAGCCAATGTTGGCCCAATATTGGCATAAAATGATAATTTAATATATCATTGCCAATGTTTATCCATGTTGGTCCTATATTGGCATTTTATTTTACGCCAACATATCATTAACTATGATACTTTAGGATTTCTAAAAGTGATATATAACGACACACGTTTGTTTCCAGGATATCAGTAGCGGCTCGTCGTATAAAACAACTGAGGCCGGGCCTCACAGGTTAAAATTAAAATATAATTTGAAATGTTCGATACATTACTTATTTAAATATAAAACGTTTTTAAACTAATTTCCAGAAATTAAAAGTATCAAAACATCGAATAACCATCAAAGTTTAAAATATTTCCTTTAAATTTAGAGCGCACCCCTTCCAACTTTAATTCTAAACGCTTAAATTATTGCCCGACCGCATAATAGGGAAATAGTAATCCCAAAAATTTGCGCTTCATACACACGTCACACATTGCCGATACAACATCATGCTCCCCACCGCTGCACGGTTCCGCCGGCACCCCCGCAAGGCGGGGATAATACGCGAATTTTTGTAGTCATTGTACCACAGTATATGGAAGACAGCAGAGTCAGTCCCGAGATCTGTGCGGCTCGCTTATCAGCCGTTGTAAAAGACTGGGCGGGGCGTGGTAAACAAAGCTTATTAATTAGATCTATGCGTGCACGCATGTTTATAGTTTATAGTTTCTTATTTCCTATTTCTTATTTAGTCTTTGCCTTAGCGTTAAAATGGAAAGTGGTGATAAAAATGCAAGCGTAAAATACATTATTGCCTTGTGAATTCATGTAAAAATAATTCAAATATTTATAAAAGATCATTTTTATTTTAATATACTATTATATTAAAACACACAAATACCACAGTAAAACTCACAAAAAATATAAATAAAAATATTATTGCTTTTTTATAGTTCAGTGTTAAATCGTTAAGTTTCATATAGTTCAATATAATATATATTAATTTAAAAATAATTTTTGTAAGATGCATGGGTAAAAATGAGCAGTACCTACCTCCTGGGTAATGTGGAAACCTGCTGAAGGAATAAATAAAAATCCCACCTCATCCCGCTCTTTTTGTATTATTCTAGCTAAATTTTGAAAATTCTTCTCGTAAAAGAACATATTTTTAAATAATAGGTATATATTTTTTATTTAGATTCTGTGTGCTCCAAAACCGCGAGACCTTAAAAATTTAAAAAAAAAATTGCCTGCGGCGCCATGGGCCTCACCTTCATGAATGGTCACGAGCCGCCACTGCAGGATATGTCTATACTAGTGGCGCAGGAACGGTTTTAAGTTGGGGGGTGGCACAACCGACTACCATCCTTATTGTTTATAATAAAGGCCATTCTTGCATATTACCATAAGAATAACAAGGGTAATATGCGATTTCTTGTCTTACCCAAATAACAATTATGACATCATTTAAGACATCAACGTGAAATCATTGCTGATTCATTCAGTGATGTCACTGAGGTACGCATATGTGTTCCCCTTTTGATGAGCATCATGATATCCTTAATGAGTCACACGATGAATTCGTTGTGACATCAACGTGAAATCATTGCTGATTCATTCAGTGATGTCACTGTGGCACGCATTAGTGTTGCACTTTTGATGAGCAACGTGAGATCCTTAATGAGTCACACGATGAATTCATTATGAAATCAAAGGGATGTCATTAATGATTTTACTTACTAAAAATGCTAAAATTAAATAAAATAAATATTTATTTTCTTAAATAAAATATAAAATATTTAAAACATATTTTTAATAAAATTTAAAAAGTAGCTTGCATATGATTATTAATTTTTATACACACATATATATATATATATATATATATACCTAGCACGTGCTAAATATAATTCATAAATTAATTATAAAAATATATTTAAAAATACGATAGTTTTTAAGCCTTGGTAAGATAAATCCATTCTCAAAACTTGGCAACACTTATGGTATATACCGAGTTCCGAGTACAAAAAAAAAGTACTCGAGTAAAAGTACAAGTACTTTGAAAAAAATGTACTTGAGTACAAGTACAAAGTACAAAGTACTTTTTCCAAAAACTCTTAAAATGTAATTTAGGTTTCAGTATCTAGCAAAAAAGTTGTTAAAAGTTAAACCTAACAAAATATCAGGTTTAGGTCACTTAGGGATATTTAAACAAAACTGCATTTTTATATTTATTTATAACACGTACCTATTTATTTTTGTTTTGAATTTTTTTTTCCAAATAACCAATTATTTCGATTTTAAACAGAAAAAAATAATATTAAAATAGACTAGGTAACTATTCTTTTACATATAACCTTTATTACCTATAGGTATACCCAAAGATAATACACTATTTGAATATGCACCCATGGGTGTATTATCTTTGGGTACACAGCGGAAAAATATAGAACTGTATAGGATGACTAAATGATACTAAATCTTAAAGTTTTATCAGAAAGTTTTATCAGAACTGTATTAAATCGTGCTTTGTTTTTATATTTTTCGGCTCTATACCTACCCAGATAACAATTATGACATCATTTAAGACATCAACGTGAAATCATTGCTGATTCATTCAGTGATGTCACTGAGGTACGCATATGTGTTCCCCTTTTGATGAGCAACATGATATCCTTAATGAGTCACACGATGAATTCGTTGTGACATCAACGTGAAATCATTGCTGATTCATTCAGTGATGTCACTGTGGCACGCATAAGTGTTGCACTTTTGATGAGCAACGTGAGATCCTTAATGGGTCACACGATGAATTCATTATGAAATCAAAGGGATGTCATTAATGATTTTACTTAAGGGATTAAAAATGCTAAAATTAATTAAAATAAATATTCATTTTCTTAAATAAAATAAAAAATATTTAAAACATGTTTTTAATAAAATTTAAAAAAGTAACTTGCATTTGATTATTAATTTTTATAGATGTATATATGTACCTAGCACGTGCTATAAGTATAATTTATAAATTAATTATAAAAATATATTTAAAAATACGATAATTTTTAAGCCTTGGTAAGATAAATCCATTCCCAAAACTTGGCAACACTTATGGTATATACTATGCAGAGCTGTACAAGAAAAAAGTATTCGAGTAAAAGTACAAAGTACAAAAAAATCCAAAAGTATTCACGAGTACAAGTACAAAGTACTTTTTCCAAAAACTCTTAAAATGTAATTTAGGTTTCAGTATCTAGCAAAAAAAGTTGTTAAAAGTTAAACATAACAAAATATCAGGTTTAGGTCACTTAGGGATATTTAAAAAAACTGCATTTTTATATTTATTTAATACACGTATTTATTTATGTTTTGAATATTTTTTTCCAAATAACCAATTATTTCGATTTTAAACAGAAAAAAATAATATTAAAATGGATTAACTATTCTTTTACATAACCTTTATTACCTATATATACCTATAGGTATACCTATTCATGCAAGTAATTTATTATATATTTTATTTAATAAATAGCCTTAATTATTTATTTAACTGCAAGCACGAAATTAAATTAAAGTAACATGCATTTATGACTGCAAAAAAAATAAGATTGAATCCCTAACTTTTTAAGCGTAGGTAACAAAAACATAATCGAGTAGGTAGTCAAATACAAAATAATATTTAAAATCCTACTTACCCCAGTGTAACAAAAACCAAAACACTTAAAATAATACTAATGCACATTCTGTATTGCAGAAAAATCTCAAATTTATTTAAAAAAAACCGTTACATACGACATTATGACAGCACTACCAGAGATAAAAAAGGGCACTACCTCTTGTGATATGTAATATCTCTATAAAGTAGGGCACCACAATGATATTTTACCAACTTGCCCATATATGCCCGATATATCGAGGATTTATTCCGAATATTGCCGAACCGTTAAACTTTAAAATTAATTTCACAAATGATCACATCAAGAACTCAGGATGAGCTCAGCAATGATTCAGCTAATGAGCTCCAGGTGAGGTCCAGGTGAATTCACAGAAATGCATTTGATGTCATAGTGAGTTCACTGTGAGCTCACGCGATGATTATCACTGAGTGATTTTTTAATGATTCATAAATGTTATCTGGGTCTAATACTATTCTAGTCAATATTTCTGAGAGTATACTCTCAGAAATATTGACTAGAATAGTATATATAAAAAGAGGGTGTAATATTGCAAGAAGTTTTGATCTTTTGATGGATGCAAGTAGTTTGATTATTCTCATTTCTGCATATGATTTTGTTGAAAATAATTCCTTTTTTTGGTTCCTTTGTCTGATTTTTATTTACCGTTATAACTCAGGTATGTAAAGCACAGAGGATATGATGTAAAGTATATTTATGCATACAAATATAGGTACTTTATATAATACATGTATTATATAAAGTACCTATATTTGTATTAAAAATTTCAGAGGTTATGTTGAAAAAATGATCGATATGCTATTAATAAACTTTAATAATTTAGTAATGAGGTCTGTTCGTAGGTTCTGCACATCTCCACTGGAAGCAATATTTAAATCTGGTTGATCAAAAAGTATACACCAGTGCAGGTTATTGTAGCATCTACGAACAAATGAATTAATGGCCCATTGGCAATTATTCCTTTAGGAAAAATTTTCAACACAGTTTAATTAATTAATAAAATGAAAAAAATCATGTCGTATATAGTTTTTTTTTTAAGCATAAAATAGTTTTTATTTTAAAATTAATTAATACTAGTTCAAAAGTGAAATTACGACCTCTATACTGTGGAGAGTATTAATACTGTGTATAGGAGCGTGAGGCTATAGCCTCACGCTCCTATACACCCACGAGCCGCCACTGGAATAAACTTGTCTTAAATTGTACCTAATTATTTATACCCAGTACCCAGAGATTTCTCTGAAACCGTGACAATTTGTGGACACAAATCGTCACAGTTTCGTCACCTTGTGCTACCTGGGTCATTTTTTTCGAATTTTGACATAGAATAAAATTCATACTAGGCATATGTCGGGTGACATTGAAAACAATTTTTGTTTACAGCTTGCAGAGTTTTTATGCTCTATCTTTTGAGCCTTTGTTCATTAAAATTGAGTTACCACTACAAAAGCTACGGGGGTGTTTCCATCTTAAATGTGCCACACTGTATATATTTACCTTTAATAATTTGAGAATCAATAAAAATTTTTAGCAATTTTTCTCTAATTTAACCAACCTTAAGGTTTGTAGTTCTTCAAATAAAAAAACATAGAAGTAATGGGAAACTGCGTTTAATGGGAAAATTAATATTATTTTAACGTTTAAATTTAAATTATAAATGTACAAAAAACAAGCTGTTTAGAATTTGATAGTGAGTCGATCAAAACATTTGAACAACTTTTTTTATGTTGTCTGTTGGCCTGCGTATACACACGATATATCGCTTTTTTTAACCCCCGCATCTCGAAATTCGTTAAAGGTGGAAGATCCAAATTTGTATCCTTTTTTGTGCCAATGAGACCAATCTGAGGAGCAAATTTGTGCCGAAAAAGCCCAAGTTTATTTTTTTCGATTTTCCGTCTAATTTGAGCTATTTAACGAAAATCGCTTACTTTTCAGCGATTGGGGATTTTTCGACCAAATTTGGGGAAAAGTTGCTTCGGGGCGGACCCACATACTTCAACACATATTTGTGGAAGTATGTGGGCGTGCCGGATCCGTCGAAAACTTTTCAGGTTACGATTTTTTTTAATATATATAGCTATAGTTAAAATTTGTGCGAGAAATTAGTCAAATTTTATTTAATAAAAAAACCCTCATTGGGTTTAAACCAACAATTGTTGGATCGATTTTTTTGGGTAATTTATTATAAATTTATAGAAAGTACCCAGCAAACCAAATCATGTCACAGTAAACGTGATAAAACAATTATATTCTATTTACATAAATGTTGCATTCTATTTACATATTATTTATGCAATATTTACTTATTATCTATATATAATTTATGCAATATTTACATATTATTTATGAAATATTTATAAATATAATTTCATGTAATATATTATCTTACTATAGTAAAATTTTGTAGATTTTTTTTCAAAAAATTTGCCATAATACCAAGTTAGGGCTAAGCAATTTTTAATACCAGCTGGTATTAAAAATTGCTTAGCCCTAACTTGGTATTATGGCAAATTTTTTGAAAAGAAATCTACAAAATTTTAAAATTGCCATAATAATAAATTAGAACTAAGAAATTGTTAATACCAGTAAGATAATTTATTAAATAAATTATAAATAAATATTATATAAATAATAAGTAAACATTGCAGAAATAAATGATTCTGAAAGATTGTAAAATTGAAAAAATCACTTTAATTTTACAAACGAAAAGTTTTTCAAATTTTCCAAATAAAAAATACCCAAATACATTAATACTTCAAAAAATATATGGCCCTTTATATACCTACTTACAAATTCAGCCTCTACTTCTTTTTGCAATATGTTTTCTCAAAACTTTTAACAGCTGATGATCTATTCTCCCAAATTTTCTGTAAAAATATTTTTATTGAGCTGTTTATTTATTGGCTGGTTAGGAGAAGATAATACTTCGGTTTTAGCCTCAGTATATTCTGGCAAAGGTGCACTTTCCACATTGTCTTGGGTATTTTGTATACAATTTCTTACCTCCACGCCCATTATTTTAAGATCTGCATTAATTCTCCTCCGCTTTTGCCTCCGGGATAGAAAATTATATTTTTTTTTCAATTTTTTTGTTCCATTTTATTATAAAACAATGGAATCAAATTTAACTTAACTTAAAACACAATAGCTATTGTGTTTTAAGTTAAGTTCTCTAGAGAGCACGCGACCGTTTAAACGAGTTCGTTGGTAAGATAAAAAGGCTATATAAATACTATAAAACATTAATATATAACATTTATATATCATTGTTACAATGTAGGTATAAAACATTGTTATATAGCCATGACATAGTAGGGATGTAAATATAACAAGAACGGATCATTTTTATATAACTATTATATTAAAATGTTTTATTATAATTATGTAACAAAATAAAGAAAAACTATGTAAATACCATATAATAAGGTTATATGGATAGTATCCATTGGATACTATAAAACATTGCCATATATCAATTATGTATCATTGTTCCATTGTAGATATATAACATTGTTATATGGCTGATAAATGTTATATTACTATAGTATATATATAGTAAACATATATGTTTTATCATAATTATGTAACAAAATAAAGAACTAATATATATTAATATATAATATATATATACATATGTAAATGTTATGTAAACAATTTTATATGGCAATGTTCTTTGTTAGTTATATCATGGCTATGTAAATGGAACAGCCTAGTTTGCTGGGTAGGTACGACAAATTTCGCTTACAAATCTTTCTTTTGGCAATGTAGTTGATGTTTCTCGACCGGACTGTTTTTGAAGAGTCAAAATAAATTATATTTATGAATATTTAATGCAATAAAATTTAGTTTTGTTCTTATAAAGTTGCCTTTTTTCCCTTCCTTTAGTCTAACTTACTAAATATTAATTTGTTTAATTTAAGACCATAACAAATTAATTTCTAGCCCTAGGGAATAAATCAAATTTGTGTGTATTACTTGCGTTATTAAACGTTATACTTAATAGGGCTATTTTTATTATATCTTTTAAATTTCCGACTTAAAATAATAATCAATTTTTTTTTTATCTTTTGAAATCCATATTCTTTTTTTGTTATGTAGTACCTACATACTAGGTGTAAATATAATTATTTCATTATTTTAGGCAGTGTTGCCAACATGGTCAGTGACCGTTACTTTAAAAATCCCTAAACTTGGTTAAAAATATCCCTAGAATTCCTTAGTTTTGACAATAATAATTATTATACAAAAGAGTATAACTAAGTGTTTTTGTTAAAATTACTAAAGTAATGAAACACACTGTACTAATTTTGTTTAAATCAAATGTTATGAAAACAAAAGACAACACAAATAAAACAAAATTTTAAAAATAAAAACCTTTTTTTCAAAGAATCAGAATAAAAAACATCAAATTATTTAATTTTTAATCTAAGCAAAATTTAAGGTGTCAATTAACAATTACTTAGTAACCTAAAACTCAAGACCTTAATAAGACAATAGAAAAAAATCGAGCTAACAAATCCAGCGAGGGTTTTACTATTAAATATTTAGGTATACTTTCAGGAAAACACAAGTTATTCTGGTTTAAAATTTTGCGTTGCACTGTGTTAGGTATATGGTAAAAAATCATTAATTTAACTACTTTACTTAAAGCTTGATTTACATTAGAATTTGCCTAATTATAGGTTTATTAATTTAATTTCACCTAACATAATTTATTTATTCTGTACAGTTTTTAAAAAGTAAAGGTATTTTAAGTCAAAATATAAGTTGTAAGAAATTTAAAAAGGTTTTTTATTTTTAACATAAAAACAAAATATTTCACATAATAGTATTATGATAATACATATTTTGTATATTATCCTTAAATATGGTGATAAAGCAGATTTTTCAAAATAAATAATTTTAATCTAAAAAATGTACAATATCACAATAGATGATTTTAGATGAAAAACATCATTAAGTAGATTTTTTAAAATAACATTTGAATACTATAATTTGCTAATATAATAATTACCAAATCCGGTTGGCTTGGTTTTTGAAATGTGCAATTTATTATTAGATTCAGTAGCGACTGAAAATGTGTATGATGTAAAAAATCAAATTTTAACAAAGTCTTTGGCAATGAAATTTTTACAAAATAATAAATAATTCTTACTAAACATTAAGAAAAACTGCACTGTTCTCAAAAACCAAAATATATTTACATTTACATAAATATTACAGTTAGCACACAAACATATTACTGTTGTTGGTATTAAAGCCACCCCCTCCACAACCAGGTGGCGGGGGATCATCGTTTCTATTTTGCCTGGTGTTGTACGTTCTAAGTGGTTTCTTCTTGTCAGTCTCATACTCTAAAAGGTCCTTAGACAACGCCGACTGCAACCTGCTCGAGAGCAAGGCGCAGGGCAAATTTTCCGGTTCGACGCAATCCTGGCGCACATAAAACAAAATGTACGGGGTTTCTGGGGGCTTAAGCTTGCACAGATCCTCTCCAGTGGTCTTCATCACAGAACAATCATTGAACTTATACCAGTCAGAGCCGTCTCTAGCAAACGTGTAGTAATGCCCGGAATCCACACTGGATCCACAGTGTACCACAGCAGCGTACAACTCGTACTGCTGATTTTCTAGCTGCAGATGGCTATTAAGCTTCACTCTCTGCAGGATCTTGGTGCGCTGCTGTAGCGCAGGATCGTACCGAAAGTGTTTCAAGGTTAATACGAGCCTCTGAGGGGGGTCGATGATTTTGGTGACGCGTTCACCGTCCGTCAGCCGACCGCAATTATCACAGTGATACTGATTGTCGCCGCTCAGTTTTTCCGGTTGCAAATAGTAGTGGAGAAGCGTCTGCACGGACTGGTCTTCGCAGATGCTGGGCGGAAAAGACAACTGCAGCTCGCGGAAGTTATCGCCCCGCTCGCTTTTCGTCAGGCATTCGTCGCATTGTGACACTGTCCCTGTCTTGCCTCCAAACGATTCTTGGACCATTGTAGGAACTATACCAGTCATGCTATCATCTAAAATTAACAAAAGACGGTTACAATATTGTTATACAGTGTGTCGCAAATACGAAAAATATGAAAAAGTCAATTTTGCTGAAAATATACAATTTTTTACGGATAAGTAATATATCGAGAAAAATGTGAATTTCCGACTCTGATTATGAACATAATATTATATTATTCTATTATGTTTATAATAATTATTCTACCGGGCCGCAAAAAACATATTCGGTTTTGTATTGGACGTCGATTAATAAAATTATAATTTAACTTAAATCATTCATCATTAAATGAATATTTTCAATGAACACCCTTCTGAAAAAAGGATCCAACCGACGGTATCTTTAACGTTTACGTTTATTTTCTCAAAACAATTAAATTAAATCCATTGGTTAGTTTTTTTTCTGTAATAAAGGATAATTTTTTAAATTAAAATAAGTTCTCGAATGCTACTTTTATGGAAAGGAGTATTTTTTTAAATAATTAATTTTTCCCAAAAAAGACAATTTTTCCAAGGCCTGGGAAAAAAACAGGTTTTCCCCAATTTTTCCAGTTTGCTTCCTTCGTCAGTACCGATACGGGCAGACGAGCAGACGTGCTCTCGAACGAATTTGATCGCTAATAATCGCTAATAAGTCTTAAAGAAACATGAAAATTGCTCATACAGTGTTGTTTAAAGAAAATAGTGTGCGAAATTATTGCAAAGATTTACTACCTGGACAATAAAAATCAGTGCACCTGTTGTTAATAGAAACATTAAAAAGCAACCCTTAATTAATACGAAAAATATGAAAAAGTCAATTTTGCTGAAAATATTCAATTTTTTAACGGATAAGTAATATATCGAGAAAAATCATTTTTCAAAAATGTGAATTTCCGACTCTGATTATACCTAATCATAATATTATATTATTCTATTATGTTTATAATAATTATTCTACCGGGCCGCAAAAAACATATTCGGTTTTGTATTAACATAATTATCGGTTTATTGGACATCGATTAATAAAATTATAATTCAACTTAAATCATTCATCATTAAATGAATATTTTCAATGAACACCCTTCTAAAAAAAGGATCCAACCGACGGTATCTTTAACGTTTACGTTTATTTTCTCAAAACAATTAAATTAAATCCATTGGTTAGTTTTATTTGTTTTTTTTTTCTGTAATAAAGGATAATTTTTTAAATTAAAATAAGTTCTCGATTGCTACTTTTATGAAAAGGAGTATTTTTCTAAATAATTAATTTTTCCCAAAAAAGACAATTTTTCCAAGGCCTGGGAAAAAAACAGGTTTTTCCCAATTTTTCCAGTTTGCTTCCTTCGTCAGTAACGATACGGGCAGACGAGCAGACGTGCTCTCGAACGAATTTGATCGCTAATGTTCATACAGTGTAGAAAAATAGTGTGCGAAATTAGTGCAAAGATTTACTACCTGGGCAAGAAAAATCAGTGCACCTGTTGTTAATAGAAACATTAAAAAGCAACCCTTAACAAGTGAATAAAGACTATACTAACACGGAAGTAATTAGGTGATAAGTGACAGCATACTTAGAGATCTAACCCCAGGCCAATATAAATCACCTTATGTAAAATTTAACCAAGAGTGGAAGGGGCCACCATCTGCAAAAATCTGGTAAGTACTAATCAATCGGATGACCTTACACGCAAATTCGCCACAAAAACCTTATAATAATCAATTATTATTACTGAAATCAGCGTAACAGTGTAAATAAACCAATCATTAGGTAAGAACGTCTCAAAACATAAATAAGCATAAGCTTAAGAGGCCAGCCCCAACAAAATTAAAAGTTTAAAACTTAACGAACGAAACTAAAATAAATAACCAGTTCCAATAATTGCCTAACACTAACACCTCAAAATTTTAGGCATCGAACAAAAGTAATAGCCTGCTGCGAGCCGTATAAGAGAATAAAAAAAGCAATTATATAGAATAAATAATATAAATACAACTGAAACTAAAATATTATTTCACTGTTCCCCATGTGATATTAAACATAATATAATTTTTCTACAACCAATCGAAAAGTACAAATTTGCGCATCCAAAAGAAAGCGCAAAGTTGAACTTTTCCTCGGAAAAGAGAGCGTTTTTTTACATGAAAACCATAATATAGAAACGTTTAGTGTATTTGCGACTTTTGACACCAAAGTCAAATTTGAGGTTATCAATAATTATTAATTTTTACCAAACATTCTTATACAGTGCTTGCAAATCCAAGTCCGACCGGGTTGGGAAGGAGGGTTTTCAATACCCGCGTAAAAATAACAAGGATAGAACGCCAAACAGAATTTGGTTGGTCAGAGCCGGCAGGCGTGCGTATTGTAAGCGCCTTCTGTTTGGCGTTTTATCCTTGTTTATTTCACGCGGGTATTGAACAACCGTCCTTCCCAACCCGGTCGGACTTGGATTTGCAAGCACTGTAGAAACACCTGTTGTAGAAAAAATCCTGTGTGTAACTCCAGCGCAAAGTGACATTCAGGCCAATTCACTAACATAAGTCTTTAACGTTAGCCACTAGAATCAGTGGTTATCGGGCATATCTACCAATCAGGCCGTTTAAATATAACGATAACCACTAAATCTAGTGGCTAACGTTAACGACTCATGTTAGTGAATTGGCCTGATTGTATGTACCCCTTTGCCCTCTTAATACACAAATAGCTAATCTGAGATGTTTGTGATATTTTAATTTAGTATATAATATGTATTAGTTGGTAAATTATGACTATGTCCCTGTTTTGTGAGATAAATAAACGCTTTTTTATTTATTATTTATTTCTCTTAAAAATTAAAATTTAGGTAAAATAGTTAATTAATATCAGAGTCAAATGAAATAATTTTTTTTAAACGTACTTTTATTCCATTGCACCTAAAGTTATCATTAATTATACGCTAATTAGCGCAGAAATATAGGTTATTGCCTATTATTATACTAAAATCCCATCTCTAATGATCAGTTACATCAGAAATTGTGACATTTGTTTCTATAAAACAATCGGCTTGTGGTATGAGAAATATAAAAAAATAAAACAAATTATGTCCTTAACCAAACTTTGCAGCTTCTAATTTTTATAAGAGTTTGGAGCTTTGTTAAGCTTTCAAGCTTTGAATCTATTTTTAAGGAGGTTCGGGTACAATATTAGTCGAGAAAATTTCAGGTTTAAAGACATTAACAGTTTTAGAAAGATTGAACGTCTAGTTTCCGAGTAAAAAATATTTGGTTTGATTTATTTGGTAACTACCATGATTTAATTTTTAAAGCAAATTGTTCTCAAGTTTTTTTTAATAAGTAGATAATCCTTCTATCTTTTTCTATCTTTTATAATTTACTTTTTTTTGTTTTCTACTCTTCTCTTTAGACTTTCGCTGCATCCAACATACTGTATGTTTTCTGTTGCTTTATTTTTTGTTTCCATACCTTTTCTTACCTAGTGGACTCATTTTTAGATTTTAAATAACACTGCATATAGAACTGTCACTGCCACTTTCAAAAGCCATAGAAACCAACTATTCACAACTCGCAATGTTGTTGCTTTTAAATCCTATTTTACGTTTTTTAATTAACGCTCTTGTGTTACAATAAATATGTATATAGTGCCTTTTGTATAAAAATAAAATTTTTTGAATGAAATGTGTTAAAATGACAAAATAAATTTGGTTTTTCAAGTTGGTACCTATCGCTATTTATGCATTAAAAAAGCAACTCCCCTTACCACTTTTCCTGCAATATACTGCCCAAACCTCCTTAAAATTTTGAAAATTTTAAAAAGTTAGTAAATTTGCCACAATTTCTTTTTCAAAACGACACTTTTTTGTTTCATGAACTATTTTATTTTGGTCTGTGTTGTTTGCTAGCCTCATCCTCTGGCAATTCATGCTATAGATATTAAGCTCATGGTTCTTCAAGTGAATTTCCTACAGGGTGATATGTTAAACGGTGAAAAATTTCAATAACTTCATCCAAGCCCCGTTTGTAAAAAAATATTTTTTTTCTCGTTTTTACTTTGAAATAATGAAGTATTCTGTCTTACCTTAAAAAGTTTTTCAAATTTTTCGAATTGGAATCCTGATTGTGATTCAGTTGTCAAATTTAAGTTTCAGATAAAATAAAAATCAGCAAGAATCAAGATTCTAAAACAATTCCCGTCTGTTAAATGTCTCAATAAAATACGATTACTGGTTTTTTACTGTGTTTTGCATCTTTAGTACGGTATTATCATGTCGCTGAATAATCAAATCGAGGATCAAATAAAAATTAGTTCTTGAAAAACATTTAAAACGCATTATGAGGGATATTCTTGATTTTTTGAGTTTGCTTGTGTTTTTCCAAATTTCGAAGTTTTTTGCATAAGTTATACCTACCTACCTACCTACCCCTATCTTACCCAGGTTACTTCCATTCTTCATTTAAATGATTAAAATACCAATGCCAGACTTTGCTGCAGCTACGGGAATTAACATCTTGAAATCAAAACCCTTAAATGCACTCTTTTGAAAAAAAATCATATTTTCTTTCCTAAGATTCCAATTCGAAAAATTTGAAAATATTTTCAAGGTAAGACATAATACTAAATACTAAATATTTCTTTTTTCAAACGGGGCTTGGATGAAGTTATTGAAATTTTTCACCGTTTTACATATCACTAGAGATGGGAATCGGAAAGTTTCCATTTTAAGGAAACTTTCCGCTTTGGAAAGTTTCCAATTGGGAATTTATTTTCAATTTGAAAGTTTCTTTTAAGCTACCGGAAACATTCCTTGGAAACATTCCTTGGAAACTTTCCTTGTTTTTTTTTCATTTAAATGTCAATTTTTTAACCGCTGATTTTCGTTAAGGCCATGATACAAGGCCAAGAAACTTTGAATAAGAATTTAATGTGTGTTAATTTAAAGCAGAACAGAATAAGAAGTATAAATAATGTAAGTTATGTTACCTAACCTCAATGAATAAAAAAAGGTAAAGAAAATAAAAACAATAAACAAAGTTAAAATCATTCTTATATTTTTGTTGTTTATTTTTAGGCATAGCACAATGCCAAGAAAAAAATCTACTGTTTGAATTATTTTTTACTTTACTTTTTACTTTTCAATATTCCTATATATTAGTTACTTTGTCCCTTTTAATTTTTTTTACGTAATATCTAGGATTTACTAGCAGTGAATTTCTAATAGTAAACATTTTTTTTTATTTTGTAGGTTTTAGTATGCAATAGGAATATTCCAAAGTAAAAGATACTAAAAATAGTATTGCAGTTACATTATTTTATTTTTTTCTTAATAAAATTTGACAAAAATTTAATGTGTTATATAATTTTGCAAATCGAAAAAACACGTTGCTAAGTAATATTTTAACAAAAAGCATGAGTGCTGGTGGCAACAAAAATCCGAGTCGAAGAGGAGGATTTTTGCACCTGCACGAATGCATTTTGTTAAAAAATATTACTTAGCATTGTGTTTTTTCGATTTTTTTCACAGGAAAAATTAGATGCCCGAATGGTATTTGACAAGACTATTTCCTGAGTAACAGTTAACAATTAAAATATAAATTGCAATTTTTGGTGACAACAGCTGTCAAGTTTTGCCGCGGGTAAACTCGAATAAACTGCTGACAGGTGCTGTCACACAGTTTTTTCACCTAGAAACCATTTGTAATTCAAAATTGCGCGTTTGTGATTGGTGGAAATTAAGACGAGGGAAATAGTCGCAATAAAAATTTTTTTTTTGAAACTTTCGGAAAGTTTCGGGAATTTTCGATGGAAAGTTTCCGGGAATTTTTGTCAAATGGGAATTTTCCCATCTCTACATATCACCCTGTACGAAATTTACTTGCAGAACCGTGAGCTTCATATCTGAAGAGTGATTTCTCAAAAGGTCGTATTTCCATTTGCAACAATTTTTCAAAAAAATGACTATAACATGTATAGGTTAGGGCAATATAGATTATTTTAAAAAAAATTCTGATGAATATTTAATAATACTTCAGACAGATTATTTCATAATTTTTAAATACTGTGTGAATTTGTCCCACTATTTTTTAAATTTATGCAAATTCGAAATTTGAAAAGTCCTCAATGAAAAGCCTTTGAGCTAGAAGCTAATTGTTTTAAGTAAATATAAGAAGATTAACTATTTAAACTAGTTGTATGTAGTTTAATAAAGATTGAAGACTAATTTAATAGTTTGTTTTTTTAGGTAAAATTAAAAGATTAATTTAACATTTTTTCAACAATATAAAAAAGTCCAGAAAAATTAAAAAGCCAACCCTAAATACGCGCCGTTTCCGTTACAACTTGCAACGCCAAGTTTTGGTTTACCCCGTCCACAAAGTTTTACTAAAAAAAAATTAAACATAAAATAGGTATTTGTCTTAAGAAGAGGCAAAACTTTTTATAAATACCTAATTCTGGTTGACTAAATAAATTCTTCTCCTGTTCGTGTAAAGTGTCCAACAGATATCCCAAGAACTCGGAGCTGTCGTGCTGATGACCGGGAACGAATCCAGGCGGGCGCGACAAATTTAAAATATCGTTTGGACTAAGCGAATACTTTTTAGAATGTTGTAGAAGTGCGAAAAGAACTTGTAGCTTGGAGAACAGTGCCATCATTTCCTTATCGTTCAGCAGAATCCGATTACGGAACGTTTTCGTCATGAACAAAGCCTGCAACACGCTGTTCATGTAACACGTGTTACCCAAATTATTTAATCCGACTTTGCCAGAGAAACAGCGACTGGGTACGACGGTGCCCGATCCTTCCGACCAGGATTTGCAATCGAGGAAATGCTGGTGTTTGGATTCCGAGTAGTAGGAATGAAGAGTTTTCTTGAGCGGTTCGTAGAGAGACGCGTATCCCGGGAAGTGGAGCATCAACTCAACACACAGACGAACAACTTTGGCGAGACACTCGCGACTGCTCTCGCTGTTTTCCCGCTCCAACATTTCGATGACGTTCTTTACGTGTGGAGCGATCTTGTGGAACGCTTGCGGACTGTGCTGCACTCTGGACAGCATGTAGAAAACTACAGGCTCGACACTCTTACGAATATCCGGTAAAATTAGAAGCAAAAAAAGCTGGTCTACTGTTGCCACTGTAACATCAACAAGTATATCGTAGTGGTGTTCGTTTTCCAATCCCCTCATAAAAGCCAGAACTAAAGGACCCAAGTTTTTTGTCCAGGTCCATTTTTTCAGCCAAGTGCACAAGGTATACAGCGCCCTCTCTAGGCTTTGTTCATGATATCCCATGTTTAGTATGTACTTTACAGCGGTGGGTATATTTTCCACATCCATAAGTTGCAATACAATAGACATAACAGGCGACAATTGTTTCTCTGGTTTAGATATTTCATCGTAAAATGATTTTAAAGTGAAAAAAATCAATTCTTGACTGGAACACTCTTTGGCCAATATATCTAAAACATTTTCAATGTCGCCTATAAACCTTTTGTATTCCACTGGGTCCGATGGTATCAATACAGTACCCAATGATGAGACAATGTTCACCCATGTCTTTTCATTTATGCTGCTGCAAGCTCGGATATCTTGCAAGGCGCGCAGAATTGTTTGGAGCCTTGCCTCGGCAGAAGGGTCCACACACTCACTTACTTTTTGTTTAACTGCCATTTTTAATCTAGAATTAAATAAAAACTAATTGTTACAACATATATATATATATATATATAAGCCTATATCATCAATACCTAATAAATCACAAAATTTACGTGAAAAACATTCGTTTATTTGTTATTTTTTAAAACTTAGTATATACCTAGGCATATAGCTACATTTTGCCATTGGAAACTTTCTATATTTAATTAATCCAAACAAGCAAAGATTTTTTCCGAATAAAATTTGCGTATATTTTAGTCAAAAGTTTGGGAATTTATTTAACAAATATTTGCAAATAATTTAATAAGAAAATGCACCGCTAGAGGGCGGTTTATCTTTATGCGTTTCTTATAATGGGGGATTCAAATGTTACGTGAAAAAACATTCGTTTATTTGTTATTTTTTAAAAGTTAGTATATGCCTAGGCATGTAGCTACATTTTGCCATTGGAAACTTTCTTTATTTAATTAATCCAAACAAGCAAAGATTTTTTTCGAATAAAATTTCCGTATATTTTAGTCAAAAGTTTGGGAATTTATATAACGAATATTTGCAAATAATTTAATAAAAAATACCGACAAAAAACCTACAATACATTTTTGAGTTCCTTGCTACATTCTATTAATTTTCATTAAATATCACAACCCATATATGATTTTCTTGTGTTGAAACTACTAAATAATAAAAAATTAATGTCAGTCAATATTTTCAATTAGGTATGTAAAATTAAATATAATATCTCCCAGATAAGTTCATTCTGTAATATTGTGATTTTTCTGGAATTCTTGCTATAATAATTCCATGATCATTGGGGACTTCAATAATTTTAAGTTCACATCATGACAATTGCAATTGCATCATGTTTCATAAATCTACGCGTCATCACCAAAATTCATTGAATGTACTCAACATGGAGCCTACACAAGGAGTCCGAACTCCATGTAAACAAAAATCTTCCTAAGATAAGAGGGCGCTGGTGTTCCGTTTGTTCTGAAACAATTGACTAATTTGTTTCGAAACGCTACAAAAAGAGCAGTTCGCATCGACAAACAGCGCCGCTGGTGGTGAAAAAAAAGACTTAATTTGTGCAATAAAGGCAGGTTTTGTCAATTTCCGCTATTAAGTTCGGGCTCCTTGTGTAGGCTCCATGGTACTCAACATGGACATGGTATGCTAAGAAAATTATTTAGCGAGTTTATCATGCACTAGGTACACATGAGATAACAATTGTTACATGGACCCTCCTTAAAATACTCCATTTTTTAATTATCCATGTTAATTATTGACAGAATACTGCATTGTAAAAAAAAGGTTTTCTTTATGTTTTTATCAAAGTTCAAAAATAACCTTTTTACATTTCTATTAATAATGAATAATTATCTAACTTTTATCTTAATCAGAATAGTCAAATAGGAAAATTATTTAAAACATTTAATACAACAAAAAATTAACAAGATCAAACTTTGGATCAACCGAATGCTTAAAAAGTTACTTAATATTATTTTACGAATGGGCAATCACGGGCAATCACCCCTTTTAATTTCAAGTTTATTTTTATTAAATTGTTGGAATTGGAAAAATTAAATTTAAGTTTAGACCACAATTATTCAGCATACCTATTTAATGAAACAAAGGAAATGTAATAAAAAGCACTCTGAATAGTGTTTAAGCAATTAGTAATAAAAAGTATATATGTACATGGAAAATTGTTTCATGACTAAATTTCATATTTATATTATTGAAACATTAGTTTCATATAAAGTAATTTTTTACTGTCATACTTTTTAGTGTGTCTTTAAACAACAGAGACTTGACACAGTTGTCAATGTCACAGTTCAGACATCTATTTTCTTCTGCATTTTTTAATCTGTGTTTTAAGCCACTTGGCCAGAAAAACAGAGAATGTGTTCTACCCTTTTTATTTAGATGAATAGGATATTTTTTCCACAGTTTTAATTTTACAGGTTACATTGTTTGATATATTTTATAATAGGGGTATTTTAAACAACATTATGATTAGGTATTATAATTTCAATGACGTTACTGATATTTGTTTGACCCAATGTGACAAATCAAATTGAAAATGTACCAACCATCAGTGCTGCCAGACCTACCGTTTAAACGGTAGATCTACCGCTTAGCCACTGTATTCTACCGTCTTTTCCTTGTAATTTTTTGAAAATCGTACAATGCATAGACTAACTAAATTTAAAAATTAGCATGGACAATTTATTCGGATTACGTCTATTGAAAAGAAAACTGTATACAGTTATAACTTCTAGTTCGGAACGTACACTAGTAAAATTATATCTTCCTAGATGGCGCTTTACTGTGGGGACTTTACCGCTTAACAGGTTACCCATTTCTCCTCTTTTAACCATAGATTAGATTTTAACATTCATAAAATATAATTATAGCAGTGATCAAGCATATAAAGTTTTTGTGTGTTCTTAATAGTATTTATTTAGGGCATAATTTAAAATGAGGTATGAATATTTTCAGTTTTATAAGCTATAACTTTACTACTGCTTTTATTTTAAGTCCAACATCTAGTTCAGACGAAGCAACTGACAGAGAAAGTACAAGTACAACTCGCCTGCTCAAAAGAAAAATAAATTAAATGATTTTTGTATTTTATGTGTTTTATTTCTTGCAATTTATTACGCTATTCTTTTCGAATCCTGATAAAAATTTGAATTTTGAACAATCTACCGCTTTCTACCGTTTTTTAGTGGTACCATCTACTGCTTAAGGAAAAAACCATCTGGCAGCACTGCCAACGATAAACAACAAAATATTACCAAGACAAATTGACAATCGTGTCTGGTCTCTGTTGGTTGAAGGGTCTCTAATATTTAATGGTTGTAATAAGTGTCATATTTAAAACTTTACAAAATTATAACAGTTCTTTATGTAATTTAAAAATAATGGCCAGTCTTATGTATATTGGAAGGAAAAATTATAGCATTCTTGTAAAATGTAATGTAGCTTGTTTTTTATTACCTACCTATTTTTATTTATTTATTTTTATAAAATATTAAACAAACTTGCTTGAAAAGGAAGTGCTCTAAAATTGTCCCAGAAATAATTTAGGTAAATTACCTATTGACCCTAATTATTTAAATAAAATCCGATTATTTACATTAAATTCACTTAAACTTTACATAAATTTCTCTTACCTTAAGTGCTTTGAGGTTTTTATTCAATGACAGATGCTACAACACCTGCAATAAAAAATAATTGTTATGGAAATCACCTGAAATGCATTTGAAACTAATTTCAACAGACCTTTAACATTATACACGCTCACAAAAATAGAACGACTACGTTGATTTTACATTATCACCGTATTAATTTGATACATTCGAGAAAATTATAAATATAGGTATTTTTGACATGAGTAAATCGAAACTAACCTTATTGTAACTGGACACTACATTAAACGTCATTGAACAATACAACTTGGAAATATTTCTTCTCCTAATATTGACAATATATTCATAACACTTAAGCACCAAAATTAAACCAAATTAACGCACATTCCTATGACTTTGCCTTAAATTTATCTAATAAAAGACATTAAATGACTTTTCAGTAGGAATCGCCTTTAACAAATGTCAAAATGCACATGCGCAAAGACAAGGCGCGTAAAAATTCTCGTTTGAGATATAGGCAGCCCAGAATACAGAACCGCACACAAGCGCAAATAAATAAATTCCTGGCACATGAACACCAAGTTGCATTAACAAAAAAACTTAAAAAAAATAAAGTTCTATGAAAGTATCTAAGAAACTATATGAAGGTATCTAAGATATTTTTGAGTAACAAAGATACTTTTAAGTAACTAAGATACTTTTAAGTAACTAAGTTATTTTAAAAAGTATTTTAACTAATTACCTACTATAGTACCTATCTAAGTTACTTGAATGTATCTTAGTTACTTTACCGAGTACTTAACTTAGATATATCTTAATAAGTATACTTATTAAGATACAAGTTACAAGATACTTTTCCAAAGTAACTAAGTTAAAGATACTTTCAGTCCAATATAAAAAGTATCTAAGATAAAGTATCTTAGATACTTTAAGAATCAATTTACTTTTTTTCAAGATACTCCCTCTGCTTTACATTAAATGCTATAAATAAAATTATTATAATAATATTTGTCATATTAAATAATTTACTACTTATATGCAGGCTTATAATGTTATATGCAGGCACACTATTTATAATGTTATATGCAGGAACAGAAGAAACCTCACTTTATACCATATATATAGACCATATGGTCCGTTTTTAATAAAAAAACTTTTTATATTTATAACAATGTTAGATGTAAAATATTTTTTTAGATAAATTTTGTATGCAACCTAGTATACATTAAAATAATTATTATAAATATTAACCATGACTCAAAAGCAATCGTGACTCAAATTTTGAGTCACGATGAGTCTCAAAACTATTTTATATTTCCTATTGGAAATTTAATATATGATCTGTGCGTTTAGTTTTAACAACAATTTGTAATTTAATAGTTATTTATGTATCAAGGCAGTAAAGTCGTATTTTTTATCACGAATGTGGCGAAAGCCGAGGCAAATAACCACGTGAGTGATAAAAAATGACTTTAATGCCGAGGTGCATGCTAAATTTTATCAGAAATCACATTTAATAATTATTATTACTAATAATTAATATTTTTGATTAAATCAAATGTCATTTGATGATCAAATCAAATGTCATTTGAATGTAGGAAGTGTCTACGTATACTGTTTGTTGCGACGGTTATTATACATTTGCCCGCCGCGGCGATTTTTTAATCTAATTAATAAAATTAACTTATTATTTTATTAAACATTTTATAAAAGGGTCCAATCAACCTCCGCGACTTTGCTTTTTTTAAAATATTATTTAGTTGCTGCTGAGGAGCAGTAGACACATCTTAAAATGTATAAGGAGTTGCAGACAATACTCGTATTAAATCGGCAGTAAAGTTCTACTTTACTGCAAATTTCTTTTACTTTATTGCCGACTGTTCACTACTTTACTGTCGATTTCGGATAATAGATAGTTATTAATTTTATTATGATATAATTTATATTAATAATATATAGGGCAAAACACGTCAAGTCTACCCGCCTAAAAATCATATGATATGATATCATATATACAGGGGGTGCTGGCAGAATGCAGGCCTGGACTAGATGGTAGAGCAGTCCATGCCCAATCCAATTTTATATAAATTGTAAAAAGGCATCAAAATTAAATACCTCGGCTGATAAAACGTCCCGTGATAACTCTCTTCGCAACTAGTTCAATTAATAAGTCACTATCTAAACCATTTTTTACCTTTCTCTCCACATCAATCAGCATAAAAGCTTCCAAATTTACGTCACTTAAGTGACGTAAATTTGGAAGCTTAAAAAGAATTCTTACTCATATTAAAGGAAAGTATTATCACAAATAAATCAAGACAAAAACTGCGAGAGGGGCTTTTTTGGATGCTTTTGTAATTATGTTTCTCTTTCTCTATAAATCCGAGCTGATCCCCCCTACCGATAATTTATAAATTGACTGAAATTGCATTTTACCGAAGTGGGGATCAGTTTGGCTTTCCAAAGAAACGGAAAAATAATTACGAAAGCAGCCAAAATATCCCCCCGTTCTAGGGTTTCCACCTGCGACGCCTTGGTTTAAGGGTTAGCATAAAAATACGTGTTTTAGATTTTTTTACGGGAGTCGATTAAAACTTTCTTTTTTTTTTAATTTATATTTATACTATAGCGTTTAGTGATATAACTTGAAAAAACTTTTTGTTTGGTAGGTATAAAAATCTTTTTTCTATTTGCATACCATAAAAAGTCCAGCAGACCACCATGGTGGCGCAGGCCACCAGGCATGCGCCCGGTATCGCTGCGGCCCAGCACGCCCCTGCATATATGTTTATGTGTTCGATTTTTATGAAACTTGGTGGGGTAGTTGTACAATATGGTACCTTACCGCCGACGGTGGACTAGTGGTCAGTGCTGCTGAATACAAATATTAAATTTTAAGGCTGGACTTTTGGAGAAAAAAAATATTAATCATTTTTTACGGTAGTAAGTATCAAGTAGTACCTATATTTTTAAAACAATTTTTTGTCAAACTTCGACATTTTTTATATTCTTTATAAAAAAAGTAAAAAGCTGCCCTTCTAAAAATATATGACATAATGAATAAATAGTATTTATAACTTATATGTCATATATATTATATGTCATATATTTTTATTAAATTCTGGCGTGGCTAGTATTTATGGTGGATTTATAGGGCGTCGAAGGCGACCAACACCCAGTGCGAGCTGATCGGCTGCCCCGGTGCTTGTTAGATCAGTATACACTGTTGTATTGCCAGTTAATTTATGTAGAGAAAGAACTGTCAAATTTTTTCATTAACATTTCAATTCATTTAAAATTTTATTTATATATTTAATACCCTAAACCATTACTTACATGTATAAATGTAAAAGTATTATAGAAAACGATAAATAACTTTATATAATTAAGTATAATTATACATTAATACTCATAACTAGTTAGCTAATACTAAAGTTTCCAAGTAGGTATACCTACAATAAAGAAAGTAGAAATACTACAGCGAAGCTTAAATATCAAAGCAATATATCCACCTGCTCAAAGCAGAAGTCGATCAAGTCCAAAAATTTAGAGACATTTAGAATTAATTTAAATTTAATAAAACCAAGAATTCCCTTTTAAAATACCCCATAGAGAGTATGAGTATGAGTATAGTGAGTATAAGAGACGTATAACCAGCCCCATTTCCTCTTGACTCTCGAACCCCGTACAGGCCTATGTTTACTTACGCCGATTTTTGTTCTTCCCCAGCAACTGCACGGCTTCACCCGTGTTTGTTGGGTGCGAATGTCCATTGCGTTCCGTACTGTCCCCTATTTGGGGCTCGAGAGCGAGAGGCGAATAGTTTTAATAGCCATTCCCGGGTTCGCCGAGCCTATGCTATAGGCTCAGTGGGGTATGGAGGAGGGACGGGAAGATGTTGGTTTTTGGGGGACAATTACGCCGACTTAAAACTAAGTACGACGCGGAATCCCCCTAGACCAGTCCATTAGTATTACTCCAAACATTTGGGATTACTATTTGGAGTTGGGGAGTTGTTATTGCTGAAGGGGTGTAGTTTCCTAGTCGAGGTCTTCGTCTTGTTCATTATTGTCATTAGCCGTGTCGGATAGTTCCTGAATTTGGTAAAGTGTGTCGGTTGTTTTTTTTTATTTTATTTTTATTGTTGCATAGTTGCTCCCAACTGGTCTTGTTAATTTGTGGGAAGTGCATGTTTTGTGCTAACGTTTCATGCGATAAGGCAGTTCCCAGTGGGGGGTATTTTTTTTACTTTTACTATAAAGTGTTTACAAATTCTATGGAGTTTGATTAGAGTGCTTTTTTTACTTTGTTTATGTTTTCTTAGTTTATGTGTTAATTATGTCTTAAGTGTCATATTTATTTGGTCTCGGTTTGTTATACTTAAATTGTTTTGTTGACAGCTTTATTGCCCTGTTCAACTTTGGTGTGTGTCCGCGATCGGCTTTTTGTTTTTTTCTTGGAAAATTGACTTTTTATTTTATTTTGTTGCCGATGATATTGTTTTTTTGTAGGGATTAGGCAATGTGCCTTGTTTAGTTTAATTTGCAAATTATGTTAGGTCATGCGGATGAGGATACTTAGCATTTATTTGCAGGTGGCCTGTTCCTCCCTTGTTTGGCCTCTTTTGTTTGGCCAGTGCAAATCGTCCTGTTGACAGATGGTGCGACCGCTCAGGCACTGACACTTGTCACTTAACTCTCTCTTGTCACTTAACACTTTTGAACGTTTCACTATGTTCGTTTGCACTTGTCTGTAGTCTGTACTCACTGTATTTGTTACACTGCACTTGTTTGTTTATTTATTTATTTATTTTTTTTATTACCGATTACCGATATTTCCGAATACTTAGGTTCGTTTTTGGAACTTTATTACGTTTCTCTCGTATACGCTGCTAGGAAAGGAATCTTTAACTACTTGACGCGTCTATCCACTTCGAGTGTCAAGACCGAACTGACCTTTTAAAATACCCCATAGAGACCTATATAAAATAATCTATCGGGCGCTACCGGATTCAATATGTGCATTTGTCCATAGTTTTTTCCGGATACGGCCCGATAGAAAATTTATAGGAAATTACTTATAGGCACACCATAACTTTTACATTTTCCCTATTGAGACCGATAGAACAACCATAAAACCTTTGACAAAATTTTATTAAAACCTATGGGGTCCTATGGGGGAAAAACTAATTTCTACATTTATGTGTATTTTCCTCATTGAAACCAATAGCAAATAAATCAAGGGTAGATATCCCTATAGAACAACCATAAATCCCAACTACGGGTCCTATACATACCTATACACTATACATTCCGATACAAATATCTATCGCTTTGAACAGGCCTGTTCTCTCCCGGGTCTCTATGGGGTATTTTAAGCAGAGTTTCTAAATGTCCCTTAATTTTTGGACTTGGTCAACTATAGGAATTACTATGCCTTCCCGGTCACCATTTAACGTAACACGTAACATTTAAATAAAATAATAGTAACCTTATTACTGTTCCAAGTTAACCAATAGGCAATATAACAACAACGTAACATTGCGATACTATTGTAATATAACTAAATTACAAATTTGCAATGTAAAATTGTGAATTCACAATTGTTGCATTACAATAGTTTCACATTGTTACGTTTTGTTTCACTTTTATAACAGCAATGTAACATTGAAATTCATTAAAATTTTATATAACAACACAGCAAACGGAAAAATATAGAACTGTGTAGGATGACTCCGCGTTTGAATATTAAATCTTATAGTTTTTTCAAAACTGTATTGAATCGTACTTTGTTTTTATATTTTTCGGGTCTATACCTATGCACGACTATATTTAAAGTCAAACTCAATGGTGTCTTACAAGATACATTGTTTTGATTTTCTATATTCAACAGGGAGGTAGAAACTCGACCCTGTCGAATGGTGCAGTCATTTATGTCTCTAGAAATTATTAAAAAAGGGTTCAGTCCAATGGTGCAGCAACTTCGGATTCCTATTCTCTTCAGAGACATAGAAACTCAAGCTTTTCGAATTTTACTGGCAATGATTTTCGTTAATGTCCCCGAGAATTATACAAAAACAGCGCAATGCAATATCGCAACGGTTTCGACTTCTCTTTACTCTACCAAGTTATAGAAACTGGAGTCTCTCTAATACTGTTCTAGTCAATATTTCTGAGAGTATAAAAGAGGGTGTAATATTGCAAGAAGTTTTGATCTTTTGATGGATGCAAGTAGTTTGAATTTTCTCATTTCTGCATATGATTTTGTTGAAAATAGTTCCTTTCTTTGGTTCCTTTGTCTGTTTTTATTTACCGTAACAACTCAGGTATGTAAAGCACAGAGGATATGATGTTAAGTATATTTATGTATTATATAAAGTACCTATATTTGTATTAAAAATTTCAGAGGTTATGTTGAAAAAATGGTCGATATGCTAAGTATTAAACTTTAATAATTTAGTAATTAGGTCTGTTGGTAGACCCTGCACTATCTCCACTGGTATATGTTAGTACAGTAATATTTAAATCTGGTTGATCAAAAAGTACACACCAGTGCCGGTTATTGTAGCATCTATAGATACGAACAAATGAATTAATGGCCCATTGGCAATTATTCCTTTAGGAAAAATATTCAACACAGCTTAATTAATTAATAAAATGAAAAAAATCACAATCATGTCGACGACATGATGTCGTATATAGTTTTTTTAAGCATAAAATAATTTTTATATTAATACTAGTTCAAAAGTGAAATTACGACCTCTATACTGTGGAGAGTATTGAAACGCTCGACTGACGAATACAAACCTATACCGTGGGGAGATTTAGAAAATCATATTCAAACGTGGCGTCATCCTATACACCTCTATAATTTTTCGTTTGCTGTGAACAACAATTATAATGCATTTATGTAACGATAACGTAACATTTTTATGTAACAATGTTATTTAAAAAAGCGGGAAATAGGAACCTATTTTCAACCGTCAGGTTATGTAACTGTAATGTTACATATTACGAACGTTGTATAACATTTTGGTTAATGTTACGTTACAGTTATGTTTCACTTTCATAACGGCAATGTAACATTGTAATCCATTAAAAAGTTACATAATAAAAACAAAACAATTATAATGCATTTATGTAACGACAACGTAACATTGTTATGTAACAATGTTACTTAAAATAGCGGGAAATAGAAACTCATTTGCAACCGTCAGGTTATGTAACTGTAATGTTACATATTTCGATCTTTGCATAATATTTTGGTTAATGTTACGTTACAGTTATGTTTCACTTTCTTAACGGCAATGTAACATTGTAATCCATTAAAAAGTTACATAACAAAAACATAACAATTATAATGCATTTATGTAACGACAACGTAACATTGTTATGTAACAATGTTAGTTCAATAAGTGGGAAATAGGAACATATTTGCAACCATCAGGTTATGTAACTGTAATGTTACACATCACAATCGTTACATAACATTTTGGGTAATGTTACGTTACAATGTTGACCGGGTTAAGAGTAATCTTTTAAAATAAATCAGTCAAAAATGGCTAGTTGTTATAGTGAAAAAGCAGCCACTAATAACTGCAAAGGAAGTTACATGTGACTAGTTATTAACATCAATATTTGGTGAATTTTTGACAAAATATTAACATCACCCATTCTTGTTAAATTAACATGACTTTCACGTCATTCCTCGCATTTTCATTTTAAAAAAGTGATTTTTGGGTTTTATTTTTGACATTTAATTAACATCACGATTTTAACAACAAATTAACATCAATATTTGGTGATTTTTTAACTAAATATAAACCTATAAAATTAACATGAATTTCATGTCATCCCTCCCACTTTTCTTTAGAAAAGTGATTTTCGTGTTTTATTTTTGACATTTAAATAACATCACGATTTTAACAACCAATTAACATGAACCCATTGGGTGGTATGATTAAAAAGAGTATTTGCTTTCACTTCAAGTAAGAGCTTTTACTTCCTGGTATTTTTGTAGTTTGTTCTGTGGTAGTTGTGGTACTGTACCACTGGTACCTACTTTAAAATTAGTAATCATGAGTGACAGTGACGATAGTGTTGAACCAAGATACATACACCTTAAGATAGGATGGTGCGCATGTTGGGCGGGGATTAAATACGTCACTTGATGAGTGTTTTTAAATTTATTATTGTTTTTGTGTTGCGTCACCTTGTTTTGTTTGTGTCGTGCCATTTGCATTTATTAAACTGCGGTGTGGCATATTTGGATGCAATTCGGACAACCAGTCCAAGAAAAACCCTTTAAATAAAAACATTAAATTTAATCGATTCCCGAAAACCTTTCAAGGACAGTACCGTCTTGACACTCGAAGAGGTCGGATGCGTCAAGATCCCTCCTAAGTGGCGTATACGATACAAACGTAAAGTACCAAAAACGAAACAAAGTATCCGGAAATATCGGTAATCGTTAATAAATAATAAATAAATACATAAATAAACAAACAAGTGCAAGAAGTGCGAAAATTGTGACATAACGCCGTAAAAGTGTGCAAGTGAATAAGTACCTAATTGAGGCTAGGCAGCAACGATAAGTCAACCGGCGCACCTGGATCGAAGCGTTCCAAAAATATCCTTTTTCTATGCAAAAACCTGCAGGAGAAGGCCACCCCGCGAAAGACAAAGCATCAGGTTTATAGCCTAATAATCAAGCTAAGTAATTCTTCTAATTGCATGTCTTACCGTATAATCGTTAAATGTTTATATAAGCATTTCACAATGTTGCAAAAAAATCTAAGAATTCTATTCGTCTTAAAAATTAAATTTTAAAAAATAATAAGAACATTTCCGTAACTGTTAAATAAACAACCTAATTTTCTCATAGTAGACAAACGTAAACAACCAGTGTAAAAGGCGTAAGTAAATAAACCAATTCAAGCAAGAAGACAAAAATTTATCATAAATAAATTTAGGGTCACACCCATAAATCAAAGCCAAACTAATACACAGAACTCAAGAGCCAAGCAGGCCATAAGGCCGCATTCCACTATATACACTACAGGGCCGGCTCTATTTTGAAGATTGGTATTTACTAAAGTGAATAATTAATAAATTAATTGATTGATTGATATTGATATAATCGTATTGGTATTGGTATTGATGGTAATATTGTTGGTATTAGTGTTGATGTTGATATTGGCATTATAGATATTGATATTAGTATTAATATTGATTGATTAGTTGGTTGATACTGATATTAACGTTAATATTGATTAATTGATTGATTGGTTGATATTGGTATTGATTATTTGTATTATTTGGTATTAGTATTGGTATTGACTAATTGATATTTATATTGAATTTATATAGATACTAATTTAACAGGAAACCAGGCAACAATTGATCATTGCAGAGGGCAGCGTGCGTGTGTGAAGGGAAATCAAGTGGGTGCGTCGCAATATTATATTATTGTATTATATATATTATATAATATACACATAAGCTCACGCAAGCAAAGCTTGGAGGATGGAGAAAGTAAATGGGCAAAGCCCCCACGTGAAAATGAAGTGGTAGGCCATCTATTGAGGCATGCGTTGCACGCCTGACATAGGGGCCGGGTTTCAAATATTGATGCGATACACCACAGGGCCGGCTTTATCTATTTTGTATATTAATATTTTTATTTTTAAATTAATTTGAAAAAAAATAAGTAAGAAGGCAAAGATATAAATAAATGAAAACGGTATGAACACTAATATAGCAATAAAATAAATAAAGAATATACAAGGTTGGTAGCCGGAGTAAGCAAAAAACTAACATACCCACCCCCATTCACGAATACCAATTGAATGGGGATACTACTAAGGCCTAGGTTGAGGAGGATTCCGGATTGTACTTAGTTTTGGGTCAGTTCAATGTCCTCCAAAAACCCTTCCTAAACTGGACGTATGGCCCGACCCGGCTGACAAAAATCCCGGGAGCTGCCTTAACCTTTGACACTGTCATCCACGAACTCCTAGGGTGGATCTACCAGCCGGCGTAAAAACTTCGGATCCAACAAACACAGGTAATGCTGTGATTTGGCGGGATACGCAGGAGAACGGAAAGGGGGTAATATAACCCCGGGAGATCAATTGATGACAATTTATCTGGGGCTTGCCATACGTTCCCATACTCATACTCATACTCCCGAAAACCTTTCAAGGACTGAAACAGAGATATGGAGGTGGGGAGAATGAGTGTCAATATGCGCAAACTTCCTAATCATGGGCGCCGCCATCTTCTAGGTTACTATACGAGGGGTAATTGAAAATGTTTTACCAGGGCTATTTCAAATATACGAGGAGCAATTAAAAATGTGTTATCCCCGGACAACATTCGTGATATTCATACGAACATCATGTCGTGATTTTCACAAATTTTATTAATACTGATATCATACGGAAGTCACCGCGTGATAAATGAAAATCATACGAACGTCACGTCGTGATTTTCACAAATTTTATTCATACGGACATCATCCGGATGTCACTGCGTGAGAAATGAAAATCATGTCGTGATTTTTTATGCCATCGTTGTTTGCGATTGACCGATGCATCGCGATGGCACAAAAAATCTTGTCGTGATTTTTTATGCCAACGGTGTTTGGATAATCATTTTTGCGTTAAGTTCGTACACTATGAGAAAAATTATGTTGAATCAACAGTTTTTGCGGTTAAATAAATTAACTACTTATATACAAGGTGTCCCTAAACTTAGTGGCATAAATTTAGGAGCAGATTAAGCAAGTCAAAATAAGACGAAAATCTAAATAAATATGTTTCCTAATTACGTATGTTTAAAAGTTACAGGGTGATAAAGTGTTACTTATCATATCAGTTTTTTTAATATAACTTCTACTATGGTAGACTTGGAAAGGTGATATTTTGCAAACAGTCACTTACTACCAAAACACATATTCACACATAATTACAATTGTTTGAGTGAACACAGTGTCGTAGAAACGGGGGTTGCTTTAAGCTTATTGTCCCATACAAACTTTGAGGTTAGGTTTTTGTAACATTTGATGCAATTTATCGATTAAACAGTTCGGCTACCATTAAAAAGGTGTACCTCTCAAACTTCGATAAAATAAACCGTTTCCGAGATATTTGAGATTACAATAATTGTTGTATCGCATTATTTAAAAGGATTAAAAGGTATATGATAACAAATTTTATTTTTTAATTGAAAAAACTAAAAAGGGCATTCCATGAGCCTCGGGCCCTGACCGTCACATTAAAAAAATGTAGTTTTTTCAATTAAATTTTTTTTTATCGTATAACTTTTAGTCCTTTAATGCGATATAACAATTATTGTAATCTCGAATATCTCGAGAACGGTTAATTTTATCGAAGTTTGAGAGGTACACCTTTTTAATAGTAGCCGAACTAAGTAATCGAAAAATTGCATCAAATGGTATAAAAACCTAACCTCAAAGTTTGTATGGGACAATAAGATTAAGCAACCCCTGTTTCTACGACACTGTGTTCACTCAAACAATTGTAATTATGTGTGAATATGTGTTTTGGTATTAAGTGACTGTTCGCAAAATATCACCTTTCCAAGTCTACCATAGTAGAAGTTAGATTAAAAAAACTGATATGATAAGTAACACTTTATCACCCTGTATCTTTTAAACATACGTAATTAGGAAAAATATTTATTTAGATTTTCGTCTTATTTTGACTTGCTTAATCTGCTCCTAAATTTATGCCACTAAGTTTAGGGACCCCTTGTATAGTTAATTTAAATCCAAAAAAATATTGAATGTTAAACATGTTGATTCAATTGTTAACATACTTTTTCTTTCAATGTACGAATGTGTCGCAAAAATAAATATCCAAACACCGATGGCATAAAAAATCATGTCGTGATTTTTATGACCAAACACCGATGGCATAAAAAATCATGTTGTGATTTTTATGCCATCGGTGTTTGGATATATATTTTTGCGCCACATTCGTAAATTGAGAGAAAAAGTATGCCTACATATATATTGAATCAACAGTTTTTGTGGTTAAATGCATTCAATATTTTTTTGGATTAAAATTATTAGTTAATTTACATCCAAGAAAATATTAAATGTATTTGACCGCAAAAACTGGTAATTCAATTGTTAACATACTTTTTCTTTCAATGTACGAATGTGGCGAAGAAATAAATATCCAAACAAGTCGGTGCACCGATGGCATAAACAATCATGTCGTGATTTCTTATGCCCAAACACCGATAGCATAAAAAATCATGTCATTTTTTAGGTCATCGGTCAATCGCAAACAGTGATGGCATAAAAAATCACGACATGATTTTCATTTATCACGCAGTGACATCCGGATGATGTCCGTATGAATAAAATTTGTGAAAATCACGACGTGACGTTCGTATGATTTTCATTTATCACGCGGTGACTTCCGTATAATATCAGTATGAATAAAATTTGTGAAAACCACGACATGATGTTCGTATGAATATCAAGAATGTTGTCCGGGTTCAATTAAAAAAGATATCCCAATGTTTAACAAAACGTGAACGTTTTGTTAAACATTGGAATATCTTTTTTAATTGAATCCGGACAACATTCGTGATATTCAAACAACGTTTTATAAATTATAACGGTGTAATGTGAATAACAAGCTAGGTTTTAAATTCGCAGTTCGCAGGGCTCATACGCATGCGCAAATTTTGCAAATATCACACCGTGAGTTCTACATGATATCACTGTGATGAAGCATGTGTATGCACTCAGGATATCACAGCGTGATAAAAAAAATCACGTTGTGATATCATCATGACTTCACCAGGAAATCCCGATTGTTGTCCGGGGGGGTTATTTAAAATATAAATTTAAAATGTTTTTAACTTTAAAACGTGCAAAAACGTGAAAAATATGCAATATAAAAATGAGAAAATTGTTGTTTTAGAAAAATACAATTATTTTTAGTAAAAAGATTGAATGTTTCTCTTATATTATGTAAAAAATAAACGAAAAAACTGTATTTAATAAAAAATTGTAATTTTATTATTCATTTGTTTAAGTTTGGGAATTATTCAAATTAAATTTTAATAATTGTTAAAATTTGTTATTTTATTTATTTGTTTAAGTATGGGTATTATTCAAATTAAATTGTAATAAAATAAAATAATTTAATGATTGTTAAAAATTGTTATTTTATTCATTTGTTTAGGTTTAAGTATTATTCAAATTAAATTTTAATAAAATAATATATTTTAATAATCCTGTTATGATTGGTATGAAATAAAAGTTGTTACTTAATAATAATAAATAATTCTTTATTCGTCGCAAAAAACATATAAAATATAGTTTATAGAGGGACACCTCTATATACATATATGTATATACATTACAATTCAAACACATATTTTACATTACAACAATCGTCATACACAATACTTATTAAAATAGAATCGTATATAGTCACGGCCAAATCTATATGGGTGCACGTCATCAATGAGATATAATGACGTCAGCATTACCAACTTTGAATTGTAAAGTTACTGCCGTTAAATTTGCTTCTTTAAGGCGTAATTCTGATGTGTTATTAAAAAGAAATCATTCATTTGCGTATTGTTTACCAAGAACTGTAACAATTTCCTTGTTTTAAAACGTTTTTTTTACGAAATTATCAAAATAAAACCATTCACTTAGTAATTTTTGTGTGTGCCAGTTGGTAATAGCTTAAGGCTGGCGCGCACCGTTCAATATTATTGATGGGTCGCTGTCATTTTATATTTGACGTATTTTTGTAATTGTGACATTTCGTCCGGAAGCATCGTTTGTTGCAAATTATTATAAATAATATTATACATTATGTTTATAAGATTCAATCCCTGGATTGTGCAAACAATGATATAAGGCTTGTTGGCAACTAGCCGTTATTAGATTTCGAAGACATTGCGCCCTTAATAATAAATTTGGGGAAATAATCAGACTTCAATTCTGACCTGGTTTGCTCTGATGACAAGGACGACTGGTAATTTATTATTTTTGTGTTTCTGATAATTTAGTATTTTTTTGTTATGTGCACATGTAATAAAAATGTAATAAACTCTGTATGTTTTCTCTTTAAACACATTTAATAAAAATTTGCCTGTAACAAACTCCTAATTAGTTAGTGCAGAAGATTATAACAAGGACGTTATAATTCCATCTTAATAACAGCCCTCACCGCTATAAACAGTCAACAATACACGAGCGTTAGATTGTGTCTGGGCACGTATGAATAGACCTTAACGCTGACGTCATATGCCGTTGATGACGTGCACCCATACAGATTTGGCCGCGACTATATTTGTTTAAAACTGAAAATATAATGACTAATACTTCAGTTGCTGGTTGTAATTCGTCATTTTCGGTTGGGACACCAACATTTACATATCCCCACATTTGTTTTCCATCAAATTCCAAACTTTTTTTAATTGACATCTCATCTAATAGGAGAGAACCAAAAACTTCTTTATTGTTGGACTGAGATTCTTCCAGAGCATCAAATGCTGCTGAAACAAACCCTGGTTCACAGTTAACATTTTGATACCATTTTCTAACTGTGGCCTGATGAGGCAAAGCCATTGCAAATTCTTTTCTAACCTCTTCATATGCTTTACTGGAATAAAATTGCAAGGTTGCGGCAAATTCTCTTAATACTGGAGGATAAGACTCGTGTGTTATGGTTTCATTTTTAATATTTTTTAAATATCTATTCATTAATAGATGGGGAACACTACCATATGTTTTTTCTAAATGATCAGCAGCATTTTCAGATACACTTTGATTTTTTTTTAGATGCTCCATTACCACCTGCATGGTTAAAATTTTATGTTTTAAAGATTTTATTCCTTTATTTGCACCATAAAGTTTTTTCCTATAAGCTGCTTGCCTTTGTTTTAAATCTGTATTCATTTTCTTAACTTTTGAAGGAGATATACTAAAATAAAAAATAATAAATAAAACAACCACAAAAAAGTAATTCAAAATTAATTAAATAATAGTATATTGTAAACCTAGTGTTACAATGACCCTTATTGTGATACCAAGTACTTGGTATCATCTTAACGTTTAGAAATAAATAAAATCCTAAAATAAATGCTTTTAAGAAGCTCTTAAAAGCATCGAAATAGACAAATATTTTAACTTCACTAAGCATTGCCTACCTATAGTTGTGTATAGTTTTGACAAATTTAATTTTCTTTTGTTTTGCACTGCTGTCAGTACTGGTACTCGCTGCAGAAGTATTTTGGCTTGCTTCTCTACAAATTAAAGGATATTAAAAATATAAAATTAAAGGCATTTAATTTATATTACCTAGTTTCAATCTTTCGTTTTCTCCTTATTTGTTTTTTTAATATACTTTCATCCATTGATGACGTAGACTCTTGAAGTTTAGTTTTAACTTTACTTGTTGATGCCTCAGAATCTGAATACAAAGTTAATGCAGTGCTTATAACCTGACAAGATGGTTTGGAAGGCACACTATTTAATTTTAAAAACCTTTTGCCAAAACGCATAGCAAAATCTTCGTTTTTAAAGTGCTCCGAACAAATAACTTTATTTTTATTCCAAGTCCAATTTTCTTCTGATTTTCCAATTAAATTAAGCCATACTTTTTGAAGCTCTCCTTTGGAAAACCTTTAAATAATATAGGTATTATTGTAACTATTGTTAAAAATTTAACATGTAAATATGTACTTACACATGAAAACTTATACCCGGGGTTGGAAATTTTCTGTTATTCTTACAGTCTTTTACAGCACAACAAGCCATAATGAAGCACAAAACAACAGAACACTATAGAACAAACCGTTAAATAGAAATACTTAAAACGAACGTGAAAGATTATAACCTCGAAACTCGGTGTTTACTAAACAAATAACGTCATCGACTAGAAAATGGCAGCCTACAGAGCGTCGGGCAAAAATCGGATGCGCAATGGTCGAAGCTCATTCTCCCTACCTCCATATCTCTGGACTGAAAGCATCTATTATCCATATTATAACACTTTCTTCAATATTAAGTTAAGATAACCAGATAGCAAAATGTAGTTCCGATGCGCGCACTTGGAGTGCACACGTGCGACTTAAGTCGCACGTGTGCGATGCATTTGGCCTTACATATATGTCCACATTTGAGTTGCATCTGAAGCGCACGAATGCGATTTAGAAAGCCACCTGAAAGAAAATGATCTTCACATGTAAAATTCTGGCCTAAAGAATTTAAAAATGTAAAATTTTGGATATACCAAAGGATTAACAAGGAGGTGGTGTTAATTAACACTTCTTACACAATTAAGACCATCAAGCCTATATCACAAATTGGTTGGTTAACCACGCCTTTAGGCAAATTTGGATCTATCTTTTAACAAAAGAAGATTTTAAATCCCTAATACTCAGATCCCTTAACCAAGACAGTCGTTTCGAGCTGGCTTAGGTTGCAATGATGGCCTTCCCACTATTATTCAATTTGCAACCATTGGTCAACCATGGATAAGGTCAATTTTAAACTTACAATATGATGTAGAGGTCATTTATGAAATTTTCCTATTTTTTAAAATCAAACCACAAGTTATTCTTGGAGTCAAAATCAAAGTCTCTAAGAAGTAATGATTTTCTGTATCCAAAGCACAGACTTGCTATTTTTGAAAAAGGCTGCTACTATTTGTGCCTATTCTTCTTTAACCTCAAAGCCTCAAAATATTAAAGTTTCATTGCATTTATATTCTATAAAATCTTATAAAAATAGTATATTAAAGTACAAGTTGCAGAAGGCCACATATTCTCGCACGAATTCGAAATTTGGCCTCGAGCGACGAAGGAGCGAGTGGACGAACGAATGAGTGCGAGAATAGCCTTCTGCAACGTGTGGTTTATACTATTTTCTCGATTTTAACTTTTATTTAGGTTTTTTTAATGTTTTGTGGTCGTTGTTAGTTGGGGGATTTTTCTCGCAAAATGTCAGTTGGCAACACAAAATGACAGTTGCATGGACAGGTAGATTTATTTTTATTTACTATTTATTAATAATCTGTCTGTATTTGTCAACTGGATAATAAGGTTTTGTGTAAGTATTGTATTATTTTTTAATGTTTTCTGATATTTTTGAACAATTGTGTCTACTTTTAGCAGTGAAAAATGTCACAGGAGGTTTTACAAGCAACACTGAACATTACAATAAAAGTTTATAAAAATTGTGCTAGTGATTAATTTATAGTAGTTTTGTGTTTTGTGTACTGTGGGTATATAATATTTCCAATAAAATATAGTTTGATTGACCTGTTTGGCTCATTTATTTGTCAATATTTGTTATCCTGCACAAGTACAACTGAACTGCACTTTTTCACATTAAACTTAAAATTTTGCATTAAAATGCATTGTTGCAGCAAACTTAATATAACAAAACAATAATAAAGGCTTCATTTTCAATAAAAGTGTAGTTCAGGTTGCACTAGTGCAGGATAACAAACAAAGCTATTATAAATAATCCTAAAAGTAATGAATTTGAGGTTATTAAACAGTTTGACATTTTGGGGGGTACCAATACTTAAAAACTAAATGTTACCAAAAATCGTTTAAGAATGAGCTTCATTCTTCAACGATTTTGCGTGCGAGAATATGACATTCTTACATAAAAATCGAGAAACTTATTTTTGATTACATTCTGGAAAAAGAACCCTATTCTCAGGGCCGAGCCGTGCCGGGGGTGCAAGGGGTGCATGGCACCCGGGCGGCACTAACACAGGGCGGCAAAATATTATCAAAAAAATTGTATCAAATTATCAAGAATAAAAAAGCCACCTTGCAATATGCAAAAAACTTTCTAAAAATCACTTGCGTTTTATTGATGTCGGCGTTTCAAGGAATCATCGTTTTTATTTTACACATAAAAAAATGCCAAAATTGTGCTGTCAGGCGGCAATGATAAAAAAGACATAATCGAACGCGCGATAGCCACAAAAAATTATGATGAAAATTCCACACCTGTAATTTTTAACCAATCAAAACGTGTATTTTTGATAGATCTCCATGGCAACGGTTGAATTTTAGTGGAAATTTTTTCCTCGTGGGTACCCAACAGCGAATTATACTGGAAATTTTTTGACGTTTATAATGACAGAATATTTTTTTGACAATCTGGTTTTTATTTGTTTACATGATAATTTTGATACATTTCCATTACAAAGTTTAGATGTTTTCTATATTCGTTGGACACCTCCTTTCTTCTTAATGGCGAAAATGCAGGACTTGAAATAAATTAAATGTCTATGTCTAATGAAATATATATAATATTTAGACACTATTCTATTCACCTTTTTTTCCATTTAGCACTTTGAGTTTTGAATAGTTAAGATGCAAATATTCGTGAACAATTCAAAACAAATTTTCTTTCTTCAAGTAGGAGCCACAATCCTCTAATAATGCGGGTAAATAAGTCATTGCACGATGATTGATCATTACAGCAGACAATTTCACATTTTTTTACGTCGTGCCGCTTGACAGCTTCAAAACTGAAATAACTTTTAGGTTGGGGTTGACTTAGTTGCCATGGTAACTAAATAATCAAGTCGAGGTCAAGTTAAATCAAAAAATAAATTTTAATTATTTAAACACAATTTGGTGTGGAATTTTCTTACCGAATACCACACGAGGTCAAATTAAATCCGGAAATTTTTTCTCCCTCATGAATATTTTTAGAAAATTATCCCTCGTCTTCGACTCGGGATAATTTTCAAAATATTCATGAGCTCGAAAAAATTTCCGGAAATAATTTGATCTCTAGTGGTATTACTAGTGACAATTTTCTTAAAGCCCGGTTTATAGATTACCGCCCGCCCGCTTCGCTTTCCGTCCGTCCGCTTCGAGTTCGTCAAGTTTCATGTTTTACGGAAGCGGGCTTACAGGAAACCATATTGTTTAAAAGCTGAACTGTTAAGTTAAAGCATAATTTCTTCCAAATTGACGGCTGCGTATTTCAGCATGCAATTTTTAGTTTTTCTATTAACGTAAGGCAAATAGGATGCAAACATAGTAGTTTCTTTTGTCTTTTAATGCTAAACTTAAAAACTAGTTAATGATTTAAAAGGCATCTTTCCGAATTTATTTGTAGCTTTAAGAATATTTTTAACGATGCCAGTTAACTAGTTACTGTTGCCCATGGAGAGCGGTCATTTTCGAAATTAAAACTAATTAAGACCTATTTAAGAATCTTAAATTAAGATCCAATATAAGTCAATTCAGGCTTTCAAATTTGGATTTTAGTTTTTTAATTTAGTTTAATTATTTTTGTTTTTTTTTCCTGAATGTATTTTTATTTTATTCTTTTATGTATTTGTTAATAAATACTTTGTTATTTTACTATAAAATTTGTTATATGTTTATTGAGAATGATAAATTATGAACTCCTTCCCTACCGACAACCTAATTTTTTACATTAATGGGGGCGGCAAATTTAATTCTTGCACCCGGGCGGCAGATACCCTAGGCTCGGCCCTGCCTATTCTTTAAATGAGTTTCTAAATTAACCAGTCCTTTGTAATAATTAGTAGGTATTTTATTTATACAATGTTTTATTTTTGCAATATTTTATGTATTTATATAAATTATTCTCTTTAAATACCCATATGTACATAAATCTTATAAGTATACTTATGTATGTTTGTTTGTGTATGTCTGAATTTAAATTTAAAATTACTTTAATTATATACCAAAACTTTCTTGACACAATTTTCTTTCTTACTGTGTAAAATGTAAAAATAAATTTATTTATAGCCTTAAGGCTATTATTATTATTATTATTATTTAAAAAGTAAGGTAATATATGGACGTAGTTCTGCAGAAAAGAACCAATCCAAAAATTAGAAAAAAAATAAATGGGTCCGTATTTATTAATTATAAATAACAATAAATGTCATCGCACCTGCCACGCACAAATTTTAAAACATGTAACTTTACTGTGAATGTGTATACGAACACACGTGTGCGATATGCGAAAATGGTCTCATCGCGTGCGCCTAAAACTCACGCGTTACTTAATTTTGAATGCGTAATAGCGCGCACGCGTGAGACCGCACGTCATGCGTTTTTCGTGCGACGCACTATTGCTATCTGGGTAAAAACGCACTATGTCCAAATATTTCTCTATTTTCTTTGATAATATTACTATTATTCGTGTATTCGCAAGGCAACTACTCATCAAGTGACGTCATGCGCGGCACGAACCAAAACTCATACACGGGAGCATCCAGCCCTGGTGTTGGACCAACTGCTGAACATGCTGAAAATTAGTGAAGGGACTATTCGAATACAAATAATCGAAGTATTCGATTCTGGCGTGCATTCGAATGCATTCGATTCTCAACAAAGTATTCGAATACTTCGAACCTTTCGAATCGAATCGAAAGCGCTTGAGTGTCATCGAGCGGAAGGTGGGAGACAAACAAAATAATAAAAAGTAAATCATGCTTAACCAGTAACTAAAAAAATATATAAAAAGTAACTGAAAAAATATATAAAAAAGTAACAAACTAGGTAACTAATAATTATTCTACAAAACGTTTTTTGAAATAAAACAAATTAAATATAATATAGTTTATGCACGATGACATTATAATATGACAATTATAACAAAAATTCTTTGACGTAAACGTCTTTTTATAGCCCGCGGGCGTTATTATGGCCCAGCGGGCTATAATGAAACGTCAAAAATTAAAAACAACAATGTTACACCATTTGATATATTCGAAGTAAGTTTTTTCGTATAAAGATTTTGATTTTACCTGCAGCAGGCCGCAATTTTTCGCCTTTTCAGCTGCTTCCTCAATTTCATTTATCTTTAAACTTTAAAACTGACTGATGTCAGTTGACATTATAATATGACAATTATAACAAAAATTCTTTGACGTAAACGTCTTTAAAAACAATAATATATTAAAAATAATAATATATTAATCGTGCATAAAGTTTTGTATGCATTGCTGGCATAACTGGTTTTTATGGTCCTACGACGCTTTTCTAGCCCTCGCGCTGACGCGCTCGGGCTCGAAATAGCGCCTCGGACCATAAAAATAGCGCCTCGGACCATAAAAACCTTATAACATAAATAACTATTATGTTTTATGTCAAAAATAAAGAAAGCATGTCATAAATCAATTAGTAGGTATATCAGCCGGTTTAGAATTTATATTGCATCCAGTGCGAAGCCAACCCGCTCAGCCCATAACGAATTGTAAACAAGAAATAAAATGACCATTAGAATACAGAGAATCGAATAATATGTTCCGAAAACATTCATTCAATAAATGTTTTCGGCTATTATCGGTTCCGATTCGGAACAAACTATTCGATTCTCTGCATTCGAATGATCATTCAATTCTTTAGAGTATTCGAATGCAAAGTATTCGATTCTAAAAATCATTCGATTCTCCCTTCACTACTGAAAATATGGAAGATATAGATCTTCAGATGGCATTTGATATTTTGTTGGAGGATTTTAAAATACTTTTTGACAAGCGGCAAACTACATCAAACAAATCAGAAAAAAATAAACCAGCTAAATCACTCGCTGAAGTGTATACCAAGAATACCAAAGAAGTAATGACTGTTAAACAGGTTATGAAAAAATTGAACAATATGAAAACCAAAGTAAAAGAAGCCACAGACCTTAAAAAGACGGGTAATAAGAAAATTGTACCAACGGATTGGCAAAAGAAATTTTATGCTATTTGGAATAACGAGGAAGTTCAGGGAGCGAATCCTGTGCTGTATAAAGCACCAGGTAAGTTGTTTATACTTTGTTCATTTATTTATCAATTTAGGTAGTCACAATAAATGATATAGGTGCAGTAACATCCGGCTATTCCATGCCATCCACTAGCAAATCAAGTAATTCAACATTACTATCGCCTCCTGAAAAGAAGAAAAAGTTACAAATAACTAAAATCAAAGAACGTGACGAGTTTCAAGGATATTCTTTGCAGCACTTGCAAAGAATGTGCTTAATTCAACAAATTCAGGCCGATTGTGCCCAAGAAAGTGCTGCTATTGAAATGAAGGAATATTATCAGTTGAAGATCAATCAAGAGAACTCAATAGTACTTTATACTGAACCTTTACCTGTTGTTAATAATAATGACGACTGAATTATTGTGATACTTCATTAATAATAGATTATTACATGTTACTTCCCTAACTAAAATAAGTAAGAAAATAAATATTTTGTATTTAAATAATGTTTAGTTTACATTCGTCACATGTAAAAAAAACTCACCTTTGTTCGGCAAGGATTCGCCGAGAAACAGCATCCCGTTTTTGCTGACCTGCACGACGGAAAACTGCCGCACAATCAGCTTTCAACGCCATACAAATAGTTGCTCCTTCGTAATCAATATCGTAAAAATCGTCGTCAGGATCCTGAAAATATTAAGCAACATTGTGCAGTATGAATACTGCTAATATTCGCAGAGTGTAATTAAGCATTGGGAATCGCCTTTTCAACTGTCCAAAGCAGCATTAAATTTTAACGCTCTTTGAGGTGCTGTCAAGGGATTTTTATAAGGTACCAATAACCATGAAGCAATACCATATCCTTCATCCCCTAGCAAATACGTCTCATTATTAATCCCAGGAAAAAATGCATGAACTTCGGAATTTCTCCAAACTCTGCTGTCATGCAAGCTTCCTGGCCATGATGGATCGACAGACGTAAAAATTCCTTTATAACTGCATGTAGCCTGCACATTGATACTACTAGAAATATTCTTCCCCATGAATTTTTGGCTTTAATATTCTAATGTGAGTACAATCTATCGCTCCTATTGCACCAGGCATCGTCCATCCATCTTTGGCTAATTCAATTTCACGGGCGTTTTGGGGAAAATAAATCCAAACATTTTTCTTTAACACAATTTTTTGTGCAACTTCTTTAATATCTTTTGACACTGTTGTTTGATGTACCCCAACTCCTTGTTGAAACCCAGGATCACTTAGAGTTCTTAAAAATACCTCAATTTTCGTTATATTTGATAAAGGTGCTCCCCTCATCTCAACATGATTTCCTAAGAACTCATTGGCTATCCATTTAACCTTGTTTGCATTGAAGCTAAACGTACATTGCTTAATAGTAGCAGCTATAACTAAAATATAATTGACTTGCCGAAATAACTTTCTGTATTGTACGTTCTACGTTCACATATTTCCCTCCTCCTGCAACCATAATTTATAAAAAAGCCATTTTCAACATTTTATCAATGGATAGTTTATAAGAAGTAACTGATCAGTAATTTCTTATAAACTACATCAAACACTCCCAAATGGAGGTAATACTAGACAATATTAGTAAATTCTGCAATATAAACTTCTATATATAATTAAATAAAGCAAAGCATAGAGTAATTGCACCCGGACAACAATCGGGATTTCCTGGTGAAGTCATGATGATATCACAACGTGATTTTTTTTATCATGCTGTGATATCCTAAGTGCATACACATGCTTCATCACAATGATATCATGTAGAACTCACGGTGTGATATTTGCAAAATTTGCGCATTTTGCGCATGCGTATGAGCCCTGCGAACTGCGAATTTAAAACCTAGTTTGTTATTCACATTACACCGGTATAATTTATAAAACGTTGTTTGAATATCACGAATGTTGTCCGGGTTTAATTAAAAAAGATATTCCAATTCCATTGGAATATCTTTTTTAATTAAACCCGGACAACATTCGTGATATTCATACGAACATCATGTTGTGATTTTCACAAATTTTACTCATACTGATATCATACGGAAGTCACCGCGTAATAAATGAAAATCATACAAACGTCACGTCGTGATTTTCACAAATTTTATTCATACGGACATCATCTGGATGTCACTGCGTGAGAATTGAAAATCATGTCGTGATTTTTTATGCCAACGGTGTTTGGATAATCATTTTTGCGCCACGTTCGTACCCTTAGAGAAAAATTATGTTGAATCAACAGTTTTTGCGGTTAAATACATTTAATATTTTCTTGGATTTAAATTAACTATATATATGTAGGAATACTTTTTCTCTCAATGTACGAATGTGGCGCAAAAATAAATATCCAAACACCGATGGCATAAAAAATCACGACATGATTTTTTGTGCCATCGGTCAATCGCAAACAGCGATGGCATAAAAAATCACGACATGATTTTCATTTCTCACGCAGTGACATCCGGATGATGTCCGTATGAATAAAATTTGTGAAAATCACGACATGACGTTCGTATGATTTTCATTTATCACGCGGTGACTTCCGTATGATATCAGTATGAATAAAATTTGTGAAAATCACGACATGATGTTCGTATGAATATCACGAATGTTGTCTGGGGCACCAAGTACTTACTTTAGTATTAGGAACTATATGAATTATATGGAGTAAATTCTATAATTTTTGAAGTGAAAACTACAAAATGAAGCATTTACTTGAAGTAAAAGCAAATACTCTTTTCAAACCACCCAATATTTGGTGATTTTTTAACTACATAACAGTGGCGGCTGGTGGATTTTGGGTATACCGATAGATAGATATTGAGATCAATTATTAGATATGGGACCCACACCAAATTTATATGAGTTTTTAATGACATTAAATAATGATGGAATTGGTGGAATTATAAGCACATGCATGTTCGAAAAGACGCTTGTAATCCCACCAATTCCATCACATGGGCCTTTACCATATGGTAATACTGCACATGTGCAGTTACATGAAAGTGCCACTCAGCTGCGATACCAAATCATTTTCACTTCACAATGAACTGCTGGGCGCGCCCGGGCGCACTGGGTGTTGGTCGCGTCGCCTTCGACGCCTTAATTCCCCGCCTTAATACACTCCGCGCCAGTATAAAGGTCATTTTGAAGGGAAAGCTTTTTACCTTTCTTTAAGGCTAAATTAAAAGAACATAAGAACTGTCGAATTTTGAAAAAAAATTATTAAAAAATATAATTTATATTTAATATCGTAAAAATTGATTATTTTTTTCGAAAAGTAAATTTAATTAATAAAAATGAAACGTTTTGTAATACTTTTATTAGTTTAGAATTAAAATGGTTACAAGGAGTGAATTAGATATATAAAATATATTAAAATTAAAAATACCAGATCTATAATAACACTGCATTTAACTTAATACAATTATTAGGTACAGGTTTTTTACAATATACTTAGTTACAGTATATAGCATGCAGTATGTATTTAATACACATTATTTATAAAGTACCTATGATAGCATGTTCAAAAAGTTATAATTTTTTCAAAAAGGGAATTGTTTGTTTTGTAAGGTATTTACAATACCTACTGCATATTGCTAAAAATATCTAATATCAAATATTTTTCAGATATGTTATAAAATAGATGATCTTTTTTTACTTTAAATGCCTTTAGGTAACGAAATACAAAATATATTACATTTCTGGTTAACAAACAAATCGATTATTTGTTATTTATTATTACAATACAAAATAAATTAGTAAAATTAAAATTACTTTTTACAATGGAGTATTCATAAAATACATGTTTTGCTCTGGCTTAAACAAATCACAAAAAGGGATAAAATGTCTTATTTTTCGAAAAAAATATTATAATTATATTAACATGTAAATATTGCCAGCATTTATTCTTTTAAATTATAATTTGTGATGCTTTTATTTTTTTTAAATAATATGATTATCTCTTGTAGGTTCCCAGGTACGATCGACAATTGGGGCAGATGTGGTCCACATTCCTACATTTTTCCATGAAGCAAGGAATTAAACAACAACCAAATGGACATCTAAAAAAATATATGAATTAAATAAAAAATACCATTATACACTTAAAATTTAATAAATTATAATTGAATCGGTTAGATTAAGAACAGTACAAGTCCAAAAATTTTATTTTGACACATCACTTTCTAAAATCAATCAAAAAATTTAAAATGCTTTTTTGAGAGAAGATATAAATTATTTTATAAAATATGATTATTATATTTTATAATGTACCTAGTTAAATATTTCCACAAAAATATATTTTAAAAACTGATTTCCTAAAATAATTTGTCAAAATTTTAACTTTTGGACTTGTATTGTTCTTAATCTCACAGATTCAATTATTCAAAAGTTGATACAAATTAACAAGTTTGTGTGGAAAAATGGCATGGTGTATTAATTATTATGGGATGGATTAAAATATATTGTTAAAAATTTACTTTTTAATTGAAAGAATAGGCTACTGATTAATCAAAACGTATATTATTTATAATTGGTTTTCCGATGCAGCTAAATTAGTAAAAGTTTGAATTAATTTATCATTTTTTGTAAGTCATTTGATTTAATTTAAAAGTTTAATTAATAAATTTATTTATTATAAACTAAAAAAAAAACTTTAAATTAACCAACTAGTTGCTATAACTTAAGATTTAATTTAAAAGTTATTTTTTACTATAATTTTACTTTAAAACTAACTGATGAGTGAAACAATACTTCCAAGTTAAATAAATGGTTAATTTTTAGTTAATTGTAACTTTTAAAATAACCTTACTTTTTGCTTAGTTAATAAGTAGGTTATTTTAGAAGTTATATAACGTTATATTAACTTTAAATTTTAACCAATAAAACTGGTAAAGAGTAGTTAATTTTCTTGTTATATTTTGGTTCATTTTAACTATAAATTGAACCTTTTGGTGTGTTATTTTAACTAAATGGTAAATTAATGCTAATTAACCAACTCGTTAAAAAAGTGATGTTTTTGGAGTTTTCATTGTTACCTACATAGAAAAATAATACCAGTTGGCTTTGTGTTTTGTGTGCTTATTCTTGGGTTTTATTTCTTATTCATTTAATCATTTCTGTGTTCTTATTATAGTGTTATAATGAAAAACAAACGTGGTAATTTTAAAGTTTATAGATATTTGAACGCCACACACACTGCAACGTTTTCCAGAACGTTCGGCGGGAATTTATTTTAGGTTAGTTATTTTGAAAATAACAAGTTAGTTTAACTTAACTAAATTTTGGTAATTTTTGACTATAATGTGTTAAATGTAACCAAATTGAAACCAAAACCAAAGAGTTATAAATTACTGATGTGTAAATAAAGTAGTTAACTTAAACGCAAGGAAATAATAATGGTTTAAATAAACTTGCAGGTTAATATATATTGGCCTTGCGAATGTCTTGCCTGATCGTTTACATGAAGCAAGTTTGGCTAATATAATATATTATGCAAGTTATCAATGAAAAAAATAACTTTAATTATATGTTTGGCAAGTTTAAATACAAAAAACATACAAATTATACACAGTATCACAATACAAAATAAAAGAAAACAACTTAAAACAATAAAAAGTTACCAGACTTGCAAGGATCTTGAATGGAAAATAGCACAGGTTCTATTTATTTCGTCTTGCAAGAGTGTTGCCTGGGCGCATGCGTACAGTTACAAACTTTCTTGCATTGCTCTTGCCTTGCATGAAACTTGCGCCGTGTAAAGCACTAAACCAATTAGTAAAAGCATCCTATAATTGCTTGCTGTTCATTTTACAAAAGGAAATGCCATTAATTTTGATTTTTGATTTTTATTTCAAAAATAAGGTAATTTAAATAAACTAATAATAAAAAATAGTATTATTTTATGTTTGAAAGTATTTTAAATCAATTTTAAGTAAAATAAAAAATAAGTAAGCAAAAAAAATATTTTTTTTAATTTTTATTTTCTTTATTTCTTATTCTTTTTTGAGCTCGTTTAAAATATAAAAGTATTATGAGGCATTTCAACAGAAAAAAATTTGCCCCATTGGTTTTTCTCCTAGAACTACCTCTTTTAAATATTAAAATGAAGGGGAGACATTTTATTTAAAATCTTAAGACACATAGATCTATGTATACTTGGTGTAGTATAATATACCTACTTGGTAAATTATAATTAGGTATATTAAGTTAAAATAAACTTAAAATGGTTGGTTTTTTCAATTTAGTTTATGTTGACAAGAGTTAAAAAGCAGTAAAAAAAGGGTAAAATTAACCAAAAATTACCAAATATTAACTTTTTTTAACCGACAGGTATATTAACCAAGAAGTTAAATTTACTTAACATAACGTTAAATTAACCATGATTTTTATTCCCCACTTATTACAAAATAACGTTAATTTAAGGTTAATTTAACGTTATAGCACAATATAACTTAAGTAAATTAACCAGACAGAACGTAAATTTAACGTTAATTTAACCAGTTGTGCTACTTGGGTATGGTCTACCCTGTATTATAAATAAATTTTTATAGGCTACTTTTGACAACCACTGTTTATATAAATCAATATTATTTTTCTTTGGAATAAGCATCGATTTTGTCAAAATTAACAGTTTTATATGACATATTTTTAAGCAAACAGAAACATTTAATAAAATCATTTCTTAAAATATTATAATTACATAGCTGTAATACATACTACATAAATATGTCCATTTACAAGAACAAACCATCCGTTAATGCTATTTCCTGTTAATATTTACTCGTATCATTAAGAAAATTGACATTTTGGACTTGCGCGCTATAGCGGTACGCCGCGGCGCGCCGTTTTAGCATTTATAAGATAATAGTTTAAAGATTAAAGTTTGTAACTTTAATGATGTTTTAATAGAAATTTACATTTACAAGTTTTTTTTTTAAACTCAAAACAGCATTTATAAGATAATAGTTTAAAGATTAAAGTTTGTCACTTTAATGATGTTTTAATAGAAATTTACATTTACAAGTTATTTTTTTAAACTCAAAACAATTAAGACAAAAAATATTTTAAATATAAACTGAAACTGAAAGGTTTTTAAAATTTATAGTTCCAATATTTTATTCTACAAAATTATCGGTTAAAATTTGTCATTTACATATATGATAGTCGGCAAATTTTAAATACATTTAAATGTAATATGAAAATTTTTGTAAGTTTAAAATTTGGTAATTTTTGGATTAAAAATTTATATTTAAAATATTTTTTGATTATCAATTATTTTGAGTTTAATTTTTTTTACTTTTTAAACTATTTTGGTAGAAAATGTTTTATATATGTTTTTATTTTAAATGTCTCGATACTATGTTTAAATACTAAAAAATTTAACTTTACCAATTTATTCTGAACAATTTTATAAAATATTTATTTAAGATTTACAAAAATCTGCCCAAATAAATTATACTTGAGAAATTATTTTTATTAAAAAATGAAATTTTTGCAAAAATTGATTGAAAATAATATTGTTTAATACAGAAACTAATACTAAACATGAAAGTTGAAAATATTTTAAATGTTAAAACGGCGCGCCGCGGCGTGCCATAAGTTTTCCAGAAAAGCAAACATTTAAACCAGTAATAATTTAGCGGGTCATATATTTATTTTTTAAATAAGTATAATAAAAACAATGTACGTCACAGGGGTACAATCAAAAAGACTTGAGACTGTAAAGCTTCTTGAGTACAATAATTGTACAATAATTATTAATAAATTCCAAAAATAAAAAACAAATGTCTGAGTTAAACTTTTAATATTTTAATTAAACCATTCAAAATATTTGTTTAAATAAAATTGTGTATTTATAAATGTAGTATAAATACACAATTTTATGCAAACAAATATTTTGAATGGCTTAACTAAAATATTAAAAGGTTATTTTTTTAAACCAAATGCTCATGATTAAAAATTTAAATATTATAGCATTTTGTCAAAGAAATCATTAAAGTTTCATAATTTGGATACAAGTGATCATGGGCGGATTTAGTTATGGGCTTTATGGGCTGCACCTCTGGGCCCCTACGCGGAGAAAATTTAAACAAATTAAATTAAAGTTAATAGATCAATGGACTAAAATGATCGGAACAGATATGTTCTGGTTAATTATGAATGCCTTTTATAATTGTATGTTAAATGTACTCGTTCAATAGTTATTATAATAGAATATATTAGGGTGTCCCTTATTTTTATTTTTTTTACCCATACCCTCTAATTATGTTTATTACTTGTTTATATACTCCCAGTAAAAATTTCAGCGCATTCTATAAACGGGAACCCGTGCCGACTTGCATCTAAAATCTCCGTTAGCCAACGTTAGGCGCGCGCGGTATTTTGTAACACGAAACACTTTAAAAAGAAGATATACTTTATGACTGTATTTTTCTAATGATTTTATTAAATATGATTACTAATTAATATTATTGCTTTTGTTTCTAACATTTGTTTCACTAATTTAGTTGATTTTATCCCTTAAATATATTAATATACTAATTAGTATTGCTAAAATATACTGTTAGGTACATGAAATTTCAGCTTTTTATAAGCAATTCTTTTCTTGATGTCCTCCCAAAAATATTTCAGACAGTTCAATAAGTTTTCGGTAGTCATCTCTCACAATAGACTCTTTTTGTTATTTAGAGTAAAACCCATTAAGTTTATCAATTTCAGAGTTTACGGCCTATTCACCAGACCCTTCCGGATAACTAGTAACTCCCTGTGAAAATATACATTTTTATCAAAGTATACACATAAATAAAATTATATTTTAACATTTGTCAATAATTTATAATATAAGGGTCAAATAATAACAAACACAAAATGACTTACGATCGAAGACCTCGCGACCAACCGTGTTACAAAATACCGCGCGCCTAACGTTGGCTAACGGAGGGTTCAGATGCAAGTCGGCACGGGTTCCCGTTTATAGAATAAGCTGAATTTGTTTTATATTATTTTTGTTTGGTGCTGTACATAGATAGATGTTTCAATTTGTATTTGCTTTTCCACACCGTCCTAGCCTATTATTTATGTAGGTGAATAATATTAGAAAAATGATAATATTTCGAGATGTGCGACACATATGCATGTCTGGATTGTATATGTGGGTTTTTAAGGTTTTACCTTATTAACTTAAATCGATGATAATTTTTAAATATGTTTTTTTATATTATTAATGTACAGTAGCAATAATATTAACTCTTGTATTAATTGTTGTTAATTGTTTTATGAATAAACTTATTTTAATTTAATTTTTACATATCAAGAACCGTATTCACAACAAAAAGGGGTCCTAATGTAATTTCTTTAAACTAGACGAGTTTTGGAAAAAGCTAGTTTTTTGTGGTTTTATTATTCGTTTCTTATTATTAACTTATGCCCCTAGCCCCGTTCGTACAGTAGTTTTATAAAATTGAATGAATATTTATGTAAAAAATAAATGATCTACAAAAAAGGTCATATGACATTTTGTAATAATGGTTTTACGGAAAAGTAATAAAAACATTAATTTTAAATGAGTATATTTATTATTAAATAATAAGAGACCTTATTTGTGAGCGTTTTATTTTCTATAAAAATATGTTTTATGAGCTCAAAAATTTAAAAAAATCCCATGTTATTTAAATAGATCGATCTCTTAGTAATAATAACAGGCTCCTGAAACTTTTGAATTAAAAAAAAATAGTGTTTTTTGGAAACTTTAAAGGCCTCTAGGTAAGTTGGATTGAATTGAACTAAAGAGTTATTTTTCTTGGTTTTTATTTTTGACATGAGTTTTGTTTTTATTTCTTAATAAAAGTTATGCCTTTAATATTTATTTTATTTATGTGGGTCCCACGAAAAAATTAAATCCGTTTTTTATTATAACTGTAAAAGTGAATATAAAAAATCTTTTTAAAAAAATCCAAACTTGTTTAGGCCTCAAACAGCTTTAGCCCAGGGCCCCCAAAATAAACCTCGACGTTCTCTAAAAATAAATCATGTTACTCCTGTACACTTGAATCAATGTTTACTTTATTAAACTTTATATTATTTTAGATTATATGCACACAAATAAAAAAAGCAAATTAAGAATTTACCAAGCCGTTCTTCAAGACAAGAATTATTGCAAAACTATGAAGATTATTGTTTTACCTTGTTTTTAATAGTGTTAATACAATAAAATATGTAAATCAATTTTATTGTCATAAATTTCATTTTATTATTGTAACATTTAATGGGATGTAAATTTATTAAAATTATTTTTTATTTTATTTCTTGATCACTAGACGACAAATTGAAGAAAATATCCCTGTCCAATATCAAAATCAAAACTTTACATATAGTGAATTATACAATACGTTACTCGTCAAGTATTGTAGCGTCCGTAATAATAAAAAATTGTGAGTTAAAACTACTTTAATTATTATGCTTACAAGCATAATAAACATTGTTGTAATAGTACCTAAATATTGCAATAGTATTTAATTTAATTAAGGTAGCTTTTACTCACAATTTTTTATTATTAGGGACGCTACAAAAATTGCCGAGTAACGTGGAATGGCTGTGAAATAAAAAAATAAATAATTTAATTTCAATTTCTACCTCTGAAAATCCTGCTAACTTTTAAATTAAAAAAAAACTTTGTTGGGAGTTTTTAATATCTGGAATTAAAATAATTTTAAATATTTATTAAAAAACCATTCCGACTTTTTTTGTAATAAAGCCCACATTTTTAAATTGTCAGCTCGAAGTCCAGTTAAGAATAAAATATACCTACTATATCGATTTTTCATTGCATGATTTGAAGTTTTTTCAATTTATATATAAATTATTATAATTTGTTTTAAATTAGTAAATATTAACATAATGTGCTGCAATCGATTACTGTGTAGAGTAATCATCTATAGACTATAATCTGTAGTTGGCATTAAATGATTAATTCAAATAAACGTTTTCAAGGGTCAGTTTTGGTTATATAAATTATTATTAATTATCCAGGCTGAGAATCGATTACAAATAATTAGTATTCGAATGTTCGAGTATTCGAATAGAGGTGGGAATCGAGTATAAATTATTCGAATACTCGATGCATGGAGCCTACACAAGGAGTCCGAACTTCATGTAAAGAAGAATCTTCCTAAGATAAGAGGGCGCTGGTGTTCTGTTTGTACTGAAACAATTGACTAATTTGTACCGAAACGCTACCAAAAGAGCAGACGTCAGTACGCATCGACAATCAGCGCCGCTGGTGATGAAAAAAGACTTAATTTGTGCAATTTAGAGGGTAGGTTTTGTCAATTTCCCCTTTTAAGTTCGGGCTCCTTGTACACGTGTAGGCTCCATGACTCGATCATTCGAATATTCGAGTAATCGAACATTCAAGTCTATATACCCATGGTAATAGGCATGGGTATTAGGAAAAAGTTGCGAAATTTTACTTCGATCAATGATCAAAAAATAAATTAAACTTTAAACTTTAGTTTTCGAGATGTCGTAAAAGACGAGAATTTGTATTTTTTTTATTTTAATTAAGACATTCTTAAGGCATTTTTATCACGGAAAATTTAAATCTGCCAAAAAGTAATGAAAATTATGTATTTAAAAGTACCTAATTACAATGAGTTCAAGATACATATACTCGTACATACATAAAGGGTGGACAAATGGAAAGTTCCACCCCGGTTTTTTCAGGTGTCACGTAAAAATATGAAAAACGCTCGCACACAGCTATTTTAAATTTTAGGGGGACAATTAATTTTTTAAATTTTTTTCGCCAAAATAATATTTCGTTTATAAATGTATATATATTTTTTTTTAGTTCAATTAAAACTCATGATCTATGATTGGTTAAAGTATTTTATTAAAAAATTATATATACGGATTTGAATGTTTGCATATTCAAAATAAAGTTTTTTACAATATCTTGAAAACAAAGGCTAATTAAGCAAAATGATTTTTGGAATCAGCGCATCTAAATTACCCTAGAAGAGTGGTTGTAGAAAAAAAATCATTTTTTCGACCATTTGTAAGATAGTCCAATTCAAAGGGTCTAACCTCCCAGACGTTAAAAAGCTCGACAAAAAATGGGGGAACCTACGTTATAGTAGTACCTACTTCTGATTTTTTTCGTACACTGTTCAAAATCAAGCCTTTTGAAATACCTAATCAGAATTAGTTAAGAAAAAATAAGGTAATATGCTTAAACGAGTAAAGCAATTTACCTTCTTGTTTATTAGGCAGAAACTAATGCCTTTGTTCTATGGTGTATTCACTAACTTCTAGATAAATATTCATACTTTACTTAATAAACTTCTCAAATTTAAAAAGATAGGCAGATTACCTAAATATTTAGTCAAAATCTCAATGACTTTTAGGTACGACAATTTTGCTTTTAATTTAGGTAATTCTTTTAAATTATTATGGCAAATTATTGAACTAATTTAGGTAAATTCCTTTAAAAATTAGTGACTTACTTGCAATCGGCTACGATTGCTAATACCGACGTTTTACGATAAATATTCGCACCTATATTGTCCACCAGAATGCCAAAATCAACGAAAACGTAAAGACCGCGTTGTGTGCTATTGATATAACAACAGTTAACAAATATTGTGCTATAAGTGAACATTTTGAAGTGCTATAGTTAGGTAATCTAAACTAAATGGAATTTTCCATTGACCCCAATTTATTTTTAAATAATCCCAACCCTGTAGTACCGGAACCGCCGTTAATTCGCCTATAGGACATAAAGATAAAGGAGTCCTAACTTGGAAGAAAATTTCTATGCCAAAAGAAACTTTATTAAACTTATAAAGTAGGTATACCTATAAGTTTTATTGTCGTTTTTGTTACTTTTATTTTTTTTATTTATACATATTTATTAATATACATTTTCAATTTAACTAAAATAAATGTATTTTTTATTTTACCCATCAGCACTTAAAAGGGGGATTTATAATGTCATTCTTTTCTCATTTACATTGCTCGATATAGGCATAAACAATACTAGGTTATCGGTAACTTTTTACAATAATATTTAACATTTACAATAGTATATTTCCAAAATAGTATATTACCAAAGCAATGCGTGAGAATAAAAATGACATTATAAATATCTTCTCTCCTTAATGCCCCCACCGCCAATTCTTGTTCCCCTTATATTTTTATTTAATGAAATAGTAGAATTTCACTAGAAAATAAGTTACATTTTACTAGAAAGTTAGTAGAATTTCACTAAAAAATTTGTAGAAAATTACCCGAAAAAAGGGTATATCTAAAAAAATTAGATAAATTTACCGTGAAAAATAAGAGGATTTTCACTAAAAATATATATAATCTACCTAAAAATTTAAGCAAATTGCCTTAGAAACAGGAAATTTATTCTTTTATTCTCAGGCAATATCCCTTACGATCTAAGGTGTATCATCTTTGAAACCTAAGTAATTTTGCCTAATTAATTGTATTATTTTCTTTAAAAATATCAGTTAAAGAATTCACTAATTTAAAAGGGGAATATTCCTCTGAATTCATTTCAGGCAGTTTGCCTTAAAAAATTAATGGTCCTATATAGTCTAATATTTTAGGTAAAAATTAGCTAAAATTTTGAACAGTGTATACATTATTTGGGTGACTATTTTAAGACCTTTTATAAGCAGCCAGACCAACTTAAAGGGCCTAACACCCCAGACACGATAAAAGGTAAGATCTACAGGTAAACAGGTACCTACTAAAGGTATACCGTTATATATGTATGTATACAATGTTTGGTCCGGTGATGTTGGGACACCCTGTATATACAGGAAAACCAGCGCTATTACTTTAACGTAGACGAGTACAATATGTATGTATGTATAGTATAAAGTTTTCCTGTATATACAGGGTGTCCCAACATCACCGGACAAAACTAAAAGGGTCACAAAAAGTATACACAAAAGTGCTCTTTAAGTCTTAAGCCAAATTAATGGCTTGTGCAGGTTAGGGGTAGGAACGAACTGCGGGCTTAAAGTGCCCTCCGAAAGACTAATAGACAATAGACAAACACAAATAAACAACCTTACCAATGTGGAAGTTGAACCCACGACCTCTCGGCTTGTAGTCAGCAGCACTGACCACTAGTCCACCGTCGGCGGTTGCGAAAATCTAAGACCTTTTTGCATTTGCCATTTTTTCAAATATCAATATTAAAAAAGTTTTTCGCCATTTAAAACAAGGCAATCAAAGTGTTGTTTTACCTGTGCTGCCGCGGCAGTAGGTGAGATTCACTCCGACGCTTCTCTTTTTAATTTATTTTGTTTTTTTATGCACACGCAGGGCCGGATTAAAAATGTTAAGGCCCTGAGGCCAATCGTTTTTGCGTACCTAACAAAAACAAAATAAATTAAACAAAAAAAGAGAAGCGAAGAAAAGCTCCAAAGTGAATCCCACCCAGCGTTGCCAACCTTTTCGTTCGAAAGGGGAGTTCTCTAGTGAAATATCCGTAGAAGTGAAGTGAAGGGTAAAATCCGGACATTTATCCGTACCAGGGATCAGAGGTGGCAGGCACCGCGGCGACTTAGAAACTTGGATAGATTTACGAATTTTCACTAAAAATTTTGATTGGTACTCAATATTTATCAGCTGTTTAGTTATTTAGCGCAAGGTGGCGCTTTCTTAGTAGTGCTTGGCGCTTTTAAGATTTACACATTTCATAAATTCATATATTTATAAACAATGTAATTAGATACTAATAGTGTAATACATGTATAAAAAACTTTTAAATGTAAATAGATACCAAAACAAATTTAAAACTTTAGTTGCCATTTTTTTCACAGCATCTTTTTGACAGACAGCACTTTTTCTGGTAACCTGCTGGTAACAAACAAAATTCCTAAACTAATGAGTACGTTCCATGAAACGTTCCATGGGTACGTTCAGTGCAAGGTTTTATACCTGCCGTTTACTGGACGGAGCGAAATAGTAAGAAAATATAAAAAGGGGTTCAAGCAATTTTTTACTTGTCGCAGGTTTTAATACATAAAATATCAAGTAATTATGAATTATGCGATAATGTCCAAATATCCGTAGATTTTCAGACAAAATCCGGTTATCCGTTAATGACCCTTAAAATCCGTAGATCTACGGAAAAATCCGTAGGGTTGGCAACGCTGATCCCACCTACTAAAGCGTCATGCCGGTCCCCGCGGTAGCATAGGTAAAAAAATACTCTGATTGTCTCGCTCAAAAAGACAACAAATGGCAAAGGAAAAAAGGTATTATTTTGCAAGGAACCGACCCCTTAAGTTTGGTCCGGTGATTTTGAGACACCCTGTATATAAGTATGGAGTTTGGTTTTTAATAATATTATGTCAAACATACGAAAACCAGTGATATTACTTTAAGGTAGACGAGTACGATTTGTATGGACCTTTACAATTTGTATGTACCTTTAGTACCTTTTACCTGTAGATATTGCCTTTTATCGTGTCTTGGTGGTGGATTGGTTTGGCTGCTTACAAAAGGTATTAAAATAGTCACCCAAATAATACCTATATATAAATTCAGGAGTACTACTATAACATATGTTCCTAGAGATGTAAAAAACGGTTTTTTCAGATGTGAAAAAAACATGAAAAAAAGACTAGAAAAAAACGGGTTTTTTTATTTTTTTTCAAATCCGCTGCAATAAAGCATATTCTGTCAATAAATAACATAAATCTTAAAAAATTGATTAATTTTTCAAAATGAAATTTTGAGTAAAATGTATATTAATAATAAAGTGAAATGTAGAATACTCGTATATTAAATTTTTCATTATTGAAAATTTTGACCGAGACTAAAAAATCTGATTTTTTATTAACCAATAGCAATGTAAAACTTCTACACTAATAGAAAAAATTAAAGGATAAAAAAAAATTCCAAATTTGTTGCGATTTTTCGGATAGCTGTATCTTCGTTAAAAATGGTCGTATTTGAACCGTAAAAAAAGCTGAGATTTTTAGATGAAAAACGTGCAACCTTCAATATGAACGAATACCGTAATAAAAAAATTCGAAATTGTTTTGGCTTTCTTTTTTGGTCCACGGAATGTTCTGACTTAACCACCAATGAATAAATGTTCTACAAGAATTTGCTATTGTTTTTTTGAAAAAAAAATCCATACTCTACATGAATTTGAAAAATCATGAAAAAAGTGCTTTTGGTAGCTTTTTGAAAAATCTAGCGCTGAATCAAAAATATTATAGGTAGGTAGTTACTTTTTTTAGGACCAAATCAAAACAAGCGCGGCTTTTATAGGTCAATTCGGTGGTGGTGGCGCGTGCAAAGCGCGAGACTGTATTTACATTTACTAAATGTCATTTAGTGGCTAATTTTAGTCTATGAACTGGACTGGAAACATAAAAAATTAGGCAAATGGGACTAATCTTGAAAAAAAACTAATATATGAAAAAAACATATGAAAAAAACGATGAGAAAACCTGAAAAAAAAAACGGACTGTGTTTTTTCAAGTCGCATCTCTATATGTACCCCTATTTTTTGTAGAGTTTTAAAGCATCTGGGGCGGGGTAAGACCCTAAAATAATCACCCAAATAATATATAGAAAATTCAGGAGTACTACTATAACGTAGGTTCAGCCCTTTATTCTCAAGCTTTAAAGCTTCTGGTGAAAGTTACGCACCCTGAATAGCGTCTGGCAATAATAAATGTTGGTTTTTAATAATATTGTGTAAAACATATTTATATTAAAACGTAGACGATTTAGTTATTTATGTATTAAGGGCATAATAAGGTTTTTATGGTCCGAGGCGCTATTTCGAGCCCGAGCGCGTTAGCGCGAGGGCTAGAAAAGCGTCGTAGGACCATAAAAACCAGTTATGCCAGCAATGCATACAAAACTTTATGCACGATTAATATATTATTATTTTTAATATATTATTGTTTTTAAAGACGTTTACGTCAAAGAATTTTTGTTATAATTGTCATATTATAATGTCAACTGACATCAGTCAGTTTTAAAGTTTAAAGATAAATGAAATTGAGGAAGCAGCTGAAAAGGCGAAAAATTGCGGCCTGCTGCCGGTAAAATCAAAATCTTTATACGAAAAAACTTACTTCGAATATATCAAATGGTGTAACATTGTTGTTTTTAATTTTTGACGTTTCATTATAGCCCGCTGGGCCATAATAAAGCCCGCGGGCTATAAAAAGACGTTTACGTCAAAGAATTTTTGTTATAATTGTCATATTATAATGTCATCGTGCATAAACTATTTTTATGTACAGGGTGGTCCACGTAAGGTGACCCATATACTTATCTCAGAAACTACTGGAGTCACAAAAAATTTGTAAGAAACAAATATTCACGAAGTAAAAAATATTTTTAAAATATTATATTTTCATTTATACAGGGTGTTCGGTTTTCCTTGGGACGATACCAACTTTCTTATTTTCAATGGAACACCCTGTATTTTTTTGCATTTTTGGATTCTACCCACTCTTTTAGGTATTCTTTGTAAATATATTAATTGAGAAAATGTTAATACTTTTTAAGTAAAATTAAGATTTATTAAAATTTCTCTAAATGTAGACACTCGCTAAAAGTTAAAAATAATCAACTAAAAGTTATTATTTTTTATATTATGTAGTATCCATCTCTTTAATAATAAGTAAGCTATAAGTTAATTATTATATTTTTTGGAAAATATCATACAGGGTGTTTTCTATGTCCCGATGAAAATAGCGATTTTAAAAGTTTAAAATCTTGTTTTTCTTCAATGGAACACCCTATATATTTTTGCATAATTGGATAGAATAAGTAATTACCTTTTATTTTATATATATATGTCCTATACCTAAACCTAACAGAAAAAAAATATTCGCATTTTTCACAATTAGTAGCTTTTTTCCAATTACCTTAGTTAAATTTTCATTATTCAAATAAATAAATTTTAATAACAACAAATAAAAATGCTTTTATATATAAATATATATTACTATAATAATTACCATACGCACAAAGCTACTAATTTTGTAAAATGCGAATATTTTTTTTAGGTGATCCACGTAAGGTGACCCATATACTTATCTCAGAAACTACTGGAGTCACAAAAAATTTGTAAGAAACAAATATTCACGAAGTAAAAAATATTTTTAAAATATTATATTTTCATTTATACAGGGTGTTCGGTTTTCCTTGGGACGATACCAACTTTCTTATTTTCAATGGAACACCCTACATTTTTTTGCATTTTTGGATTCTACACACTCTTTTAGGTATACTTTGTAAATATATTAATTAAGAAAATGTTAATACTTTTTGAGTAAAATAAGGATTTATTAAAATTTCTCTTAATGTAGACATTCGCTAAAAGTTAAAAATAACCAACTAAAAGTTATTATTTTTTATATTATGTAGCATTCATCTCTTTAATAATAAGTAAGCTATAAGTTAATTAATTTATTTTTTGGAAAATATTATACAGGGTGTTTTCTTTGAATAATGAAAATTTAACTAAGGTAATTGAAAAAAAGCTACTAATTGTGAAAAATGCGAATATTTTTTTTCTGTTAGGTTTAGGTATAGGACATATATATATAAAATGAAAGGTAATTACTTATTCTATCCAATTATGCAAAAATATATAGGGTGTTCCATTGAATAAAAACAAGATTTTAAACTTTTAAAATCGCTATTTTCAACGGGACATAGAAAACACCCTGTATGATATTTTCCAAAAAATATAATAATTAACTTATAGCTTACTTATTAATAAAGAGATAGATACTACATAATATAAAAAATAATAACTTTTAGTTGGTTATTTTTAACTTTTAGCGAGTGTCTACATTTAGAGAAATTTTAATAAATCTTAATTTTACTCAAAAAGTATTAACATTTTCTTATTTAATATATTTACAAAGTATACCTAAAAGAGTGGGAAGAATCCAAAAATGCAAAAAAATACAGGGTGTTCCATTGAAAATAAGAAAGTTGGTATCGTCCCAAGGAAAACCGAACACCCTGTATAAATGAAAATATAATATTTTAAAAATATTTTTTACTTCGTGAATATTTGTTCCTTACAAATTTTTTGTGACTCCAGTAGTTTCTGAGATAAGTATATGGGTCACCTTACGTGGACCACCCTGTACCTTTAGTGCCTGTTATCTGTATAAAGGGCCCTTAAGCTAGCAAATACGCATATGTTTTTAACTACATATTAAGACATTTATTAAAAAAATTTTGTTAGTACTAAAATGACGTCGGTCTGGGGGCCCTAGGATCTTGGACTATAAGTATTTTTATAAATATAGATAAGAAATATTCTAACCTACTTTAAATATTAAAATCAGACTTGGTAAAATTATATTTAACATAAATTAGTAATGTAGGTCTCCCTTTTAAAAGTACACTGCCATTGGAGTCTTACAAAATACTTATTTAGGTCTAGACTACTATACCGAATGCAAATACGTTATTTTAAGTATTTGAAAGCATGCTTTCCATATCTGCAGACATGTGCCGTTCTTCTGTTTGGAATTATTAATTGGAGTGTGCAAAAGCAAAAGTAGGCTAAATAAGTATGTATATATAATATTTTATTTTACTGGTTATAACGAAAGATTAAAACAGTATAATCGTTTAATGTCAAAAATAATTGTAATTTTTATAAAATTTCATTTAAATTTTATTTTGTAATATATTTTTTTAAATCGACTGTAATTTTATACGGTTAAGGGTGATTTCAATGAAATGGTAAAATTTACGGTAACCCTAGGGTTACAGCTGTAATATTTCGAAATTCTGTTGCAAATACCATAACATAAATAATTTACAAAACTTAAAACTAGTTATACCAAATAATTTTAAAAATAACAAACTTCTGTTGTAGGTATGTTTTTCATTAAAATTAACCATAAAAACATATAAATTAAATATATTAAAAATGTATGAAATAAAAACAAAACAAAACCTTATTTTGCTTATATACTTCGTATGGTAGCACTCAATACCTTAGATGTTATATACATACAAAACAATGGTGTTTGGTAAATGATAAACTTAAATAAAACGCGTCGTGGGTATTAATTTTAAATGAAAACAACACATAATCATGTAAATTACAATTAAATACATTCCGAACATGTTTATTTTGTTGTTGCAAAATATTGCTCACCTATAGGCAAACGCAAAACAATATTTTAAACGATAACCCTTTTTTAATTTTAAACGATTCACGCCATCCGATTATTAAACGATTATTAACAAAACATACGATTTTTTTAAGCACAACACAAATTGAGTTAAGCGATGTTTTTGTTGTTTTTGAAAATATAAACAAAATAACACCATTATTAGATAAAAGGGATCATAAGTCAATTTTCTTGGAATGACAACCAAACTAAAAATAGTAAAATATGTAATTATCTTTTACTATTTTTAATTATGGTAGACGATTCGGCAAATTATAATTGGATAATATCTATATATGGTTAAACCGACAAGTTTATTTATAAATAACTATAGATAGAAAGGTTAACATATACACGCATATACATGTAGGTACCTAAATATGTATTTATTTAAAAAAAGTAGCAACATAGATTTTCAATTTTTTGTATTAAAAAAATAAATGTGTAAATTGTTTTTTGTTTAACAATCACTTTTTTCCCACACTATTACATAGTTGAATAGTAGTTGAATACCTACTACCGTCGGGACGAGAAAGTATACTATAACCTATAGGTAGTATGGATCTATACAGGGTGTCCAAAGTTATCTGCTTACCAATGCTAAATTTGGTATAACGTTATTATAAACTCCTTAAAAGTTGATAAGGAATTTTTAATATAACATAAATGATCAATACGAGTTCTTATACTTCAATATTCTATATAGGAAATATGTTTTTATTCTCCTATTACGAAATATGTCCGTTCTTATATTACTTTTTAATGTGGAATTACATATACCTCTTAAAATGTTACAGAATTAATAATTCTATCACCGGATGAAGGTGGCGCTGGTGGTGACAATGTCATGTGTGTTTATTATCTAACAACTTTTAGACCAATCCAACCTCACTTTCTTCCAATTAAATTATTTTTCTGTGGTATTTTTTGGAAAAGTAGAAAAGTATAGTCTGAAACACATTTGGAATTGCATATTCCCCTTGTGGAAATTTTTTCTCTGAGAAAGTCTTACTTTCTCTGAAAAAGTCTGAATAATACTTATTAAGTCGGAAAAAGTCAGAATAAGACTTATTAAGTCGGAAAAAGTCTGAATAAGTCTTATTAAGTCAGACTAATAGCAAGATTTGGGAGTCTTCTGGAAGAGTTAATAAGACTTTTTAAGACTTAATAAGACTTTTAGTAGAGAAATGGTAGGTTCCTATGGCGATAAAAATAAATATCCGAAATAATTCATAGAGATTGTAAGTATTTGGTTATCGTAAAATAAAACACATAGACAAGTATTTATTAACATTTTTGCTGTTGTTATAAGCCAAGTTTATTGCATAATTACCTATATACTAACATAGGTAAGAATCTTACCGTAAGATGTAATAATTATAACAATTATAATTTTATACATACGATGCGCTTAACATGCTTTCATTGTTTCCAACATAGAAAAAGGAGTTAATATCAAGTCTATAGACATGATATTTTCGATAGACTCATAAGACAAATATGGTTGATCTTCGTGTTTCATTCATCTTTGTATCATGGTTGATCTTCGTGTTTACGTACAGTGTTGCCATAAAAGTTCCTGACCATAAATTACAAAATACTAAAATAATAATAAAAATGTAACAAGATAGAATAAAATAATTGTGCATATTTAGTAAATATACAATATTATTTACTGAAAATTTCTTTTGTTATTATTTTGATAGAAATTTGCAAATCACCCGCAAATATTATGAAAATACCCGATTTTCGAGTAAAATACTTGCAAACGGCAACACTGTGTCCCACTGACAGGTCAGCTCTGCTCTAATTGGTCAGCTAGCTAAGCTGGTCTCTCGATATTACGTCTTACGTCTATAATAATAGACGGTCTATTGTTTGTGTTAATGTTTAGATAGGTAAATATTTGCGTGTATCAAAAGAAACTATTAAAATAAAACGTACAGTGGCAAACCCTTTTTCTATTGTGGAAGCATGCATGTCAAGCGCATCGTATGTATAAAATTATAATTGTTATACCTAATTATTACATCTTACCTATATATATAGGTAATTATGCAATAAACTTGGCTTATAACAACAGCAAAAATGTTAATAAATACTTTTCTATGTGTTTTATTTTACGATAACCAAATACAACCTCTATGAATTATTTCGGATATTTATTTTTATCTCCGTAGGTACCTACAATTTCTCTACTAAAAGTCTTATTAAGTCTTAAAAAGTCTTATTAACTCTTCTAGAAGACTCCCAAATCTTGCTATTAGTCTGACTTAATAAGACTTATTCAGACTTTTTCCGACTTAATAAGTCTTATTCTGACTTTTTCCGACTTAATAAGTATTATTCAGACTTTTTCAGAGAAAGTAAGACTTTCTCAGAGAAAAAATTTCCACAAGGGTCCGCTCTAACAGTAGGTCGTAACAGCAAATTTAGCGGTGCCAATGTGGTAAAAACAAAAAGTTGTATTTTAATTAAATTAAATTAACACTTAATTACAAATTAACGAACCATTAAAAACTAAAAACAAAAAAAGGAAATATGTAACGATATAAATTGTTCATTTGTTATATAATGGCAAAATTAAGGTTTAAAACTTTCATATTTTTGTGTTTCTTAAGTTGACAGCACGAAAATTGGAATGAAAATTTTAAAAATTGATAAAAAAAATAAAAAATATACTGTAATTATCTATTTTTAGGCCTTCCACGGTGTCACTGAAGAGTCCGCAGGTTTTACTTTAGTGGCACCAAAAACTATCGACACATTTGAAATAAGGACAACTTCCAAAAACATATCTACTAATATTAAAATCAAACCTGCTTCTTCCCGCGTGTTTTGTGAATTTTTGTAGTTTTTAGAAAAAGGCTATATATTAAAATTCTTTGTTATTTTGTTTTATTAATCAGTATCAAAAAACATCATAATTCTCAACTGTTAACAAATATCCGATAACTAGGCTAAATATAGTATATTGTGTCTCAAGGGCAGAAAACTGGCTTTAGCAGCTCGCGGCTATTAACTGCCTGAGCGAGCGAAGCGAAGCGAGGGCAGTTGATAGCTAAGGGCTGCTAATGCGTTTTCTGAATGTGTGACACACACCTGTTTTTCGCCTAGCATATTTTTTTAAATTGTATTAATATAAACGGAATTTTATAAAAAACTTCAGTAACAATTTACGAATTTATTTATTGTTGTAATTAATGTTAATTATGCCTTGATCACAATTGTGGATAGTACCAGAATTTGAAGGCTTATTTCTACAGATGAAGTTGATGTTTCATTAGAATTATCTTTGATCTTTCCGATAGATAAGCAACTAATACATTTTCTGTTAAGTTTTTGGGTTTTTGATACTTTTTCCAGTTTTTATATAATTCATAGCACTTTTCGTACCGTTGCAACGCATTGTCTTTTTCAAATCTGGTCAAGTATTCGTAAATTTTTCGTCACTGTCCGAGTTACCATTCATTTTTACTTTATTACAAAATTTAAATTAAGTTTTATTGTTATTTTATACTTTTGTTGTCCGTTTTTATTTTGATTTACACAAACGTCTGAAAATCTCAAATGTCAAAATGTCAAATGTCAAAATACATAAATGTCAGTCAAAGGTGTCTAGATTGTGAAATAATCAAGTTTAGCGGCCCTAGGGACGATAAATATTATTTTCGGTCATATTTTTAGGTTTGATATGATTCATTTTTATATGTGCTGGGCGAAAAATAACATTTCATTACAATATACCCACACAGCACACTACGTCCATAGTTATGGCTTTATCACAGGCAGAAGTTAGCTTTAAGTTAGTTGACAGTTGTCAAATATCATACAATCCTTAAAATAAAGTGCCCTTCCTGTAAAATAATACTAAATGTGCAAATTAATTCCTTAACGCCAATATTTATAGTTTCTACTGACCTTTTAATTTCGTCAGCAGCATGGTCTTTTATAAGCCGTCAGTATATTTTTAGTATATTTAATGGATAAAGTATTACAAACTTTTGGTAGACTCCATCGTGGAGTGCCTATAAAACATTATCTTTACTTTCACTGTGAAAAACTGCTTTTATATCGGATTTAAACGGTTAAGTAATAGTCCATTTTCAAGGGATACACGATGTGTTTCAAAAATTTTATATTTGCCGCAGGTAATACAGATTCCCATTCTTACAGTTTACTCTATTTTTGTATAAATGTCGCTTCTATACAAATATTAAATTTAAATCATTTTTAGATAATAATAAGTATTTGTCGTTGAAAAGGTATAGAATTCAACTCGTTGATAAACTTTTCTGGACAATCATTTAATTAAGCACTCGTTCGTGCCTAAATTAAATTGGTGTCTAAAATGGCGTTTATCAAACTTGATACATAATATACTTTTATTAGTTTAATATTTTGTGTAAATATATCCTTTTAATTAAAATACCCAAATTATCTGTTTATTAGCTTTAACTATTACTCTTATAATCAAAATATCGAGAAAAAAATATTTTGTATCTTAGGCCCCAAGACTTGGAGCAATATATTAAAATATCGGGAAACATATATATCGAGATAGATTGTATTACCATTGTTAAATAAAAATGTATTGCAAAATTTTTCCTGTTTATTTTTATATAACAGAAAATACAATTTAAATTTAAAATGAGCATACTCACTTACACATGCACGAAGATGCTCTTGTAAACAATAAAGTGCGCGAAGTGAATTTTTATCAAAAAGCTGACAGGCAATTTTCTGTTACATAATAAACAATTTGCTTCGATCGGCAGGTTTCGTTATGTGTTAAATTCCACGCTATAATATAAGTATTTCATAATAGACGTTGTGCTCGCTCCAATTTAGACTTTTTAATTAATGTTTCGTAACTTACACAACAAGGAAACGCCATTATTGGGCGGAATTAATTTTTGCGAGGCTTTTTAATAAATTATAGATAAAAGCATGCTTATTAATAAATTATATTTAATTGGTATTGTTTATATAAAATGTACATATACAATTTGTAATTATGCTTCATGTTTCTGTCTATCATAGTTTGCTTGATAGGTAGGCAATTGTTGGGGTTTTTAATGGGTTTAAAAAACAATCCAATTATTTAAATTTACCATTATTAAAATATAAAAAAAAACTACGTATATCCTGGGAATATAAATATCGATATTTGTGTATATTTTTTATTTATTAAACTGTCATAAATATGTTATTAATTATACCTATGTTATTTATTTTTATAAGTTTGTACTGTTTACTGAATATCTTTTCAAATGAAATATTAAATTTAATAAATATATTGCTTGTGGTCCAGTTTATATCATCATAATTTACCCAGTCAGAAATATTCATCGGATGACGGAATAAACACTGGTGGCGACATCTCTGTGTTTATTATCCAACAAATTTTAGACCGATTAAACCTCACTTCTCCCAAATACATTATTTCTTTATGGTATTTTTTGAAAACTTGTTACAGAATATACCATTATAAACGCCCTTTAAGTTACGTGTTCAATTATGCCCGAGCGTAGCTTGCGAAGTGAGTTTATAATAAACAAGTCTTAATGAGAACGAATTGCATACCAAGTCTTTATCTACGAAGAAAACAATTTTAGACATATGGGCTATATTTAGGTATTCAGTAATAAATTCATGATAAAATAATTTAAGATTAGGGTTTTTATTTAATTTACGTTCAAGAGACATAAATCTATTTTTGTCATTTTGTAAATTTGTGCCCACTTTATTTATATTATTTTTAAAAAGCAATTTTACAACAAAAAGACCTTGCTGGTCCTTGAAAACAGTATCAAGAAAATGAGCCTGTACTTTCTTGAGTAGAAAAATTTATTGATTTGTCAGGAAAATCTTCGACCAACTAAAACTTTTCCAGCAGATTATTAATATTATTTGTTGCACAATGCATTGACATTGATTGGTTATTTGCAATGTTGGTAACACCTGAAACAACCCAACCTAACTGTGTTTTCTGCAATATTGGTTGGTCTTTGATCTTAATTTGACCAGCGCAGAGTAGTTCAAAGAAAATACCTGCCCCAAGCAAAACATCAACCTTATTAGCAATATTAAATTCAGGATCTGCTAAAGTGTGCTTTTCGGAACACAGCGATTCCACGTTACTCGGGAATTTTTCTAGCGTCCGCTACAATCAAAAATTGTGAGTAAAACTACCGTAATTATGATGCTTATAAGCTTAAGCCTAATTAAGGAGCATCCGTGCAAAACCGGGTATATCCACTTTAATAAAATGTTGGGAAAATGGAAAAAACTCTCGGTTTCCTGGCCTTTACAGATAAAAGAAAAAGCAAACTTGAGTTTTGTGCGCTTATATAAATCAAGACATACTTTCGTTTTCAAAAACTTTATATTAAGGCCAAAATTTCAAAAAAATGTTTTGTATATAGCCGGTTTTGCTCAAAAACCGAATAAAACGTAAAAAAAACCTTTATTATTCAAAAATATTAACAAAATAAATTTAGTGCAAACATGAAAAAACGTAGGTAGGTAGTATCGACATATCCAAGCCACATGCTCATCATCATTATTATTTATTGGATATAGCCGGGTTTGCTATAAAAACGTGGATTTGGCCGGTTTTGCTCCTAAAGCTATCTTTTAAATGTAATTTTAACATGGATATAGTCGGATTTAAACAGAATTATCTTGGTTGTCGATAGAAATGAACCCAAAGATGCGAAATCAGAAAAAAAAACAAAAACTGAATAAAATGGATTTAGCCGGTTTTGCACGGATGCTCCTCAATTATTACAAGCATAATAAACATGTTTATGCACGATGACATTATAATATGACAATTATAACAAAAATTCTTTGACGTAAACGTCTTTTTATAGCCCGCGGGCGTTATTATGGCCCAGCGGGCTATAATGAAACGTCAAAAATTAAAAACAACAATGTTACACCATTTGATATATTCGAAGTAAGTTTTTTTCGTATAAAGATTTTGATTTTACCGGCAGCCGGCCGCAATTTTTCGCCTTTTCAGCTGCTTCTTCAATTTCATTTATCTTTAAACTTTAAAACTGACTGATGTCAGTTGACATTATAATATGACAATTATAACAAAAATTCTTTGACGTAAACGTCTTTAAAAACAATAATATATTAAAAATAATAATATATTAATCGTGCATAAAGTTTTGTATGCATTGCTGGCATAACTGGTTTTTATGGTCCTACGACGCTTTTCTAGCCCTCGCGCTGACGCGCTCGGGCTCGAAATAGCGCCTCGGACCATAAAAACCTTATTATGCCCTTGAGTATGAGTATGAGTATGGGAACGTATGGCAAGCCCCAGATATATTGTCATCCACTGATCTCCCGGGGTTATATTAGGGGCATTCCACGTTACTTGGTAATTTTTGTCCCGCCCGTCACAATTGAAAATTGTGAGTAAAAACCACAAGTTATAAAATTAATATTTTATAACAATATTTTTATTGTGCTTATAACTTATTAAAAGCATAATAAAACAATATTTTTAAATAAATTTTATAACGTGTAGTTTTTACTCACAATTTAAAGTTGTGACGGGCGGGACAAAAATCCCCGAGTAACGTGGAATGACCCATTACCCCCTTTCCGTTCTCCTGCGTATCCCGCCAAATCACAGCATTACCTGTGTTTGTTGGATCCGAAGTTTTTACGCCGGCTGGTAGATCCACCCTAGGAGTTCGTGGATGACAGTGTCAAAGGTTAAGGCAGCTCCCGGGATTTTTGTCAGCCGGGTCGGGCCATACGTCCAGTTTAGGAAGGGTTTTTGGAGGACATTGAACTGACCCAAAACTAAGTACAATCCGGAATCCTCCTAAACCAGGGCTTTAGTAATAACCCCATTCATTTGGTATTCCTGAATGGGGGTGGGTGGATTAGTATGCTGCTAGCGCCTTTCCTTGATGGTGTACTTCCTGATAGCCGCTTTAGATTTGTTTGCCCCCCTGTGCGTTATGAGTCGTATCTTCCGAACCGAAGAGATGCCGGCCGCACCCCGCCGTAATCTTGCCCTTTGACTGACTATGTGGAAATACGTTTAACCTACTGAAATTGTCGACCCTCGAATTATTTTTTTCCCACTGTGCATGATTCCAGTGTTCTTAGAACGGTTTATACTTAATTTATGAACCAAATGTCTTGGTAATCTACAGATGTAAACGTAAATAAATAATTTTCTTTAGAATGGTTTCTTTTGCTTAATGTTTATCGTAACTTGAGTGATTAATGGCTTCTTATGTTATTCACCAGTGTTGCCATTTGTAACATAATTATCGAATTGTAACATAAATTTTTCTAAACAGCTTGAAAATTATATGTAACATAACGGTAATTGTAACATAATTTTTAATACAAGTATCTGGACAAAATTAACTTAATTCTATCCAGATTAATAAATTTAATTAAGCATAAAGCCTGATTTATAGATTTTCTACCTTCCTCCCGTAAAATATCAGCAATACCGTAGTGCTGTTTATAGTTTCCCGTACGGTATTTATAGTTCTAAAGGTAACGGTAGAGGCAACGATAACGGTAGCCAAGTTGGGCATTGAATATTATATGAAACAATTTATAGTTGTCAGTATACGTTATAGCGGCAAGAGCGGCAAGAGATGACCATTTCATCTTTTCTTACCTCATCCGCGACTTCAGCCAATCACACGGCAGTTTTTAGTTGTAAGTTTAGTGTTTATAGGAGGGGCCGCCATTACCGCTACCGCTACTTTCTGAACTATAAATCCAGCTTTATACTATTTTTAACAAATTTTATAATTTTCTAAAAATTCGATAATAATTTCAACCCTGCTTCTTTCACTTTTATATGATTAAATTATAATAATTATTGTAACATAATTATTACAATTATTGTAACTTAATTTTCCGAAAATTCGATAATTTATTTACCCAATTCGATAATTTCAACTTTTACATCTGGCAACACTGCTATTCACACACAACTTATTTATGTTGTTTTTGTCTTCTTGCTTTTGGTTTATTTATTTATCTTACGCCTTTTCCGATGGTTGTTTATGATTTGTCTGCTAAGTATGAGAAAATGAGGTTGTTTGTTTAAACTTACGGAATTGTTCTTATTCTTTTTTAATTTAGTTTTTGAGACAATAAAAGAATTCTTAGTATTTTCTTTTTGCAACATTGTGAAATGCTTTTATAAACATTTAGCGAATATACGGTAGGACATGCAATTGGAAAAAATAACTTAGCTTGATTATTTGGTGCTGTAAATTTCATGGAACTGAACGTCTCTCTCACACCTTTTAACCAGGTCCAACACTTGAGGTACGTCACACAATTTGCACTCTTTTGCACTTGGGACAGTTATCGCGTTTAGAATCGATTGATTTTTTATTATTTTTTTTATTATTTTACGGCGTTAGCCAGTTATCACGTTAATACGTTTGTATCGTATACACTGCTTAAGAGAGATCTCGATGAGCATATGCTTACACTTCAAGCTTCAAGAGCACACTGATAAAAACCTTATTATGCCCTTAATACATAAATAACTATTGCAATAGGGGCATTTCACGTTACTCGGTAATTTTTGTCCCGCCCGTCACAATTAAAAATTGTGAGTAAAAACCACAACCCAGATAGCACCATTCGTCCAATGGACGTCCGTTTAAGATCCATTTTAAGTACATTGGTCCACGGACTAAAAATGGATGTACTATGTACGTCCATATATTTACATCCTTTGTACGATTTTAATGGACGTCCATATAGTGTCCATTTTACGTCCATAATTATTATTACGGAAATGTAGTTAAAACGTATTGTTGGCTGCATAACAACAGTTATGATCAATCTCACTGACATTCAAGCAAGCGCGGGCTATAAAGGACTTAAGCTATCAATGAAATGTTAAACACTTGTAGTATTGCAAATGTAATATTCGAATACAAGGATTTCCTGAAATGTTTAACATTGAATGTTGTAACTTTTAACAACTTTTAGAATATTTATATTCCTAGTGGGATTGTTACTGAGCCAGACAAAAGGCATTTCAGTCATGTTGTAGAAAATTTTCTGCAACATCGCAATGAAAATACAGTCGCAAAAAACAGTTAAAGTAAGCAAAAAAGCAGGTCCTGGATGCTGGAGGAATGGTTTAAACACCTTATAGACGTCCATCGGTGGACGACTTATGGATGTCCAAAGTTGTGACATCTGGACTCTAAACGGATGTCCATGGGACGTCCATAGAAAAAAATGGACATCCTATGTACATACAGACGTCCACGAGCATACGTCCATTGGACGTCCATAGTATACCTTTGTGCTATCTGGGAAGTTATAAAATTATTATTTTATAATAATATTTTTATTGTGCTTATAACTTATTAAAAGCATAATAAAACAATATTTTTAAATAAATTTTATAACGTGTAGTTTTTACTCACAATTTTTAATTGTGACGGGCGGGACAAAAATCCCCGAGTAACGTGGAATGACCCAATAGTAACTATTGTAATAGTATTTAATTTAATTACGGTAGCTTTTACTCACAATTTTTTATTGTAACGGACGCTACAAAAGTTCCCGAGTATACGCTATAGCGTGGAATGGCTGAACATTAACATATAATTTAACCCAGATAGCACAAAGGTATACTATGGACGCCCAATGGACGTATGTTCGTGGACGTCTGTATGTACATAGGATGTCCATCTATGGACATCCGCTTCGAGTCCAGATGTCACAACTTTGGACATCCATAAGTCGTCCACCGATGGACGTCTATAAGGTGTTTGAACCATTCCTCCAGCATCCAGGACCTGCTTTTTTGCTTACTTTAACTGTTTTTTGCGACTGAATTTTCATTGCGATGTTGCAGAAAATTTTCTACAACATGACTGAAATGCCTTTTGTCTGGCTCAGTAACAATCCCACTAGGAATATAAATATTCTAAAAGTTGTTAAAAGTTACAACATTCAATGTTGAACATTGCAGGAAATCCTTGTATTCGACTCAGGAACATTACATTTGCAATACTACAAGTGTTTAACATTTCATTGATAGATTAAGTCCTTTATAGCACGCGCTTGCTTGAATGTCAGTGAGATTGATCATAACTGTTGTTATGCAGCCAACAATACGTTTTAACTTGCATTTCTGTAATAATAATTATGGACGTAAAATGGACACTATATGGACGTCCATTAAAATCGTACAAAGGATGTAAATATATGGACGAACATACTACATCCATTTTTAGTCCGTGGACCAATGTACTTAAAATGGATCTTAAACGGACGTCCATTGGACGAATGGTGCTATCTGGGAACAAAGGTTTGACTTGGAACATTTCCTGTGATATTTTCAATGACTAAGAAAGATAATTTATTTTTATATGAATTGTAAAGAGATTCAAGTTTGGCATTTGTAATTGGAACATTTATTTTGGATTTTGATAAATTCAATTTTTTACACAAATCTTTGGAGATAAAGTTACTTTGGGACCCTGAATCTAAGACCGCATCTGCATCTAACTTTCTCTCCACTTAAACTATAAAGATATATTTGATATATATTATCAATTACTTTATTTCCACCTTATGAGAACAGACCTGTAATATTTTACGGGGTTGTATATAAGACCTGTAAAGTTTTACAGGCTTGTCGAAAAGCAAATTAGGAAATGAAATGTCACATTTGACATATTAATTAAAATTTTAAATTTGAAAATCGTTATTTTAAGGTGAAAATAAAAGTTTGGTCGTGTCACGCTTTGCAATTAATCTTTACTAGGCTCACTAGATTACTTCCAGCTCGCCCGTAATAGTTATTTACGTGTCAAGCTTTGTAAATGAATCTTTACGGGCGAGCTGGAAGTGGAGCGAACCCCAAAGCGTACAAACTTTTATTTTCACCTTTAGATAACGATTTTTAAATTTGAAATTTCAATTAATGTGTCAAATGTGACATTTCATTTCATAAATTGCTTTTCTACAAGCCAGTTAAACTTTACAGGTCTTTTATACAAGCCCGTAAAATATTACAGGTCTGTTCTCATAATGTATCGCTTACTTGGATACAAAAAAAAAACAAAATTAACCTATAAAATGTCATTTACTAAGAAGGTGGAAATAAAGATTCATTTACAAACTATTATCGGGTATGTACAGTGCGTATTTGTGCTGCACTCCTCATTATTTATTGAATTGGCAATATTTTTTTCATAGGCAAAGCATTTTGGCTTTTATTTTGCGAGTTTTGATTTTTATTTTTAACATTTTGAAAATGTAATACACTGTTGTGCTTTTCTTCGCAATGTTTGCAAGGACTGGATGCGCAATTGCTGCATGAATATCCTGGCTTAAGAAAATTAGTGCATAAATTTAATTCCTTGACCCTGGTATACCGATCAAAGGGTTTCAGAGCCAAGAACTGTCTGCAATAAAATATTACATGCGAACCATTACAATTTTGATACATTGGTGCAGAAACTACAGTACCTATTTTCTGCGGACAGATATGTGTATGATTTGGTAGCAGATGATTTAACCTCTTTTACTTCCAAATTTTCGAAAGTTTCAAACTTAGTAAATCATCCAAAGTTGGAATAGATTTACCCTGTGAGCCTTCCCATTCTTTTCGTGTCTCTAAATTTAACTTAGTAAGAAGATACACCAAAATGGTATGCCAATGATTTACAGGCTGTTTCAGAGGCATCAAACATCTCTAGTTTGCAGAGAACACGTCAAGAAATTTTCCCAATTGAACATGGGACTCTCTGTAAAGCTTTGGCAAATCAAAAATCCCTTTAATATTCATTTGAATAATTTTCATTTAAAACCTTTAATGAATGAATAACACAGGCAGCATCACCCTTTAGGGCCGACTTAAGATAGTAAAACTTTGGGATATTAGTAAGCTGCGTATTTGAGTGTATAAGTGCATTAAACGAATCATAAAACTAAACCCAGTCTTCATAATTGCCTAAAAACTCTGGTAGATTTATTTGTGGCAATTTAATGTTAATCTCAGAGTGAGAATGGTTAAACGAGGAACAGAAAGGAGATTCATCTTTAATAGATGATGACACCAACTAAACTGAACTAATGGTTTTCAACCTCGATACGTTCGTTAGGATGTTCATAATCACGCAATATTTCAATTTGGTTTTGAATTATTCCAACTTCATCAAAATTAGCATTTACTTAAGTAGCCTAATTAGCCTAGCTTCAATTTCAGCATCGGTTGTTTCATGGGAAACAGTGGAAAAAAGGTACCAAATCTGGAAATACAACCCTTAATTATACCCCTGCGCTTAATCAGTCTTTAAATCTTCAGGCATCATAAAAAAGGAAATTTATCAAACAGCAATGGAATATGATTTTTTATATTACCATAAAACGCAAAATGAAGGCTTACCCAGTACAAGTACGGTCAAGGAGAAACGGTACAGAGTGAAAACGGCAGCTACTGCAGCAAATGCATAACCTTTATAATCTGTGGCATAAACCAGGTTCGAACATTAAACCTGGGCCATTCGTTCTTCGTCAACGTGGATCGGAAGGATAAGCACCCAATCCAGGAATGCCTTTGGGGAGGCTGAATGGAATAACATGGAACAAAATTGGCAGAATTCGCAGCTTGATTCTTTGCCGACTTCTTCCACAATCACCGGAGTATCCCGATTCGAAGGACCAATGTTTTGTCTTATTGTTTAAACTTATTTTATTTTTTATATGTTTAAAAAAAAGTCTTGACTTACGAAGTTGATTTATTATCTATGTATATTACAAAACAAAATTTTTTCTACGGATATGATTTTCATTAGACTACCATGTTTATAGTAATATTAATAGATAACTATTGAAACCAAACAAATTATTAGACTATTCTATAAGCAAATCGATTTCAAACAAAGTAGGTGTCAAGGTTGCCATAAATTCTAAACAAAAGAAAAATGTTTAAATGTCAGAGACGAACCTAAAAGGGCGCAGCAAACTATAATTAGTTCAAATAAAAGAAGATTGCAATGATACCATCTTAAAAGAACTACAAATAAAATTCCTATAGATAATTGTAATAGGCCGTTACCATTTCTCAAGGCCAACTTCGTAAGTTGTTTTTAAAAGGCGAGTATTTTTGTTTAAACAAAATACCTACTAGAAAACGATTTCTTTTAAATTTTTACACAGAAAGAATTAGTAGCACAAATGATATTTGTTTCGAATAATTAAGGAGCTAAATATTTTTTTTATAATTTTAAAGTAATTTTACAACATATTAATAAAATTAATTAATAATAATAAAATTAGCGGAAAAAGTGTTCTGTATAATTTTAACTTTAGAAAGAAAGTGCACTTATTTTACACAAAACACATTTTTAAGACCTATTTTTAATTATTTTTTTTAATTTGTACTTACCCAATCAGACAGATAAAGAAACCGGCTAGGTAGGCGATAAGCCCAGGTTTAGATTTTGTTGTTGTGTCAATTTCTGCGTGACAATGAGGACATAACATATGTGTCGTGCTGGGACCCACAGGTACTACTGTGGTCAAAATTTCGGGCCCATGGTTTAAAACTAAAAAGAAGAGATATTATTATTTTTTGCGTTATAAATAAGTTTTTTTATATTAATTATACAGTGTGCAACTGAACTGGCTAAACGTTAAGAACGTGATGGATTGGAAAAAGTAAAAATAAGTCAAACATTTTGAATTAATTCGGATTTTTTTTTATATAATTTAACGTTTATTTTGAACCCTTTCCCCAAAAAATAATTTAATTACAAATTTCCTAAGAATATTTTTCCAAAAATTTTTCACAACAGATCGCGACATTTTTATTGTTCAAATTAATTTTACTTAATTTTTTCGATATTAAATTGTAAGAAAAGCCTTCAGATTAGATGTTAATCAAAATTCTATAAATTAAAATGTCGAAGCATCACTATGCAATTAAATTAGAAGTAAACTTTAAATTAATTCATTACTTAAAAAAACTCATTTGAATTTTTCGAGTCACCGAAATGGTAAATCGTATTGGGTTAAATTTAGTATACTTCGTTTAGGGTACTCAGCAAAACATTTATTTTTATATGGTGCTAAAAATTATAGAAATAAACACATCAGACATAAATTCAATTTGTAATTCAACTCAGACTCTGCCAATGAAAGTCAAGGTTAATAATTTATCGTTTAAACAGACAATCGCTAAATTATTTAATTAAACAGCCTTAGAAACTGATGTAAATTGGATAATTATAAAAATAATAAGTCATAAGCTTATGTTAGTAAGCACCTCATTTAAGAAAGTAAAGTAAGATTTAAATATTAATTACCATTTTGCCATGATCTGATCATGTCACTGAAGCCATTATTATTATATTAACATATTTTTTAACTTTGCTTTACCAAAAATGTACTGGTTTAAGAAAAAAAAATTAATTAAACAAGACAAGTATTTTTTATATTTTAGTCTTGGGGTCCCCTCCATCAGGATTAGAAAAAAAGATCAATATTATATTATAATATAAGTAGGCAATCCAAATCTAAAAAATTCCAAATCTAAAAAATTTAACCAAATTTCTAACAAAAAATTGACTAGACAGGATTAATCTAGAACTGCTATGATTATATTAAAGGTCTTCGGAGCAGTGGCGGCTGGTGGATTTTGGGCACACCCATATCTCAGTTATTAGACATGAGACCCACATCAAAATTATATTAGTTTATAATGACATTATATAGACAAGCAGAACTAGTTCTGCGCAGGCAGAATTTAAATTGAAGTTTGCAAAAAAAGTTAGCCCCCCAGCCTCCTGCCCCCCCCCCCCAAATTAAGATAATTTAAATTAAATTGGTACAATATTTAAATCACTGAACTTAATCGACAAATTTCAAATTTTATTAAAAAAATTCAAGAATTACAGGTTTTATACCATTTTAAATTTTTAGTATTTCTTTTACTAAATTAAAAGAAAAAGAAATGGTATAAAATCTGTAATACTTGAATTTTTTTAATAAAATTTGAAATTTGTCGATAAACTTCAGTGAATTAAATATTGTACCACTTTAATTTGAATTATCTTAATTTGGGGGGGGGGGGCAGGAGGCTGGGGGGCATACTTAAAAACTAACTTTTTTTGCAAACTTTAATTTAAATTTTGCTTGCGCAGAACTTGTCTATATAATGTCATTATAAAGTCATATAAATTTGATGTGGGTCCCATGTCTAATAACTGAGATATGGGTGTGCCCAAAATCCACCAACCGCTATTGCTTCGGAGGTCTCGTAACAAATTCAATATTAGGTATTGAAGCATTTTTTTAATACCTAATACCCCATTAAATTTGCAATGTTGGTTTTATAATAATAATATTAATATTAATTTATTTATTGTCCAACATTTAAGTAAGCTAAATAGTAGATATTTAAATTATAATAATTATTCATACATACAATGTTTAAACATGCTCATTACACTGAAAAAAATTTAGTTCATAATGGGCCCATTGATGTAACTTTCTTGCTAACTGGTCCGCTAAAAATATCACCAGAAAAGAAATAAGTTTTAGTTTGCGTTTGATTACCTGACAAGCTCATACGTTTCATTTAATATAGTCTTGTTTCCCCCACTACGTGTGTTCCCCTGTTCATTTTTACAATAACAAAGCAGCCATGACTCATAAATCAATTTTAACAGATTCTAACCTCGAAATTTTAGCAAGAGCTTCAGAGCTCCCGATAACTTAGCCAGAGTTTTGAATTTAGCGCCACAATCGTGGCGTGGAAGGTTCAACCTTCAAGGTTGGTACCGGCATGTTTATAACCTATAAATTTTCGTGAAACGTTTATCTTTGGTTTGTAGTTAATTAACTAATTGCTAGTCAAAAATGAACGATTTGGGTAATGAAATCGAGCAACTAATTGTGGAAGAAATCGAGGAAATGATAGTTGGTGAAAATCAAAGGTTAGTATTAATTAATTGATTAATTGATTGGGAAGTACCAACACATTAAACATGTTTTGTATGCCTTGGTGTATATTTTGTACGTAAAATAGTGGCATTCAATTGTAAAAACTTGAATTTGTTTATTCAAATAATTTTAGTATGTTTCCCATATACATATGTATGTAAGTATTACAATAAACAAATTAAAATAAATAAATTCGAATCTTTTCAATTTAATTGCTCCAAACTATTAATTTTAAGGTAAGCCAAAATTTACTGGAAGTGCGACTCATATAAATTGCACTCCCATTAACATTAATTATGAATTTTTATATTTTTAGTCATGAACTTAATTTGCAACGGAGAAGGCTACGTGATGACAGCAATCCTTTTAATTTGGAAAATAAAATGTTTTTGCGATATTTTAGAGTAACTAAAATTGTTGCAGAACAAATAATTTTTAAATTAGAACCATTCTTAACTCAGGGGCAACGGAGAACTGCAATTTCTGTTGAACTAAAGGTAAATTATTGAAGTATTACTAATTTATATTGCAAAATGCAATAATAATAAAAACATCCCTTCTAAAATAATTTTTAAAAATATACAGGGTGTCCTAAAATTAATGGTATACCGCAAAACAACAGATTCTTTAGGTAAAAATATTACCCCCACAATTTAACCATTGACAAGTTGATAAAGCACATAGGGTGACCTAGTTAAAAGTTTATTTTAAAAAAACAAATTTTTTTTGCACAAAGTGTGGTGTTTGGGTATTTTTCAGAGCAGAAATTTTAAATTTCCTTAAAAAAATAATGTAGATTTTAAAGAGAGCTGTCTGCAACACATTGCATTTAGCCTATTTTTTTTTACTTTTTTAGGTTGCTTCATCAATTTAAAATGTCATACATACATACATAATACAAAATTGTATTGTCCTTTATTTCTAAAACCTGATGTACCTGAATTAACAATTTAAAAAAATAGGCAAAGGAAAAACTTTATTTTACTTTAAACAAATACAATGTTTCGCATACAGCCCTGAAAAGTATCAAATTTTGTGCAAAAACGTCATTAATTAGGGGGTAAATTATAAATATCTATGCATTTGTTTTAATGTTGTTTGCAATTTGTAGGTTCAAAACCATGTTTAATCTTCTGGGGGTGATAGGTGCCATTTATTGCACCCATGTGGAAATTGTGGCTCCTGCTGCTGAAGACCCTGTAAGGGGTATTACAGCCTAATGTTCAAATGGTATTTAGCAATGATTTTAATAATATTTAATTTGCAATAATACTAACTATATTTTTTTAGATTTGTGACCATGAGTTGAGAATTCTAAACTGCAATGCCAGATTTCCAGGCTCAACTCATGATTCTGGAATTTGGGCATTCAGTTTGATAAGAAATATCGTCGCCTTCAGGAGAAAATTGCTTAACTCCATGTTGTAAAATTTTACAGGAGGAAAGAAAAACATATTAAAGGTGTATTGGTGTATCTCCAAATTACCGCCAAAAAATTGTTTAATGGAAAATTACGTATCTCCAATCTGTACTTTATGTTAATAAAAGTAACCTTAAATTATTCATGGTACCTTAACTTTACACACTATACAATCTTTCATACTTACTTTTAACAAATTTCACTTTGGAAAACAATGGCTTTACAGAAAAAATAACTAGGCAATAACTTATACTTGTCAATGGCACTGATTTGTATTCTGGAGTTAGGTATTATTCCCTGGACGCTCCTCCACGATTGGAGATACGTATATTTCTTTTTCTAAATTTAAAATTAACGGTTTATTTTAGGACTTCTGTAACTTGCATATAAATTAGTTACAGTTTTATCTAATAGATGCCACTAAAATACCATTTTAATGAAAATGTGGAGTTACGTGATTTTCTCCTGAAGGCGACGATATGTTGCATGAGCAATATGTTTCAGGGCAGTGGAATGATGAGTGGCTAATTGGTATGATAAATGTTTTATATATTTTTTAATAATTATTTACATGTGTAATATGGTTTATTAGCATACAAAAGGTTCTGTACATATATATATATGTATATATATATATATATATATATATATATATGTGTGTGTGTACTGAGCCTTTTCTATGCTAATAAACCAAACATACCAACATATACAGGGTTTCCCATAATTAGCGTGCAATACTTTAACAGCAGGTTCTACGCATATAAGAAAAAAAGTTCCCATTAAAATAGGTCAAGAAATGTTTCCCAAGGGAGCTACAGCCCCGAAAGAGAAGCCCCTGAAGATGTTTTTTATTTAATATCTCCAAAACCGTTAAATAGAAAAGTGAAATTTTGGGATATAATTAAACTTTTTATGGCCAATAAGTTGCAATGATAACAAATTCAACATTTTCATAAGTGGTGGGTCAGATAGATAGGGAGTGTGGGTAAAACTACCCTAACTTTTTTGTACGTATCTTGAGCTATTATTTGATATGAGATCATAAAATTTTAGAGTTTTACACATAAAAAAGGTCCATTTGATGAACTTCAATAGCATGCACTGTTTTTGCTTAAAATCGATTTAAAAATTACCTTACATAGCATAAAAATTCATAATGAAATCACAACTGGAGAAAAAGATTCAGCGTAAGCCATGGACAATTTTTAAACACCCTGTCACATAGTACATGAAACTGTCACCTGTCTTAAATAATTTTTCATAAAAATGGCAGCTGTGTTCCATGGCCTAAGCTGATTTTTTTTCTTTTGTGAATTCATTATGACCATGTAATGTAATTTTTAAATTGATTTTAAGGTAAAACAGTGGATAATATCAAAGTTTAACAAGAGGACCTTTTTTGTGTGTAAAACTCCGAAATTTCATAATCTGACATCAAATCCTAGCACGAGACACATACAAAAAAGTTAGGGTGGTTTTAACCCCTACTCCCAACTACCTGACCCAATTTTGAATTGTTATTATTACATCTTATTGGCCATAAAAAGTTTGATTAATTCCCAAAATTTTACTTTTCTATCTTGAACGGTTTTGGATATATTAAATAAAAACCATCTTCAGGGGCTCCTCTTTCAGCTCTCTTAGAAAGCATTTCTCAGCCTACGTTTATAGGAACTTTTTTTCATATTTTTGTACGTAAAATCTGCTGCACGATAATTATGGGATACCCTGTATAACATAATATTTATTTTAGGTGACTCACGGTACCCACTGTTACCGTATTTGCTTACCACTATTATGGATGCCTCAGAAAATACACCGAAAGGTCGCTCATATAAGAGCAAGAAATGTAATAGAGCGATGCTTTGGTGTTCTTAAACAAAGGTTTCGGTGCCTGACCAAACACAGAACCTTGCATTATCATCCTGTCAAGGCAGCAGAAATAGAAGAATACTTCAAAGAATTAACTTGAAAATATAGAAGTTTTTTTGCTAGCTATAACATAGTGTAAAATAAATAAATATAATATAAAAATCATGTATTACTTACTATCACTGCATTAGTGTAATTTAGATATAAACATATTTTGTTAAATTAAAATAAAAGACTAAAATAGTACATATCCATTTAACAATATATTTTAAATCCAACTCAACATATAACCTAGATATGTTTGCAATATTGCATTTACATTTTTCCTATATGACAACTATAAAATGTTACATTTTATTCTGAAATGCTGAAAGATTTTGCTTCTATACTTTACAAACATGGCAACCCTAAATGAGTTTCTAAATTATTATAAGAAAAACATGTTCTACAAAACAATTTAGGTTCTAAATAATAAAGCAACATAAGGCAAAAAATAGTAAATAAAACGTTTAATTCGTTATACTTTGTTCATAAAGGCTTTTCTATAACATTGTTTTATGCTGTATTTGTAATCAGGCATGTTAAAAGTTTTGGTGGTTTCTTGAAGAAACACAACACAATTATTCATTTTCTCACTAGTAAGACACTTTTACATATTGCACTTAAAACCCCGCATAAAATTAAGCAGCAGAATTAATAACACCATAACCTTGTTTTGAAGGCCCAACTTCTTAATTTTGATAAAACATAACTTAACAAATGAACGTATTTTAGCTAAAAATAAATAAAAATGTTTAAAAAAACTATATAGTTCTTAAATGCATGGTATTACCCAGAGACAAGGGAGAGAGAGACGGTTTTTTAAATAGCCAATTTAGTCAACAAAGTAAAATGCGCGTACCTGACAATGAAATTCAATGCAAATGTGTGTTGTGCGCATAACGTCACGTTGGCAACGTTGCAATACTTATTTACTCTAAACCGATCCTATATTTTTGCCTAACCTCACAATTTCTTTACTTCTGATTGCACTACAAGATTTCTGTTTAAATTTTCATTTAATATAATATTTGTAAGTACTTATTAATATTTGTGTGTTAATATATGCATTTTACTTTTACATAATATCACAAATCATCAAATTTGTTCATGTGTTTTTGTTGTCATTTTTAAACAAGTTAAAAGTACAACTATTTTTTTAGGTTTATGTGATAATCATAATTTCTGGTTTCTGATAATAAATGTGTGTTAAGGGATGAACTTATGTTAACGAATGAACTTGCATTAAAGAAGGTATGAAAGGTTATGGTAATAGAAAAGAATAAAGAAGGTACGAAAGGTTATGGTGGATGTTCTGTGGTTGATGGTAATGAATGTATGTTAAAGAATGAACTTGGTTGTGTTGAATAAACGATAAAGAAGGTATAAAAGGTTATGAAAGGTGAAAATGGGTTAGTTAAATACTTTTTTTTATGTAGTTTTAAGTATTAATTAAATGTGATAAGTATGTAAGTTGTAAAACATATCTAAAATGACAACCATTGCAAAATATAAGTGTCGTTATTCACTTTGCAATAGCAAATATTTTGTTAATGGTTTTGATATTTTTTTAAATTATGTTTTTTTAAAAATATTTTACGTTAACGTTTTTTTGTTGTTGTTATATGTATTCAAAATTAAATAAATATTTGTATAATTTATAACTTGACTTTTATTACAAGAAAAAAATTAATATTAAAATTAAAAACATAGGTACTTTTAAATATCCCGCCAAATCATCAATTAAATTAAGTACTTAGAACAACACCATTAGTTACATAGAACAACACCATCAAGTAGTTGTATCAGTTCCCGGCGAGGGCGTTGTGACTCTAGTTTCCAACGTATTTGTTAAAACTGACTGTCTCTCTCTCCCTTGTCTCTGGTATTACCTTATTTTTAATTCATTATAACTTGTGCTTGTAAATTTAATTATAAATATTTTTATTAAATGTCATTGTAATTAGAGTCTGTATGTTGGCAGAACTGATTTATGTTGATACCAATTGCTTCGCATTATACCTAGCCATATTATAATAATAAACAATAAAATATAAGAAAAATAATAAATAATTATAATATTTCTTCGTCTAAGGCCTTTTATCTCATTCTGTGTAGGTATACCAGAGATACAACACTGACTCAAACTTTCTTCCAAACCGTTCCAAAATACCAACCAAACTGAGCAAAAGTTACTGTGTTAACGGAATTGCTAACTTAGCAAGAGATACATCAATACCCCGAATATCAATTAATACAGTTTATTGACTAATTTTTTATTGGGACAACGATTTTTTCATTAATGTAAAGAAATTTTATGTACGGTATTTTATTAACTAATCACGTGGTTCATCATCATGATGAACTAGTAGTTATTGTAATAGTAATTAATTTAACATTAGTCAATGTATAATATTTATTTTGACAACAAATTTTTTATCAGTCCAGTAAACAATTTCATTAGATACATGAATTTGTTGATTAATTTGTATGAACAACTTTTACTAAATTGTTTCGTTATGATAATGTAATAAAGTATTAAATGATAATTTGTCCATTGTGTTCATGTTTTGCGATTAATTTCCGCAACGAACAAATAAAATGCTTGATTAAAAGTATACATTACATTGACGAATGGATTCATTAAAATAATGTACTTGGTTTTAATTATAAAAATCACGGTATTAATGTACAGTATGCATAGATTAATGAAACGCATACTTTATATTAACAAACCCATTCATTGAATAAATGTACTGTCCTAACGATAAAACAATCAATTAATGTACACAGTTAATGTTAATTATATTAACGTACAACCAAACAAATGAAATTTAATAAAAATTATTAATATTGTCTCAACGTAGGGATTAAATTGTTTTAATAAATGTTTACGTTGGAACAATAATAAGGACATAAAAATTCTTGACAAGACGAGTTTGGAAAATAGCTATGCTTAGTTTCCTTCATTTGAAAAATAGTGCGGGCATCAACTGCATGAAAGAGGATATTTCTTAGTACAGTGTATTTCTTAGTGACTCAGTCAGTCAGTGGCGGCTGGTGGATTTTGGAACACCCATATCTCAGTTATTAGACATGGGACCCACATCAAATTTATATGAGTTTATAATGACATTATATAGACAAGTTCTGCGCAAGCAGAATTTAAATTAAAGTTTGCGAAAAAAAGTTAGTTTTTAAGTGCAACCCCCAGCCTCCTGCCCCTCCAAATTAAGATAATTTAAATTAAAGTGGTACAATATTTAATTCACTGAAGTTTATCGACAAATTTCAAATTTTATTAAAAATATTCAAGTATTACAGATTTTAATACCATTTGAAATTTTTTTAAATTTAGTAAAAGAAATAATAAAAATTATAAATGGTATAAAACCTGTAATTCTTAAATTTTTTTAATATAATTTGAAATTTTTTGATAAACTTCAGTGAATTAAATATTGTACCACTTTAAGTTGAATTATCCTAATTTGGAGGGGCAGGAGGCTGGGGGTTGCACTTAAAAACTAACTTTTTTTCGCAAACTTTAATTTAAATTCTGCTTGCGCAGAACTTGTCTATAAAATGTCATTATAAACTCATATAAATTTGATGTGGGTCCCATGTCTAATAACTGAGATATGGGTGTGCCCAAAATCCACCAGCCACCACTGAGTGACTGGCTTTATTTAAAAAAAGGTAATTATAATTTAGTTTTTAAATATAATTTTGATAAACTGATTTATTAGTAATAGGCTTTACAGGTTTAAAAAACACTTATAGCGTCTTGTACTAAAGCGTAGGAAAACTAATTTAAATTTCGGATAGTTATAGTCGAAACACGATGTTATGCTTTATTTGCAAATAAAATTAATTTCCTGAAATTACTTATATTGCATTTTAAACGAAATCAAGATCTTACCAAAAATTCAGTATTTAGATACCTAATTGTGGTCAAAGTTTTTAAAACTTAAGTAGTTTTAAAAAACATATCAATAGAAAACATTTTAACAATAATTTTTTGAAAAATTTTAATATCCAACTCAACAACGATCCAAACGACGTTCTAAATAGATAGCTTGAAATTAATGTTTTAAAATCTTTGTGTTTGATAATAATTATGAATCCATCAATCCATATTGTATTTCTAATAAAAAAATCAGACGATTGTGACATATTTATTTAATATATTAAATGAAACTCCTAAAGGTTCTATGCTTGTGGAATATTACAATACATTTTTAAAATTTCAAGATGAACAGCTAACCTCAAACTTGGTAGCGCAATTTATTAAAGTTAAAGGTGTTCCAATTACCTTAGCAATCAGTTGAGAAAGAGAAATTCTAGACAGATTTCCGACTGAAAAATTGGTATGTTTAGTGATCTTTATTCTTTACGCCTTAAAAAGATTGTCACAAAATATTCTCTTTATATTTTGGGAGTACTATCGTTCCACCAAGTTTGTGGTTGGTAAACATGTTGTTGATGTAACAGCAAAAAAAAGTCGAATTTTAAAACATTTGGTAAGCTGATTCAAATTAAGTACGTTTTATATTTCGCTTATTTATTAATTTTGTGGATATGTGAATAAAATTTGAAGTTGAGTATTGTCTTTTAGAACCCGAAGATGATGCGGGAGCAAGCTTAAGAGCGTTATGGTTTGATAATTATAATTTAACTTCTGAACAATTCAATAACACTTGGAAGGCCTGCAGTAAATATCGTTTAAAAAATTTAAAAAAAATTGGGAATACTGATGCGATAATGGAGAAATGGCCTTTCTATAAAAATCCGATATCAATTGGTATATATGCGTTATAATTTAATTTTTTAACAATATTATTTTATACTTACAGATCGATATGGATTTTAATGTTGTCTTCGATAATGCGGATGTGCTATTAATTATTTGGAGCAAGAACTTCGGCAAGTACATACCTTGAATTTTTAAGTAATGAAAATAATGTTAAAGACAAGAATATTAAAGCTTTTTTTGGAAAACCCAAAGACCAATAGTAGTATTTCTAAAAGTAAGTCACATTACCCATTTAAATTTAATTAAAATATACAACCATTTATTTATTGCATAGGTAATGATATATTTTCTACCAAAGAAATTTTTATTTTTTAACAACATTAGATTTAAGTTTTTATGTTTTTAAATATTTTTTGTTTTTAATCTTTGTTTTTTTTTTAAGTTTTCCAACTAGAAGAGCACTTAGACTCAGCGAAGTGATAAAGCGATAATTTGGAACAGCTCCTCAGAAATGATGTGTGGCAACTTTAATTATAATTATGTGATATATCACATTTAGTTTTTTTCAATAGGTTTAAGTTAAGTTATATTTGTATTATTTTTAAAAAAATAAAAATAAAACAATAAATATAATTTTTTTTATTTTTCCTTTGTAAAAAGTCATTTCAAAAATTATTAGTATTTGCAAGTCTATGAAATTCATCATTAACATTGTCAAATTCACAGCAAAGCGCACATGCGAAAAATTTGTTAGTGTGGTGATCGAACCCACGTTAAGGTTTTTTCTGTCTTTTCCAACTTGTCTCTAAAAATGAGTTAGTCAAAAATGACTAATTTAAAAGTTATTAGTGGCTGCTTTTTCACTTGTACCATGGATAACCATGAAATACCATGGTATCCCAAAATTTAACGGCCAATCCTTATGTAAAATTGTCCCCTGAATCTGAAAATGTCATCAAAAGTTAAAAAAGTAGGACCGTTTTTGAGATATAGTCAATTTTCCATTTAATATGGAATTGACTATATTTTAAAAACTGCTCCACTTTTATAATTTTTGACGGTTGACAATTTTACATATGAATTGGATGTTAAATTTTGGGATACCATGGTATACCATGGTTAACCATGGTACAAGTGAAAAAGCAGCCACTAATAACTATTAAATTAGTCATTTTTACTAATTCATTTTTAGAGAGTAGAATTATTGTATCGAAAAATTAAGTTCATTACATTAATAAACTGAATTATTATAACAATTACTAAAATTCATTGTATTGACAATGTCATTTGTTGCATCAGCTACAATAGTTCGTTAAGAGTATGAATATATACATTTGATCTATATTTAACGATTACAGTATCAACGAATAAAATTAATTGTAATAATAATTTTTATTCTTTCTAACTATTACTAATATTGATAAGACTAATAAAACAAATACATATAATTAATAACTAACAATTGTCGAATTAACAAAATATAGTTATTTAAAAAATAAATAGTGTTCGTTACAACAATAACATATTTCATTGAATAAACAAAACTAACATTTTCTTTTCAATGAATTGATTTTTATAAATACAATGAACTATTCGTTGGTTAATAAATTCTATTATCAATTAATGAAATGGATTTCATTGATTTGATAAAATCGGTCGTTGGACCAATTTTAATGATGCATTTTATCTATACAATGAACTTTTTTATTGTATTTACGCTACTTTTTGGTTCAGTGTAACACATGCAAAGTATAGGTAAGAGTATTAAAATTAATATCACAAAGCTTATTAAAATTATTTCACCGTACAAATATAGGTGATTTAAGTCCCAAATTAGTTCTAACATTGGTTTAGAGATAAGTATATTTGCTTCTGCTAGCCAATATGGCACAGAAAAATTAATCTGTGAGCAGCTTTAAAAATTTGCGTTGTACAGTTTCAATGCTTGTTATATTTTGTTAATTTTGATCTTAACATTTTAAAAGACGATCGTACAACTTTCCTAATATGATTTATATAAATTTCAACTTTGTATCAAACCTAACCCCTAGATCTTATTAATTATGTAACCTGTTAATCCAGCCTTACTCAAACTTTTTTTTTCTTGGGCCAAATATATATGACTGCTACCTCAGGCGGGCCGCAACGACCTATATTACAATAAAACTCTTGATTGTTGAAATTGTGGACAACTTTTGACAATTTTAGTTCAATCCGGCTACATGCTACTCTAAACACTTCGTCAAGGTGTGAACCAGTTAGCCGACATCAGACACATTGCATATGACGCGATCCGAAAAAACAAACCTAGCATCCAAAAATCAAATTTAACAAAAGGCGATTGAAGTTCGGGAGGCGAGCCGCGGCATAGGCGTTTTTGTAGTGAAGCTCGACTTCAAAAAATAATAACCATGTCAATTCCGTTTGGACCTTTCGAAAGATCGTTTACCCCTTTACTTAAAAAAAATCTAATCTGAAAAATCATTTTTTGGCGCTAACTTCCTTTCCTTGGATTGCGTCCAATATTTCATTTCAGCGTTCAAAGTTATCGGGTACACCTTACTACTTTTTAAAATTCTTTCTATCCTTTTTTGTTTAAAAATTGCTTCCAAATTTGAGTCAGTTTTAAATTCAATACATTTGTTCAATAACTGCGTTGTCAAATCCCAATGCAGCAAGTTCTCACAGCGGCGGTTTGTAAGTGCCAGTGATTTTAAACTGAGGCAAGATTAACAAATAACTTTTTGAGATTGTTTGCCTACTCGCGTCCCGCGACTTTAAATCCCCACCATTTCTTACAAAAACGTATTAAAGGGGCTCGTCTAACGCCGCGGTGTGTTCCAAATTCGTCACAGTCAAAGTTGGAAAGATTACACTGTACTTGGCCGGTCCACGAGCAATAAAAATCTCGTCATATTACAGAAAAAATATTGCCCTTCTTTATCTCACAAGGCTGTGAAAAAAAAGTGTTTTACATTATTTGAGCATTTTTTTTATCTAAAAATTACTGTGGCTAGGCTTTGGGCCACAAGAAAGGGTTGGCGGGCCGCAGTTTGAGCATCGCTGTGTTAACCCAATACTCCCTTAATTAAACAATATACAACGCCTTTTTTTGTAAATATCATAGATTTACATTTATTGATGTTTAAGTGAAAGTTATTTTTAATACACTAATTATAGAGATTACCCAAATCACTTTGCAGTTTAATGCAATCATCAAAAGTTTCAATTATTAAGTAAAGTTTGAGATCCTCGGCAAATAGTAAACTGATGCAATTTAGAATGTCTGGCAAATCGTTAATAAAGACAAAAAAGAGTAGTGGTCCCAGATTGGATCCCGATGTTGGAGTAAACGGTTTAGAACAAAACTCATTGTAAAAAAATAGTGCTTTCTATCTGTCAAGTAAGAATTGAGGTAAGAACTGAATAAATTGTCAGAAAAACCGAAGTTATCTAATTTATTTTTTGTAATGGTCTATTTAATCGAAAGCTTTTTAAAAATCAATATAAATTACATATATGTAACTTTGCAAAATTGTTTGAGTGTGTTATTTATAGGAAAATATACTTTCAGTTAAATTATTATATATCAAACCAACAACATGGTTTTGTTAACAAACGGTCAACGTTTACAAACTTACCATTATTTACATAGCTTTTCAGTAATGTGCTTGATAATCATGGACAAGTATATATACTTGTAAAATATACACTTGAAAAATAGCCAGTACCAAATATATTAACTATATCTTCAGAGTTAGTGGACGAATTTTCATATTATAAGAAATACACCCTTTTTTTCTTCTAAACAAATGCCCAAAAATATTTTGGATCGTTTTAACGTTATGTTCAATTTTTATAATACAAGGTGTCCCTAAACTTAGTGGCATAAATTTAGGAGCAGATTAAGCAAGTCAAAATAAGACGAAAATCTAAATAAATATTTTTCCTAATTACGTATGTTTAAAAGATACAGGGGGATAAAGTGTTACTTATCATATCATTTTTTTTTAATATCTTCTACTATGGTAGACTTAGAAAGATGTTATTTTGCGAACACTCACTTACTACCAAAACACATATTCACAGATAATTACAATTGCTCGAGTAAACACAGTGTCGTAGAAACAGGGGTTGCTTAAGCTTATTGTCCCAAAGAAACTTTGAGGTTTTTATACCACTTAATGCAATTTTTCGATTAATCAGTTCGGATACTACTTAAAAAGGTGTACCTCTCAAACTTCGATAAAATAAACCGTTTCCGAGATATTCGAGATTACAATAATTATTAAATAACACCTTTTTAATGGTAGCCGAACTGAGATATTTATTTGGGTTTTCGTCTTATTTTAACTTGCTCAATCTTTTCCTAAATTTATGCCAATAAGTTTAGGGACACCTTGTATATTCTTTATATGATTGTTTGATTTGACGATTAATCAATGATCTAATATTTTTTAAAAGTTAAATAGGTTTATTAGTTTGTTTACTTTTTTTGTTTATGTTAAATAGTTTGTTAGAACTAAACCAATGGGGTATTTATGTTATGTTTTTTATTTGGCTTTAATGGTATATGCAACCGAAGAGTGTGAGGTAGAAGTAATCACACGCAAAATCAATCATTTCTAAAGTACTCCAATCGATACTTGGTATGGAATTGTAAAGTAGAGAAAATTGGCTTTTCTAAAATTAAATAATTATTATAATTATATTATTATAGGAGGATGTTATTGGTCAACCTTTACTAAAGGAATGTGTTACCATGAAGTCGACATTTGAATATGCTAAATCCAAGATTTTTTCAAAGCTGCTCGTAAAGTTATTATACTGAATTATATTACAAAATTAGAAAAACTATTTATAACAAAAGTTGGGCTGATATCAGTATCGAATAATGGTCCGAGGATGTCAAGGATATCCTTGGGATATCCCAATGCACATTCAAACGATTTATTTTAAATTTTGGTTTGTTAACAATTTCCAGTAATTGAGCACACTTATTACAGGCGGCTTTGGAAGCCATCGTTTTTAGACTTGGCAACATCGCCAGTAAATGGTGCGAATTTCGTCGCTTACAGTGAGGTTATCGCAAGTATACTTTTTAGTTTGTGATAATTAACCAAATTAAAATTGTACTTTGGTTAAGTTTTTAGCCCCAAAACCATATAACCAATGAAATAATGGCTCTACCCAGAAAAATGGCAAAAGGTCATCGATCGAAATGGAGCCTATTAGTTTTTTTTTAATTACTTATACAAAATACAAAAGCCTAAAACTCGGCGAGGACCTAATATAAAGGGTGTTCTAAAGCCAAGCTTAGAGCCTGATTTATAAATTGCCTTCCATCCTTCCTTCCTCTCTTTCTCCCGTAAAATATGAACAATACGAAAACCGTGGTGCTGTTTATAAATTCCCGTACCCTAAGAACGCCCTTCCTTTCTCCCGTAGAAATTTTAAGTTTTAACTTTTACCGTAAATGTCCCATGTCAAACCAATTACAGTAGTTGATATAGACAGGCGCTATAGGGCTATGGCGCGCAGATACAAAATATTTAATATAATACGTATTACACGGAAAAAAATATTCGGTAGACTCTACCGAAAAAATCGGTAGACTCTACCGAAAAAATCGGTAGTCTCTACCGAAAAAAAATCGGTTCCCTCAACCGATTTTTATCGGTAGTAGCTACCGATTATTTTTCGGTAGAGTCTACCGATTTTTTCGGTAGAGTCTACCGATTTTTTCGGTAGCCGTAACCGAGAAAATCCGCATCGATGCGCTGTTAGAAAATTAAAAAAAATATATTAATACTTAAAAATATTAACATTTAAAAATAATATTAAACATTATTCATTATTCACATAAGGGTTAACCCTTATGTGCACGGAAAGGTACAGGTGTACCTTTTTAATTTTTGTTATGCAGTAACTTATTTAATTTAATTTAAAAATGGTACATGTTTTATGACATCTTAAAATAAGGAAAGATAATGCCTTTTATGTAAAAATTATAACATTTACCTTACCTAGAATTTTTTTATTTTAATCCCAAACTTATTATCCCATTTAAGCACGGATAGGTACATTCGTATCTATATGTGTTTAAGTTGAAAATTAATAGGGGGGGGGAATAAAAACAACAATAAATTCACAAATATATATATATATATATACAGTTCAGAACATTTTTTGATGGTTTGAGCATGTTCATCACATATTGGGATTTTTCAAACGCTGCAACATTTTCTGGTTTTTCTTTGCTTTCTATTTTTGTTTCGGCAAATATAGCATGATCCCTACTGGTTTAGGGCCTTTACATTCTTGAGGTTTATTTTCCGTAGCAAATGATGACCCTGGTGGTACCAGTGGATGCCCCATCATCTATTATAGTGAATTTTTGGTAAAAAATATGTTTACCACATTTGGCATTTGCGAGCGTTTTTCAATATTACCCATTGCGAGGCTGCATCCTAAATCTTGATAAAAAGTTCTTTGGCTATGTGATGACGACATAATTCCCTTTGGCCCTCCATGTCTTCAAACACTTTATAAAACCGAATCAATACCAAAATATTTCAATGCGTTGAATTTAAACCAAAATAAATAATTCCACAGAACGGCCTACGCAGAACAAAACAATTTTTTTATATAATTTTTTTTAATTCAAAGCTTTTAATTCTTTAGAGAGATATACTAACCAAAACACAAAACATTAAACAATTCCAAAAACTTGCTTTCGCAAAACAAAAACATGTTTTCTAGTATAAGGTACAATTGTACCTATCTGTGCGGTATCAGTATATTTATTCTCTATGCACATAAGGGTTAATAAAAATTACTCTTTTCAGTCAAACATTTTGAGATGGTATTCATTGTAATTATTAAAAAATGCTATTTAAAGAAATTGGTTTTTTTATCATCTATTTAAAAGAAAGTTTATTTATCCAATTATAAATACATACAGTTTTGTCAATTATTTTATATGTAAATATAATTTTAATTTACCTATATTTCTAGGTAAAAAAAAATACTATTTTCTATTTAATAAAAAGCGAGTATTTAACTTCTCGCTAAAAAAATACAAAAATTTTCAAAAATTGGTAATCGATTTTTTCGGTAGCCTGCACCGAAAAAATCGGTACTCTACCGAAAATAATCGGTAGCTGCTACCGATAAAAATCGGTTGAGGCTACCGATTTTTTCGGTAGAGTCTACCGATTATTTTTTTCCGTGTAATATTGATAAAATGTAATTTTTACCAAGGTATATAGTATGTGTAGTTTATAAAAAGTTGTAAAGCTAAGTACTTACATTAATTGTATTTTTAAGAAATATATTAAAACATGGTAAATATACTTAAATTTTGGTGTCTACAAGTTGTTAATAATAAATAATAAGTAATTTATAGGTTGTTATTATTTGTTGTTTTTTTAATTAATACCTACTTACTTGTTCTTACAAAATTTAACTACTCATTAATCATGGAACTAATTTAAAGGCACCAATATTTATATGACAAATTAAAGAAGATTCAATAAAATTAAATAGCTATGGTGAAATTGACAACATTCTTAAAGTTAAAATAAATATTAAATAATCTAGATTATAAGCTTGTATAATTAAATAAAGTTTAATAAAATTACCGGTAAAATTAAAACTTAATTTACTAAATATTAATAATAATAAGTCAAAGGTTATAACAATAACATATTCCACTTGAGACACTTGTACGTCCAAGCAATACTTTGCAATACTCTCCATGTGATAAGTAGCTAAAATAATAAAGTTAATAATTTAAAATTTATATTATCTTACTAATTTATTACTATAATTTAATTGCAAGCTACAAGCAACTTAAAAAAATATAAACTCTTTCAAACATTTTTTTTAAACAGTGATATGATAGTGAAACCTAAAGCAGAACATTGATCTCGTTAATTTGGGTGGCGTTTTGGTGGTTGTAAGAGCTGGTTTCCATGCAGTTGGTAGTATCTGTGTTGAGGTTTCTTGGTCCTGTGTTCGATGCTAGCCAAGACCCTTGTTTTTTCAAAAACAATTTCATGGGAAGTTTTTCGGACGTGTTCAACTAATGAAGATGTTTTTTATTGTTTCAAGACAGCGTTAAGATGTTTTTCGCGTCTAACGTTGATACGTCTATTGGTCTGTCCCACGTAGCTTCCGTCACAATTCTTACAAGGAATTTCGTACTCCCCTTTTGCCTCCAAACTTTTTGGTTTGGCGTTTGGAAGTATTTGACCGATCTTTCTTGTTGTCTCAATGTTATGTTTTTTGAGAACTCTGCCTATTCTCTCGGTTGTCCCTTTCACGTAGGGAAGGAAGGCCTTCGAAGTTGGTTTGTTTTTCTCGTCCTGTGTGGTATTTAACCGGCGTAGTGGTCTAAGAGCCTTTTTGATGATGGTTTTGGAGAATCCGTTTAGCTGTAGTGTCGTTTAGATTTTCAGGTCTTCATCATGCGCCAGCCTTTCTGAACGCGTGACAAGTGTCTTAATGACTGACTGCAGTTGTGACGGGTGGTGGTGAGACTGGGCGTGTGCCCTAGTTTGCCATTATTTTTCTTGATTATGAAGACATCCAGACTAAGCTTACAGTTGCGCATTAATTTATAAAAAATATATATTTACAAGTGTATATCTCCAAAACGGCTACATACGCGATTTTAATTTTTCTTGCAAAGTAAAGCTAATATCACTATTTAAAAAAAATTATATATTATTTAAGTTAAAAACGCCAAATGTACTAACGTGCGTGACATTACAAGTATACGAGCAAACCATAAAATACACTACAAACACCGGCTATAGCCGGATGTTTCTGTACAATATATTGTACAGAAACATCCCCATTTTTAATATTTCTATCCCCTAATTAGCAGCCACAAATAATCATATATTATATCTCGAGAACTATGAATTTAATCGGTTAAACTAGGCTCAGTAGTTTTTTGTTTGGTTTTTGTTGGAAAATGTTGAATGCAAAATAATTTAATAAAATAACGAGACCGCGTAGCGGTCGATGGGTTTTATTTTTAATTATTTTGCATGAAACTATTTTCCAAAAAGAAAAATCAAATAAAAAACTTACTGAGCATAGTTTGACAGATTAAATTTATAGGTTGAGTGATATACGTTCATAGATGACCGAATTATTTCTCGAATTAAAGGAAACTATTTGACAATTCATAAAATCTGACGTATGTGTCAAAATTTACAAATATTTTTTTAAAGAAAATTCCATATAAGGTATGTAATAAGTAATAATTGATATTTCGTAGCTTATTTAAACGAAATTTATTCAAAAAATTCAAGGCTTTTGATTGGTTCATATTATAATGAGGGAAATAATCATATATTATATCACGAGAACTATGAATTTAATCGGTTAAACTAGGCTCAGTAATTTTTTGTTTGGTTTTTGTTGGAAAATGTTGAATGTAAAATAATTTAATAAAATCACGAGACCGCGTAGCGGTCGAGGGGTTTTATTTTTAATTATTTCGCATGAAACTATTTTCCAAAAAGAAAAATCAAATAAAAAACTTACTGAGCATAGTTTGACAGATTAAATTTATAGGTTGAGTGATATACGTTCATAGATGGCCGAATTATTTTTCGAATTAAAGGAAACTATTTGACAATTCATAAAATCTGACGTATGTGTCAAAATTTATAAATATTTTTTTAAAGAAAATTCCATTAATTTAAGGTATGTAATAAGTAATAATTGATATTTCGTAAACTAGATAACTTATTTTTTATTGTTTTTAAAAAAATGTTTGTTAAAACTTGTAAATAACACCATAAAATCGTAAACAAAAATCCAATATGGAGGCTAAAATTTAATCGCTGTTAAATAGTTCTAGTGATTTAATCGCTTATTTAAACAAAATATATTCGAAAATTCAAGGCTTTTGATTGGTTCATATTATAATGAGGGAAATAATCAACAGTAAAATATGCATCAATTTCCCAAAGAATCTTTAAATTATTTTTTTTCTTCACCAAGTAGGTAAACCACAAAAACAGATACTTAACCAAAGCCGCACAAATCGCAACTACCCAACAAGGAATTCAACCCAATCGCCCCTTAATCGCTTTGCAAATGGAACGGCCAGGCTCTGAAAGAATTTGAAAAGCACATGCTCGAGGTTTGTTTGAACAGCATCCCTAAAAGCTGTGAAAATACATCTCTATTCAGTCAAATTTGTTGGGAATATTTGATATATTATTGTTACGTATTATAATTTAATCTGCGATATTAGTTTTATAAATAGAGTTTTTATGAGTTTGAGTTTTAATAACTACAAATAAACCGTATTAAAACCTTAATAAAATAGTTTGGGCATGCAACGTAACGTTAATACGTTCAAGAGATCATTGTTACTAGCTTGGCAAAAATTATTTAGGTGTAAAAATAGAAGTCCAAAGCCAATTAACCAGTAATTAAGAAATGATAATTAATTCCTTTGGTATTTAAATATTAATATATTATTATTTAAACGATATTTAATTATTAACAATAATTAAAATTAGTAGTTAATAGTATATTTTGTATCAGGTTTAATAAAAGCCATTTTGGTCACGGATTTAATTTAGGCTTAATTAAATGACTGTCTAGAAAAGTTTATGAACGAGTTGCATACTATACTTTTTCCACGACAAGTACGTATTATTATTTAAAAATGATTTAAATTAAATATTTGTATAAAGCGACATCTTTAAAACAATAGATTAACCATTCTAGAAAATCTGTATTACCGGCGCGCCGGTGAAAATGTCAAATTTGTATGTGTAAATCGAAAACTATCCATTGCAAATTGACCGTTTGAATCCGATATAGAGGCAGTTTTTTACAGTAAAAGTAAAGAAAATGTTTTATGGGCTCTCCACGGTATAGTCTCCACCCGAAATTAAGTTAAATCTAGTTTACTGCCGGCGAAATTAAAAGTACAATGTTCATATAAATATTGGCGTTGAGAAACTATTTAATACTTTTATATTTTTGTATTGAGATAATAAAATAATTTTCACATTTAGAATTATTTTACAAGAAGTGCACTTTATTTTAACGATTGTATGACATTTGACAACTGTCAACTAACTTAAACTAAATTCAGTCCGTGACTAAAACGCCATAAAGCCACAACTTGTCAATGTGTATTTAAAAGGTCATTTAATACCATAGAAACATGTGCGCCATAGAAACATGTGCGTTTCAAAGGTGGGAGTAGAAAAAACAATTTATCGGCCTATATCTAAATAGGTATTTAAAAATTAATTATTTTTATCTTATAAGATCTTTAAGTTGAGTTGACAGATTTTGTGTGTTGTGACAAAAAAATATGGTACGGATAAACAGATCCAAGCTACACCTAGTGTTTTCAAGGATAGAAAAAAAACAGATATTTTGGGGAAAACCCGATTTTTTTCTGCAAGGTGCGGAGAAATTGCTATCTTCGGAAAAATTGTTAAAAGATACATAAAACGTACAAATATAAAAGTAATTATTAAAATTTGAAAGTGAGGTTAGATAGAAATTACAGTAGTCGAATTTTTTTATTGGTCCAAACGAGTTTTTTACAAACTAGGAAGTACAAAACTTTACCCGATTGGTAAAAATTATTTTAACAGCCCATAGGCTCTATGGCCTATAAGCTTTTTAATTCTTTGATTGAAGATAATAGTTATTTATGTCATTAGGATTAGAAGTGAGTCTTTTTGTGCTGAGCTTAAAGTTTGGAGGCCGACGCGTAGCTGAGGCCTACAATTTAGCGAAGCATAAATAGACACTTCTTAGCCGAATGGTAAACAACATTTTCTCTTCAAGGAACAACGTTTTCTCTTCAAGGAACAATTTTATTTGTTAAACGATACATAAAACGTACAAATATAATAGTAATTATTAAAACTAAAAAATTTTCGATTGGTCCAAAAGGTTTTTTTACAGCCTATGGGCGATGATCACTTTAGAAGTGAGTGTTGACAATAATAAAGTTTACATTATAGACCGCTTAAAGATAAAAACATAATATTATTAATTAGTGTTAATTTATGTTTGTTATGATTACCGAAAAATTGGAGCAGCTAGGGCATTTTGAGAATGAGAGCTTTTATATTTAGTAATGATTTATCTTATAAGAGTTTGGTACTACTTATTCATGTGACAAAAATAATAATTGCTGTTGTGATTTAAAATAGGATTAGTGTTCTGCGCATCAATAGCTGTTGTTTTATTTTCTCCGTAGCTACTACAATTTAACAAATAAACTTGATAAAACAATATGTAAGATAATTTATCTTCATTCTAACTATTTTCTGTAATTTTAACCTCAACCCCAAATAATCAATAAATTAAACAATATGGATTACTTAGTAGTAGTACTAAGTTATAACTAAGTAATATAGATCACTAAGGGCCGGTTTATCAATCTCTGGTTTAGTTCCAGTTAGTCTATTTGACAGTTAAATTCCATATCGATCGTTGTGAGAACAATGGTATCCATGAAATTTATCTACCAGATAACTAACTGGGCATTGATAAATAGATTTAAGTAGGTTTTTACACTTAACATAACAAAAACGTTAAAAAAAATTTTAAACACCAAATTATAATAGTTTATTTAATAATTTGCAATTAGGTGTATTAAATTTATAAGTATTTACTCTTAATAAAAGCGTAGGATTAGTGATGTAATTTTCATGTCAATTAAGTCTACCTATTAGGATACGTGATAAGGTCACTCATACCATATGTAATAATTGAAATAAATGTTTATATTTAATTACGTTTTTGACTATTTTTTTTTATTGTTCATATATAGGGGAGAGTGGGTAGACAATGGACAATTTTTAGATTTTTTTGCCTGGGTCTCTTAGAAATATAATTATTTCTAATTTCAAACTTTCAGGTAATAGTGTTGACTTTTGAAAACGCAAAGAGATAAATATGTGCACTTTAAACCGTAAGATGGGTTTACTACGAATTTTTGAAAATTTTCGGTCATCTGTCCAAAGTCACCCCACATACGGGAGTGGACACTATAAAAATATTATTAATTTAGGAATTTTATTGAAAAAATCAGAGCAAAACTTATTCAATACTAAATTGCGACAAATTAAAATTAAAGTAAATCATGTTATGGAATCGAACTCCGTCAGTGGGGGGGAAGAACCAATACCACGTCCTTAAAATCCACCAAGGCTTCATCTTCATGTGTTTCTTTAAATCTGTATGATAGAAACTGCCTTTTAAGGAATTTGACTGTATATCCTTGGTTTAATTTTTGAAATATTCTGCTAACGAAGTGCCGGGACTATGTTTGGACAATAGAGGAAGACTCTAGACAGTGTGTCCAAACTCTCCCTACATGATGTGAAACAAAAAAAATGTTCATAATTTCAAAATATAGCAACGGAATAAAGTAAGGATATAACAAAACTTCCATGCTTTATACATGCTTTAATATGTAGTAACTTTAAATTATTTATCTACAACGGTCTGGGCAGAAAAGCTTACAAGGGGAAAGTAAAATATTACATGAAAAAACTCGAAAATAAACTTTTCCACTTACCTCTTCTACAGCTAAACTCAAACTTATTTCACTACCACTATTTGATACCTTACCAACTTGACGATGTGTAATAGTAGAACCAACCTGAAATTTTTACTGGAACCGCGAAATTCGTCCATTGTCCATTGTCTCCCAGTGTCCAGACTCTACCCACTCTCCCCTATTTTTTGTAATAATAAAAAACTTGAACAAATATTATTATTTTAAACATTGAGGGGTTGGCTTTTTTATATTGAGTGGTTACTGTTTTATTTTCTCCTGCAGTCGCCTACAGGGTTTTAGTTAGGAAAAAATACCAGGTAAGATTTTTCTACAGAATCTTGTTTACTTATATGGGTACTGATAATAATATCTTAAAAGTCCCAAGTTTTTCTCGATTATCTCGTAAACTATTGAGTTTATGTAAATTTTGGTTGTGATTTTTCGCCTAATTTGACTGGGCTACAGCGGCGTGCCAGAAAAAGTTTTGGATCGATACTACATAATCTGGAAAAAATAGTCACCCGGTATAATACCATATATAATACAATAAGAGTGGGGATGATGGCGACCAACATGGTTGTCAATGAAAAGCCTCCTGAATTAAGTGCGATTATTTTATGCAATCATTGCAAAAAAAGTGTGAAAGAATGTGTATTATGTACCAAATGTGAGGGTAAATTTCACCCAAGTTGTTTTGCTCAAGCTAACTCGTTAAAAAATCCAAAGTGCGTCCATGTGGCCAGTGTTGAGGTTACCACCGAAAATAAGGTGGCTGATAGCAACCTAGCGATGGAAAACACTCTTCTTAGAAGAATTATTAAGGAACTAGAGGACAAAAATAATCTATTAGAAGAAAATATAACACTCTTGAAGGAAAAAATAACTTTTATTGAAAATACTAAAAATCCTCAAAAGATGGCGCAGGTGAAGGTTTCAGGTAGTACAAAATTACCTTCTTTACCGTCGAAATCAACTACTAAGTTGGCAACAGTGGAAAATAGTTCATATGCATCGATAGTAAATCACCTTAATAAAGAAGAAGAAGACATTTTAGAGGTTAAAAACAGTAAACAAATCACAGATGCAGTAAAGAAATTCTTCAGTAAAAATATGAATCCAGGTACCTCCTGGGAAACGGTGACAAAGAAAAAATATAAACCTAAAAGACTAGGGACAGATACAAGTGGGGGAACAGGTTCGTTCTCTGGGGTTGACAGACGTCTCTGGTTATACATAAATAGAGTTGATAATAATGCTACCTCTAATGAAATAACAAATTACATAAAAAATAAGCCAGGATTTAAAGATTTTAAAATTGAAGTAACAGAACTTGAGAAAAAATCCGATTTCAGTAAAAGTTTTGTTGTTGTTGGCCCTTTGTCCAAAAAAGATGAGATGTATGATCCTAGTTTTTGGCCTAGTAATGTGGGTATAAAGAGATTCAATTTTGAGAAGCATAGTGATTTTTTAAGCAAGCAAACAGGTACTTTTTTAGGAAAACAGCACCCAAGCTAGAAAATTTCTTAAATATTTGTCATGTTAACATACGATCTTTAATGTCATGTTTTTCCGACTTTACCAATTATATTATAACACAAGATATACATTTAATAGGAATAACGGAAACATGGTTGCAGGCAGACATACCTAACAAATATGTGAATATTGATGGCTATAAACTTGTTCGAAAGGATAGAGGTTCCAGGGGTGGAGGAGTGTGCTGGTATATACATAACAATTTAGTTTCAAAACAAATAATCATGGATTTTGTAGATGACAGTAAATTGGAGCAATTATGGATTAATGTATGTATAAATAAACTTAATTATGCATTTGCAGTTGTCTACAGACCACCTGATACATTGGTTACTTTAGATGACCTGGAAAAAGCTATAAATTTAATGTATCTCGAAGCTGATTTTGTTACGATAGTTGGAGACTTTAATATCAACATGTTGCAAAATTCCCTTATGAAAACACAACTGTTAAATATGCTAGATATATACAATTTGAATCAAGTCATCGAAGAACCCACTAGAATTACAGATACATCACAAACCTTAATTGATCTAATCTGCTGTGATAAAAACATAGAATATCAGGAAATTGAAATTGTGGATTTACTCAATCTTACTGATCATCATCTCGTGAGATGCAAGTTGAATGTTCCCATTATAAAGAAAAAACCCAAAACAATTTCCTCCAGAGATTTCAATAATATTAATATGGTAGATTTTTGTAGAGATGCATCTATTATTGATTGGAACGCAATTTACCAAATAAATGATATAAATAGAAAGGTTCAGTTCATGAACAGTGCTATTAAATCTCTGTTGGATGTATATGTTCCTCTTAAAACTTTTAAAACTAAGAAACACAGAAACCCATACATGACTTACAATATTATTCAGCTGTGTAAAATTAAAAACACAGCTTACAAAAAGTATTTGCAGAGTAAATCATCAGCTCAATTTGATTACTACAGGCAAATAAGAAACTATTTGACTGGGGCACTAAGAAGAGAGAAAAAAGCATACATCCAGCACCATGTTAATTCCAATGCACATAATTCCAGAAAGTTGTGGAAATCTCTTGATCAACTAAACGTCCATAAGCGAAACAATAATATATCTCTGCCAATTTCAACTGATGCTGAGGATTTAAACAAATATTTTATTGAGTCCATACCTAGTCCTGTTATAGATAATAATCTTTTAAATTTTTACTGTGATAATGTAAAGTCTGATTGTACTCAAGTTTTTAAATTAGTAGAGGTAAATGAGACCCAAGTTTTAAAAGCTTTTAATAGCATATCAACCAATGCTGAGGGAAGTGATGGCGTAAATCTAAAAGCCTGGAAACTTTGTATACCATATTGCCTTAGTCCATTAACTTTTTTAATTAATTACTCCTTAATAAATGGAATTGTTCCCAATGAATGGAAAATTGCAAAAATTAGGCCTATTCCCAAAAATTCCAAGCCAGAAGGACCCACTGATCTCAGACCAATCAGCATCCTTCCCATTGCGTCAAAAATATTAGAAAAAATTGTCCACGAACAAACTGTGCAACATGCCAATAAATATATCCTACCCTTAAATCAATCTGGTTTTCGCAAATTACATAGTACTAACACAGCGCTACTAAAAATCACAAATGACTTTGTCAGGGCCATAGATAATTCTGAGATTACTCTATTGGTGCTACTTGACTACAGCAAGGCTTTTGATGTAGTTAATCATAATTTGCTTTTGGCTAAACTGCATTATTACAATTTTGATGCAATGGTGATAAACTGGTTTTGTGATTATCTCAAGAACAGAGTCCAGTATGTTGAAATAAATGGTAATGTGTCAACTCGTCGATCATTGTCTAAAGGAGTTCCGCAGGGAAGCATACTGGGTCCCTTACTTTTCTCAATTTTTACTGCTGACTTGTGTGAAGTGGTAAAATATAGTGAAGCACATCAGTATGCAGATGATACACAAATCTATAAATCAACTACTCCAGCTGCTATTAACTCTGCAGTCCTACAATTAAATGAAGATCTTCAGCAAATAAGTATGTGGTCTACCAAAAATGGTCTGCTACTCAACCAAAACAAGACTGTCAGCATTTGCATTGGCTCTAAAAATGCTCGAATGAAAGCTTTAGCGCTTAAAACTTGTGATATTTATGTTAATAACTCTGTGATACAATTTCAAAACTGCGTTAAAAACCTAGGTGTTTTAATAGACTGTGATTTAAGTTTTGAATCCCATGTAAAAAGTATTTTAAGAAATGCCTATTTTAAGTTTAAGTCAATCTACAATTTTAAAACATTTTTGTCGGGTGATATTAAATGGAAGTTATGTACTAGTCTTATCCTAAGTCCTTGTAATTATTGTAGTAGTGTTTATTTTACATTTGCAACGAAAGCAACTCAGTGTTATATTCAAAAACTCCAAAACTCCAGTCTTCGATATGCATATAACATTGACCATAGGGATCACGTCAGTGAACACTATGTTAGACTTAAGATACTTAAATGTGGCCACTTATTTTATAGCCAGTATGTTTTACTTGTTTACTCTATTTGTAAAACAAATGTGCCCTTATACTTGTCTAGTCTTTTAATTCAGAGGAGCCAGTGTCATAATGTTAATGTTCGTAATAAATCTTTATTAAGTGTACCTATTCATAAAACTACTAAATTTAAAAGTAGTTTTGAATACATGTCCACGTCAATATTTAATATTTATTTTAATCTATTTAATCAATGTAATTCAGCTATATCTCTTAAGCATAAGCTTAAAAGTCACTTGTTAAATGTGCAATGTCTAAGTTTAAATTTGTAAAATTTAGTCTTAAGCTGGGTTGAAGTGTAAGAACAGTGAAAACTGAACTTTCACCTTTTGTATTTATGTATGTCACTATATACAATAAAGATTTTTATTATTATTATTATTATTATTATTATAATATTAAAAAACAATCATTTAAAGAACGAATTTCTTTTAAATGTAAATTCCGAGGGGGAAACCACCTCCAAAAAATATGTACACGTATTGCGGAAATCCCATGATTTCGGAATGATTGCGGTGATTTCGGAGAAATCTTTATAAATTGTTGCGATTTCGGAGGATTGCGACCGAAATCCCATGATTTCGGAATGATTGCGGAGAATTCTTTATAAATTGTTGCGATTTCGGAGGATTGCGACCGAAATCCCATGATTTCGGAATGATTGCGGTGATTTCGGAGAATTCTTTATAAATTGTTGGGATTTTGGAGGATTGCGACATGAAATTAGTGATTGCAGGGCTGCAATGGGATTGTGAGACGATTTCTGTTGGGTAGGGTTGAATTGTAGACATGATTGCTAGCTTGATTCGGTAGTTAATTTGTGCAAAAAGAGTCTATATGACGTCCATGTCGCAAGATGTTATAATGTGACATGGACAATCCCGAGGACAATCCCCTCTAATTGTACAAAATCTACCTACCTTATTTTTTAAGCATAAAGGTATTGAGTTTCTTAAACTCACTAAAGCAAAAAAAGGAAGGAAAAAGTCAGTTAGCAAGTCTAGAAAAACCATTATACTGTTTAAATATTTTTATTATTTTAATTTAAACCTTTTAGTCGTTTTAGTAGTTTTATAAAAGTAAACATTAGGGTGGAACAAAAAATGAATATTTTAATATTAATTAATTAATATTTTTTTTTGAAAAGTATATCGAAAATATGGTTTGGGATGACAAAAAAAATATTGTGAAAATTTGAGTCCATAATATTAATATTAAGAGGTCTATCATCGCAGTTTTAATTTTTTTTTCCTCAGCAAGTTTTTGTCCCAGAACTCCCAACCCAAACCTTTGAGTTTATCAAAATTTACTCGAAAATATTTTTTGAAGAAAATTGAATGCTCTACAAAAAAGGTAAAAACGAAATTTTCTGTCAGATGAACCGTTTCCTTAAAATCATGCCTTAAAAATTGTTATAGTTTTACATTTTGATCTTTTAACTTTAGAATTTTGTAATTCACTACTCGATTCGTAAACTTCCTGAGGAACTTCCATTTTCTAATAAAAAAATAAATAAATCGACGTAAATAGAAATCATAACTTGGTGTCAAATGTAGGTGGGTACTCTTTTTGCTCATTGCTCATTGCTCATTGCTTTCAGCTCATTTTTTTATGTCGTCATTTAGTAATAAATTCTAATTATCGAAATGTCCTGTTTATTTGTTTGTTGGTGTTTAAAAAAAAATATTCACGGCTATTAATTAGAAGAAGCATGTTGATTTTTTTCAAAAACCTTTCTTTAAACGAAAGAAAATCAGTGTCAGAACCTCTCAAAAATATATGAGGATTTTACAAGCCATGAAACTTTTTTTTAATTCTCTGCGCACATTCCATACCACTGGTAGTTTTTAGTATTACTCTGTAGAATACGAATTAAGAAGGCTATGGCAAATTTGACACCGGGATCTTTTGTTTCGTGAAAAAAATAGGACATTGAAGTAAAAACGCAAAACTCTTATCTCTGATAAAAACTTCCCTACCCTCCAAAAAGTGTCAAAAATGGGACCAACTGAAAAATAGTCGAATTTTTTTTTCTTTGGACTAAGTCATTTTTATTTTAGTTAAACAGTCGCCAGAATAAAAACCTACATAAAAACACCGCTAAAGTAAAAAAAAACAAAAAACGGGTCTGGTGCGCCGATAATTAGACTTAATTTTTGTTGACGTTGCGTAGTGATGTCGAGAAACGAGAAAAAAAGAGAAGTGTTTCTTTGGTCTCGTCTCGTACAGGGAGAGAAAATGGGTCCACGTCTCGACGAGAATACTCTTCTCTCGAGCTATAAAATTAAAACACAAAAAAATATTTTGGATAAAATTGGTACAAAACTTTTTTCTGTTGAAATTTAAACACGAAATAAAAAAAATTGTGTAAAAGAAAACTTTTTATGCCGAAAGTGCACCTTACTACTGCGCATAGGTACGGTAATCTAGTAACTACTGCGCATAGGTACAGTCATCTGGTAACCACTGCGCATAGGTATGGTCATCTAGTATTTATTGCGCACAGATATCTGCCATTTTGAATCCGCAATTTTGTTAAAAAAAATATATAAAACTCATAATCAGCTACCCCAAAAATATCTTTATACAAAATTTCATCCAAATCGTTAAAGCTGAACGACAAATGTCCGCCATATTAGATCAGCCATTTTGTTTTTAGAAAAATGGATACCAAATTCCTAATAAGTGACCTCAAAAACCACATACACACAAAACCAACCATTGGCTCTTAACTGTTTTAGTGTCTGTTTAGTGATTGTTTAAGCAGTTACTAAACATCATTATTCTATTCATTAATTTTATTAATGTCAATAATTTATTAAAAAATGCACATACACATACTTGTCAATAATTGAAAAACCAAACCAAAAAACAAAGTGTCAAAATTTTGTCACTTAGACGCTTTATTCACTAGTGTCTTCAATTAATTTATTCATCAATAACATATTTTTCTCAAATCTTATATTTAAAAACATTTGCAATTACTTCAAAATTTAAAACAAGTAGGTATTTTTAATGTGTTATACAGAATTACTATTTCAGGAAATTTATATTAACGGCGGCAAATAAATCAAAGGTGCACAGTACGTACATGCGTAGTGATATGGAATTCTACCGTACCTTCATTTGCAACTTATACATAGGGAAAATACATTGTAGGTGGAACAGACAAGTCGAAGTCGGCGCGGTCAGCGCGAAACGAAAATGTTCCCAGAAATTATTTTGACGAGTGGATTAGTAGACTAACATGCGACGTAACAGGTGACCTTGTTTACTGGCGATTAAAATTTTATTACGTCCAAATAATTTCTGAGAACTTTTTCGCTTTGCGCTGACTTCAACTTGTCTGGTCCACCTACAATGTATTTTCCCTATGTATAGCTTGCGGTATATCTACTCTCTAAAAATGAAATAGTCAAAATTCTACTATTTGAATTAGTACCAGCATTTTTTACTAATAAAATAGTCGTTTTCACTTTTAAATAGTTATTTTTTACTATGTAAATAGTTAAAGTTTGACTAATTTAAGATTAGTCACCATATTTGACTATTTCTGACAGTTAAAAGTAACTAATTTCTTTAGTCGTTTACGGCCAACAACAAAGTATTATTTGAATTAAATGCATATACCTCTCCATGGTTAAATGACCCATAAAACAAATAAAGATGCAAAAAGTTTAGCTCAAAATAGCAACACAAATAATATATTAAACTTTAAAATATTATGAAAAATATTTATTGACAAATAAAATTAATTTTTATAAGAGCGGCTGACAGCCGAATGCGTTAAGAGGTTAGCTTGACAAACTTGTCAAGTGACAGACCTGAGTTCAATCCCAGGCTGGGTCAAAACTTTTTTTAAATTTAAATTTACTAATTTGACTATTTCATTCAGTGGAATTTGACTAATTATTAGTGACTGCTTTTTCACTATGACAATTAGTCAAATATGACTTATAATTAGTTATTTTTGACTAATTCATTTTAAGAGAGTATATTAAATAAATATCTGTTTGATTTTAAGTACCGGAAAAATCGAGAGATATTCTCGGCGAGAGGGGGCATTATTTTGTCTCGTTTCGATAGAATCCCTAACGGGGCGAAATACGCGTAATAGATTAGTATCTAACTTTGATATGTACTAACCAGTCTTACCACATGTGCTGAATGATTCAGCCTAAATCGCAAAATTCACAAACACTATAAACAATTGTTTTTTAAGGTTTTTAAGGTAGGTACCAACGTATACCTTCCGCCAATCTTATGCAAATGGCTGCAGAGCGCAGGCGTTGCCGATTTATACCCCCATCATCGTCGAATTCGATCGATTGCGGGATTGCAAGTATAGGATTTCCGCGATTGCGGGATTGCAGATAGGGATTTCGGCGATTGCGGGATTGCGGGTAGGGATTTCGGCGATTGCGAAGTGACTGCGGGATTGCGGGTAAGGATTTCGGCGATTGCGAGTGATTTCGGGCCAAATGTACACGTATTGCGGAAGGTGGTTTCCCCCTCGGTAAATTCATACCAAATTTAAATAAATTATCCTTATATATTAGAAGATTGTAAAGAAAAACCTAGAAAAATGTTGACCTTAGTTTTAACAAAAATAGTAGCCCTGCTGCCATATGTTGTCAACTATAGCTCCTGTAACCTGATTACCTATTTATTAGAAATTAACGGTGGTTATTGTTAGGGATCGACCGATACCGATATACTATATCGGTATATCGGCATATCGGCCTATTTTTGGTATATCGGTATATCGGCCTATCGGCCTATATTTGGCCGATATGTCGGTCGATATTTAAATTTGAAAACGCTTCTTAAAAACACTTAAAAATTATATTCAGAATGATCTTGAAATATAAAAAATCAAAAATCATATAAAAGTATTATCTTTTATTTATAACAAAACAAAAATTCTTAATTAAAGAAAAACAAAACAAAAATATTCGAAAGCAGTTTTAAAATTATTGAATTAATTATTAATTATTAATACTTAAAATAAAGTTTTTCTAAATTGTAATGAAGAAAAATAAGGCTTTCTGCCCTGTCGGGTGATTCCTCGCCGATTGGTAAATATTACCGGCTTGCGAAAAAAGCTGCTCACTAGCAACACTTCCAGCAGGCGCAGAAAGATAAATCTTGACCAGCAAATACAAGGCCGGGAACAGGTCTTTCTTATTATTCCACCAACTAAAAGGATTTTTAGTTTTTTCAAGCACCAAGCACGACCTGTAGCCCTTTATTTCTTCCTCGATCTTTGTAGGTTCAGCTTTTAAAGAAGAGGGACCTTTTGCCAATTCATTATAAACTGACCAAAATAGCTCGTGGGAATCGCGGGTGGTTTCATCACTTTTCTTTTTTTTTAGATGGTGGTGGTGTTGCACTAGCAGTTGATGAAATCAAAGTTGCCAATGATACATCTTCATTACTACTGTCATTTTTGTCACCCCCAACCACTTCGACGTCGTACTTTAGGATAATTTCGTATTCTCTTTTAAGGTCTGCAATAACAATTTTGCATTTGTTAGCTGAAAAAAAAATTCCTTTAAAGCGCGGTTCCAGGAACGTGGCAAACAACAGATAATTTTTTGAAGTTGCATCTTTGAAACGAAGCTTCAAATTATTTTTTAATTCGTCCTTCATTGTTCCGACGCCAGCGAAATTGCTTCCTTCACTGTCCAAATAAGCTTCAAGTGTTGAAACGAGTGGGATAGCTTCCGATATGCAACAGTTTGAGTGACTGACGATTTTTGTGATCTCTTCAAAGGGCTTCAATAGGCTCTGTACCAGTTCCCACTCATGATAGTTCAAATCAGACAAATTTGGATTGTTCACAATGAAGAGATTGATAGCTTTTTTCAATTCCAAGAGGCGCTCCAACATATAATACTCGGAGTTCCAACGAGTGCTGACAGCTTGAATCATTTTTTTTGGTCCCATGTTTAGTTGTACTTGTATTTTATCAAAAGTAATGCTTTTATTTTGGACATGACATTCAACTTAATTCACGTATCGAAAAACAAAGAACTTTGTCTATGAGAACAACAAACACAACAGCCGTTTGACAAGCGCATGGCCCGTTACCACGCGATAATCACGTGGTGGACAGCGCACGGTCCTTATTGGTCAATTCGGAGGTGTCCACGCCTACCGAAATTTTCCAGGGCACATTCAGTCATTAATTTTTTTGCAAAGTATTTTACGAAAAAATCAAAAATAAATAATAATGAGGCCGATATATCGGTATCGGCCGATATAGATATCGCATATATCGGTATCGGCCGATAATCGGTATCGGCCAAAAAATCCATATCGGTCGATCCCTAGTTATTGTCATATATATTGTCCAGTTTGTTCTAAAGGCAAGTTGGATACTTCTTCATATTTTTTTCAAAAATATTAGGTCCTAACCTAGAATTGTACCCTGTTGCACAATGTGGACAATTTTGCGTGTTAAATAGGTATAATATAGAATATAATATAGAATAGTATTTATCGTTTACATTTACACGCATTTACTTACATAAGTATACCTACATTAGTTAATGTTAAGTTTTATTAAAACTTTTTATTAATTTTATTATGTTACCTACCAATTGATTTCCATATTTATACATTAGTTTAATGTTAGAGTTAATAAAACTTTATATTAATTTTATTATATTACCAATTGATTTCCATATTTAGTGTTTCATAATTATAATGTTAAGTTTAGTTTTATATTATTTAGGTTAGGTATTATTGTTATAATATTATAAAAGAAAATGTTCATTTCACACAAGTGCCCAGTTAGGTAAAAAACGCAAATTTTTGTGTGAAATTTTAAATATTCACTTAGTCCAATAATATTTCATTTTTTAACCCTTACAAACAGTACGATTTTTCAAAGCCTTCAAAATATGCCTCCGTTTTAGCGATTATCTTCTCATTTGATACATTTTTTTTTCTAGTTTGGAAACAGAAAGAAGTCGGAAGGAGCCAAATCTGGAGAATAAGGTGGATGAGGCAGCAGTTCATACCCTAATTTAATTAGTTTCACCCCTGAAATTGCAGATGAATGTGCAGGTGTATTATCATTAGGGATGTAAGCAAATTTTTATGACAATGTCATGTCACGGTCATAATGAAAATGACTGTCATGTCATTTATTTTTATGACACCCTTGTCATTAATTTTTTACAATTGAAATTTTTGACTGTCAAAAAAATAACTGACAGTCATTAAAATATATGACAGTCACAAAAATATATGAAAATATTAGCTGACTTTCGATTCCACCCCCCTGGCACGTGTCTGGCTTGCGATCCACCGAGGCGAACACAAAAAAACGTTAGATCGAGGCCGCCCCAAGCCACTTTTTAAGTCATTAGATGACTTTAATGTCGATGACTATAAATCTGACAACAAAATTGATTATAACTGGTTTTAAACCAGTTAGATATCTTTATATTCAACTAGGATTTTTATTTAATTTTTTTTGTTTACAAACACATTTATGTTTAAGTTTATGTCTATTAATGTTTTAGTCACTTGTCTGATGCTTCTATATCTAATAGACTATAGATATACATTAAAGATAAGGAAATAAAAATGACCTAAATGACAATAAATGACATATAAATGACAGGTCACGTGTCACATAAATAAATGACCGTCATTTTACATCCCTAATTATCATGGTAAAACCGGATTTTTTTCTTTTTAGATGTAGTCGTTTTCTCAATAATTATTTGTGGAATCGATCCAATAATTCAGCAAAATACAATCTTGTTATCGTTCTTACCTTTTCTAAATAATTTATAAATAATGTTCCATGTGGATCCCAAAAAATCGTTGCCCTGACTTTTCCGGCCGATTGAACAGTTTTTGCTTTTTTTGGACCGCGAACTCATTATACCAATATCTAATGGTTGTCATCGAATGTGTCCTTCCTCACAGGTTTTTCCATCCAAAAATAATCTAATTACTAAAGAATATTCTTTTTTTTCGATTGTTAAAAAAATCACAAACGTTTTTAATTTAAATAGGTAGCTCTCAAAACAAAACTAATATAAGTATCTTTCTGAAATTTTGACACATGATAGTAAACAATGATAACAAAGATTTTGATCTTTAGCCCCAACTAGCCAACTTGGCATAGTTCACATTGTCAAAAAAATTTCCAAAATTGTTTCTACATTAGAACATGTAGACTGCAGTCTATAGACTTATAACAGATAGATCTGTTATCAGTTTATACATATCGACAGGATCGGATATTTTTTCTTCATATTGTATGAAATGGAAAACTTCATCTTTAAAATATTTACTATCATTACCATCTTTCATTGATAATCGATTCACGCATTTTATAATGTCAACCCCACTTATTTTACCATTGTTAAAAACTTGAAAATTATTTAAAACATCGCTATACTTAAACTATGGATCTTCTGGAAATCCAAGATATAAGTAGGTACATCACATATATGTAAAGTACTGTAAACGGAATATAAAATGTTTAGCAGATTTTAAAATTTGTCGTTAATTATTTGCTAATTAGTTGTGCGCTCGGTTGTGCGAAAATCGTTTTTGTGTTTTTATAAAGAATATAAAATGAGTCATTACAAATACAGTTTACAAGTAGATTTTTGTTTAAATTTTGAAGAAACAAAATAAATTTAAAAAAAATCATATTTAAAAAACAAAGTTTTTCATTTAGAGCCTCGTAATTTTTATCGATCATTCGAGTTTTTTATTTAAATGATTTAACTACTCTCTTAGCAGTCAAAACCGAGTAGAATTGTTCAAAATTAATAATTTGTCTCTACAGTCGCTGTTTGCGGTTGCGTCATCAATTTGTGAACCATGTTTGTAATACACTGTGTATACCGGACGTAGGTATGTCACAAACCGGTTTGAAATTGATGAAGGAAAACATTCGCCGCGGCAACTATACCTAATAAGGCTGGCTTTAACCCTTTTTATGCAACAATATTGTTTGATATTACGAAATCATATTTCGCTACCAAATTACATTATACTTTTGCGGCTCAAACCGTTTTATTTTTAATAAAGGGAGACTCGATCCGTTTTTAACAAATTATTAATAAGTCGGTAAAGCTAATAATTAGGGATCGACCGATACCGATATACTATATCGGCATATCGGCCTATTTTTGGTATATCGGTATATCGGAATAACTTTTATTATTAGTAATAATAAAAGTTATTCAATTATTTTGCGGTTCAAACCGTTTTATTTTTAATAAAGGGAGACTCGATCCGTTTTTAACAAATTATTAATAAGTCGGTAAAGCTAATAATAAAAGTTATTCAATTATTTTGCGGTTCAAACCGTTTTATTTTTAATAAAGGGAAACTCGAGCCGTTTTTAACAAATTATTTATTATTAATTAGTCGGTAGAGCTTAGAGATGTAAAAAAACGGTTTTTTTTTCAGATGTGAAAAAAACATGAAAAAAAAACCTAGAAAAAAAACGGTTTTTTTTTGTTTTTTTTTTTCAAAATGAAATTTTGAGTAAAATATATATTAATAATAAAGTGAAATGTAGAATATATTAAATTTTTCATTATTGAAAATTTTGACCGAAAGTAAAAAATCTGATTTCTTATTATTTGGTAGTTTCCACATTAGAAACCAGTAGCAATGTAAAACTACTATACCAATACAAAAAATTAAAGGATAAAATTGTTTTGAGATTCTTCGGATAGCTGTATCTTTGTTAAAAATGGTAGTAAAAAAAGGAATTTGAAGCTTGAAGTTTCTAGTTTTGAGATTTTTAGATGAAAAATGTGCAACGCTCAATCCTAACAAATACCGTAATAAAAAAAATCGATTTTTTTTTGGCTTTCTGGTCCACGGAATGTTCTGACTTAACCACCAATGTTCTACAAGAATTTGCTATTGTTTTTTTGAAAAAAAAATTCCATACTCTACATGAATTTGAAAAATCATAAAAAAGTGCTTTTGGTAGCTTTTTGAAAAATCAAGCGCTGAATCAAAAATATTTTATGTAGTTAATTTTTTTAGGACCAAATCAAAACAAGCACGGCCCTTATTGGTCAATTCGGTGGTGGTGGCGCGTGCATAGCGCGAGACTGTATTTACATCTACTAATTGTCATTTATGGGCTAATTTTAATCCATGACACCTAAAAAATTAGGCAAATGGGACTAATCTTGAAAAAAAACCATTTGAAAAAAATAATGAAAAAAAACATGAAAAAAAAACAAAAAAAACGGACCGTTTTTTTTTCAAGTCGCATCTCTAGTAGAGCTAATAATAAAACTTATGCAACTATTCTGCTTACATTTTATAAAAATAATAAAAAATACAAATACATATAGGTACATATATTTAATCCTATTTATTTTTAATTGTGACTAGGTCAGTTAAATTCTGACTAGGTCAGTATAATTGTGACTAGGTCGGTTTAACCTATACAAATAATTAAATATGATAATAGTAGATTGTTCTACAAGTAAAGAAAAGTGAGTTTTCCAGTGAGTGAAAAAGGTTGGTTTTACGAGCCTTGGCAAGTGAAACCAATTTTTACGAGCTGGAAAACGAACTTTTCTTACGAGTTGAACAGGCTATTTTTTTGTATCCTTAATGGAAAAAGTGGAAAAGAATATTTTAACAAAAATTGTTTTTTTACAATCTTTAACCTAATTGCTTATGAAAATTAAACCGTAGCAACGCATGACAACAAATTAAATAAAAACAGAATTTTGTCGGAAGATGAGTGTTTTTGAAAAAATTGAGGGCATTTTGGAAGCCGCCAGAGAGAAGCGACTCAAAATCTGCATCTAAGTCAAAAGAAAAACATGATAAAACTTTTGAACAATTCAATGGAGAAACCGAGGGAGAAACAATCAAGGGGTACAAGCCCCAGTAGCACAAAATATTGGTCCTATATGGGGCGCATATATGCCCAATATTTTATCTGGGACCAATATTGGATTTATTTAGCCGATGTTGGCCCTATATTGGCATAAAATGGTTATTTAATATATCTTGCCAATGTTTATCCAATGTTGGTCCTATATTGGCATATCATTTTACGCCAATATATCATTAAACATATTTATCCAAGATCGGTCCAATATTGGCATACAGTTTAAGCCAATATATCATTAAAAATATTTATCCAAGGTTGGTCCTATATTGGCATATCATTTTACGCCAATATATCATTAAAAATATTTATTCAAGGTTGGCCCTATATTGGCGTAACATGATTATCCAATATATCATAGTCGATGTGTGTGCTATGTTGGCCCCATATTGTTTCAAATGTTTCAAAATTCGCCAATATGTAGGCAACCCATGCATACCTCTCGCCTCTGTAGCACAATCCTATAAAGGTGGAATGCCTTAAGCTGTTAAGTTAGAATTTCTTACTAAGGCAAAATTACTGACCATACCGCTTCTGCTTGTAAGTTTTGAAGGGACACAGCTGGTCCTGTGGCCCACTCTGCCAAAAGTAAGCAGTGGGTCCCACTACTTACTTTTAGCAAAAGCTTTTTATAAAATTTAAAATTTAAGGTTAAACAAATATTGGGCCAATGCGGATTTTCAATATGGGTTATATAATGTAAAACAACTTCGGGCCAATATGGATTTCCAATATCGGTTATATAATGTCAAACAACTTCGGGCCAATGTTGGGTTTCAATATTGGACCAAGCTAGAGAAAAGCTGACGAAAGATATGTTGGCCCAATATATAAAACGAATATTGGGCCAATATCTTTGTGCTACTGGGGAGGTATCAGTAAAAATGTTATGCTAGCGTTTTTTTTTTGGGAAAGGTAAGTAGCTATAGCTACTTACCTTTCCCAAAAAAATATAATGATTTTAAAAAATAAATTTTCTATTTTTTTTTGTATTTTTAGTCCAAAAATCCCGAAAAATCTATAGGCATCGTCACTGTGATCAACATTGATTGCTGAAGAGTACGTTGCAAACATATGAAGGCAGTGACATTTCAAAATAATGCAGTCAAAAAGTCCGACTTGAATTGAATTAAATCAGAGTTTTTTGAATTAATTCACTTAAATAAATATATTTTATTGCTTATTGACCATTCATTTATAAAAAAACATTTAATTAGCCTGTTTTATACAGGGTGTTATGCATATACTACATATATGTAATTAATGTAATATATTAAAATACTGAATAACTTTTGACATAAGGTGTAATGGAAAAATATTTAAAAAATATTTTCCCAAAGATGAAGAAAAAATATTCATTATAAATTTTTATATTTTTTGGGATACGCCACTGGTTACACACTCGTCTTCTGTGAGTACCTCGGTGAGTACATATATTTACCAACAAAGTAGCTGCGCGTTGCCAGTTTTAAAACATTGTTTCTAACAATTTTTCTTGCAAAAAATAAATAACTTAAAAAATACAAACGTTTTATGCTCGGTTTTATGCCCTTAAATAGGGTTCGAAAATATGATATTTATATAAGTATCCGATATATATCCATAATAAATATCCAATATAAATCGAGGGATATATATTTGCAAACCCCAAGGTCAGCATGGTATTTATATAAATATCCGATATATATCAATGATATATGTATATCCGATACGAGGGGGAAACCACCTTCCGCAATACGTGGTATACATTTGGTCCGAAATCACTTGCAATCGTCGCTGCAATCCCGCAGTCACTTCGCAATCCCGCAATAACCGAAATCTCTATCTGCAATCCCGCAATCGCGGAAATACTATACTTGCAATCCCGCAATCGGGTTGGCTAAAAGTCAACAATAAGGTACATGTACCTTAAATAAATTTTTATTTTAAATAAATTTTAAATAAATTTGGCAACACATAAATTTGGCAACACAGCTGCAGCTGTGTTGACAGCTGCAGCTGTGTTGCCAAATTTATTTAAAATAAGTGTAACTAGGGAAGATAGTTTAAGTTTTTATATATAATAAAAGTTTATAATACACATGTGTTTGCGCGGTTTTGCCTAAATAATTAATCATAATGTAGGTTAAATTTAATTAACAAATTTTACTAATATATATAATTATATTATATTATTTTACTCTCTTAAAGTGAAACAGTGAAATTTTCACTATTTCCGTCAGTGTGTTATTATTCACTGTAAAATTAGTGTTTTTCAATATAAATTAGTGAAATTTTAACTTCTGCAAATTAGTTTTTTTTATTATCACTACTTTTCCGGAACTCTCGACATAAAATAGTGAAATTTTAACTTTTTTGAACTAAACCTATTTCACTAATTTGTACAGTGTAATTTCCACTAAATAAATTAGTGCAAAAGAAATCGCTACATGAAAAAGTGAGTATTTACTAATTGCTAGTGGTATACTTATCACTGCGGCAAATAGTTAATATGCACTGTCAATCAGTGAAAATCCAATGTTTCATTTTTAGAGAGTAGGCAGGATAGGCATGATTTAGATCATTTTGGATCTAAATCTCTAAATCCGATCCGATACGGATTTATGATTTAGGATTTAAATCCGATTAAATAAAATGATTTATGATTTAGGATTTAGTTACATTTTGGTACAAGATTTACGATTTAGAATCTAAATCATTTATCTATTTCAGATTTAAATCCAAAAAGTTTAGTTTGACTTACGTAATGTACGTTTTTAAAAATATTATCATAATTTGATTGATGATCTAATATGGCGGTCATTTGTTTGTCGTTCAGCTTTGGATGAAATTTTATAAAAAGTTATTTTTGGGGTAGCTTTGGGGTATCATGATTATGAATTTTATATCAATTTGCAATTGCGGATTCAAAATGGCAGATATCTATGCGCAGTAGGTACCAGATGGTTGGATCTATGCGCAGTGGTTACTGGATGATCGTACCTATGCACAGTAGCTACTAGATGACCGTACCTATGCGCAGTAGTTTTCAGATGGTTGCATCTACGCGCAGTAGTAACGTGCATCTTCGGCTTAAAAAGTTTTACTTTACCTAAGTAATCTTGGCAAACACAACTTTTTTAGTTCGTGTTCAAATTTATACAGAAAAAAGTTTCGTACCTACCTATTTTATCCCAAATATTTTTTGTGTTTTAATTTTATAGCTACTTTTACCACGAGAGAAACGAGACGAGGCACTCTCGAGAGAAGAATATTCTCGTCGAGACGAGGACCCATTTTCCCTCCCTGTACGAGACGAGACAAAAGAAGGACTTCTCTTTTTTTCTCGTTTCTCTATCGCAATCAAGCTAGCAATCATATCTACAATTCAACCCAATTCAACAAAAATCGTCTCTCAATCCTCACAATTCCATTGCAGTCCTGCAATTACTAATTTCAGGTCGTAATCCTCCGAAATAGCAACAATTTAAAAAGAATTCTCCGAAATCACCGAAATCATGGGATTTCGGTCGCAATCCTCCGAAATCACCGCAATCATTCCGAAATCATGGGATTTCCGCAATACGTGTACATATTTTTTGAAGGTGGTTTCCCCCTCGATCCGATATATATCAAGTGCCCTTAAAGCTTCAATACCCGTCTGCGAGGGGTCAACCACTAGCCAGATATTTGTACACGTATTGCCGAACTGCCTATACTGCCAATTACTGCCTCTACTGCCTACTTACTGCCTATGCTGCTTATATTGCTTTTACTGCCTTTACTGCCTACTTACTGCTTATACTGCCTACTTATTGCTCTCACTGCCTATACTGCCTACTTACTGCCTAGTTACTTTCAACATTGCCTTTACTGCCCACACACTGTCCATAGTTTTACATAAATGTATATTATGTCTTTACTTGTGAATTATGAATGTATGTTTATCAAAAAAAAAAAACATCCGAATTTAAAGAATTTAATTTATTGTTCCTTTTTTTACACTTTAAAACCTTAAAATATTTAATGTTTTTATATATTCTAATTGTTTACAATACTTACCAAACAACCACACACAGTTAAACTAATAAGCACAAACACACAAATAAGTTTGCAAAATTAAAACTGATATACCTCGGAACGAGCATCGGAAGATACCAGAACTTACTCTCTTAGAATTAAATAGCCAAAATTCTACTAGGTATTTAAAATAGTACCAGCATTTTTACTAATAAAATAGTCGTTTTTACTTTAGTTATTTTTTACTACGTAAATAGTTAAAGTTTGACTAATTTAAGATTAGTCACCATCTTTGACTATTTCTGAGAGTTAAAAGTAACTAATTAATCGTTTGCGGCCAACAACAAAGTATTATTTTAATTAAATGCACACCTATAGGCTCCATGGTTAAATGGCCCATAAAATCAAACAAAGATGCAAACAGTTTAGCTCAAAACAGCAACACAAATAATATATTCAACTTTAAAATATTATATAATTTTTATAAGAGCGGCTAATAGCCACATTGGTTATGACAACAACTTGACAAGTTTGACAAGTGACAGACCCAAAGAACAGACCTGAGTTCAATACCCGGCTGGGTCAAAACTTTAAATTTAAATCTACTAATTTGACTATTTTATTCAGTAGAATTTGACTAATTATTAGTGACTGCTTTTTCGCTATGACAATTTATCAAATATAACTTATAATTAGTTAATTTTGACTAATTCATTTTAAGAGAGTAAGTTATGTGAGACTGAAATGCTGAATATTACCGAATTACTGCCGATACTGCCCATGTACTGACGAAGTACTGCATGTACTGCCGAAGTACTGCTCCAGTACTGCCTATATTGCCTATTTACAGCTGCATACTGCCGATACTGTCGAAGTATTGCCGTCACTGCCTTTGTACTGCATAAAATTTGTGCACGTATTGCCGACAGTGGTTGACCCCTCGCCCGTCTGTATTTATTTACTCATCCAGCTCATATTAGCTTAATTAAGCAATATTAGCTTAATTAAGCTTAAGCAATGATTAGAAAATTTAGTACCTACATACGTATTTTAAAAACTCAATAGCCACAAAATTAATTTTTTTATGGGTTTTTTTTCTTTCTGTTTACTCAATTAGGACAAGTTCAGCAGATGTCAAATGTTTAACAATAAAAATGGCTTTAAATTCTTCTTTATGTTCGTCGTAGATAAAGTATAGTAAGCATGCAACTCGTTTTATAAACTTCTCTAGACACTCGCTTGCAAGCTTCGCTCGTGCCTAATAAAACACGCGTGTTTGTGTTTGTACGTAACTAAAATGGCATTTACGAGGGCATTTATAAAACTTGTTACATAATATCCTATTAAGATAATAATAAGTACCTAACTACCTACCTATTTGTCGTAGAAAAAGTATAGTAGGTATGCAACTCGTTTATAAACTTTTCTAGACACTCATTAATTTAAGCACTGGCTCGCAAGCTCGCTCGTGCCTAAATGAAATTCGTGTCTAAAATGGCGTTTATCAAACTTGATACCCATACAGCACAAGATGTCCATTGGACGTCAAATGGACTTACATTGGACGTTTGGATGTACAATGGTCGTCCGCTGGACGTCCAATGGATATATGTGCTGTCTGGTACCTATAGGTACTATAAATTTCCGTTGGAACCCCTAACTATACTGCCGTACTAAGCGCAGAAGCGGTAATTAACATAATGGCTGTCATGAGATATTGGTACTTTTATGTTAATAGCTCTGCCAACTCAGTTTGGTAACAGACACTGCTAAAAATAACTTGATATTTCAATCATTTACTGACAAAATACCGATTTAATACCTTATTAAAGTAGAGATTTTTACCCCTAGGTTCATATTACGGAAAAATGTCAATTTCCTTTAAATGTGCAGTTACCGCTTCTGCGCTTAGGACGGCAGTATAGGTATAAGTAGGTATACTTTGCAATGCCACATTATTCACTACTGCAGGTACTTAATATATAGGTACCTATATACGTATATTAAACTAGTACTAGTACCTACAAGTCATAGAAATAATACTCAGAATCATATCAATGATACAAGATCAAAGCCTTTGCAAAATTTATTTCTGACTTCATAATATTAATTACGGACCGTAATTTACATTAGGTAACGTAAATATAGTTCCTTTATATACCTAGGAACAATAACAAATTATTTAATTTACTGCCTGGATTTAGGATAGCTACCTAGGTAGGTATGTGCCAATTAATTCTCTGAAGTTACAAAATAATCCAGATAAGGTATTAATCTTTTTTTGTCAAACTGGCATGGTTTCCAATAACAATAGAACACTTACTTTTGTGATTTGGTATGAAAGGACTTGTTGGGGGTACTCCTCCAACAGCTTGTGCATACGTTGGGGGTGCTGCCGGTGGAGGACCGTACGGTGGTGGTGCGGACGAATATTTACTCATATTTATTTACTTTAAAATATCCAGTAGACACTTCACTAAACACACTTTCTAAATCTCCAGTAAATCACGACTGTTAAAGCAACCTGATGCTAAATTTAACTTTAACTGACCTAATAAAATTGAATTAGGTTAATCTCGTCACAAAACACGTATTTACACAAGAAAAGGAAACACGTTGCCCCGAAAGCTGAAAGAAAACTAAGGTCAGCTCTGCAAGCTGCCGAGCGCCAGAACCAGGGTGGCCAGAACATTAGGATATGGTAGCGGTAAACCTTTCATAAAAACAATGATGTAATAACTTTCTCATGGAGAATATTAATGTTTTGGATTGACTACCTGCTAAGGGTATATTTGTGTGCATTTCATTAATATTTTTAAACGTTTCTAATTTTAAGAAATAATTAATTGAATAAATAAGTTTAATTCGTATTTTTGAAGGATTTGTTGACAGAGGGCGACATTATATGTAAACAAAGTTAATGTACAGAAATCCACAAAGTTAATGTACAGAAATCTATAATAAGTTTAGAAAATTGTTGATAGATGTCCACAAAAAATATTAAAAACACATACTTCCAAGTATGTGATTAAAAAAACTATTTATTTATTAAACTTTATTATATTTTTAATTAAAGAAAAAAATTAAATTTTCTATTAAAAAATATAATCGAACGTAATTGTTTATTGCCAACATAACAAAGTAAAATATTTTCATTTGACTTTTGACATTCAGCGAGGAAGCATCTCAAGCTGGGTTGTTTACAAAAATACGAAAGTCTACTGTTTAGGGATGGTCTTATAATTTTTTCTGAAATCGTTGTGATAAATAGGCCAAAATGGACAATAATTACGTTCAAATAAAGGACATGAGACCTGGTTTAAAAAATATAAATGTAGTGTTTATAGTGCTCGAGGTCAGCCACCCCACCCTAACGAAGGAAAACCGCGAAGTTCGAACTTTTAAAGTGGCAGACTCTAGTGGAAGTATAAACGCAAGTGTTTGGGACGAGCCGGGACAATTACTTATTCCCGGTGATATAGTTAAGTTGACAAAGGGCTATGTGTCGGTATGGAGAAACTGTCTTACACTATACACATCAAAAGGGGGTGACTTACAAAAAATGGGCGAATTCTGTATGGTATTCAACGAGCAGCTTAATATGAGCGAACCTAATCAAGTGCCACCTATGCCTTCAGGTTGCGGGCCACCAAATAGTATGCCTTTAAATAACGGAACAAACAATGGAGCAGGACGAGTGGGACCACCTGCAGCCCCAGCAACTGTTACCACTTCAGTACCAATACATAATAACACTGCCGGACCAGCCAAACCAACTTCCAGTAATACAAGTAGAAATACTGGGAATGGGAATCCATCTTCACAACAAAGTGAGAGTCAAAAAAGACCAAGGGGCTCTCGGGGAGGACAGCACAGGAATCGACATAATAGAACTTGATAGCTTTAAGATTTAATATTAGGTTTTTTTTGTTAAGAAATTGTGATAAAAGACAGTCTATTTTATAAATAAGTGAATAAAAAGAAAAGTATCTACCTACCTATTAATACTACTTTTTTTTAAGTAATTTTCTTTTTTGGAGATATTTATTTATAAAGGCTCTTAGGTAGGTAAATTACTTTAATAATAATAATATTTTTTTTTAACTTACCATCTTTAATCCCTTTTCAAATTATAAAAAAAAATTAAATTGTATGATTGACTTAATAGCATAATACATAATAACCCGGACAACAATCGGGATTTCCTGGTGAAGTCATGATGATATCACAACGTGATTTTTTTTTATCACGCCGTGATATCCTGAGTGCATACACATGCTTCATCACAGTGATATAAAGTAGAACTCACGGTGTGATATTTTCAAAATTTGCGCATGCGTATGAGCCCTGCGAACTGCGAATTTAAAACCTACCCGGACAACATTCGTGATATTCATACGAACATCACGTCGTGATTTTCACAAATTTTATTCATACCGATATCATATGGAATTCACCGCGTAATAAATGAAAATCATACGAACGTCACGTCGTGATTTTCACAAATTTTAGTCATACGGACATCATCCGGATGTCACTGCGTCAGAAATGAAAATCATGTCGTGATTTTATATGCCATCGCTGTTTGCGATTGACCGTTGGCACAAAAAATCATGTCGTGATTTTTTATGCCAACGGTGTTTGGATAATCATTTTTGCACCACGTTCGTACAGTAAGAGAAAAATTATGTTGAATCAACAGTTTTTGCGGTTAAATACATTTAATATTTTCTTGGATTTAAATTAACTATATATAATTTAAATCCAAGAAAATATTGAATGTTAAACTGTTGATTCAATTGTTAACATACTTTTTCTTTCAATGTACGAATGTGTCGCAAAAATGAATATCCAAACATGTCGGTGGACCGAAGGAATAAAAAATCATGTCGTGATTTTTTATGATCAAACACCGATAGCATAACAAATCATGTCGTGATTTTTTATGCCATCGGTGTTTGGATATTTATTTTTGCGCCACATTCGTACATTGAGAGAAAAAGCTTTTTACTACCTACATATATTGAATCAACAGTTTTTGTGGTTAAATACATTTATTAATTTTCTTGGATTTAAATTAACTATATATATATATAGATTTTGCGGTTAAATACATTTAATATTTTCTTGGATTTAAATTAACTATATATAGTTAATTTAAATCCAAGAAAATATTAAATGTATTTAACCGGAAAAACTGTTGATTCAACACAATTTTTCTCTTAGTGTACGAACGAAGCGCAAAAATGATTATCCATACACCGTTGGCATAAAAAATCGCGACATGATTTTTTGTGCCATCGGTCAATCGCAAACAGCGATGGCATAAAAAATCACGACATGATTTTCATTTCTCACGCAGTGACATCCGGATGATGTCCGTATGAATAAAATTTGTGAAAATCACGACGTGACGTTCGTATGATTTTCATTTATCACGAGGTGACTTCCGTATGATATCAGTATGAATAAAATTTGTGAAAATCACGACATGATGTTCGTATGAATATCACGATTGTTGTCCGGGAAATATAGTATTATACTGTATATGGTATTACCTAGCATATAAAAAGTAAAAATATGTATTATTAAATTAATGCAAACTTTTTTATAAGGAAAATAGCTTTAGTTAAAAAAGTATAGGTACCTATATGTTGTTGATTATTACGGACAACATTTCGTTGATTCGTTAATTTTTCTACGATTTTGGCTTTGTTAACTAAACTTAAGTTTAGTTTAAGATAAGTAATTTATTAAGAAATAATTTATTTTTTGCTACTTACTATTATAGTATGTAGCAAAAAATAAATTATTTCTTAATAAATTACTTATCTTATCTTAAGAGGCCTATTCCCTTTCGCTAAACATGCATGTTCATGAACTACGTATGTTTCGTAACATATGAGCCTATTCCCTTTCAATTATTTCGTCTATAGACGCATGCGCTCGAAGAATTTCTTAAACATCCATGTTTATAAACATCATCGGTGTTAAAATGGCTATTCCGTTTCCAAAATTCGATGTTTGGTGAACATACATGATGTTTGAAAACGTATGTTTACGAACGCTTGCCTAAGAGGTGCTGTTAAGGTTTTTTATCTTGCATTAATCATAAATTGCGGCGATGTTTGGTACAGTATACAGTACAGTATCATTATCAAGCATAGTAATTATAAATTAATTACTTTTTCATAATTAATACCTAATTAATTATAATTATAAATGATAAATAATTAAATAATCATATAAGGTTTTACACCAAACAAATAATAATATATTTTTTGGTAATTTTAAAAATATGTTTGATTTGTTTTTTAATTATTAAAATGTATTTCCTAATTATAATACTATAGTAAAATTGTATTCTATAGAATACAAATTTTGCTTTACTAATTTTTTTTTATATAATTTTATTATATAATAATAAATATTTATTTAGAGAAAAACAGAAGATTAAAAAAATCTGAGTGTGAAGAGAGAATTTGGGGGGAGGAAGGTCAAGACTTATATGTTACAAGAGTGTCTAAAAACGACCTCTAAAACTATATATATATACTTATTGGTAGAATAAAAAATAACTTGGAAAAATATATTTTATTAAAAAAATACAACAAATATAAAATATAAAATACCTATGTAATATTATTACTCAAAAATATAGACAAAATATTAGTCAAAGAAAAGTATAACTAATAAAATACAAAAAAATATGCATCTAAAAACTATTTTTCTTCACATGGGAGCTAAAACTTTTTGGTTTAATTTTAAAATCTTTTAGGTTTTATCAATACCTTGTAAAACCTCTACACCTTCACTACTCGTCAGAGTTTGAGTTGGACTTTCTCTTTATGCGTCCCTGTTGTAGAAGGCACCCTTCCACCCGAACTTAAAGGCTGGTCAATGAAGAGTTCCAACGATGGTATTACCTCCACCTTACCCTCCACCACTAACTTTCACAGCGCTTCCTCTATTAGGGCTAGTAATTTATCCTTAAAGTAATTAAGTTGTTTTACTGGCTCCCCGACATTGCCAGTCTCCATGTGAGAAATGCGTAGTTTTCTTGCCATTTTCAATACACTAAAAGTGTGTAAAAATAAGTAACAAATAATTATTTTAAGATATTTTATGATTACCCTTTTCCATATAAGGATGGCCCCGCCAGAAGATCTGTGCTTTGGCTATTTCAGCATAAAACGTTTTTCCCAAGTAGGTATTTTTAGAATTTGTGGATTTTCCCAAATTGTTTTTAAGTTCATTTAATATATTAAATATCACCAATGATGTTTAAAACAATTATCTAACAAAATTTTAGTTTAGTCTGCGACTTTTAGGTTATAAAACTAAGAAACTCCCTGTCCTAAAAACATTTATCGCTGTTCAGAAAGATTCAAGGTCAAGACTCTCAACATATGAGAAACGGAATACCCCTAAACATAGGTAATGTTTGGCTTGTCGTTGGGTGAACATACATGTTAAGAAATCGATGTTTACGAACAGCAAGAAAGGGAATAGGCCTCTAAACTTCAGTTTAGTTAACAAAGCCAAAATAAATGCATACTGTTTATTACCTAGTAGGTGTAAGTATTTTGCAGGCAGTTATACTGTGTATACCTACTACCGTATACGGTATATACCTAGTATAATATTACTACCGTAGTAATACCTACTCGTCGTGTATACCTTTTCTATGGTGTATACATAAGGTGACCATCCGTCCTGGTTTACCCAGGACAGGTTCTGGTTTTTACTCATGTGTCCTGGTTTCAATTGTGTACTGGTTTTGTCCTGGTTTCGCAGATTCGGTCCTGGTTTGTACTCATTTTTTAATAAAAAAAATTTTTATGATTGAGCCATTATTTGCACATCTCTAATATCGTCGGATCGGAGTTGCAAGCATGCTTGTATCTAGAACGCACGGAACTCTACAGTTTTCTTTCTCTTTCCTGCTAAACGATCGTTAAAATACTCTGTCGCACTTTAATCTAGTGACTTTTTGTCGTGACCTCGCAATCTAGTTACTTTTATTTATTTTTAAATGATGGTGTAATAACATTGGTATTGATATATTATTATTCTATGGGTTATTTGTTGGTTAGGTATTATGTTTACCGGCGTTTTTGTGTTGTCTAGGAAATTCCTAGTAGAATAATATATTAATACAATATATGGAATAAATACTAATAATTACTGGTATGTATTACTTTAATTGAATTTGATTTGCCTCTTTCAATTTTATTAATAATATTAATGGAAATAATAATCTTGTTAAGTTCAATATTGTAATTATTGTATATTTTTAGCAGCTGACTCCTAAACTAAATACCATGTCGGCCTCAAATCCAAAAAAAAAGAGGAGGCAATGCTCTTTTAACTCAGAACTACAACAAAAATTTCCATTTTTGAGAAAAATATCTGAAGACTGTGCCAGGGTCAAGTGCAATATATGCGGTTCGTCATTCTCTATTGCAAACAGTGGTATAAAGGATTTACAAGACCATATCAAGACAATAAAGCATAAATCATCAGTAGCCAGCACATCAGGATGCCAGCAAGTGGTAAATTATTATAAAAAAAAAACATTTACACATGATGAGGCAAAACTGGCTGCCTCAGAAGGTACTTGGGTCTACCACATCATAAAACATAATCAGAGTTTCAGATCTAATGATTGCACTTCTCGACTAATTCAAAAAATATTCGAGGCAAAATATTCATGTGCCAGAACAAAAAGTGAGGCCATAGTTTGTCAAGTTTTTGCACCCTTTGCAGAACAACTATTGAAAGAAGATTTGTCAAAAGCAAATTTTATTACGATATGCACTGATGCATCAAACCATAAACATATTAAACTGATGCCTATCATTGTTAGATATTTTCTACCAGAAGCAGGGGTTCAGTTAAAAATATTACAAGTAAAAGACTTACCGGGAGAAACTTCAGATATAATAAGTGACTACATATTGGAAACTGTGACCAATTTTAATTTAAATGATAAAGTTTTGGCCTTATGTACTGATAACACCAATAGCAATTTTGGTGGTGTTGCTCGAAATGGAGTAAATAATGTTTTTTACAAAGTTAAATGTAAATTAAACAATGCTTCGATTGTTGGTGTGGGTTGTATGGCCCACATAGTCAATAATTGTATCAAGACTGCTTGTGATACATTACCAGTAGACATTGAAGCTTTAATTGTAAAAATTTATAGCCATTTTTATATTTATACAGTTAGAGTAGAGAAACTGAAAGAGTTTTGTGAATTTGTTGGTACTGAGTACAAGAACATGTTAGGTTACAGCAATACACGATGGTTAGCATTACTTCCTGCACTTGAACGAGTTTTACAACAGTATGAAGCATTGAAGTCCTATTTTTTATCAATTGATAAGTGCCCAGTACTAATTAAAAACTATTTTAATAATCCTGAAACTGAAATCTGGTTATATTTTGCACATAATATAGCAGATTTATTTCACAAAACTATTTTAAAATTAGAAGGCGAAAAAACGTCCTTTATTGAAACCTGTAGAGTTTATAATGAACTCATTGAAAAATTAGAAAAACGACGAGATGAAAATTTTCGCACCTTGTCCTTCAAAATGATGTTAAATTCGTTAGTACGAGATGGTAGCATATGTGAACATTCAATAGAAAAAAACATTTTTGAATTTTATGTCACAGCTATTGATTATTTAAAACAGTGGAAAAGTCCGGATAGTGATAATTTTCAAAAGTTCAATTGGATTTTGTTAAACAAAATACCTACCTGAATTTGAGGAAATTCAGGAGTGCTTAGAATATATTAATAATTCCAGAAGGAAAGATGGCATTGATGAAAATGATCTCTTTGACGAAGTTACATGTCTCAAGAAGTTTGTTGTTCAAGAAAAACTTGATTCTTGGAAAGAGAATAAGACAAGGGTTGGATCCAAATGGCAAGAGATCATTAAATTCTTTAATAATAATGATTATCCAATTACAAATATGGTTTATATTTTGGAGTATTGTATGTGTTTACCTGGCACCAATGCACAAGCAGAAAGGGTGTTTAGTCATGTTAATAATATATGGAGCTGTGATAAGACTCAATTAAAAGTGGAAACCTTAAAAAGTATCTTAACTACCAAATTAAATTTTGATTTAGACTGTGGTGATTTTTATAAATTATTACTCACAGAGCCAAAGATTTTGGAGGCAATCCACTCCTCAAAAAAGTATAGAGCACTGATTTCGAGCTAGTCTTGTTTTATTATTTGTTATGTTTTAAATGAGGTATATTCATTATTTGATTTTGTTTTAAATGTTTAATGCTTTTTTATTATTTATTTTATTTATATTTTATTTTTTTAGAATTTTCATTTTTTTTTCAATTAAAAAACATTAAACAAAATAAGTTTCGTTTGTTTTTTTTGAAAGGGGGGGGGGGCATGCTGCGTGTATGTCGGACAGACTCTGTCCTGGTTTTTCATTAAAGAAAAATGGTCACAGTATACACCCATAGGTAGGTATGTGACGTTTTTGTATACCTAATACAGAAAATATACAAACACCCTGAATAAACCTGCGAAAAAATATTATTATAATTAGCTTCAAATTGCTTAAAAATAAAGTTAATTACTTGATAATAATTTAAAAGTGCTTATCTTTCAAATATTTATCAATAACACTTCCTTTTCATTTTATTTTACTACAAAACAAGCTTTTGTGTGATTACCTAGGTGAGTTAAACATAAAACTACATTACCTATTTGGAATTTTAAAAATAAATAGACCCTATGTCTTATAGGTCTATGGTAAATATTTAATTATTTGAATTTTATAAGAAAGTTAACTACGAATTGGTGTTCTCTGGTTCCCAACCACTGGTTGGTAATCTTCTTTATCTCTGGTTGGTACAATGGGAAACTGTATTATCTATAAGCATTGTCAAATTTTGTAATATAAGTTGTTTACACGTCTTCAATTGTCAATGTCATTATCGTATGTAAATAGAAAATTCACAAACATATTTTGCATTTCAAAACGTAATTAAAATGGGGTAAAATTAATTAAAGTGCAAATAACTTGTAGTTTATTTATAACCTTAAATGCGTGCAATATGTCTAATGTACAAAAATTAAAATATTCCTTAGTAGAAAATGAAATAGATGAGACTGAAACTGTAGATTTCGAACCAATGAAACGAAAATTCTGTTCGCCGACCTGTGTTAAAGCATCAATATTTACCTCAATACTTATAGGGGCCTATTACATCCCATCCATAGGTTTAACATTTTATCAACGATGGTTCCTACAGGTAGATATACTAAATAAACTTATAAATTTGGTGAAACTAAAGCATTTTTTTAGACCTTTCAATTTCCCTTAATAACAGTTATAGTACATATGTCAGTGAAGTTTTTGCTATCTGTATTAATAAGGTTTATTTTGGTGAGGCAAACAAAGAGGGAGAATGCTGTTATGGAATGGAAAGATCATTTATTACAAGTTGCCCCCACTGGCTTTTTTAGTGGGATAGATATAGGATTTTCTAATTGGGGCCTTGAGCTCATAACTATATCTCTGTAAGTTTAACAATGTTTAAATATGTGCATCCTGCTAATACCTCTGTCACAATAGTGGTAATGTTATGGTACACTGTTAATAATTATTGTGAACACTATTAGGTGATTTCAATGTTTTGCGTAGTAACAGTGTGCCATAACATTACCACTATTGTGACAGAGGTATAACACACTTCGTCACCCTATTATAACAAGGTTGTATGTTAAAAAAAACCGAAATATTTAAGTCTATATTTCTACAGGATTATATGTGGCCTATCCCAGGTAGCATACTGACGTCTGCTGACGTTTAAATGACGTCATCTGACGTCATTTAAACGTCAGCAGACGTCAGTGTGCTACCTGGGATGCTTCACATACCACTTAAAAATAATTCTATAGAATGTATATTCTATGTATACATATATAAAGAGTTATTTTCAAGTTGTATATCAAGGGTGGATTACATAAAACCTTGTTATATTAGGGTGATGACTTGTATACCTTGGCTTCTAGGGGCCTCAATTATAACTAGCTAAATAGTGTTCTTGCTTGACAGGCCTGGTTTTGTCTAGGTTTAACAGATTTTAAAGTCATGTGTCTACTTTTACAAGTGCTCAAGACTGTTTCTACTGTCATGGCCCTTTAGCTCTAGTTTTTTAGAAACCCTTTTTATTAACCAAAATTATTAGATTTGCTAAAACACATTTTATATGAATACCTTAATTTTTTGGAAACCTTTTTTATTAGCCATATTTACAGCTGTTTTATACAAAACTTTTATTAGATTTGCTAAGTTTTATTACATTTGTTGATGGCAGAGAATGTATTAACTTGGCATTCTTAGGCTTGTGCTTAAATTTGAATATTTATCTAGCTTAAGTTGACATTCATAACTTTTATCCAACTTAACTTAAAATTCTCGATACATGTAACTGCAGTTATATTTGGTTTAAGTTGACATTATTAAAACAGTTATATCTAGATTTAGTTTATGGGCATTTTTAAGCTAGTTGATGCGCTGGTTTTATTTCATATTCTTAAGAGACATTTAATTGACATTCTTAAGTTAAATTTTACTTCTTTAAAAATGTAGCTAGCTTAACAGTTATAGACATATTGAGTTGACATTTTGTTAACTTTGTAGAACCTTAAATGTTTATTTTTGTGCCATTTAAAGTTTAGTTTAAGTAGGTATATTTTATTTTGATAAAAAAGTTAGGTACCTCTTGATGTTTTTTTATTTTTAACTTTAAGATCAATTAAATTAGTTTAAGAAAACAATGAAATTTAACTTTAACCCATAGGGCAAAAAAGCTACTCTAATGATATATTTTTAAATCTTATAGTAATTTTAACTACTAACTATAAACAATAACATAACTATATACAGGCCCGTTCCTGGGGTGTCTGGCGCCTGCGTGCAGCATTCGTTGGTGCGCCCCTTTTAGGTATATTTAAATATAATACATTAAATATTTGAATTTTAAGCCGTAAAATTTAAAAAATATATATTTTGAGACAAACTGGCAATATGTAATTGAAAATGTAAAAAAACCGCTTAAATTAAGTATAAAAAATATTTATTAAATTACCAAACAAACAAGTAATATCATAAGGGCATCTATTTTTTCGAAAAAAAATCGAAAAAACACGTTGCTAAGTAATATTTTAACAAGTAGCATGAGTGCTGGTGGCAACAAAAATCCGAGTCGAAGACGAGGATTTTTGCACCTGCACGAATGCATTTTGTTAAAAAATATTACTTAGCATTGTGTTTTAAAGATTTTTTTCACAGGAAAAGTTAGATGCCCGAATGGTATTTGACAAGACTATTTCATGAGTAACAGTTAACAATTAAAATATAAATTGCAATTTTTGGTGACAACAGCTGTCAAGTTTTGCCGCGGGTAAACTCGAAAAAACTGCTGACAGGTGCTGTCATACAGTTTTTCCACCTAGAAACCATTTGTAGTTCAAAATGCGCGTTTGTGATTGGTGGAAATTAAGACGAGGGAAATAGTCAGTGATAAAAATACTCTAAAGAAAACAAAAAAAAACAATCTAAACAATATAATAACTACAACTGGTTTTTAGTGACGTACTCTATAAAAATGACTAGTTTTCAAAGTAAAAAAGCAGCCACTAATAACTTTAGTCCACAGCAATTTGTATCCCGGGCATTAAACAGCTTATTATTATGTAAAATTGTCCCCTAAATCCGAAAATACCGTCAAAAATTATAAAAGTAAATCAGTTTTTAAGATATAGTCAGTCAATACCATATTATATAGAAAATTTACTAAAACTCAAAAACGTTCTACTTTTATAACTTTTGACAACATTTTCGGATTCAGCGGACAATTTTACATAGGAGTTGACTGCTAAATATCCGGGATACTAATTGCTATTGACAATAATTATTAGTCGCTGCTTTTTCGCTATTGCAATTGGACTAATTGAATTAGTCATTTTTCACTAATTCTATTTTAGAGAGTTACTACTGTGCTACCGTCAACTGCAAACAAATACTAAAGATAATATGACCATTTCTCTCCTTTTATTTTGATCCTCATATCAAAACAAAATAAGCAGCCAATATCAAAGCGGCAAAAGGCGCTTTATAGCGACCAAAAATTAGATCGGCCGACGCAAAAAAGGCAGAAACCTTTATCCAATGTATGTTTAAGTATCATATGCAAGAAAGTTTATGGTTACAAAGTACTGATTGACTCTTAGATTTTGCGCCCCCGAAATGTTGCGCCTGCGTGCGTGCACGCACTGCACGCTCGCCAGGAACGGGCCTGACTATATATAGACAAGAGTCTATACAGTGCTTGCAATATCAACTCCGACCGCACTGGAAAGGACGGCTGTTCAATACCCGCGTGAAAAGAACAAGGATAGAACGCCAAATAGAATTTGATTGGCCAGCCGGCAGGCTACGACAACGCATACCCATCGCGCACCTCGCAGCGTGCTTGACACGGGGATATCAGAACGAGAACTGCAGTGGTGCCAGCAAGAGGTAGTAATTTTAGTGAAAAAGATTATTTAATTAAAAAATGTACACGTTGGAACAAAAAGTTCAGATTTTAATCTGGTATTTTGCTGGTAATTCCCCAAAAACTTAATGTCTGGGCGGGTATTTTGGGCGACCGAATAATTGGCCCATTTTTTATAAATGGGAATTTAAATGGCGCTAGGTATTTAAATCTCTTAAGAGACCAAATAGTTCCCGCGCTTCAAAATTTAGACGGAGTTAACATCGAAAACGTATGGTTTCAGCAGGACGGTTGCCCCGCACATAATACGATGGCTGTTCGGGAATTCCTTTCCGACACTTTTGGACCTCGTCTTATTATGGGTCGAGGAGGAATTCTCTGGCCAGCTAGATCACCGGACTTGGCGCCGTGTGATTTTTTTTTGTGGGGGTACCTCAAGTCGAAGCTGTACGTTTTCCAGGAAGATCGGGCTAATAACCTCAATGATTTAGGAATCCGCATAACTAATTTGTTGGGGGATATTAGTCCAGAAGTCCTAGCTAATGTGCGTGGGAATTTTTATAATAGGTTAGGCTATTGTTTGGCTGCCTATGGGGGCTTGTTCGAACATTTTATTTAATTTTTGAGTTTATTTATTTTTATTATTTATTTTTAGAGTTTTATTTTTATTTAGTTTTATTTTTATTTATAGTTATTTTTATTCAGAATTATTTTTTATTTGAGAAATCTTTTTTATTAAGAATACTATTTTTGTTGTTGCCCTAGTTCTCAAGGAAAAAATCAAAAAATTTTATTTTTAGGATTCGGGTATAAAATATTTAAAAAGAAAATTAAAATGTGCATCTACACTCTTACGCAGTTTGCTTAACACTAAATAATTTAGTCTAATCCAGCCAGATTTGACCTCGCTTACAATTCGCACGCATCCGGCAGCCGGCTCTGGCCAATCAAATTCTATTTGGCGGTCTATCCTTGTTCTTTTCACGCGGGTATTGAACAGCCGTCCTTTCCAGTGCGGTCGGAGTTGATATTGCAAGCACTGTATATATATGTATATTAGGGTGGGCCAAAAAAAACTTTTAATTTTCTTTTCTTTAGCTACCATGAAAATATCGTCCAAGATGACGAAAAAAAAATTCTGATAAAGTTTTAGCTCTTAATATAAGAGGTGGCTCATCGCGATTTTTTATTTTCCATTTAAATAACACGGGAAAAATAATTTTTTTTGTTTGGAATTTTATTGCGTTTTAACGAATCAGTGAGTTGTAAAAATCAATACATATTCTTGTAGGGAATTGAACGATCTACAAAAAAGATCTCATATGATTTTTTGCATAGTCGACTCTTTTAAAAGTTATTTGAGGTTAAAGTTCAAGTTCAAATAGTAAATGATGACTTTTATACAGAAAGATTTCTGTACGAAGTCTGTTGAAAAACATCTTACTGAGGTCACAATATGACATCTTAGAGAAATCATTTTTAGGAGCTCAAGATTAAGAGTTCTTGATGAATTCATAAATAAGAAGTAAATTTTTTAACATATTAAAGTATCTTTTTTTCTGACCTCTTATTGGAATCAAAATTAGAAGCTACTATAGTACCCTTATAAGGACAGGTATCATAAATAAGACTTTAGTTATATGATATCTTACAGTATTCTCTTTTCTTACTTCTTACTGAAATCATATTATTAACTCTTTAAGACGTCAACATGGAGACGTCACATTTATGACATTTTAAAGCGATTCTTTCTTCTCACCGCTGTAACTGCTTGTGTTTGATATAAGAAGCGGCGAAGTAGAATTTAGAGCGTGCTTCATACCAAACGGTCTTAGACCTAGGTAAACGGCTACCCGATACTCACGAGCTCCAAAAGAGGAAACAGGCCGTCTGTCGGTGCCGGTGAAGAACACGCTTAAATTTAAACAAAAGTGAGACGAAGTAATCGCAATTCCTAAAATAAGCGAATACGAGCAAATTATTAAAATGATTTTAATAAAATCCATTTAACAAATTAATAAAATAAGACTTAATTAAGACGTCATATTGCTGTATGGGCCTTTGGGAATACCCTCTTTAATTCTATAAAGCTTGTCCATTAGTCCCCAATAAAGCATTTCAGGATGGCCAGAGGATGTCTTCCTGGACGTTCTGGGGACCGACGATTTGGTAACATCGGATGTCCCTGGAACGTCCTGGGGAAGGTTCAGGACCTGATTCGGACGTACTCAGAACTTACTAATACAAGATATACTCAGGACGTTTTTAGTACTTCTTTGTGCTATCTGGGTTTTGTGTTCGGTAAGGTTCGAATTACTTTTCAGCGTTCAAATTATTGTTATTGGGTTAGGTTAACCTGTTAGGTTTGTTTATTATTGTTTTTGTGTTGCGTTAACTTTTTTTGTTTGTGTTTTAGATTGTATAGTGCCATTTGCATTTATTAAAATGCGGTGTGGCATATTTGGATGCAATTCGTACAACCAGTCCAAGAAAAACCCTTTAAATAAAAACATTAAATTTAATCGATTCCCGAAAAAGTTTGATTTGTGGAAACAGTGTTTAAAAGCCACAAAAATAATAGACAATATTTACGTTAAGGCCGCTTCTGTTTCCTATAAACATTTTCTGGACAGTGACTATAAGTTTAATTTAAAACCAACGCTTAAACTACAGCCCTAAATGTTATCAAGGACTGAAAGCATTTATTATCCATATTATAACACTTTCTTCAATATTAAGTTTAATAAAAACGCACTATGTCCAGAAATTTTTCTATTTTCTTTGATAATATTACTATTATTCGTGTATTCGCACGGCAACTACTCATCAAGAGACGTCATGCGCGGGACGAACCAAAACTCGTACACGGGAGCATCCAGCCCTGGATATTTACAATTTGAGCACATAACCTAAAACGACAAGTTAAACAAAAAGTAGAGCAAGTTAACATCCAAAAGCATCGCAAAAACAAGAATTTTAGCAGTAGATAATTAAAAAGCACGTTAAAGATTTAAAAACACTCATCAAGTGACGTCATTAAGCCCCACCCAACATGCGCACCATCCTATCTTAAGGTACGTTAGTTACGTCATAATTTTAAGATTTTATGTTACGATAAAACTAAAACAAACCAACCAACCAACCCAACCAGGCCCGTAGCCAAAAATTTGGTTTGGGGGGGGGCTAAAACGTAGTAATAATTTTTTGGGTGGTAGGGGGGGCGGAAATGGTTGATGGATATTTGTTATTAAAGTTGGACTCATCAGTAAAAAACTGCTTTATTGTTATTAATATCATCACTGTATTTTAATTGTCAGTCACGCACATACACATCAATTGTCAAACAAAAGCGTCAATTTAAAATTTTAACCTTCGCGATTTCTTCGCTGCCATAATCTCAAGAACCTCATTCGGATCGATACCTAAGTTTCCATGAATTGACAGTACGGCGAGTGCACTAAGTCTTTCGTTGCCCGTTGAGTTACGTAAGTAAGTCTTGATTCTTTTCTTTGTCGAAAATGACCTTTCCACACTTGCCGTTATGACCGGAAGAGTTGCCAAAACTGTTAATAGATATTTGATTGTTGGATTGAAGCTGTACACATTCATTTGTAACACTTAAAAAACTACGAAAAAAATCAGTGTTGACGTTTGAGCCTCAAACTTTGAGGTTATGCGAACACTTTCATGTCTCCGGCTATTCGTAAGGTCAAAATGCACATTACTTACCTTTCAATTCATTATTTTTTGATTTCTTGAGAAACTCAACAATTCTTATTTGGCCTTGTGCACGTTTCATTTTAATTTCGATTCTCGTAAACAATATTTAACTTACGCCAGTAAGTTACTGGCGGTAACAGTTGCTTATCGAAACTGCAACTGAGTGTGAGTTCTGATTCGGATCGATATATCTCGAATTGGATCACGAAAAATTGCGCGGGAAATTTCAAACACCAGTAAAGCGTGAAGTTGTCATAAAAAATATGGCTTGTAATCGATAGACATATTTTTAAAACATGATTCACATATTTAGGAAAATTTTAGGGTTCGCGGAATTTCGGGGGGGGGCCGGGCCCTACGGCTGGCTACGGGCCTGAACCCAACACTTTTTAACAAAGGAACAACAAATTTATGAAATAAAAAAATAAAAAAAGTTCGACAACTTCTAGTAGATTGTTACGATAAAACTAAAACAAACCAACACAACTCAAGACTTTTTAACAAAGAAACAACAAATTTATCAAATAAAAAAATAAAAAAAGTTCGAAAACTTCTGAGTATCAAACCCGTTACCTCTCGCATGCTAAGCGACCAAATTCCAAATTCTTTATTATTCCTATTTTTACAATATACCGTACTCTCCCGAAAATTATATAAAACAAAATACGTTATATTGCCCAGGTGGGCACGGGTGCCAAAAGGGCCTAAGTCCAATTGGCCGTCGATGTAAGACAGGGTACAAATCGCAACATAGTTGTTCGTTTATTGAAGTGCAATCCTTGATATGCGCTTTGCGCTTATGGGGGAATTTTGATTTTTTACCTTGAAGGGATTTTCTTGTTAATGCCTAGGGCGTATTGAGTGTTTATTTTTTTGATGTTTATTCAGGGAAAAATTATTTAAAAAACAATGTCATATGTGGCTGAGAGTTTTTTGAGCCTTTTGTACAAAGTCTAATACGTATGTTAGTTGGGAATAAAGCTGGTATCGTAATAAGGGTGCAGTAATGTCCAGTAAAGCTGGTCGCTACACCCTCATTTGTAATATAAAGGTGTGCTTCTCGGTTGGTCGTCACACCTTTATTTATATTGTCACTACACCTTTATCTCAAGATAAAGGTGCGGCGTCGGGCGCTGTCGCTACACCTTTATTTAGGCGGTCACCTCACCTTTATCTCGAGATGAAGGTGCGGTGTCGGGTGCCGTCGCCGCACCTTTATTTGGCGGTCACCTCACCTTTATTTTATATAAAGGTGCGGTGTCGAGTGTAGTCGCTACACCTTTAATTGGCAGTCGCCATACTTTTATTTGGTATTTGTTGAGACCCGACGAGAAAAGGTGTTGGATTGGCCTCAGTCTGAGCTATCTAGCTTGACATCATTTTAATAACGCTCGGGGAACAAAAACGGATTATTATTATGACGTAACTAACGGGCCTTTAACATTTAAAATCGCGGCACGTTAGTGTGCCTATAGTCACAGCGTAATACTTATTCTTTCCATAATTGGGTGACAAACAAAAACACAACAATTTTTTAATAAGAATAAAGAATTTTATGACAAAATAAAAATTAAAAAAAACGTTACTTTGAAATGTTTTGTTTAATTTTATTGTAAAAAGTGTTTTTCCAGTTCTAAAAAACAATGTGATCTATTTTGCGTTCATAATGATTATAACACCGCTTTCGTAGAATGCGATACTTTACCCCACTCAAAATTTTGATTTTATAGGTTGGCTATACTTTATTAAACAGCATACTAGTAAAATAATATTTTTTTTCAAGCGGCCATGATATACAACCTTATATGCCTGTATAGAGATAGTTGAAGTGCGTCTTTTTCATTAGCGGCAGACAAAAAACTCAAAAAAGCCTAGGGATAGAAGTAAATCCATAGGTGTCTCAATAGACGTCAAATAATAAAATTAATTTAGCATTTCATACAAAGCAATCACGTTGTATTAATTATATTAATTATAATCGCACGGAATATTTAGTGATTATTTATTAAATTTTAATTGAACGAAATAAAGAACAACTAGTTTATTAGTATAATATTATGATGATAGACGAGTTGCCAATGTCGGAACTCCAAACAAATGTCAGTACGTCAAAATTAATTCAAGCGCAGCATTTTGACAGAGCAGGGTTTATTTTTAGTTTAGGATATTTATCGGCATTGTAAGTAAGGGTTATAAGTTTTTTTAGTTTTTATCAATAATTTCTAATGCTTTTAGCCAAAATTTTATACCACATGAGTTAAGAGTAAATAAAATAATTCCATTGCTTATCCTATTTATATTACGCCCTTGAAAAAAAAAATTGTATATGTTATTTGGAGTAGAAGCTCTTTTTGTGCTTCGTACAGTTGCCTGCCTCAGCTACGCTTCGGCCGTCAATCTCTGTACTCACCACAAAAAGAGTCGCTTCTACTCCTTATGACAATCTACTATTTGCATATTGGTTATAATATTTTTATGATTTTTCTAGTACTTACGAGACTTTTCTGGCAATAAATTTTGTTAAAACACCAAAGAAAATCCTTTTTTTTCTTCTAAACATTAACTGTGCGGGCGACAAAATGACGGCTTATGACATTAGTTATTTAATATACTATTATTAGAATTTTATTTACTATTTTAAGTTTTTTGACAATTTACAAAATTTAATTATTTTTATAAAAATTCAAGTTTTATTGCCAAAAATCATTTTTTTGTAAAAAATAATAATTTTATAAAATAAAATAAGAATTAAAAAAATATTCACTTTTACTTTCTTTGTTCAATTATATTGTAAAAAGTGTTTTTCTCGTTTTGAAAAGCAATTTTATTCGAATTCTGTTTATTATATCAAGTTTATAGCTAATTTACAAAATTTGATTATTTTTAAGGAAATTTAAGTTTTATTGCAAAAAATCACCTAAATAAGAATATTTCCTTTATTTCCGACTTAATTCATACTGATTCCCCGGCAAAGCATGTGCAGTATCGTGAGGGGGAGGAAAAATCTCAGCTCACTTTATGGTGAGTGAAGCAAAAAGAACGCGCACATTTGCGAATTTTACTGATGTGAGCTGAGATTAACTGAGATCTCAGGCGAAAAGAACGCACCTAATGTTAGAAAACATATGTTTTAATATTGATGTCATAAAAGATTTATGTGTTTACTTCGATATTAAGGCTTTAAGAATGCTGGAATTTGTTAAAAAGAGTATTGACGATTTTAATGTTCAATGAATTAAAACTGTTTATACATATGTCCTTCTATGACATAATGCTACATTTTAAAGTATTGTTGTTTAATTTGGTCCCCTTTTTATGTTAATTCTTGTGTAAGAATTGAAAAAGTTTAAAACAAGTTTTTGCGAAATTGTGGATTTAAATTAAACATTGAATTTAAATATAGCTTAGAATTGGTAAGAAATACAATAGGTACAACTAAATTTATCATGTCGTAGAAGAACAGTACTTGAAATTATTTTTCTATTTAAACTTCTAAATAATTTTATTAATTGCTCTGACTTATTAGGGCAGATTTATTTTATGTCCCGATGAGAGGGACGCGAAATATATTATTATTTCACATAAAAAACAAGAATCGGATATGCTAAATTCATGCTAATAAACAGAATGTGCTATAATGCAAACAAACTTGATTTGAATTTATTTAATTGCTCGATGGAAATATTACAAAAAATAATGTTATCAAAAAAAGATTACCAATTGTCAATCTTAATTTAGTTATTTTAGTGTATTTTTTTTTAAAAAAGGTATATCCGTTAATAAAGGTTATTATTTATTATTATTCACGAGCCCAGAATCATATCATTTGGCCCAGACAATATTTTATTTTTTACATTATTTCAGACAATATTGGTAAACACAAAAGAAAAATCTATTGAATTCATTATACACTGCCCGTCAAAATTAAAAAATTAAATTAAATTAAAAAAATTCTAACTCTAAAACGCCTTTACCAATCTTTATGAAATTTTGAATAAAAATACTTCAACAACTTATATCTCAGTTTAAGTGTTCAAGGGTTTTTCGAAAAAATATCCTTAAAGCCCTTTTATTTAATAATAAAAAACGCTCGCGGTGGCCAAGTGTTTGGTGCGTACTGGACCATAACACCCTGTATAATTTAAATAAACGTTTTTATGTCTAAATCTTATTTTTAGGTACACAATGACCAAATCCACCACAATAGTGTTCATACTATTTTTCTCTATTTTATTTAAATTGGAAAAAATGGTAATTAATTTCATATCATATCTATTATTACGTAAATAAAATTCAAATTCTTTTAGACATGGTCATTATGCGGAATTGTTGGAATGATTACAACAGGATTGTTATTGTTTACCTACAAAGCAACGCAATTTAATTTACTGGGATTTTTGTTGTTGCTATTGGCATCAATATCCAGTGGCTTAAGGTGGACTTGCGTGCAGATATTGCTGCAGAAGTCCAAATTGGGCATGAAAAATCCAGTTGATATGATTTATAATATGCAACCGTGGATGATTTTATCTGTTCTGCCATTTGCACTATGGATAGAAGGTAATTTTAGATCAACATCAAGGAATTATGTAAAAAGCTATAATCCATTTGAGTCATTCCAAATAAAAACACCAAATGGGGTGCGCTGCGTGATTTTTTATTTTGATGAAAAAATTTGAGGATGATCTTTTAGGTGTCAAATATGAAAATCCGTTGCCGTTTTAATTTTTTGTTGCTTTACTTTTATTTGGCACCCCTTAGAAGTCTGAAATAGTGTCAATTTCTTACTCTCTTATAGTGGGCCAGAACTTTTTTTCTGTGACAAATATTGAAATAATTTTAATTTTGTTATACTGTCCAGTAAGTGTGTTTTCGATATAAATTATTTTTATCCAATTAGTTAATCTCATAAAAGAATGGTAAACCACTAAAGATTCATGATAATTTGCCAATTTTTGTGATTTTTGTCTGGCTCCTGTGCCTATTCTACTGAATTTAGAAGGTTCATTTTTTTCAGGTATAAAGTACTTATACAATAGAAAACGTAACTATTATTTTAAGTTTGTAGACTATCAATTTCTTTATTAAAAAAATTATTGAAAATTGATAATTCTCAAAATTAGCCAATTTTGCCCTCAAAAATCATTATGTTGAGGAAAAAATAAAAATCTGAAACTTTCAGGAAATGTAGTCCCCACCTTCATCTTTTCAGTCCAGTTACTTGTTTTGTTATTTTTATTCCTTTAAAAGATATATTAATTTTTTTAATGGCCGTTTAGTAGCGATATTGTTAGTTTTATTTATAATTTAAAATTTAGATGGCTTTCATGTTTGGTGGAGAAGTGTCAGAACTGTCAAAAATATTTCATAAATATTATTTGTGCGTATTTCTTTGGTAAATTTTGTATATAACATAATATGTAATATTATGTTATATATAAAACTTTTTAAAATCACCAAAGGATGACCACAAATAATAATTATGAAATTTCTGATATTTTTGGTAGTTATGTTATATTTTATGTATATAGGTATATATATATATATATATATATATATATATGATTATATATTATATACATTATAATGAAGTATTTAATTGGCTAATTGGTGTTTAAAGAAGAAGAATGTAAAAAATATATTTAAAATCTTTATGTTATCGTTAGGTATAATAAGTGAAATTAATAAAGAGTTAATTTAAACTTATAAAAAAAGCGTTAAGCAGTTTTTTGTCGGTTTCTTTCACAATTTAAACCAAGTTAGTCTTGTTCTATTATTTTGATCCCTTTAGTAAGGCACTAAATAGTTAAAAGTTAAATGTATGTATTTTAAATGTTAGTGTTGCAAAAAATTTACACAATCTGTAAATACTTCTTTAAATTTTAGTTTTTAGATAATTGGTTAAAATAAAACATGTTATAATAAAGGGGTTTATTTAGAATATTTTTTGGTTTTTGCTTATTTTTAACAATTTAAAACTTCTCAGAACTTAAATATTTTCTATAAGAAAGAGGTACAAAATTTTGATATGTTCTTGCATTTTTAATTGCAATTAAATTCATGAATCTCGAACACTCCGTCATTTATAACACTTGCAAACTTGCAAACTTTAATAAAATTTATGAAATATTTTTGACAGCTCTGACATTTCTCTACCAAACATGAATTGACAAAGTCAAAGCCATCTAAATTTTAAATTATAAATAAAACTAACAATATCGCTACTAAACGGGCATTAAAAAAATTAATATATCTTTTAAGGAATAAAAATAACAAAACAAGACTAACTGGGCTGAAAAGATGAAGGTGGGGACTACATTTCCTGAAAGTTTCAGATTTTTATTTTTTCCTCAACATAATGATTTCTGAGGGCAAAATTGGCTAATTTTGAGAATTATCCATTTTCAATAATTTTTTTAATAAAGAAATTGATAGTCTAGAAACTTAAAATAATAGTTACGTTTTCTATTGTATAAGTACTTTATACCTGAAAAAAATGAACCTTCTAAATTCAGTAGAATAGGCACAGGAGCCAGACAAAAATCACAAAAATTGGCAAATTATCATGAATCTTTAGTGGTTTACCATTCTTTTATGAGATTAACTAATTGGATAATAATAATTTATATCGAAAACACACTTACTGAACAGTAAAACAAAATTAAAATTATTTCAATATTTGTCACAGAAAAATAAACTGCGCACCACTCAATGTGTCGCGACCAAAAAGTTCGTCCTTTTTCAAAACGACATAACTTTTTTGTTTTTTCAACGATTTTATTTTGGTCTGTAATGTCTGCTAGCCCCATCCTCTGGCAATTCATGCTATAGATATGAAGCTCACGGTTCTTTAAGTAAATTTTCTACAGGGTGATATGTTAAACGGTGAAAAATTTGAATAATTTCATCCAAGCCCCGTTTGAAAAAAGAAATATTTTTTCTCGTTTTTACTTTGAAATAATGAAGTATTACGTCTTACCTTTAAACGGTTTTCAAATTTTTCAAATTGGAACGATTAGCAACGAAAATATAATTGTTTTTTTCAAAAGAGTAGATTTAAGGCATTTTGGTAGACAATACACTCAGTCTTTTTAATAACAAAAAGATAAGATGGTGATAGATTGTTCCTTGAATATTTCTGAACAAGCGACAAGCAACAAATTTCCATTATTTTCAGAGGGGCCTAAGCAACGACCACTTTTTCAAAATGACATTTTGGTGAAAATTTGCGAAAACTAAACCTGAACCGATATTTACTTTCGCGACATGTTTTCTTTATAATTTTGACCTCCTCATTGTGATTCAGTTGTCAAATTTAAGTTTCAGATAAAACCAAAATCACCAAGAATTAAAATTCGAAAACAATTCCCTGCTGTTAAATGTCTTAATAAAAACAGATTGCTGGCGTGTTTCTTGCATATTTATGATTAAAATGCCATTTGGGGATTCATTTTTTGGGCCAAATTACTGCAATTTGTTTGAGTGGTTGGGATAATATTACATAACTTACATAACCTAATTGTTAATAAAGTTAAATAAAAATGTTTTTGTAAATTTTTTAAAATTTTATGCGAAGTTATAATCAAAACAGAAAAATGTAACAAACAATAACAATAATAACTTTTAATCTTCTGCGAACCGTTGATTTGGAGATGTTAATTCCCGTAGCTGCAGCAAAGTCTGGCATTGGCATTTTAATCATTTAAACTTTAAATGATTAAAATGCCAATGCCAGACTTTGCTGCAGCTACGGGAATTAACATCTTCAAATCAACGGTAAATTTTAAAGAAAGCATGGAAGTAACCTGGGTAAGATAGGGGTAGGTATGTAGGTAGGAAGGAATAACTTATGCAAAAAACTTCGAAATTTGGAAAAACACAAGCAAAAATCAAGAATATCCCTCATAATGCGTTTTTAATGTTTTTCAAGAACTAATTTTCATCATTTGATCCTCGACATGATAATAACGTACTAAAGATGCAAAACACAGTAAAAAACAGTAAAAACCAGCAATCGTATTTTATTGAGACATTTAACAGCCAGGAATTGTTTTCGAATCTTGATTCTTGGTGATTTTGGTTTTATCTGAAACTTACATTTGACAACTGAATCACAATCAGGAGGTCAAAATTTTGAATAAAACATGTCACTAACGTAAATATCGGTTTAGGTTTAGTTTTTGCAAATTTTTACCAAAATGTTATTTTGAAAAAGTGTTCTTTGCTTAGGCCTTCTAAAAATAATGGAAGTTTAAGCAACAATTGTTGCTTGTCGCTTGTTCAGAATTATTTAAGAAACAATCTACCACCATCTTATCTTCTTATTCCTAAAAAAACTAATTTTATTGCCTTCAAAAACCCTTAAATGTACTCTTTTGGAAAAAAAAATCATATTTTCGTTGCTAAGATTCCAATTTAAAAAATTTGAAACATGTTTCAAGGTAAGACATAATACTTCATTATTTCAAAGAAAAAACGAAAAAAAAAATATTTTTTTACAAACGGGGCTTGGATGAAGTTATTGAAATTTTTCACCGTTTAACATATCACCCTGTAGGAAATTTTCTTGAAGAACCGTGAGTTTCATATCTATAGCATGAATTACCAGAGAATGAGGCTAGCAAACTTCACAGACCAAAATAAAATCGTTCAAGAAACAAAAAAGTTAAATCGTTTTGAAAAAGGACGAACTTTTTGGTCGCGACACATTGAGTGGTGCGCAGTTTAGTTCTGGCCCACTATAAGAGAGTAAGAAATTGACACTATTTCAGACTTCTAAGGGTTGCCAAATAAAAGTAAAGCAACAAAAAATTAAAACGGCACCGGATTTTCATATTTGACACCTAAAAGATCATCCTCAAATTTTTTCATTAGAATAAAAAATCATGCAGCGCACTTTTAAATTCATTTTTGGTGTTTTCATATGGATTGACTCATTTAGAACCTGGCAATCCAGTGTTAGAGCTATTGCACTTTTGATAGAAACCATTTTCTATGGAAATTCGCAAATTTTAAGTTTGTTTTTCATAAAATGCAATTGGAGCTCACCCTAGGGTTATGTTGTAAATTACAACTTTTAATGTAGTCTGGGTTGCCTATGCTTTTTAAAATTGTGAGTTTGTTTTTTGCGAGGTTTTTTGTAGAAACCAGTTTGCTCCAGTGCATACTAGAGAGAGACATTCTTTTTAATGGATGAAAAGTCCCAAATTTTACTAAACATCCATGGATGTTATGGATGGATACTGCAGTGTATACACCAGTGGCAGCTGGTGGATTTTGGGTATACCAATATATATATATATATAGTTTTCGAACTTCAATTTAAATTCTGTTTGCGTCGAACTTGTTTATTTAATGTCATTATAAACTATTATAAATTTGATGAGGGTCCCATGTCTAATAACTGAGATATTGGTATACATAAAATCCACCAGCCGCCACTGGTATACACTGGATTTATAAATTTTATGTTATGTATGTATGATGTTATGGATGGATACTAAATTTAGATTTATAAATTTTACTTTACTTTACCCTTGCCCTGTGATTTTTTTTGGCCAATTAAATTACCATGTTTTGTGTGAATTGCACCTCTAATAGTTAATCTATTTTTCTTATTTTAGGACCTATAGTAGTTGAAAGCTTGAATTCAAAATTTGACTATGCAGTTTTTGTGACATTTATTATGAGAATATTGTTTGGTGCTTTTATAGCCTTTTTTATGGAATTCAGTGAAGTGACTCTTGTAACATATACCTCAAGTTTAACATTATCTATAGCTGGTATTTTTAAGGTAAATATTTTTTTAAGGTTAAATTATCCATATCCACATGTGCACAAATGACACAATAAGGAGTTATTTTAGGTACCGTAAACACGGGTGGCTTTGCACCCCGCGGGTGACTTTAACCCTTTTATGAAAAATCTTGTCGCGCTCGATAAAATTAACATTTATAATTTGTTGGTCTAAACCTGTCAATTGAGCGATTCTATTAAGTTTATATTACAGGAAAATCAGTGTTTTTAAGAAATAAATGGGATTTATTACACTTTAAAATTTTATATATTGCATCACTGCAAAACTCTTAAAAATACACGCGTTACAATTTCTTTATTATGCACAATCCTTTGGAATGATGATCCTTGGTTAACTACAGGTCGATTTTTTATTTTTTTTATCGGTAATCCCTTGCAATCGCTATATGTCGCTTCTAACATGTGTCTAATAAAAATAAAATAAAATATTGAGTTAATTTTATACGGAAAATACACTGTACCCGCAACCAAGGGGTAACTTTGCACACCCAGTCTTTAATTTTTATTTTTGAAAATCAGCCCTATGTAATATTATAACATAGTTATTATGAAAGACAATATTTAATGTTTATGATTGTTAAAACCACAAAAATTTTAAGCTTAAGTTTGAAAGTGAGCTAAAGCTACCCGTGTTTACGGTATACAAAATTACTTTTTTTTAGTAGTTTTGAGTTATTATTAAAATAACTAATTAATATATGTGACGCGCGTCAAGAAAACGTCCAAAAATGAATTGTCAATTTTTATGTTAAACAATCTGAAAATTATTAATTTGAGAATCCTTAATATACAGGGTGTACTAAAATCACCGGACCAAACGAAAGGGGTCGATTCCTTTCGAAAATCTAAGATGAAATTCCTTTAACACTTTTTCGAATTCGCAAAATTGCAGGGGTTATTTAATTTTTAAGGCCGCCAATGAGGGTGTCTCAAAATTGATAGTATTGCAAAATTGGCGACCCAAAGGGTAAAGTTAATTCCTCTTAAAATTTCAAGACGAGTCCTTCCCATTTTTTCGAAATCGCAAAATTGCGGGAGTTATTTAGTTTTTAAGGTCGCCAATGAAAGCGCAGGGTTTCTGCTCCATAGCCATTTGAATATGCACTTGCAAGCGACAACACGCACCGAATTTGTTTTTGTTTACTTTTTCCAATGGTATAGATATAATATCAGCGTCTTTTGCAAACTCAAAAACTCGTTCGATAGAGCAAAAATTACATAACTCCTGCAATTTTGCGAATTCAAAAAAACTTTACCCTTACCGTGTGATCCGCCAATTTAAAACTTTTTATGAAAAATATTAATTTCTTTATTACAAACTTATCTTACCGAATTGTTCATCTAATTTATTTTCCTTTTTTAGGAAGCATTTATTCTAGTCTTGGGCGTCAAAGTAAACGGCGACATAATGACCCCAATCAACACATTAGGACTGTTGGTGTGCCTTGGCGGCATAGCCACCCATGTGATCCACAAGCTTCGAACGTCTACCGCTCGGCAGCACAGTCGGTTCGAGTTTGAGAATGATCGGCTCGAGCTGAACGATAAACTAATTTACGAGGAAGCGCTAAAAACCGACACGGACAGTGACGGCGAAAAGAGCGACTCTCAGGTTTTGTTCGACATTTTAAATAGACACGACAGGTGATTTAAGTTATAAAAGAGTATTCAAGTCAATTTGTTGGTATTCAAGCCTCAATTCGATTATTATATATTGGAATGGTTACTGCATCATTTATAATGTGTGATAGATTTTTATAACCATAGCACTAAGGTTACGATGATTTGTGTTTAAAAAACGCATTTATTTTTTACCTACTTTTAGAATACCGTATTTGGTCCATTACAAATAAAATTTTCAAGCGTTAATTTTAAGACTACTTTTATTAACATTCCTATTTGACTTTTTTTTACTAAAATTATGACTTAAATAAATTTAACAATTTTGTGTATCTTTTTAAAGGCTTGTGAATAGGTTTATTAAATACTCCATTATAAGTATTGTTTTTATGTTTTAAGTTATATTTTTTTGAAACCATGTTTAAAACTGACATTTCTAAATAACATAAAATAAGTAAAATATGTATATTTTATTCATAAAGACTATGTATACAGTATAATTTTTAAGAGTAATATTTAAATAAATGTTTTTATATAAAATTGTTTTAAAATTTAATCCTTTTGGGGAAAAGGCAAATGAGTGTAAGTATAAGTTTTGCCCTAAATACGCATTGGTTTGTCCGTCTTTGTCTTCCAAGTTTTTGTTCGATTATTGCATTTTCCAAGTATGTTTCTAGGTTCCTATGTTTATTTAAGTCTCGGTTAGTTTACATACACACTTTTGTCTATTGGAAAAGGTCTTTTAAATTTATGGATTTTGTGACTTACTTGGTAAATGATTTATTTCAAATAAATTATTTGTCTTGCTCGGCTGTAATCCCGTGAATCCCAGCGACAAGATTTGGCTTGGATTTATTGTTTTTTGTATTGTTTTGTTACTATTGTCTTATTATCAATGTCCCTGTTGCTCTCTGTTTTACATTGTTTTTAATAGGTTTAATTTTTTACTAGGGTTGTGTTATTTAAGCGGAAAGAACCGCTCTTGGGGTTGTGTAGGTATCTGAACGTGGTTAATGTTGCAGTATTAGGTCATGCAGTCAGTAATAAGAGTACTTATTAAATGTTTGTCTGCCAGGTATTCTGTCACTAATTACTTCACATTCTATTACTACCGTGACCGTAAGGTAGCCTTTAATTCACTGTAGATACAATGTTTATTTGCACTGGAGAGTAGTTTATTTTGGGATGTAAAATTTTGGTTTTAAGCGAGGTCTGGGTTACTATGTCTTACTTCGTCAAGAGTTCTAACGTGACTGATCCTTTTGTGGAAAGGCAAATAAAACAAAAATTGTACATTTATATACATTTAATATAAGTTATGGAATTTTAGTATAGAATCTATATTTTAAATTGAAAATTAGCAAAATGGATAGGTAAAAAATAACACTGATTAACAACACCCAAGCAAGGATGACATTATTTACTGGATCTCTACTATTTAACATCAAGGAAAGGGCAATTCCAAGCACGCGGACGGCACAAATCACAAAACTGTTTTTATAAAAAATTGTAGGTAATTTATTATACTGATATAATGATACCACATATTCCTGAGACCAAAATAATGCAATATAACTAAATTTACTTTTATACAATAGTTAATAATAAGTTACTAATAATACAGGTTGTCAAAGTTGAAAGTTCCTTTTCGATTTTATTTAATAAATGTAAAAAAACGTTTTTGAACAAATTTGATTTTTGGCTTTTGGTTTTTCACGCCAGAAAAATTTAATGTTGGTGTAGGGTATAGAGGGCTCCGTCTGCGACACTTTGCATATACATCTTTTGTACAGACACCTTTTTTGCGCCTTAGTGTATTTACGTTTTTAATAACAATTTATTATTTATTATGTAAAAAAGTTATGCTTTCTAAATGTACCATTAGGAGACGCTACAAATATAGTTACACTCGAATTGTTTTTCAAAATTTATTTTTACATATTTTAAAAAGAATATTTCAAGTTGGAAGCTGAAAAACCCTCAAATATCTAAGTTATTTAATAAAATCGAAAACGAACTTAAAACAACCTGTATCTTGTGGTATTATTTTGTACAGGAATTTCAGGTAGTGTTTCCAACTCAATAAATACAACAATATAAACTGAACATTGCAGCAATACGTCTTTTCTTATAAAACGCTGAAATATAGAAGATTTAGCTTATATATTTTAGGAGCATAGAAGATAGAAGATTTTGGTTAAGTATATGTTACCCGCAAAGTAAAAAATCCGGCAATGTGCGAAATGTCTTGATATTATGCAAACTGACCACCACATTGTGCAAAATCACTTCCATTTTGGGCAATCTGCAAATTTATTACGCTATTTTAGGCAATCTGCAAAATGGCTGATGCGATAGTCAATCTGGGAATTAAAGATTTTTACTCCTAACAATGACTAGGCAGTGTACGCAATACTTTTACTTCTGTCGAACTTCGCTATTCAGTTACAGATTCATAATGGCAAGCGGGAAGAAAGGAATATTTTTTGAGAAATTTAATACAGTATGCAGTAAAAACTCAACTCAACCCAACCCAACCCAACCATTATATAAATTACGAGTGTTTGTTAAATTAATTTTTGTTTGTAGTTTTTCTTTTCTAATAACAAAATTCAGTTTTTTACATTTGTGTCGTAAATTATAATAATATAGTGTTGCGCACACTGCCTAGTCAATGTGAGAAGTAAAAACCTTTAATCCCCGCATTGACTATCGCATCAGACATTTTGCAGATTGCCTTAAACAGCGTAGTAAATTCGCAGATTTCCCAAAATGGTAGTGATATTGCACAGCATCTAGACATTTTGCACATTTTTACTTTGCCGGTAACATATATATAACAAGATTTGTTAAATATAGAAAGCCTAGCAACCCTAAAATTCATGAATCCCTGCAGGGAAACTTTTTATATTATTTTGGCATCAAAATTATCAAAAATGTTCTTCTTTTAAATAAAAGAAACAAGCAATATTTTATAAAAGTAGAGATAATTTTAATAATATTTCTCTTGTTTCCACTTTTATAAAAAATATTTTATTTTTATATATAGCCTAAAAGAGATTATTTTTCATTATTATAATAATATTATAATAAATTACCTTCATTTTTTTTATAAAAATTTGTCCGGTCTGCATGCTAGAAATGGCCCAAAAAAGGAAATTAAAGCTAATACAGTCTTAATCAGATTATTAGCACTCCTTTGTACTAAAGTTTTAATAATGTAAAATTTTCAACCCACGGGAGCACTAATAATTTTATTGTCCAAAAAATGGCCCTTCCAAGTATACAGGGTGCCGAAAATGGCGCACTTATGCTTTACCACTTGAAAAATAAGGTGTTTAAAATGAATGAATTTTGATTTTAGAATATTTATTTACATAAAAGGAAAAAAATTGAAAACAGTTTCAATGATTTAAAGTCTTGATTTTTTGACACAAATAATGGAAAAAAATAGTGATGTAAACTAAAAAAAACGTTTTGTAAAAAAAGCGTTTTTTAGAAATTTGTTTTCTTCAGAAACATTGTTTTCCTTAATAGATATTCTATATTATTGCACGCAGTATGACGGTTAACATATCGATATCAAAGCGATCTGTTTCTTATTAAACTTATTCGTTATAAAAGGGTATTCCCCGAAAACAGTTGCGGAAGATGACGACGGAAGAAGTTGTAGCATGATACTACATAAGACTGGTAATGTAACGCGCCGTATTATGCAGCTGACGCGTGGATCTAAACTGTTCGACAGAAAGGTCGAGAGAGAGAGACAACGGGGGGTTATGCGAATCGTTCAGTTCTCTGCGAAATTAAGGAGACGCCTGTTAATTTATTCAGTGTCCGAGACTATTTTATTATTACAATGGTTAAGACTTGTTTTGTGTCTAAGGGTAAAAGTTGTTTAGAGAAAGTGTATCTATTTAAAGTGCCAGAGAACAGATAAATAAAGATTATGATATTACATAATAATTATGTATTAGCATGATAAAAATTAACAAAAATTGCGTTGTCACAATATTAGGTAAAATATTAGATATTATTTATGTTATATTTATTGTATTATTACTAATAATTTATTAGGTCGATATTTTAATTTACACATAATATGTATAATATACATAATATTTATTATTAAATTAAACTTTACAATTTGTTTGTAAAATTAAAATGATATTAATCATAAATTAAAAAAATTTAGTCATAATATAATTATGTAGACTCAGATATTATTTATATTATATTTATTATATTACTAGGTAATTATTTTAATTTATACATAATAGTATAATATACATATTATTTATTTTTGAATTAATTTTTTTTATATTTTGGAAAATTAAAATGATAAAATTATAAATTAAAAAATCTCCCCCTTGAAAATCCCTAGATTGTCTGACGACTATATTACCAGGATGTCCCATCTATCTCTATAAAGCGGTCAAAATGCAAAGGATAATTATTAAACAGTCTTCAGCTGTAAAAAAGCGTAAAAAAATCTTTAAAAATCTAAGCGAGAATCATCAATGTAAGTAATCAGGGTGTCCGTTATTTCTCAAGTCGGCCTTTTCACTTGGGTATCATCTTAATTATTTTTTTATTTATTATTATATTATTATTATTATATTTTTTTTTATGCTAGGGATTTGCAAAACATTAACTTTTTGTCAAATTTTATTAAGAAAAAAATAAAAAAAATGTTTATAAGAATGTAACTGCAATACTATTTTTAGTATCTTTTACTTTGGAATATTCCTATTGTATACTGAAACCTAAAAAATAAAAATAAAATGTTTACTATTAGAAATTCACTGCTAGTAAATCCTAGATATTTCGTAAAAAAATTAAAAGGGACACACGGCTCCCCGGAAAGGGGGGACTACCACAAAGTTTGGTCACTGAAAATTTTTCGACAGGGTTTCGTTCGTTATTGTATTCTGAGACGGAAAACACCGAAAAGTAAATCGAAGCAACTCCTTTTTTTAATTTTACGAGAAAAATCTATTTTTGCCCTAAATTTATTTATTAAAAAAATATTTGGGTACAGAATTATATATTAATCATTTATTTATTTATTTAACACATACATAATATGTGTATTATACTAAACATAATACTATTTTAATAATAATATGGGATACAATCCTATAGTTATAATTCAAAATTCCTTTTTCAAATTTTATAAAAATTAACAACTTGATTTTTTATCAAAAGGAATACTTTTTAAATTATAAACATTTTATTAAGATCAAACATAATTTCTTCACATTGACTTTAAATATGTGTACTATTATATCGACAAATGGCACTTAATATTCTATTATCAAACTCAGCATGACTCTCAGACACTTAAAAAAAAGCCCATACTTTTTCAAAATTTTGTAAAACTTCAGCATATTTGACACAATTTAAACTGTACTCTTTAGAATTTCTTAAATTATCTGTTTTTTTCAATAAATTTCTGCAAGCATTGCCATTAAAAGATGCACCTCCATGCCGCTTATCTAGTTGAACATTGCATGCTTTAACCCATTTTAAATCATCTTCATTGCATTCCTTCATCATATGACTCACAATGTAATTTACTACGCCTAACATAAATGTAGTTCAGGTGGCGTCAAAATGTCATTTATGGCATGTTCTTCTAATCCCGAAATTATTGCAGGATTTACTAACTAAAATATTTTTTTGCATCTTTCTTATTTGAACCCGCCTTATACCATTCTAAATATTTTGTCTTGCAGTTTTCGAAGGTTCTTAAAGCACTAATTTTATCAAGTTCATGTTTGTTTGCTGTACACCAAAGACATGGGTACATACTTGAGTGGGAGCCTATACCAAGAAATATGTTTAGGAGCTTTGCAGCGATTGTATCATAACATTTTTCAATTTTTAAAAGTGTCCATAATACAAAAATGTTGTTATGGTTTTCTTGCACATTTGCAGCCAAGGCAAGAATAAATAATTTTTTAATATTACTACCATGGACCATTCTAGGACGTTTGCTTTGACTCCCAAAATTTTCACTTCAGTGCAAAGTACTGATAAGCATATTTTTAAAAAAGTACCTCCACCGTCCACTCCAACTTTTATGTGTGTTTCAGAAATATTTCTTTTTTCTTTTATAAAATTTAAAAAACCAATAACATCTGAACAATAAACTACAGTTTTTGTCACAGTTGTTTTCTTTTCTTTTTTCAAATTAATGAAAGTTATTTCTTTTACATCAAAAAAAGAATCAACTTGATGACTTCTATCCATTAGAGTTTTATCAATAAATGAACTAGAATGGTATATTCGGATTCAAATAAGAAAGATGCAAAAGAATATTTTAGTTGTATTAATCCTGCAATAGTTTCGGGATCAGAAGAACATGTCATAAATGACATTTTGACGCCACCTGAACTACATTTGATGTTAGGCGTAGTAAATCACATTGTGAGTCATATGATAAAGGAATGCAATGAAGATGCTTTAAAATATGTTAAAGCATGCAATGTTCAACTAGATAAGCGGCATGGAGATGCATCTTTTAATGGCAATGCTTGCAAAAATTTATTGAAAAAAGAGTACAGTTTAAATTGCGTCAAATATGCTGAAGTTTTAAAAAAATTTGAAAAAGTTGTAAAGGACTGTTTTGGAAATGAACTTGCAGAAAGTTTAGAAGATAGTATAAATTATTTTAAAACTTGAAAACTTAAAATTGAACTTACCTGTTACACCAAAAGTACATGCAACATTTTATCACGTAAAAGATTTTAGCGCAAAACATAAAAAAGTCTCGGATTTTACAGCGAGCAGGCTTTTGAGTCAGTTCATTATGATTTTCTAAAAGTGTGGGCTTTTTTTAAAGTGTCTGAGAGTCATGCTGAGTTTGATAATAGAATATTAAGTGTCATTTGTCGATATAATAGTACACATATTTAAAGTCAATGTGAAGAATTTATGTTTTATCCTAATAATTTGTTTATAATTTAAAAAGTATTCCTTTTGATAAAAAATCAAGTTGTACATTTTTATAAAATTTGAAAAATGTTTTTGAATTATAAGTATAGGATTATATCCCACATTATTATTATTAAAATAGTATTATGTTTAGTATAATACACATATTATGTATGTTTTAAATAAATGATTAATATATAATTCTGTACCCGAGTATTTTTTTAATAAATAAATATAGGGCAAAAATGCATTTTTCTCGTAAAATTAAAAAAAGGAGTTGCTTCGATTTACTTTTCGGTGTTTTCCGTCTCAGAATACAATAACGAACGAAACCCCGTCGAAAAATTTTCAGTGACCAAACTTTGTGGTAGTCCCCCCTTTCCGGGGAGCCGTGGACAAAGTAACATATAGGAATATTGAAAAGTAAAAAGAAAAGTAAAAAATAATTCCAAACACTAGATTTTTTTCTTGGCATTGTGTTGTGCCTATAAATAAACAACAAAAATATAAGAATGATTTTAACTTTGTTTATTGTTTTTATTTTCTTTACCTTTTTTTATTCATTGAGGTTATGTAACATAACTTTAACATTATTTATACTTCTTCTTCTGTTCTGCTTTAAATTAACAAACATTAAATTCTTATTCAAAGTTTCTTGGCCTTGTATCATGGCCTTAACGAAAATCAGCGGTTAAACAATTGACATTTAAGTGAAAAAAAAACAAGGAAAGTTTCCAAGGAATGTTTCCGGTAGCTTAAAAGAAACTTTCAAAATGAAAATAAATTCCCATTAGGAAACTTTCCAAAACGGAAAGTTTTCTTAAAATGGAAACTTTCCGATTCCCATCTCTACAATTTTGGTAAAAAAAAACATTTTTCGATGTCGTTTACCTAAATTATAAGTTTAAATTATAAGAAAACATTCATAACTTGCTAATAAATAGGAAAATTCAAAAAAATCGTGGAAAATTTTAAGCTTTACAAAAAATAAAAAGTATTTTTTTTCCAAAGTGAAAAAAGCAAACGTGGAAAATACTTGGTCATATCGCTCATTCGAAACAACAATGATACAACTCAAAAATCACAGTTTTTCAGAAAACGCATTTTAAATTTCTTATTACTGTTTTTTAGATAGTATGCCTAAACAACCAAATATTTGAGTCTAGCTTTTATAGGTATTTACAGGGCTTGGTAAATAAAAAACATTAATAAGAAATTTAAAATGCGTTTTCTCAAAAACTGGGACTTTTGAGTTATCATTGTTGTTTCGAATGAGCGATACATTCCTTTGTATATTTTCTAGCTCCTTACAACATTTTATGGATGTTAATATTCATCAAAGACCATTCAGGGTTCGACCGATATATATCATATTTATCACGATACATATCGATATTTATAAGCAAAGATATATATTTCAATGATATTTATAAAACTGTTTTTAAAGGTGATCTATTATAATATTTTAAAAAAGTATAAAATTTTCTTAATTGATGGCGCTGCTACTGCCTTCCTTTTATATTTATTAATAAATTTATATGTCCTGAATTGCCTTCAAAATTTTTTTCGAAATTATTTTGTGTGTAAATAATATTCATTGAGATAAGTAATTGTTACCTTAATTTAAAGTTTTAAGATGTTGTCCAAAAATTGTTTATCTTTGCAAATAATTTTTTCTACCCCAAAGATTATTATTTTTGCCATTACCAAATTAATTTCGACTCACTCTATCAGTTAAAATTAATTTGCTTTTTATAATTTTTATTACCTCATGCTAATAGATAAAATTTAAAAATGTTTATCGTTTCACTGTCCCATCCTCTTTTATAAGTATTAGTATTGATAGGTAATTGTGCATAAAGTAGATAACTCGTATTAAATCATTGTTTTACTATATTTTCCTCTTTTACTGATATTAATTATGCATAAAGAAATTTATTAAATTAATTTAACTGTTTTTAAGATGATATCGAAAAATATTAATGCAGTGCATGTTCCTTTAAGAAAAATAATTAATAAACGTTTAAATCAAGCTTTTTACTATAAAGTTATATGGATTTCAGTCGGCCACAAGCCCTCTCTATCGCTATCTCTCTCACCGGCCGCAGTGCCTTGAAAGCGGTGCGACAGATTACCAGTCTTATGTAGTATCATGAGCTGTATTTTGCTTTGTCGTAGGTTTTAAATTAATCTCGTGGAAGAAAACATTCTTTTTTCTGGGTAGGTACGTAAGCACAAAATCCCGTATTTCCCGAGTACTAAGCAGTACTAAATGCTGAAACTGTGTAAAACGACGATTTCTAGTAGAAATTTTCCATTTTTCTTGTGTCAGGAAGTATTTTGGTCCAAGCTAGGAGTTTGTATGCTACTATGGTATCTTTAAGATACACTAGATGCTAAACTTGTCCTTGTTAAAAATTGTTTTTTTTTATTTTTTTCATAAAAAACAAAAGCTTCTTTATGTAAATAAAAGGTTATCGTAAACACGGGTGGCTTTGGCTCACTTTCAAACTTCAGCTTAAAATTTTTGTGGTTTTAACAATCATAAACATTAAATTTTGTATACCAAAATTTGAGTCTTGAGTTGCTCTTTCATAATAACTAAGTTATAATAGTACATAGGGCTGAGTTTCAAAAACATTCAAAACTGGGTGTGCAAAGTTACCCCCTGGTTGCGGGTTACTTTGTCTAACAGTGTTTTTTCAGTATAAAATGAATGTAATATGTATATCTTATTTTTATTAGACACGTGTTAGCAGCGACATATATCTATTGCAAGGGATTACCAATAAAAAAAATAAAAAATCGACCTGTAGTTAACCAAGGATCATCATTCCAATGGATTGCGCATAATATAGAAATTGTAACGCGTGTATTTCTAAGAGTTTTGCACTGATACGATATATACAATTTTAAAGTGTAATAAATCCAATTTCTTTCTTTAAAACACTGATTTTCCTGTAATATAAACTCAATAGAATCGCTCAATTGACAGGTTTAGACCAACAAATTATAAATGTTAATTTTATCGAGCGCGAAAAGATTTTTCATAAATGGGTTAAAGTCACCCGCGGGGTGCAAAGTCACCCGTATTTACGGTATTTTATAATTAAAAAAACGTTTTACATCACTACAAAAAATACATTTCAACTTCAACTCCAGCTGTTTTATTGTTTCCATTGTATTTTTGTAAACTTAAAAACACACTTCTTATGCCATTTTTGGGACACCCTGTATATAACTATAGTAAAATAAGATATAATAAAAATATATTTTAGTTATGTTTGAAAAGTGTAATTCATTCAGGGACACATTTTTAATAATAAAGTACCTCTAGCCAGATTGTAAAAAACAATTTTCAAATCGCAAATGAAGTTATTATAAAAGTTAGGTATACCTATAGGTTAAGAAACCAATCAATGATATTTCTACAACAATTAAGGTGCTGTTGTGCCATTTTTTGGACCATATATGAAACATTTGAATATTGTATTTCCATTAAAACATCAAACATTTACTTAACTAGCAAAGTGGGCATTCCAGCATATTTTCCGGGTATTTTCTTTTGCAATTTTGCCTCAATGCTATCATTTATCGTCTTTGTCATATTCTCAAGTTCTTCATCATTATATGTAAACATAAACTTACATTTTGTAGGATCCACTTTTTTACTGTCGAGCAGTTTTAAAGCATGTTCAAGGCAATAGGTTGCATTTCCTTTCATATCAAATAGCTAAAAAAAATATTATAACATTTATTGAAATTAAAAGGGAAAAAATATTACCATTGAAACAAAAAGGTTCATTCGGCATGATTCACATTCATAATCTCCTTCCTCTCCTTGCAATTTCTTCTTTTTCCTTGCATTAGGCGCGTCTGGAAGCGGCATTTTCTCATTCTCTTTTATACCATACTTCTCCAATTTCAGTCTACTCTCCTTTTCCTTATCACATAGCTCCCTAATGTAGGGGATAATTTGCCTCAGCACTTCAACATTCGACCTGTTATCAGTTGCAATACTTAGTAATAGACGATCCAATGAAAACATCGAAGGTTCACTACTTTGCCGCAACTCATTAAAGAGAGATCTTGCCGTCTTCAACCAATTAGGCGGCGCGAAATATACACTTTCAGACACCACGTAACCTGTACTTATACTTGATGTAAAAGCTTTTGGAAACACCACCACAAATTCACCAGGTTGTTGGACTGTTCGGCAGAGGGAAACGTTGTTCTCTATTAAAAGACTAGGAGGAATCATGGCTGTATCAGATGTGAGCCACAAAGCCTTGTTTCGACAGTAATTTGGCATCAATTTCTTTAAAGCAACTCTAAAATTTTCGGCGTTCGAATCGGGAATTCCGTACCAGATTTTTTTACCACCTGTGTGAAGGTATTCTATCCACGGTAAACCGTGTGGATCTCGATACCAACAGCAAGCGGCAAACACCATGCCCAAGTGAAGTGTTGGAACAGTCACTCCTAAAATATTGACCATGGGAAATTTTCCAAAAACAATGACATGTAGTTTCATATAAAAAAACATCATAAGTAATAAATATTATTACTAGATTAGATTTTAGGTAGCAAAATTTATAAAACTAAGTACCTAAATATATTTATAGGTATAGGTAACGTTTTTTCTAGTTTTAGGTGAGTACATTACTGGAAATTACTGTAAAATTACTGGAAAGCAATTTTTAGATTGTAAAATTATACAATTTTATTGAACAAGATTAATACTATCATATAATTTTTTAAAGCGGCGGCACATTTAAAATGTTTTTGTAAACAAGCATGCAATTGTAGATAATAAATAAATCACATTAATTATGATAGACAAATGTTTTTAAAATAACTTTTTCACGAAAAAACATAAATTTGCTTGAATTTGTGAAAATGCAGGATATTTTGAAATAAAACGTGATAACATGAGTTTTATTGGAAAAACTTGAGATCTCATGTAAAACCATGAGAATTGGCAACAATTCACAGGAATTTCACATTCGCTATTACCAATCACTATCAACCAACCCATATTACCAATCCTGTACAACAAAAATAACTACATAGTGCATAAGAATTATGTCATCCAAATACAACCCCAATATAACAAAAAAAGGATGTTTTTGATATTAAAATTTGAAAATTTGGTTTATTTCTGTTAAAAAATACAATTTTGGTAAAATAGGCTCAAATGAAATCATTTTCTGGAAAACGAATTTTATTTCAATGCACCTAAAGTTATGATTAGCGTAGACAAATAGGTAATAACGCTAAAATCCCACCTCTATTTATTACGTATGATGTTTTTTATTATGGTGCGTCGACAAACTCAATCATTGGCACCGATCGAGGATGTATTATTAACATTCTAACGATTAATGGAAAAATTAAAGCATTTAGAAATAAAATAATAATTATTATTACCTACTCCATCTATAAAAATATGTGGTCGAAAAATATGTAAATAACAGAGGCCCACAAAAAAAATTAAATGGTCTGCGCCATTTTTTAAACAAACAGAAGTTTTTATAAGAAATGTTTTTTTTGTTAAACGCATAATAAAAAAGTTTTTCGTATTGGCACACGATCCAGGGAAACATCTAGACGTGTAGGGGCTAAACTGAGTTCAGATTCAATTTCAGCGTTTGAAAAAACTTAATATGGTCTTATTCATGGCACAGACCAGTTCTTTTTTTGTGTAATTATTGTTTTTTAAGGAATTTAAGTAACACTTTTTGACAGAAATCGGCTAATTAAAATTTAAAGAATACTACCCAGGTAGCACACTGACGTCTGCTGACGTTTAAATGACGTCGGAAGACGTCATTTAAACGTCATCAGAAGTCAGTATGCTACCTGGGTAAGTCACAAAATGCATAAATGTTTTAAACTCCGTCATTTGCTAATTTTTTTTAAAGAAATTTCCAAGAATGTACAAAAAACGATAAAAATGCGATTTTAGGAATATAAAAGGTTATAATAAAGGAATATAAAAGGTTATAATAAAGATTATTTCCCTCATTAAAAGCCTTGAATTTTCAAATAAATTTCGTTTAAATAAGCGATTAAATCACTAGACCTATTTAACAGCGATTAAATTTTAGCCTCCATATTGGATTTTTGTTTACGATTTTATGGTGTTATTTACAAGTTTTAACAAACATTTTTTAAAAAACTATAAAAAATAAGTTATCTAGTTTACGAAATATCAATTATTACTTATTACATACCTTAAATTAATGGAATTTTCTTTAAAAAAATATTTATAAATTTTGACACATACGTCAGATTTTATGAATTGTTAAATAGTTTCCTTTAATTCGAGAAATAATCTAGACGTATATCACTCAACCTATAAATTTAATCTGTCAAACTATGCTCAGTAAGTTTTTTATTTGATTTTTCTTTTTGGAAAATAGTTTCATCCAAAATAATTAAAAACAAAACCCATCGACCGCTACGCGGCCTCGTGATTTTATTAAATTATTTTGCATTAAACATTTTCCAACAAAAACCAAACAAAAAACTACTGAGCCTAGTTTAACCGATTAAATTCATAGTTCTCGTGATATAATATATGAAAAAATGTCAATTGATATTTATGACAGACCAAAAACTGAAGCACGCAAAATGTATAAGACAAAACAAAATTTTGTTCTCTTTTTCTCGAAACATTTGTCTAAAATTGTTTGCTGTCTCATTACTTACCCATTAATGGCCCTAGAGATCTTAAGACAGACCCGCTGTTGTTAGTAAACACTTTTAAATTCCAAGCATGTCTGGCAAATGGGCTATTTTTGGTTATGGCAAAACCATATCCCCAGCTTCCTGTATCTATTGAACCAGATTGCACGCAAATATGGTTCTGTCTTAATGTTACATGTTTCCAAAACTCTTGTTCAACCTAAAATCAATACAATCAAAATAAAACTAAAACAGTAAATCAAACTTACTTCTTCCGCTGTTGGTTCCGGATTCTTAAAATGCATGTTCATAGTATTTCTCGCGATTCTGTAGTAAGCATTTAAAGCAATGGTTTTTCCTTTGACAATGCAATCTTCAGCATCCAGATCATCGTGATCGGAATCTTCCGATTCTTCCTCCATTTCGTTTAGAGTTCCTTGAGCCTTAAGTAATCCTTTAGATTCTCTTTTAGCCCAATCGGTTTCAACCTCATCAAAAAGTTTCTCTCGTTCAGCTAAAATAATTTTTATATTTTTCGTTTAGTTGGTATAAATTTATGTTTTACCTGGAGAAAGAGTGTCATATGGCAACAAATATTTACAATAGATATCGTCTAGTTTGGTAAGTCTGTCTTGTGTAGCCTTTGGAATTTTCATTAGCTCCGAAACTCTAGGCCATTTTTTCTTTTCTATAACTTCTTTTAGACCGCCTAAAATTTGCACTGTTTGGTATAACCGAGGTAAATCAATTTCCATACATCCAATCTAAAAAATATCAATAAATACAAAAATATAAATAAAATGTTCCTACTTACACATGGAGGTTGTGTAAGACTTATATTCTGTGTAGCCAGGTATTTTTTAATGGCCATTAACTCTTTAAAATTGGGACCCCATCTTTGCAGCATCTTATGGACATACTGATTATAAGCAGTAAACCTCATATCGTCTTGTACCTTACATTCAGGCTTAAAACTACTAGGCGGTATAATTCTGCAAATACCAAATGATTCAGCCTTCTGCCTGATTTTTTCAATGTACTCAATTGGATCTTGAAATTCTTGCTCTGTAGGGTGGAAAACCGGGGCTTCAACTAGCTGAGCTAGGCTCACGGTTTTTGGGAATTCCTGAACGTTAATGGGTTGGCATAGTTCTGAGGATCTAAATTTCGCTTTTGCAACTGTTTTTTTGTAGAGTTTTGCGCTAGACGATGAGCTAGCGCTAGGAGAACTAGGTACTTTGTATTTTCCGTCATCTAGTAAGTCTAGGGTTTTCGCGAAACCTTTCACAGCTATTTTGGATTTTGTTAGGTTGGCTGGCGAACTTCTAGATATATTGGATTTATGTTTGGTAGGATTTTGTGGAATGTTAAAGTGGTCATCTGATTCTGTTTGAGAACATTCCAACAAATCTTCTTTGGATTTTGAGTCCTGTTTTGATAGTGGTTTTCGGAATTGACCTTAACATATAAAATTATTGAATTAGTATAAAGACAGGTTTCCTAAATAACCGGGACATATTTTAAAAGTTAATTTATGAGTTTAGCATTTTCAAGAGTCAAGTTTATTTAAAAATAAGTTGAATATAGTACATTCGGGATAATATGAATTGAATAAAATATTTGTTGCATTCTTCTTTGTAGGTTCAAGAGCATATATATCGGTGATATAAAAAAGTTTTTAGAGCCTGTTTGTTTTTATTCCACATAAATCATTACAATTGTGTAATTGTTTGTGAAATAGAACGTTAGATGGGCGGTTTTCATATTTGAGGTCCTTAAAATTAAACACAAAATGGTAATTTAAATTAAAGGGTGTTTTGAATTAAACAAAGAAGTGGTATATATAGTATACTGTATACTGTACAATAATTGAAAAATGCTATGACAATCGACATTACCATCTTAAATATCAGATGAAGTTAGTAAAATCAAAGGGTTGACCTGGAAAGTGAGGGAAAAACTGAGATTTTACACCGTTTGCTCTACACTATCTCATTGTAATGTAAAATGTAATGTAAAATGTTTAGTTCATACAAATTTAAAAATTTGTGACGTAAATACATATCAATAAAGGGTAAATTCTTATATAACTTGTTCCGATGCTGTACCCACCAACTAATACTTTTTTTTAGTGTAATGAGATTGTATCATTTCAACTTAATGGGCAAATGTCACGTAAGTTACCGGTCACCAACTGCAATATCCTGAATATTTCAACAAAATGGCTGTTGAAACAATTAATGTTAGTGCTTAATTAAGTGAAAAATAGACTTAAGATTGACAACAAATTATTTTATTGCCTTTAGAGTCGATTTTATTTTGGTTTTTCATTTGTCCCCACATGTATTGGTCACTGTAATTTAGGGAATATTGTGAAAGCACTGTAGTGAACAAGTGTTTGGGTTTTGTCAACGTGCAAGTGTCAGTGTTATTATAATATTTGTATGTCTTCAAATAAAAATCATAAGTGCTACAAATACAAGTATGTCTATTATGGGTCACTTAAGTTCAACGGCTTTTAATTTAGACATAATCTAACAGTATCAGTATTAAACTTAGGCCAAGTTAGCTTGTTTACGTTTCTGTCTAAGGCGGCATTTTTTAAATTTAACGGCCGAATGTCACATACGTTACTGCTCCTGCTGGTAACTTAAGTGACCATTGGGTAATTTATGTGACAAAAAGTAATTGTAAAGAAGATATAGAGAGCGCATTAACGCAGATCCAAAAAAAATAGAGGTATATTTGGGAAAAATGAGAAACAGAGCGCAGATTAGACAAATTACAAAAAATGATAAGCAAATTGGCGATTTATCACAACGATCTAAAATAAAACTACGCAAGGAATGGCAAGACAGAAAACGTAAAAGCCGTGCAAATTCTATCAAAAGAAGACGCAATCTAGCCGTCTTAGATGGGACAGCACCTAGTCCTCTGCCTCAAGTTACAAATGCGGAACATCAAAATACCATCCGAGGCAGGCAAAAAGTTAGAAGAGACCGCAGTGCTTCGTATCGACCAGTAAAACAACTAGAAAAAGAACTAGTACATGCTACCAAAAAATATATATATATAAACGTAGAGTTAGTCGCTTAGAGAAAACTAAAATTAATAACTAAATAGTACGATCAATCTCTCCATTAACCAAACTGAATGTAGAAGTCGGAGATCAAGTCATTCCAGAGCCAATTAAAAGAAAATTATTGTTTCAAGATACGATACTAGCTTAAGTTCGAGAAAACTACAAGCTGTCTGTAAATAAAAAAAATAAACACTCACTAGCATATGTATGTAAAGGAAAGTATATAAGAAAATATCGGTTCGTTAAAAAGGCGAAAAATGAACTGGGAGCTTGGGCCAACGATAAGAAAAGGAAACTAGATCAAAGTCGTGCCTACAAATTGTGCACAACAATTAAAAATATACTGTCAGGATGATAATAATCCAAACTTCAGGAAAGAAACAAAAAATAACCTATCGCGGTATTAAGAAACAGAAACGTCTGCTTTTAGACAATTTAAGGGCACTGCATGACACATTTTGCAAGGAATTTAACAGCACAGCCAGTGTTGCTACCTTTTCCAGACGAAGACCATTCTGGGCTGTGCGAGCCAAACTTATAGATCGAGATTCGTGTCTTTGCAAAAGACTCGATAACTTACAAACGATGTTAGCCACTTTAGTAAAAGAAAAAGTTACTACATAGCGGAATCTGGAATTATTATGTGATGTTGTATGCTGCAATACCGAATTGTTGCTGTGTATGACTAACGTCTGTAAAACATGCCAAGACAAAAATGCCATTGATGCAAAAGAGGTTGCACATGATAAAGTCGTTCAGTGGTTTGCATGGAAAACTACCAAAGAAGAATGGAAAGAAAATACAAATAACAAAAACAGTAGTTTACCTTCTTCTACTGCTTTAAGCAGTAGAAGAAGGTAAACTTGAAAAGTTTATACAAACATTAAGCAAGCACAATTTTTTAGAATACGACATCAGTTCCAGCAATCCAGAAAATGTAAAAATGAATTGTGTTATGAAGAAGCCGAAGTGGAATGGATTTTTCAGAAAACTACTCCTGCAAATTAAATTCTGAATCAAGTGACACTACATACTGTCGTAGTGTACTTTGTAACTAATAAAGAAAAATATTTTGCACAATATCTGGTTCTCGGAGACATGACCCATCGGCCATATGGGCGCACCTTACCCCCATACTATTAGAACTAAGAGATAGAAATATTGTAGTATTGTAAGTAATTCATTTTTTTCAGCAATATAAAAATAAAGTTAAATTTTTTTTTCTTCAAAACCTATTTCCATGAAATGGGATTTAAATATGGCACATGGAACTATTCCGAAGCTTCTCACGGAAAAGGTGCCGCAATCAAGAGAATAAGTGATAACCTTGTTTCAAAAGGTAAAGATATAGACAATGCTAGAACATTGCTTCAGAAGGAGAAATATAAAACTTCAATTAGGAAGCATTTTATTAAAGAAAGTAAAATTGAACAAATAACACTAAAAATTGTGAAAGTAAGAAAATTCCAGGCATATTTAATAATAATTTAATAATAATAATTTCTTTGGAAAAAGAAAATTATGTATACACAAGAAAGTTAATCATGTTTTGCAAAAAGTTGCCGATAATCGACTATGACTGTTTCAATTTGCAAAAAATACCTGCAATTAAAGAAAATAGCACTACGGTTTCACAAAGCTGCAAAAATAATAATCTTCCATTGGACCAGTGGGAAGGTACTTGTTTCCTATGACAATAGTACTTTACCAGGATTAATAACCGATACTGAAGACGAGGATTATAAAGTAAACACTATGAAGAAAATAGGGGAAAATAAGTACGTTTGGCATAAAGTAATAGTTAAAATATGGTATTACAAGAAGAATATATTAGCTACCATTTCTGTCCCTCAACAAACAACAAAAAGAATATTGGTACTGGAAGCTAATGATTGGAAAGCCGCAACAAGTACTCAAATGATTGTTTAATGTTTATTCTAAACTAAGCAACGTGCAATGTATTTTTATACCCAAATATTTTATGTTTAGTTTAAGAAATCAGTATGTTGCAATGGGCATAAATACTCTTATTTTCTGTTTTATGCTTAAGTAACATTAAATATTGCTAATTAGTTCAGTTAAGTCACATAAGTTACCTTTATATCACTTTGCGTTACTAAATTCGTTTTTCATCATTCAGTTGTTTTTTTGTTTTATAACTAATCAACTAGGCATATTGTGGGGATTCGTATTGTAGATATTAGATAATAGCGGTTTCAATGAAAAAAACTAAAGGGTGTTTTTTAGAGGTATAGAACTTTCGACAGGAATATCTGTCAGAATGGTTACCTGTCTCTGACATTTTGTTTAGTGAACTGTGGCAAATTACCATGCAAAGACTTACACCTGAACAACGTTTACAAATGCGCATAATCGTCCATCTGAGCAGCTTATACGCAATATTATGCATCGATTTATGTCTACAAATACTCTTATGGATAATGTTCACCCAACACGATCTCATACTATGCGTACCGAAGAAGCTATCGCCGCTGTAGAGGTGAGTGTGGTCGAGGACCCAAATTTGTCAATTCGACGCCGTTCTCAACAACTCGGCCTTTGCCCGTCGACTACGTGGAAGATTTTGAGAAAAGATCTTGGATTACACCCGTATAAGATCCAACTGGTGCAGGAATTAAAACCAATGGACCATCTTTTGCGGCGTACGTTTGGGGAATGGGCTGAAAATCAACTGGAAGTTGAACCAGATATTTACCGTCAAATAATTTTTAGTGATGAGGCTTATTTTTGGCCTAATGGATATGTTAACAAACAAAATTGCCGTTTTTGGAGTGAGCACAATCCCCACGAGACTCGAAACCTCATTACATCCCGAAAAAGTCACTGTTCGGTGCGGTTTACATGCCGGAGGCATAATTGGCCCTTATTTTTTCAAATCCGGCCCTAATTGGCCCTTATTTTTTCAAATCGGAGACAACATTACCGTCAATGGTGAGCGCTACAGGCAAATGATTCGCGATTTTTTGGTTCCCCATGTCAATACGTAAACTTGCACTTAGACCATTTGGAAATACCACGCTTTAATTGCTAAAAAAAAGGACAAAAATTACGTCATTGGGACGTACCGAGTATATCCGCTTTAATTTTCCCAAATAAGTAAGAGACTGGACGTACCCAAAACTTCCGATATAGGTCTGGGACGTTCGGACCTATGTGGGACCCGAAATGGACGTCCTCGGTACCTCTTGTGCTATCTGAGTGTACACTCCAAACGGAAAAATATAGAAGTGTATTGGATGACGCCACGTTTGAATACAGTTTTCTAAACCCTCGCCACGATATAGAGTTGTATTCGTCAGTCGAGCGTTTCAATACTCTCCACAGTATACAGGTCGTAATTTGAATTTTTAACTAGTTTTAATATGAACATTATTTTATGCTTGAGAAAAACTATATACGACATGGCTGTGATTTTTTTTCATTTTATTAAATAATTAAGCTGCGTTGAATATTTTTCCTAAAGGAATAATTGCCAATGGGCCATTAATTCATTTATTCGTAGATGCTATAATACCTGCACTGGTGTCATGGGCGGATTTAGGCATGGGCATTATGGGCTGCAGCCCAGGGCCCCGTCCGATCGAGGGCCCCCTACGCGATGCAAATATATATTTTTTTTAATATAAATCAGATTCTTATTATTTTATAATAAATCTACTTGTTAAAAAGTTATTTAAGCTTAACATTACAGTAAATTTAAAGTTTTTCTCACTTTTCCGCTAAAACTATCAGACTTGTAACAAATAGTTATATAAAAATTGTAATTGTAATTTTATAATTTTAAAACTTATAGTCCTACAGTTACTGATTTTAAAAATTAATATAATTATTATAATAATATTTAATTTCTAGAAAATATCAATTTTATTGCAAAAAATTATTAAACCAGTAAATCATAATTAAAACATGATATTTTTATAGAAAATAAAATGATCTACAAAAAATGTATAATCATTAATGGTTTTACCAGGAAAGTAAGAAAAACTTAAAATTTTCTATAAATTTGTCTTAAGTATTAAATTTCTTTTTAACAAGTAAATTTATCTTAAAATAATAAGTAAACTTTATTTTAATTCTCTAAACATTTTTTTAAAAGCCTTATGAGCTTGTTAAAATATTACCCATTAATATTATTGGTTGCTAATCGCGATTTTACTTTATTTTAAATCTCTTAAAAAAGTTTTTTTTCTATAAAATTTAATAGCTTTATGAGCATGTTAAAATATCACCCATTAATATATTATGGGTTGCTAATCGCGATTTTACTTTATTATTATTTAATAAAAGTTATAATCATTTTAGTCCATTAATCCCTTAACGATAATATAATTTCAAAATAAAAAATATCTCATGTACCTACTTAATTTAAAAGTAAAATCGATTAGCAACCAATAATATTAATGGGTGATATTTTAACAGGCTCATAAGGCTATTAAATTTTATAGAAAAAAAAATAGTCGATTTTTGTTAATCAGTTACTGCAGTATACAATAATCTTTTTTACATACTTTTAAGGCCACAAGAAGCAATTTTTATTTAGGTAAGTTGGGTTAAGTCAAATTTTAATCCAAGAAATATGTGTCCTTGCATTGTACAGGTCTTCCCGGGACACCTTGTATAAATGCTAGAATGTTTTATTTATTTTATTTATGTTATTCATTTATTTTATTAAGAATAAGTGTTATCTTTTTCTTGTTTTTTTATTATTAATTATTGATAGGCCCCCAAAGAGTTTTAGCCCAGGGCCCCCAAAGTCAACGGTCCGCCCCTGACTGGTGTGTACTTTTTAATCAATCAGATTTAAATATTGCTGAACAAACATAAAACTACCAATGGAGATGTGCAGGGTCTACCAACAGATCTCATTACTAAATTATTAAAGTTTAATAGCTTATCGATAATTTTTTCAACAAAACCTCTGAAATTTTTAATACAAATATAGGTACTTTATATAATACGTAAATATATTTTACATCATATCCTCTGTGCTTTACATACCTGAGTTGTTACGGTAAATAAAAATCAGACAAAGGAACTATTTTCAACAAAATCATATGCAGAAAATTCAAACTACTTGCATCCATCAAAAGATCAAAACTTCTTGCAATATTGAATTACACTCTCTTTTTATACTCTCAGAAATATTGATTACAACAATATTATATAGACTCCAGTTTCTATAACTTGGTAAAGTAAAGCACAATCCCCACGATACTCGAGACCTCATTACATCCCGAAAAAGTCATAGTTCGGTGCGGTTTACATGCCGAAGGCAAAATTGGCCCTTAATTTTTTAAATCCGAAGGCGGAGACAACATTACCGTCAATGGTGAGCTCTATATCTGTATACAGGCAAATGATTCGCGATGTTTTGGTTCCCCATGTCAATATAATTTAAATATTGCTGAACTAACATAAAACTACCAGTGGAAATGTGCAGGGTCTACCAAGAGACCTCATTACTAAATTATTAAAGTTTAATAGCATATCGATAATTTTTTCAACCTAACCTCTGAAATTTGTAATACAAATCATATCCTCTGTGCTTTACATACCTGAGTTGTTACGGTAAATAAAAATCAGACAAAGGAACCAAAGAAAGGAACTATTTTCAACAAAATCATATGCAGAAATGAGAAAATTCAAACTACTTGCATCCATCAAAAGATCAAAACTTCTTGCAATATTGAATTACACCCTCTTTTTATCCTCTCAGAAATATTGACTAGAACAGTATTAGACTCCAGTTTCTACAGAAGTCGAAACCGTTGCGATATTGGATTGCGCTGTTTTTGTATAATTCCCGGGACATTAACGAAAATCATTGCCAGTAAAATTCGAAAAGCTTGAGTTTCTATGTTTCTGAAGAGAATAGAAATCCGAAGTTGCTGCACCATTGGACTGAATAATTTCTAGAGACATAAATGACTGCACCATTCGACTGGGACGAATTTCTACCTCTCTGTTGAATTTAGAAAATAAAAATAATGTATCTTGTAAGACACCATAGAGTTTGACTTTAAATATAGTCGTGCATATTTATAAAGATAAAGATAAATTTATTCAGCAAAAATTACAAAATTAATAAATAATATAACAAATAAATTTTATTGAGTGCACCTGATTTCTCGGAGGATATCATGATGTGCTTGATATTTTAATATATTTGTTTTTAAGGTATGTATAACAAAATAAATTACTTATAAATTATCTAACAAAAACATAGTAGTAATTTCTATAAAAAAAGAAAACTTTATAAAAAAAAACAAAAATAAACATGATTTAAATTTGAAATTAAACATCGAAAAATTTATTACGTTATTCGTAACTATTAAATTATAATATAAATTAAATTTTATTATAGAAATTTAAATAAGAAGAAAAGAGCCATATCAATAATAATGGTTAATATGTAAGTATTAAGTATTATTAAGTATTTGTTTTATTAATTGTTCATTTTCACCTATAAAATTTTTTAGTTTTTTACAAAATAAACCAAATGAGTTCAGGGATCTGAGGTTCTGTGGCAAAATACCGAATATTTTTGGACCTTTAAAAAGAATTGATTTTTCAAAAGATGTTAACGGTATCCTTGGAATTTGCAAAAATTCATGTCTAGTATTATATGTATGTTGTACTATTTCTGAGTTCAGGACTTTTGTAAACAAATTTTGAAACATTTAAAGCATAGAGCTGGTCAAAGTTAAGTACTCCCATTTCCTTATAAATTATATAGAGGCGAAAAATATAAAAACAAAGCACGATTCAATACAGTTCTGATAAAACTTTAAGATTTAGTATTCAAACGGGGAGTCATCCTATACAGTTCTATATTTATATAGCCATACGGCGCGTGAAACCACCACTTTATTAGGACAAACGATCATCTCAAGAAATGGACCTGTCCATTGGACGCCTAGGTCATGTGATTTGACTCCTTTGAACTACTTTTTGTGGGGTATGTCAAATCACTGGTCTATGCTAATAAGCCAGCTACAGTTGAAGACTTGGAAGCCAATATAATAATAATAATAATAATAAATTTATTTCTTGTTAACATACATAGTATTTACAATTGTCACTAATATAAACATAAAGGTACGTAGAAATAAAGACTGGTACAATTTGGGTAAAAAATTAAGGGTACATAATACAAGTTACAATAATATTATATCACAGTCATATCACAGTTTAGGAATTCATCATATGAATAGAAAGACTTTGAAATCAAAAATGATTTTAGTAAAGCTTTGTATGAGTTTGGTTTTAGTTTTTTTATTGTTTCAGGTAATTTGTTATAATATTTAGGAGCAAGAAATTTTAATGTCTTTTGCGATTTAGACAGCCTAAAACCTGGCAAAATTAAGTTGTTTTTTGTTCTTGTGTTGTAGTGATGTTCGTGCACACTGAAACTGTCAAGGTTGGTTTTTGCGAAAACCAATACTTCCTAAATATATATTCCCGGAAGGGTAAGTATGTTCAGTTCCGAAAATTTGGACCTGCAGTATTCAGTGTACCCTAATCCACCAACAACACGTATTGCCTTGCGTTGTAAAGCAAACACTCTACCCCACTCTGCCGCCTGCCCCCAAACCGGAATTGAGTATGAAATCAGGCTGTGGCAGAGAGAGAAATAGGCCGCCTTAAGTGTTTGCAGGGAAACCGATCTTGCCAGGTTTCTCAGGAGGTATATGTTTTTTGTGAGCTTACTGGAAACAGAGTCAATATGGGCATCCCATTTAAGCTTTGAATCAATCACAACTCCCAAAAATTTCGCTATCGCTAAATTTAAACTTGTCTGTAGTTTTTTTGTTAAGAGAGAAATGCATATGAACTGTTTTGTTGTCATTTAAGGTTAATTTGTTCTCATAGAACCAGTCAGAAGCACCCGACTGTACATCGTTAGATTGCATCATGAATATTCGACACATTGACGAAATAAGGCCGGCAATGTTGGAAAAAGTAGTGCAAAATTGGACCAATAGGATGGCCTTTATAAGACGCAGTCGTGGTGGCCATATGCCCAAGCACTAAATGCCATAAAATTTTTCGAACTAATAAAGCCAAAATATTAGTCATTTTATACGTTTTTCTGTTTTATTAAAAAAAAAAGTTCTATACCTCTAAAAACACCCTTTACATAAATGTATGCACCACTGGCGTTACTAGATGATTACGCCCATCAAGCGACATCTATCCCTCGGGCTGGGTGTCTCTCTTCGGGCGTAATAATCTTAATAACACCATTGGTGCATAAATACCATAAATACTACATCATTTTATAACCTTCATATTTTGTTATTTTTTGTAATGAGTTTATTAGGTGTCGCTCTCCGGGCGTAATCATCTTAATAACACCTTTGGGGCATAAATAGCAATTTTTCACTTCAAATTAAACTAAAAAATAATGTTATTTTCTGAGGGCGTAATAAATCCTTTACGCCCTCTTATTACGCATCGGTTGTTATGAATGCATTTACATATCTCGAATCGAAGGCGTTATGAAAAAATAACAGCCAAGTGAAAAATAAAATTATTTACATTATTTTTTGAAAAAATTTAAAAAAACTTTAAATAAAACATAGTTAACTAGTTGGTCAGGAAAATTTGAAAAAATGGTCAGGGTATTTGTAAAAATGCACACACAATTATTCGACCAAAATGTAGCACTTTGCCATGGCACTTACAACGTTGTTCCAGTACAGCATTCAATTGTTACAGTTCTTGCGCCTTCACTAATATGAATATCGTTAGTATGAACTTTATCGAGTTTAACAATCTCAGATTGTACTTGACTTTTGAGTTTTATTGAGTTTTATTGAAATGTATGTTTAGTGTAAATGATTTTAGTGTAAATGATTTTAATATATCCCGAAAATAGCGCGCTGACGCCATGCTACAGGGGATATTTTAAATATAAAAGAATAAAAAAAAACTGATAAGGAGTTTAGGTTTAAAAATCTTGGCAACGTTGACTTCTTACTATGCTGAATATCACCCATCTAAACAAGAAAGCTACAGCTAGCTTACATGGTATACAGATTTTCAAAAAATGAAAACTTAAAATAATGAAACATTGCTATTATTAACAAATTTAAACTTTTTGTTTTAAAAAGTCCTTATAAATCGATGTATTCAACATTTTGTTTAAGACTTCTATATCTTTCTACAGGACTAACTTTCAAGCTGTGCTGTAATTTTTGACAATATTTTGACATGTATGTTCGTTACATTTTGACAAATTATTATGAACACAGCAGAAGAGGGCTTCTGTGTCTTTTAAAACTTATTTTTAAAATTGGTCTTTAATTCGAAAAACGCTTAGAATATTACGTAATTGTGGATAAATTTTTTACCACATACACTGTACGGCATAAGGCAAAGCCGAAATAGAATAATATTCAATTACAAACAAACACAAAAATTTGGTATGTTTTTTGCGTTACAGTCAATGACCAACGTCCGAAGGAAGATCATTTCTTCGATCATATATGATCGGACCAATGTCGTCCATATATAGACGACATTGATCCGGACCAAGAAAACTTCGAGTACTTCTTGTGGGGTTATGCAAAGTTTGTTTGGTGTATGGATAAACCGAAATATGTTTAAGACGAAAATGTTATGGACCATTCTATAATAAATAAAGATGTTCTTCTACGACCACTATCATCGTTCCACGTTTTTTTTCTCGATATTTTCCGGCTTTATTCTTAAAAACACTCGTTTGTAACACACGCGTTTGACAGCTGATTATCAAAAGTTCTACTTTTGTTACGATGATAACAGCCGAGTGGTGGCGCTACTAGCGATACTTTGGCGTATAGATTTCTTTCAACTGTTAATAAACAATATTAAGTCAATTTAATTTGACTCGTAAGGGTGTGTAAAACAAACCTAAACCTTAACCATAACCATAAAGAGTTGGCGTTTTTATGAATATTATGTTTATATTTATTTTAAGGAATTACTATATAAAGTGTATCCACATTCCTAACACACAAATTAGTTAGCTTCTTTAATAAAATCTGACCAATATAATAATTACCTAGAGAACAATTATATAAAAATATTTAAAATAATAGTCACAAAAATAAAAATATACATTTATTTAATTTTTTATCACAAAAAAATACATGTGTAATAATTACTATTATAGTATTAGGTATTTTGTTAGTTATTCAATTATTTAAAATTATGTAAACAATTTATTTTATACTTTTTAAAATAATAATAACCAAAGTGTCGGTAAGGATAAAAATGTATATTTAAATAATGTTTACACCTTTGTTTACACCAAACATTATAATTAATATTTTTTATTTCTAAAAAAGTTATAGGATAAACGTTATTATTGCACTTAATATCACTGTTAATATCACCTTTGTGGTTGCAATTTAAACTAAAAATATTATGGTTAAAGGATCTGTAACTTATATTAGTTTTTTAAATTTTTTAACAATTTCGGAAGATTTTACAAGTCGTCGACTACGTAGATATTTGCGACTACTCTTAGGCGTCTGCAATTTCAATTCTTCAATGTTTGGATTCTTGAACGCCGTTATAAAAACTCCTAGAAAATTAAGTCACCTTTAAATAAATCTAAATTGAAAGTTTAATTACCCAAAAATATTTGTTAGGTCAGATTTTATTAAAGACAAAATTTATAATATTCTAAATTTATAATATTCCTACCTGATTTTATAAGTTCATCCAATTTCCCAGATTCATCTTCTGATCTTGATGTGGCAGTACTAGAAGGTCTTCTAGAAGGTCTTCTAAAAGGAGTGCTCAAAATAGGTTCGGTGTCTTCTCCAAATGCGTATACACTACTTTCATTTTCTGGCGAAAAAGCGTTTATATTTGGAGCTGATTCTTTTTTGTCTTTTCTGAATATCAACTTCCTATCCAATGGAATCTTAGAAGGTGTATCCGGTTTTAAAACTTTTTCTGGAGTTGTCACACATGAACTTGTTGCTTCACATACTTTGGATTCTGGCTTTACTTCGTTTTTATCAGGAAGCAGAGAAGATTTTAATTTGTGAGTGTCGATGTTTTCTTGTAATTCTAGCGTTGTTTCTGTAGGTATTATTTCTCCAAATTTAAGCATTTCGTCGTTTTCTTTTTTTATACTGCTACTACCTGCCATTGCGGAATCTTTCAACCATTTTTCTATTTGCTCATTTGACATATTCACTTTTTCCTTTCCAAATCTCCTACTAATATCTTTGCTAAGTAAATCGGAAGATGGTGGTAAATGTGCGTATGTTTTCTCCAGTATTTTTGGAAGGACCTTATCACAAGTCTCTTCCTCTGGCTTTTGGCTAAAACCATGGAAGTACTCCTCATCTGAAGAAGATGAAAACATCGGTAGATAATTCTGCGGGATTTTGGCGCATTCTCTTTTCGGCTTAACTTTAGGCACTTCCTCAACCACAACTTTATCTACTGCTTTTTTAGAAACACGTTTGACTTCCTTTGGTTTATTATCACTTTTAGTTTCTACTTTGGTTTTGGACTTCTTTGTTAAAATTGAACACTGGCTACCATCAACGCTCTTATGTGTTAACTTGGACAATGGTTCCTCATCAGAATCGCTAAAATTTCCGTCGGATTTTTTCATCGATTTTGTTTTGGTGAACTTTTTGTTCTTTTGTCTATTTTTTAATGTGTTTAAATCTACATCCGATGTAGTAGACTGATCAGACTCGCCACTAACATCTTTTTCTTCAAAACTTGTACTTGCGACTTTGGGTACTTTACTTCTAGTTAGTTTCTTTTTCCTGGATACTTTAACATCCGCATGAAACGATTCATCAGAATCATCGCTAATTTGGCTTTTGTTTGGTTGGGAATTTCTCGTTTGCCGTTTTTCATTTTCCTCAGGTTTGTCTGAGTGTTCAACTTCCTTTGTTTTCTTTTTAATTTCCTCCGTTTTTCTTATTTTATTACTAAGAACTTCATCATCTGACGATAGTTTATTGTCAATTATTATATCCGTGTTGGATTTTCTTTTACCCAACGAGGTTTTCTTTTGAATAGACTTACTGGGTGATGGTTTGATTTCAATGGGTTTTTCCTTTGATTTGGCAACTTTAAGATTCTTTTTTAAATCTCCCATAACGGCCTGCATTTCATCTTTAACAATTTTGGATATCATTATCTTTTTATCCTGATCTTCATCGCTAACAGTTTCTGGTTTTGCTGCCTCCTCCACTTTTTTCACTAATTTCTTAACAGAATTATTCTTAATTTTTTCCGGTGATTTATCTTCCTCTTTATCATCTTCTTTTGATTTTGCTTTGGCCTTTAACTCATTCTCTCTTTGTTCCATTTTCTTCACATTAGGCAATTCAGGAAAACTATCTATTGAAACATTGTCGTCGTCTATTCTGCTATCGTTTCCTAGTTTGTGACTCAAAATTTCCATGTAAATAGTAGCGGCTTCTTTGGTTTTTCTTGTTGGCCTTGTTGTTTTTTGAACAGATAGATCTTCAGTCTTACTAGATTTTGTTTCAGGGAACTCCTCTGCCTTGCCGGATTTTCTTTTAGGTATGTCCTGTTTAGGCTCTTGCTTAACAACGACTTCTTTATCCTTTGATTTTATTTCCTGTATTGTTTTAGATTCTTTAGGTTTGTTAATATTATCTTTTGATTTGTTCATATTATCTTTAGGTTTGGTATTTTCTGTCAGTTGGACAATATTTTCTTTAGAATTATTAATGTTGTCTATATATTTGTTAGGTTTAGTATTATTAACTGGTTTTTCTGTTACTTCTGTTTCTACTTTAATTTCCACAAGCTTCTTGTCTTGTGTATCTTGTGGGTTGGTAGCTTTTACACTATCTTTATCTTTTTTAACTTCTATATTTACTTTATTTATTTCCTTATCGGACTTTTCTGTTATTTTACTCTTTTCACTTTCTTTAATTGTATCTTCTTTTTTTATTTTAATGATATTTTTTTGGACTGGTTCTTTTGGAATGGCTGATTTTTTACCTTTGTCATTCTTTGCATCAACATTCCTCTTTTTTCCCGGAGTATTTTTATCTGATTTATTATTTTTGTTATCTTCATCTTTTTTATCAACTATTTTTGGTGTTGGGTCCTTTTTTTGGATAGTTTGTGTACTTTTTAATTTTAACTTTGCTTTTTTTGTTTCATTACCTTCGGGTATAGACTCCTTCTTAATCGGCGTTTTATTTTCCTTCTTGGAAATTACATGTTTCTTATTAGGATCAATTTTTGTTGGGACTGGTGAAATTCTTATTTCCTTATTGGTTTGCATAACTTCCTTATCTTCCCTAGATCTTCTTCTAATATGTTTCTTGGTCCTTAAAACCTGACTTTTTCGCGATATTACTGTTTTCTTCATTGTCGTTGATCGTAGAGCTCGCCGCTTTACTGTTGTGTTGGTGGTCGGATTGTTTAAAAGTATGCGTTTTTTGATTTGTTGAATTCTCGCGTTAACTTTGTTGTTAAAAACGTGACCTGATCTTGTCATTCTTGAGCTGAAATTTTATATTGATAATTTAACTAAATTATGCATTTTTAGTATAAATAGGTACAATTATATTATTGTTTATGGACTCTAAAATTTAGAGGTCTAAAAACAATGGTATTATTAACAAATTATATAAAATTAATGATTTAAATTTAACAAATAATTATTAGACCTGTGCGATTTTAACCGGATTTGTTTTAAAGTGTAGATCTTGATAAACTGTATTTTTGGAGCAAAAGACGCCATATTAGTACAAAATACCAGGCCTACTATGTCATTTTTTAAGAGTGAATTTTTAAGAATTCACATTAGCGATTTTTTTAAACAAAATCCAAGCAAGGCACTGGATTCACCAATCCTTAAAACAACCCTTTACTAAATTTTATTGAAAAATTTTAAGTAGAAAAATGCACAATACTAACTACTTACACAAATTTATTCTGTCAAGTTATCCATGAAAAACATTGAAATAAAATTAAACTTATAGTAATAGTACCATGTTACTATTAGTTTAATTTTATTTTAATATTTTTTTCATGGATAACTTAACAAAATAAATTGGTGTAGTTATTGTGCATTTTTTTTAAATTTTTCAATAAAATTTAGTATAGGGTCGTTTTGAGGTATAGTGAATCCAGTGCCGTGCTTAGATTTTGTTTAAAAAAATCGCCAATATAAATTCTTAAAAATTCCCAATTTCAAAAACTAAATCCAACATTATTTTTGCAGAACAATTTATTTGATAAAATAGGACAAAATATGTTTTAAATTATTATTAGAAACATTAGAAATATGTGGATACAATACATAAATTTAGGACTTACCCAGATTGCAGTTTTTGTGGTGTTGAAATTATGGTCTTCTGAATAGTTTTACAAATCAAGGATCTTTTTATAGGTTTCTTCACTACTTCAGGTGATGATTCCAATTCTTCTTCAGTTTCAAAATTACTTTCTTCTTCTTCTTTATTTGGTGATTTATTTTTATCAGCTTTCTTGTTTGGTTTATCAGGTTTATCTAAACCAACCTTTTTCTTAAATGGTAACTCTTTTTGCACAAACCTGCCTCTATAGCTTCTTAAACACATTTTCTGTTTAATATTAGGTCTTATGGTTGTTTTCAATGTTCTGGTAGTGACTTTTACATGTTTAGTGGCAATAACTTTTACATTCTGCTGTGATTTTTGAACTGCATTTGTCTTTTTAGTTACTGTTTCAGTTCTAGATATTGAGTTGGTTCTTACTAAAGTTTTATTGGTAACCTTTTCAGATAGCTTACTTATTGTCAATGCCCTTATTTTGGCCATTTTTTGTTCCTGATACTTTCTGCGCAGAGCTTGTATAGCTAATGCATGTCTTCTCTTTCTATCCATCTGTTTACTGATAACTATAGGATCGGCCCTTTTACGAACACCAAAGGCGATAAATGGCTTTTCTGAAGAGCTTCCACACTTTGATATTGGGGCATCAATTGGTCCATTTTTGGGACTTTCACTTTTTATTTTATGCACTTGGCCATTTGTATCAACAATTGAGGCTGTGTTAAAAAAGTTTAGATTTTGTGGCAAAATTGGGGTACCTCTGAAGCACAGAAAAGTTAAGAAGTCTTCAGTGTTTGGCCTTTTTATAGGTAACAGTTCAACAGGTTCTGGAAGAACGTTTATTGGCCTTTCACTTTCCAATTCTTTTATTGGGGTCATTACAGGACTATTGACATTGGATCCTTGCGCAAATTTTCTCTGGGCATGCACTTTGGTCCTAAAATGAAAATATACAGGGTGTTAGGTAAATAAGCTGAGTTGGTATTTCGTCAGAGTAGCAAAACATTTTTTTGCTTCATTTTTGAGATACAGGGTTTTAGTCGTCCCCTATATACAGGAACTAAACTATAGCATGTTTAAAACAAAATTTATCATTAGATTATTATTTCCTTTTAACTTGGTTTGAGAAAATAAATGCTATAATATTAAAATGTTTTGAGGTAGGTAGTTTAAAATATATAAAATATCTTAAAAATCACTTGCATAATTTTTTTTCCTAAAAATAATTTGTTGTCAGCCCTTAAAAATGCCTCTAGAAAATACGAAGATTTTAAAATTTTTCTTACAAAATAAATAATAATAATAAATGTTTTTTTATTGAATCATCAAAGGGCAATTGGCTAACGTCCTTCAGCCAGAATATAATAGGTTTATAACATATTAATATTGTTTTAACAATAAGAATATAATTTTCTTACAAAACAAAAAAAACAAAATATACATTTATAATAGTAATTGTAATACTAGTCGTCGTTAAATAGTATTTCCAACGTTGTTTTATGCGGATATACGTTTCTTGCATTTTCTGCTCTTGTAATACAAAATTCCAAAAGAATTTCAGAGGACTTGTCCCTTTCTCTATATCTGGCAGCTAGGTTTTGTATTCTGTCCAATATAGGTGTTATTTAAGATTTTTCATAAAGAATAGGATTGGGGGTTATGGAGAGGATTGTTGGGATGACGGATTTTTCTTAGGGAGGCTGTATCTGCAACTTGAATGTTTTTTAAAGCGTGAGTTTTGCAATTTAGGAATAATGGAAACCCATACTCAATGACAGGTCTACAGATAAGTTTGATTTGATTGATTGATTTTGATAAGGTTGTTGACCCTTAATCCGGAGAAATGTTTTGCCCTTAATATTGCTCTTTTTTTTGTTATTTGTGTGTGGAGGTTTATTTTGTGATCTAGGAGTATACCAAGGTAATTGGTGGAGCTTTCTGGGTAAATAGTATGCCCTTGTAAATAAATTCTTGGGGACTGGTTGGTTATGTGGTGGTGGAAGATTAAGAGATGAGATTTATTGGGGTTAGGTGATAATCTCCATTTAGAGAACCATTCGGATGTTGCATTTACCAGGTTTTGGAGGATTGTCATTACTTGGGGAACAAAATAAAATAGTAAAACTTTTAAATATTTTAAATACTTAAGTGATTCATCTAATTTTAAAACAAATATATGCTTTAATAATTTCTTAAAATACAGGTTGCAATTTTTTTTTTAAATTGAATACTATAATAATATAATAATTATCAGGGGTCTAATATCAAACACAGCAAACTCCAATATTTTTTACTAGCAAATTTCATCATATTCATCAATGTAATCCAGTTAAAATAATTAAATAAAAATATTCCACTTTATATTATTAACCATATTAATTTTCAAAGAATAATTCAATAGGAAACGTATTTATTAATTTTAAAAAAATGTTACCCAAGTGGAGTTTGCTGGGTTTAATATTATATCCTTGAAATATTATTATATCGTCAATACTTATATATCATGATATTTATACAAAACCCTGCATTTTTGCAAAATTTTTATTATTATCTAAGTGATCACTGCCAATGAACGAGTTGAAAATGAACACAAGTAAAGTGATTAAACAATTTCTTCCTTGCTCAAATTTAACTCTGAGTACTTAAGGAAGTAATAATTATTGTTCAATGATTAAACCCTTTATCATGTGTATCAAATCAAAATGTTTGAGCACTTTAGTTGACAAATAAGGTAAAAAAACAATACTGGTTTACCATCTACTTCTTAATTTAAGGGTTACCAGCAAAAGAAATATGAGTTTTAGATTTTTTTACAAGAGACAATTAAAACAGAGTTGTGACAAAAACCTGCTTTTTTTATTTATATTTTTTGTTCAATGAACCAGCTTTCCAAAGCTCTTTGTTTTGTAAGGCAAACATAAAAATGTTTTGTTTACCCTGTATTTAATTTTGCTATTTATGGGTTCTTATATTGCGATAGCCTAAAAAGCAGGGTAACCCCACAATCCACATTGTGGGTAACCCCTAAAATACTGCCATCTGCCCTATTTGTATGTACCCTGAATCTCAAAACTTTGGTCCTAATATGTAAATATAGTTTTAGGTAAATAAATATGGTTAATATTTGAACATCAAAGGAGCAACTTTCATATCTTACACTTAAGTATATTGTACATACCTACTACGTAACGTAGTCTACGTTGTATACTTTAGTAATTATAATAAAATTAGGATTAAAAAAACCTACCTTTTAGGGCTGTCATCCAATATGGGAGATGTACAGATTTCCCTGCTTTTCCTCTTCATTTTTCTCCGGTTCATGTTCGTTTATAAATAACTTCTGTTTATATCATGTAAATACCGGAACAAGCTCAAATAACCTATAAAAATAACCCCAAAACCTAAATTAGCACCGTTTTCTTTGTTTACATTGCAATGACGCTTTAAACTAATTAAACACTATTTTATCGATCGCATATTTTGTAAAATCCAGTGCCATTGTCAAATTACGCTATCCGTTTTTTGTTTATTTTTATGCACATTTCAATCAAGCGAAGCTACCGTTGGCTAAACTTCATTTACTAGAATTACAGGAAACTCTTTTAATTTTTTAATTTTTTTGTTATTTTAAATGCTTTTAAACACATTTATAATTAAAATAAAAATAATTTATAATTTTAAATAAAATTATATTTAACAAAATTGTTTTGTTTTGCTAAATTTACAAATATACTATTGACGTTTGCTTATGTTGGCAGTGCATTATTCCCCAACCACTGGTTTGTAAAATAAAAATTCATATTTTTTGTAAATAAACAAGTTTAGCCAAATCTCCGCTAATTTAATTTTTATAAAAATATATTTTACACTCTATTAGGGTGAAGAAGCGTTTTATTTTTGTATTTATTGCGAAATGTCCAAAGTACCGTTAGGTCATAATTACAGTTACCATTAGGTCCAATGTTGTGTGAATGTCCTCTAGAAAGTTTAGTCAATATTCAAGAATATTTCAAAATGGCAACAAAAGAGTTCGATGATATATTGAAAACAATTAACCGAAAATATGAAATGATACAAACTTCGTGGGCGGACGAAAAAAATTTCGAAGCGAAATTTCGGACACAAATTCCTAGGGACAATGAAGATTTCAATCAACTGTGTGATGAATGGGTTGATTTATTTTCAGAAGCTACAAATACAGTGTGGGCGAAAAAAATATCGAATACAGGTCCTAAAATTAGGTTTCGAAAACAGTACCAGTGTTGGACCCATGGGGGTAAAGTAGTCCAAAAAGATTTATTATTTGATGCTCGAAGATGCAGAGGCACATTGGATGTAAAAGTATTAACAGATAACCCTTTAACCAGAAGAAAAAATAAGCATATTCGGGTCGGGTTAAATGTTGTTGTCAAGGTTTGACCACAAAACTAAGATTAGTTGTAAAACCTAACTTTTTTCTTCTTTTTAGATAAATTTTAATCATTTGCATGCAGTAGATACAAAGCAACCTCATGCTTTCTTTGTACATCAATGTGAGCCACTAGCAGAAGCACCAAAACCTCACATTCTGCCAAACAATAGGCTTCAGCAGTTGGTTGCCGATATGGTTCAAAAGGGTATAAACTCTACACAAAAATTACTTGAAGCAAATAATGTTAACAAAATATTGGAAGTGGTGGACAAAGAAGAAAATCAAAATTCAAGTGAGCAAAACATGACAAACTATTCAGCCAAAATTTTGGATATTACTGATGAACCAAAAGGATTAGAAACTCATCAAAAATCAGTAACCCAGGCAGCTATGATAAAGGTTTTGGATAACAAGGGTAATAAACACGAACCTATTTATATACCATTACCATCATTTGGAGAAGCAAGTGAGTTTATAACTGACCCATTAGCTTTACCAATGAACCAACAAACCATTATGGTACAAAATTGGGCATCAAATATGGAGACCGTTAAATTGGAGTTGCAGCCTCAATTGCAGCCATTTACTCAATTAGTTGTAAGTGGCCCACAACTAGACATGTCTGAACATTTACTAATGTTTGATGCAACTCAAGTTATACCAATAACTGCAAACCTAAACTCTCATTTTGTCCAACTTCATAACATACACAATCAAGGGCAATTTTTATAATCACTTTCAAAAGTTATTCATTTTAGTTTATAAACCCCACTTAGGTTAGGCAAAGCTCTTCCAAAAGATATATTAATTACATACTTTGCACCTATTATTTATTTAAGGCATTTTTTATTCAAAACTAAGTTCCTATATCTACTAAGTAATAGGTACATACATTTTACAAATTATGATAAACAATTTTTAGCATAATATTGGTAAACTTGTCTATTTCAATCAAATTTTTAATTATTTTTTCTATTCTTGTAATTTAATAGAAACTACCTTGGTTAAAATCTCTAATTTTTTCCCACACAACTTTGTGTTAAATAAAGCTCTTCCACACATTAAGTGTTTATTTAAGTTTCACAATACCATTGCTTTTCACAAAAGATTACTTTTAATATAGTATTTAATTAGCAATAAAAAATAGTCACTTTATATTTAAATAATATTTTTTAAGTAGTACATTGATTTTATATATTTATTTATTATTAATTATTGTGCAATTTTTTTTTTAAATTTCTCAGAAGCTACTAGTTTAAATATTTATACAGACTGATATGCAGTATTCGTAATTTAGTTAAACAATGTTCTAAAAGAATAACTAATATTAAAATAAATGTTTCAAAGCTATGGTTAATAAATAGTTGTATATTTAAAAAATAAGGAAATTCTATTTAGGTATATTTCTAAAAAAAATCAAATTAGTTTATGGTTTTATTTTGGGATAAGAATATTAAATATTAAACCAATGTAAATTATCTATGTGTTATACAAATGCTTTATGTAATTGTACTTTTTTATTATATGACTGAGTATACTATACATGCTTCATAATAAAGTTATTTTTATTGAAAATAAATAGTTTAAATTGTACATACCATTTAAAATTATATTTAACACCACTTAAAACAAAATATGTTATGCAGTATTTAACTTTTGTTTACTTTATGTATTTATTCTTAAATACCTAATACTTTTTTACCTAAATAATTTTTGTAAGGTAAACTACCTTACTCAGGAAGTAATTAAAAATATCAAATAATTTATAAAAACAAAAAATTCCAATTTATGGCCTATTTCTATAAATTAATTAGAATTTAATGGCCAATGCTTATGTAATTAATTATAATATTATATATGCGTAGTAAAACAATATAAAAATATTGGATCCCATGCGTGATCATAATAGTTTGAAATAATTGGTCTAAATTCTATGTGCGGTTTAACCACTAATAGTGCTAGACGTAGCGTTTCTCAAGCAATTTTTGCCAAAGACAACGGTGTTATTATTTAAGAATTCTCCCATAATATTACCTAAGTCTTACCAGCAGCTCAATGGTGATATATTACTTCTACCTCTTTAAAATCATTTAATCCTTGGGAATATTTTAATTTTCTTTACATTTTTGATTTAAGGGGGTTACCTTACATATATATGAGCTCGTAAAAATTAACGTTTTTTGGTGATTTTTTATTGGTAAATAATAATAATTATATTGAAACAAACTATAAAGCATCAAATAGGGTATGTTTCGAAGTATTTGTAAAAAAAATTTTTGCTAAAATATGGAAAATTGTGGAAAATACAGCCCTTGCCCCGAAACGTCTTTTTTTCGAGCTTTGCGGTGAGCATAAAATATCAAAAACCGCCAAACAGATCTTAATGAAAAAAAATCCATATTAGAACATATATGTTATATATATAATATCACCCCCTTCGTGAACGAAGGGGTTTGTATAAAAAAATGTTCACGCAAATGGCGGTGATTTTCCCAAAATAACCGATTTTCGAGGGTACAAATTCCGAGATAAACGCGTTTGAAGTTTGAAGTTGTTGCTATTTCTTATTTATTTTATTTTCTAGTCTTATTAAACACCAATTATAATATCACACTTGGTTAAGTGTAAGAGTAGCCTTGGGCTAAACTTCGCCATTGTGTGCCACTTTATGTAAAGTATTTAATAATATTATTGTAATATTTTACTAAAAAATAAAGACGATTATTATTATTATTATTTAATTTGCCTTTAAATGTTTGTGAGGTAGCGCGCTATAAATTTCTATAACATAAGTTCTAGTGCTCCGATCTTAATGAAATTTTAAGTACATATTCTTAAAAGTATATATTGTAAGAATATTCAATAAAAAATCGATTTTTTGACCCAGCACAAATGTATGTAACCCCTTAAATGAATATAATTTTTGAGTATAGGTATAATATTATTGTGTATATTTTTATTTTTGCAATTATTTTAAACATGTTTCAATTAAAAACAGCTATTTTCATTTAATATGGCACGCCGTTTTACTTTTTAATGTCATGTTTATTAAAGCTAAATATCAATTCAAGTTGCGTTTTTAAAAATTGACTGAACATTTTAAAGTAAAAATTGTATGATGTCTTTGTATATTAAGTACCTACACAATTTTAAGCACAGAATAAGAATTAAAGTAATTTCAATTCTGGAACTGAATGGCGTATTTTCTGACTAAAAAATTCGATGAATTAAAATTTGGGTTGAGATAAAGTTTCTTATTCGACACACAAATATTTTGCACGAAATATTTGTTTTAATATTTAAATGTTTAATTAATTAATGAATGAAAATTTTATTTGACTAATAAGAATTAAATACAATTTTATTTTTATTGTTATTTTAAAAAAATTTACTTTTAATACGAATAATTTTGTTGTTTAAAACACTTTGAAACAATTTTTATACGGGAATAAAGTTGTGGTATAGTTGTTATTACCTAATTATTATGTTATTTAAATCTAGCAATACGAATTTTCATTTAAGAATCTTTCTGCCATATTTCTTTTAATCCGATTATTTTTTTAGATAATAAATTCAATGCTACTTGTATGTGACAAAATTATAATTCCTTATTTTTATTGTTTGAAATAAATATTATGTACCTCGAATTTTCTGACTGAAAAATTCGCTGAATTAAAATTTTGGTTAACAGAATTTTAGTTTGGCGCTAGTGCATAGTGCGGTTGTGTTACGTACTACTGCCACCAAACGAAATCACATAACGTCTAAGGTACATAAGCTCAAAAATAAATTAGGCAACGGTGCATATAAATTCAGTGCTGCCATTGTATTTACTTACCTGTTTTGCTTTTCTTAATTTCTTACCTAATTTATTGAAATAAAAATAAAGAAAATCCTTTTTACCAAAATATTGGTAACAGATAAAAAACAATACAATATTTTCAATCCACCATTAATTACATTCATGTTAAGTTTGTGGATTATTTATTATATTCTTTTTCTATGCTTATTACTGTACAGGTAGTCTGCTCGGACAACGAGTAGGACAATTCTGGTAATTATATAAATATCTTCTTCTGCGAGAAATCCTATTGTATAGACAACCAAGCAAATAATGAACCACAATTAATTAATTAGGAGAGTCCATATCTAAATTATATCGTATAAAGTGAGGTTAGCCAGCAGGGCAGTCTTGTTGGAATGCACCCCTTACATAGTTTAATAATCATTATCATGTCGATATACATTACAAAAAAGCTATTGATATCACTGAAAATTTTGGACTGCACTGTTGCCTAATTTATTTTCGAGCTCATGTACCTTCGACGTTATGTAGTTTCGCTTCGTGGCAGTAGTACGTAACACAACCGCACTATGCACTAGCGCCAAATTAAAATTCTGTTTACGAGTGTTGACCAACATTTTAATTCATCGAGAAAATTCGCCTTGCGCTTACAGATTTAAATCTTGTCTAATTTTTATTCCAAAATAAATATTCTACTTTAACTTAATTTTAAATTAATAAATGAAATATTATTATTTACATATAAGCACCTTTTTTAAATAGAAAAAAAATATTCATACAATAAAAACTGAGGCTTAAAAATATAGATCACACCAGAATGATGTAAATATATATGGAAACTTATCCAATACACCAAAAAATAAATTGGTAGATTTTAATTTATAATTAAATTTATTTTAGTAATTTTTATGAACGTTTATATTTTCTAGGCAATTTTTAATTTTGATCATTTTTGTTTTGAGTTAATTTTTTGATGTCATTAAAAAGTAAAACGGCGTGCCATACATTTAATCATTTGTTAATAGGTTTGTTAATTCAAACCATTAAAGATAAAATTATAAAACTTATTCAAGTATATTAAAATTTGTTTTTATTAAAGACTGTTTTAAAATTTCCCTTAAAAAACAAAAAATATTATTTATTTTATTTATGCTCAAGGAGAATTATTTTTAAAAGAAATTGTACAGCTTTATTGTTATAAAGTAATAAGTTTTCAATATTTTTTTACTATTCGATCTAGTCTAGAGCTTATGTTGGCAGAGCAATTAATATTTTTGTATGGCATAATTTCGTGCTTAATTAATGCTAATTTAAAATTTAAATTAAAAAAATTTAATGCTCCCATACTTTTCGAAAAAAATGGATCCTCTGCAAGAAAGTTTGCAGATTTCTGTTAATTTCTGCTAATTTTTAAAAATATTAATCAAATGCACAAATTAAATTAATAAATATTTATATGTACATATGTATATCGATGGATAAGTACATATATGTACATATAGATGTATGTACATATATGTACCTACTACCTACTGTAGGCAATGCCTACTAGGCATTATACGAATCTTTTTTAGGTAAATGTTAAGGGTTGTTAAAAATGATTTAGGTAAAAAAACATAGAAAAAGCACTTAATTGGCTGGCTATATAAATATGAAGTCGTCATCTAAGTAATATTTTAGGCATTTACAGAATATTAACTTTTTTGAAGTTAACAGAACATTTTTTTAGAAAAGCATGAGAGCATTACATTTTTTTAAGGGTATTTAACAAGCATTAATTACGCACAGTCATAAAAGTCGGTAGAACAAACTTTTTTATTGCATAATTATAATTATAATAATTATTATGCAATAAACCTGTTATGGAATGTATATTCTTTTTGGGTTTAATTAATAAATAAAAAAAATATTTTTTTCAAAAAGTATAAGTGCATTACATTTTAATAGAGTTTAGAATATAGTCTGTTATCTCAAGATCAATGAATTTTGATTTTTTATATTACCTATAAAAAACAAATTATTTTTTAAATTTTTTTTTTACAAAATATATAACAAATGTTTACCCTAAATAAGTTGATTTTTAATAGTTGTTCTATGTTCTATGTAACACGATTGTTATCGTTTAAATGACAAAATTTCATAATGCATAACAATGAAATATTGACCATTCAAGCGTTTAAGATTTAATCATATGGAGACCGCCACTCAAATTTTGGCAACATAAATAAAAATGGTCAAGTCATTTTTTATTTAAACCACCCACAATGCATTTCTTTATTGCTTCAATATAATATTATTAAGTTAATTTTTTTAGGTATTAAGAACAATGTTAATTTTATATATTTTTATATACCTATTTAAAGATGCGTAGCATGTTAGATTAGGTCTTGTAATCAAAATATTTTCAAAAAACAATTACAACGGATATCACCCTGTACAAGGCCGAAACTAGAAAAAGTTTTGGGGGTGGGAACAAAAAGCGGGTGCAACAAAATACAGATTCAGTATGTATATATACCGGGTGTATCTGAGAATAGGCGCACCCCTGTAACTTTTTTATTTATGAAGATAGACACATGAAATTTAGCATGGTTAATTAGGATATAAAATGCCACTTATAAGAGTACAAAAGGAAATTTTTTAACTTCCGGTTTTGCCGGAAATGATATCAACTTTTGATTTTTAAAAGAAACGCCCTATATATTTTTACATATTTAGAATACTGAGAAAATTCTGAGTCGGACAGCATCCTCGAATTGACCTTTCGACGTTTCGTCATCAGAAAATGCATCATCATAAAGATCAATCTAGAGTGCTTTGAACTATTTGAGAAAAACGAATTTTGACAAATTTAGACTGCTGGGAATAGCTGAATAACAACTTTCTAAGGCAAGTTCCATTTTTCAGGCATTGTGCGAACCCATTAGAAGAAAATAAGATAGTTCAAAGCACTCTAGATTAATCTTTATGTTGATACATTTTCTTATGACGAAATGTCAAAAGGTCAATTTGAGGATGCTGTCTGACTCAGAATTTTCTCAGGATTCCAAATATGTAAAAATATATAGGGCATTCCATTTAAAAATCGAAAGTTGGTATCATTTCCGGCGAAACCGGAAGTACAAAAAATTTATTTTGTACTCTTATAAGCGGCATTTTATATCCTAAATAACCGTGCTAAATTTCATGTGTCTATCTTAAAAAATAAAAAAGTTACAGGGGTGCGCCTATTCTCAGATACACCCGGTATACATTAGGGTGCTTCAAAAAATAAAATGTTTCTATTTAATATAAAAAAAATCCTCACCAAATATGGGGGTTCCAGCTCAACTCCAAGAGGTCGCTGTTTTTATTTTAGTTTCCCATTTAATTAACATGGAAAAAATAATTTTATGTTTGGAATTTTATACCTCTGTATCAAAGTAACTTATGGCAATGATCATTGCAGTTTTTTATATAAATATAAAATGTAACGCTCTACAAAGAAGGTCTATTATTATTTTTCGATAAATTAATTTCATCTAGAGCTATTCGAGGTCAAAGTTTGATTAACATCAAATTTTCTGGTTTTCTTACGCGTAATGTTTTTAGATGTCGAGTCAGAAAAAATAATAATTTTTATGCTTACTTGAAATAACCAATACAAAAATATGTTAATTTTTGCGTTTTAATAATACCAAACTACCGCGGTAGTTTGGCTTGTGATGGGAGGGCTGCTTTGTTATCGGATAGAAGATGCTTATGTTGCCTATCTGCTCGTTATCCACTATTTTGAGCACCTCTTCAACTTTAAGATTCTACCTTCGCAGTTCGTCCAAACTTTTTTTAAAGGCGACCGCTATTCCTCTGGACATCCTAAGATATTCTAAAACACAGTGGGCCAAGGAGTAATCGGCCAAAACCTTGAACAGATCTTGTTGTTCTTCTTAAGTGACACCATACCAAGCTTTCTTACCGCTCGAATATAAATACAGAAAGTCCTTAAAAGGCAACTCGTCTTCCGACAGATTAAGTCTTCTACTCTAGCATCGTCCATTTGGTCATTATTGTTGATAGCGTTAGGAGCCATTCGGTTGAAAGGGATCACTTTTGGCTTTCCTCTTGGTTGTTTCCTGATCCTGTAGATGATGTGATTTATGCGATCCATGACTTTGTATGGTCCTTCCCAAGAAGTCTAAAGCTTCGGCGAATAAGGGTTGTATAACCAAACGAGGTCTCCAGGTTGAAATCCCCTATTATCCGCCTTGATGTCGTATGCCTCTTTCGTTCAATCACTGGCACTCTGGATGTTTAAACGAACTCGGCTCTGAATGTCGCTTATTTTTCTACGTTAATAACCGACAGAATCTTCTCCAGCAATATCTTCCCGATGGTGAGATTTGCAGACAACATGATAAACCCCAAAAAAAGTAAAAAAAAAATATATTTTTTGTAACAAATTTTAATTACATATTTAAACGGCGCACTTCTTGTTATATTCCTTCACATATTGAGAAACTGACAGTTGGGTTTCAATCTGACAGTTTGTTATTTGACTCGCTTGCAGGGCCGGCGACAATAGCGGTGCTCGCGGGCTCAAGCACCACACGTAAAGGAAAATGGTGGTGCTCAGCACCACACGTATCTTCAGCAGAAAAATTGCATTTCTTTTGCGGTCTCTAAGTTTTTTATCCTGTAGCCAGGGATACAAACTAACGCCCTCTACAAATTTACGGTTGAAGCTGAGGAATCCAAAATTTAAAGTATCAAAGTCGGTCGGTCGGTAATACCGACTCGGTATAGTATGTATAAGTGTACGACGTGTATTTAGGGTATTTCTACTATACCGACGGTAACCGACCAAACTTTAAGTTATATTATTATTATTATTTACAGTTCGTGCAGTTTGTTTATTATCTCTGAGTTTCTGTTTGCTACCACCAATTGTGTTAGTGGATAGATACCCCTACTTTTTATCAACAAAGGTAAGTTAGTTCGAATCCTAGAGTAACTTTGTTTTAATTGTCTCGTAACAAAATCTAGAACGATTATTTTAAACCCGTATTTTTGATGCTGGTAACCCTTAATCCAAGAAATGGCAGGTGGTAACCCTTAAACGTCCGATGTGGCAGTAATATATATATATATATATATATAGGTACCTATCCCATTCGATTCCATTACAGGGTGAGTTTTTTAACTTGAAACTTTAAAATATCTCGCGTAATAAGCACTGTCGAAAAAACTATATAAACTAAATTTAATCATTCCGGGGGGATATATTAATAGTGCTAAAATTAGTATACTAATACTACTATAGTGTGCTCTCCCTGTATATAAAATGTGACTGAGTTTGATAAATAAATTGACTAAATAACTATTCCAATTTTATTTTGTTCTCCTTTCCGCAACCCACAAGGAAAAGAAGACCCACACCCCCCATCAGTGGCGGCTGGTGGATTTTGGGTATACCGATATCTCAATTATTAGATATGGGAGCCACACCAAATAAATATAGGTAATATAAATTTAATTGGTGCAATTTATTATTTACCATAGTTTATCGACAAATTTCAAATTTTATTTAAAAAATCCAAATAATACAGATTTTATATCATTTTAAATTTTTATTATTTCTTTTCAAAAAATTTAAAATGGTATAAAATCGGTATAATTTGGATTTTTTAAATGAAGTTTGAAAATTGTCGATAAATTATGGTAAATAATAAATTGTACCAATTAAGTTTATATTATATTTATTGGGGGCGGCATGGGGCCGGTACAGCCGAGCAAAAATTTATCTTTTTTTCGCAAACTTCAACTTAAATTCTGCTTAAGCAGAACTTGTTTATTTAATGTCATTATAAACTCTATATACATTTGGTGTGGGTCCTATATCTAATAATTGAGATATCGTTATACCCAAAATCCACCAGCAGCCACTGCCCCCCATCCATTAACCACTGCTACCAACAACTGTAGATGAGCACCACACGTCAAAATGAAAAGCTGCCGGCCCTGCTCGCTTGAGTGAACAAAAGTGTGTTTTTTCGTTAAGTAAATGTAAGTAAGTAGATATTGTTATTTATTTAACTAATAGTTAAATTATTTTTTTGTTGCATTTACGAGTTCGAGAATGATTTAAGTAAATTATAGACTTAGAATTAAATTGAGTAACGAATCCTTGCTAACGATGCATATTTGTAATTTTGTTTATAATTATATATATATATATATATATATAATGTTAACATACCTACCTTTCTTATTACACTGATGAAGAATAGTATATTAAGTATCAAGTTTTATAAACGCTATTTTAGCTACGAGTTTAATTAAGCACGAGCGAAGCTTGCAAGCGAGTGTTTAATTAAAACGGGTGCCTAGAGAAGTTTATAAATGAGTTACATATTATACTTTATCTACGACGAACACAAAACAAAATTTAAAGCAAATTTAATTTGTTAAAAATTTAACCTCTGTCAATTGTCGGGTTTAACCTCACTTTTTCCCAATTTATAATAAGGCTTTAGCGCGTATAAAGTTACAGCTCATCAACAGAGGAGTAGATAAATATATTTGTTAATTTTTATTTTGCCTTAATTTAATTCTAATAAAGATTTATTGATATTTACAAAATCTTTGTTTGTAAAGCCGAGTTTGACATTTACTTAAAATAAAAACAAAGAATATATATATATATAGTGTAAGCATACAAATATATATATATATATATATATATATATATTAGGGTGAGCCAAAAAAACTAACCTATCGGATTTATGGGTTAAAATGAACCTACATACCGAGCAAAAAATTTCCCTGCAAGGCAAAATTTTTTGCTCAATTTTAAAAGGTGTCGGTGAGCATTTTAAGTTTTCCATTGAAATAACACGTAAAAAAATCTTTTTTCCTTAAAAAGACTATAACTTTTGAACCGTTTGAGATAAAATTTTTTACGTCGCGGATTCTTGTAGAGCATAAAATTTCCCAAAGAATCTATACCATGATTATTTTTTTAATTCAAAAATTCGTATGTTTGAAAGCTTTGAAAAGTGTAAAAAATCACTACAAACTGCAGTTTTATCTCAAACGGTTCAAAAGTTATAGTCTTTTTAATGAAAAAAGATTTTTTACGTGTTATTTCAATGGAAAACTTAAAATGCTCACCGACACCTTTTAAAATTGAGCAAAAAATTTTGCCTTGCAGGGAAATTTTTTGCTCGGTATGTAGGTTTATTTTAACCCATAAATCCTATAGGTTAGTTTTTTTGGCTCACCCTAATATATATATTTGTATGCTTACACTGTTAAAAAATCCATTATGAATAACTGCTTAACGAAAGGAGGTCTTTTTGTTTGCAAATTAATTTTCGAACTTAATTGATATTGCTAAACTATGTATAAATAGTTTATTTATACCTCAATAAAAATTATTATTTATAACTAAATACCACGAGTGCTCGTCAAAGTGAGTCGCATCTTGCATCTTGCCGTCGCGCTCTTGAAACTTCATCAATGCTCGCAATGATTGCTTATAAAGTGCAAATAGTCTGTAGTATGGCAACTAGTGTTTGTGTAGAGCACCATAAGGTCAGGGAAGTGTTGAAGTTGAAGTGTAGAGTGACACCTTACGGGTGGTCGATCGCGGTCTAGCCACGCATTTGGATGCTTTTACGAGACAAACTAAAGAGGGTAACCAAGGGAGGAAAGGCCAATTTGCAATTCTAAGTATATATAAGTAAACTTAAACATCTGCATGACCTAATATATTATTTGCCACCAAGACAGGTACCTTGAAACACCCTAAATGAGGCATTTTTCTTTTAAACATGAGAAAAACTAACCAAAAAAACAACAACAATTAAAAATAAAAATAAACAAAGTGTACCAGTAACATTGAGACAATAGTAACAAAATAACAACAACACAAAAACAAAACAAAACCGCCCCAACTCTTAACTCGGTCAAAGGAATGCTGACAAGGACAATAAATCTATCAATAACAAACGACCAAGACTAAACCCATAAAAGAAACGATTAAAAAACCAAACGAACATAAATTAGGAAGAAGAGCATTTTTCATAACGGTCGTTGGCGTAGCTGGATGTGCTAATTAGCACATCCAGCTACGCCAATCGTGCAATATCACATTCGAATTTTTGCAAAGTCTAGTTCCAGATGTTTCACTTAGGCATCGTATTCTTCTTTTTCGTTGGAAGAAAGTATCTGCAAGATATCTGTTGCATCGTCAACTTTTATTCCACTTCTGACACCAATTTCAACTTTTTTTGTAGTTCGACAGTGTATATAAAATAGGCACTGGTTAATTAACGAACTAAACTATTTATTTTTATAACTTAATTACAAAGAAAACTTTTAAACTAAATTATCACAAACTATAATTATTTGGTACTTGCGACGAAATAAATTAAATATACGCATAAATAAATAGATTTTTTTACAACTTTACTGTACATACTTTAACAGGAACTTTAATTATTTGAACCTTTATAAAATCGCCTCCAATGAGCTAATTGAATTAAAATTTGTACAGGATCAAGGTTAATAACACACAAATATGGTGTTTTATACATTTTATAATGATATCTTTATTTGTTTTTTTTTCTGATGAATTTTGACCACTTTTTTGCGGTTGCCACTACGCGCAGCGCTAAACATAAATTATCCACAATAACAAATAGCACGATAATAAGAATTGCAATTATTATAATCAGTGAATTATTTTCCAACTCTTAGTTATAATTTTACTTCCAACGTCAAAAATCGGAGGCTCATTTAATTACGTAATTTTTACTTATCATTAAAATGACAAAACAAGTAATTAATTATGTGTTTAGGTTTTAATACTTCCATCTAATGGAAGTCTTTCTTTGGGTAAAATTTGTTTGCACTTCTATTTTATATCCAAAAATAGGCAACTATTATTTATTCATTTAATTACGTAATTTCAACTTATCATTAAAATGACAAAACAAGTAATTAATTATGTGTTTAGGTTTTAATACTTCCATCTAATGGAAGTCTTTCTTTGGGTAAAATTTGTTTGCACTTCTATTTTATATCCAAAAATAGGCAACTATCTTAAATTATTATTTTCTTTTGGAGACATACCATAATATTTTCCTCAAACGACGGTAATCTTTTATTTAAAAAAAGCATTTTTTTATTTAAAAAACTGACTCCGTTTTATTATGGTAAAAAATACTGAAAATGACCTGTTTTTCTAGCCTTAATAGCCCATAGAAATTGTATTGCAATACTTTTTATATATTATCTATTTGTTTAATTTTTATTTCTTTTGTATTAAATAATTAAAAATGAGCTAAACACAGTTTTACCAATAAATTTGTTTAAAGTATCTAAACTGCTCCTGACGTGAAAATCTTCTATTCTAAATAATATTATTTTTGTTACTTATTTCAAAATATTTCAGTAGGTGTGTTGCTTACCTGTTAATGAATTTGCTTTTATTATGAGCATGCAATTAAATAATTATCTAAGAAGATTGTCAAATCTATTTTAAATTATTAAGATAAATATGCATGATTGCAATAATGTAATAAAAAAAGATAAAAATTCACGTTAATAAACTATTGTTTGGCCCACAAATTAGGCTGAGGTTATGAGAATTCGCCGAAAATATATGTAAATAATAAAATTGAATAAATTAAATTGAGACATTGTAATTAACATTTCATTAACACATGTAGTCTAACAATTTACACATTTTAAGTACCTACGTGTATCTATATAAATTACTTTAAATGTGAAAGATTTCACCTAAAATTTAAATGATGTTTAATTACGGTTAATTAGTTATAAAATGTAAAAGTTAGTGTTTATATAATGAAAGTCAGAGAACACCGTATATTCCAGGAAAATAAATTTTTATAGTAGACAGTATGGCATTGCCATAATGGCAAGTCCCATAAGGTCAACCATGTAAAGGTGATCTTGAATTATGTGAGCAAACGTAGCATTTTCTATTTCGATACAAAATTTAGATAACATTCAGGCAATAAAAACAATCATATTTTATTTTGTTTCATAAGTTTGATACCGATTTTATGGTTGATCGGTGATTTATACGTACCTAAGAACTTTTAGTTTTATTTTCAATAAGTGTAAATAAATTACAGAGAGTGCACTCTCAGCATGCCGGCTGTAAATAATGTTATGAAAGTAATTTGTAAACACGGTCTTTATTTTCCATTAACTTATCAATATTTTTAAGCTTTAGGTTCTTTGTGGACACACTTCTTAAAAATTGCTCTGGATGCCTATTGAGTAGGTTTTAGTATTAAAAAGTTTATACATAATCTACATGTATTGTTAGAAAATATAAATGCAATTAGTAAATAAAAGTAGTAAAATATGGGATACTATTTATCACTTAAATAAATTTTTTGAAATTAAATAATGTATCTATATTAATCTCGTACTTAGTTATTAAATATTAAAAAAAACTTGGTAATGCTGCATGTGAGATAGAACATAAATCACCACAGATTATAAAGGTTAAATTCACTAAGGTATAAATCACTAATGTATTTTAAGACTGTTTGTTAAAATAAAGTGACCAGATTCTGTCAAAAAATAGCGGGACATTTTGTGTAAATTAACCTTAATTACAAAATTGACACAATCAACAATAATTAAGTAACGTCAAATTTACAATTTGCATTAGGTAATGCAATTGTATCAATTTTGTAACTAAGGTCAATTCATACAAAATGTCCCTCTATTTTTTTACAGAATCCGGTCACTTTATGTTAAAATATAGATACAGTTTTTATTCGGAATTTGACAACTTTAAAAATTGGGGGTTTAGTTGGCAAATTCTAGGGACCCTAAATTTATAATAGCCTACATTATTTTTTTTCCTTTAGAATTTTATGTCATCTTTGGCATTCTGATAATGTCAAAGTAAAATTTAGGCAGGAGTTTCTCTGTGGGCAGGAGTCACAATTCACAAAATGTTTGGATTGTGGCAGGAGTACTAATTTAAAATATTAAAATCACCAAAGTATATTAATAATATCATTTTGAAATACAACATAGGTAATCAAATGTGTAAAATTCCGAATAAAAAAAACTGTACCCATTTTATTTTTTAAGCTTATTTAGATTTAATAAAATAAATAAATATTATATTTATATTATAAAAGTATCGGCCAATCATTTGGGATATATAATTTTAAATTTAAAGAAATGGAAAAATTTAAATAATCCCCAATTTTGAAAATATCAAATAATTGTCCGATAAGTAAATTTTGTATAATTCTTTAAAAAATAGCAGAAAAAAATATTACGTTTCTGTTTTGTAAGATATAGTTCTTTAACCTCAACTAACGTGAACAAGTGTTTGACTTTTTAAATGTGTTCAAAAACTGTAAAAAAATATTTTTTTATTAATGATTTGACCTAAAGCAAACAAAGTTTATTTAAATTACTTTTGACATTATTGGAAATTCTTGCCAATAATTATAAGGTTTTATGGATTTTGTATAAAATAGACGAAATATTTTGGCAAGGGATTACAAAATATAAAGATAATTATTAAAACACAACAATTTAATTCCAATCGATTATAAAAACATGATATATTAGGTACGCTCGAAATCTGTTCATTTACAAAACCTCAACGAAATCGAAAGTAGTGGGAACCTTACGGCTATACGTATAAGATAACGAATGAGCTTTCTTCATGCTTCATTACTATTGTTAACCTAACCTCTACCTCACAACTCTCATCTGTATTTTTTTCGTCGAGTTAAATGGGAATGCATGGTGAATAAAAAGTAATTGCTTCTCTCGTGCGTTACGCGTTTATTGCATTAAATCGAGCAGATTTTTTTTGTATTTAGTTTAAGTGTTTAAAGAAACCGGGTCGGTTCCCTCGAACAAAATGGATACAATTTTTAAAGTAAGTATCTTTTTTACAGTATTTGTTTTTTTTTTGATATACAAAATTATATTATTGTTTGCAAATTGACAAAAAAATACATAAAAATATAAATTTTAAAAAATTTTGAAAACAAATTAAAATACCTATTTTTTTTTAAGTTTTTCATATTTTTATTTAAAAAGTTAAAAACATTTAACAACCCCTGCCAGTTTAAAACTGGGTCAAAAAAGATACAAAGCCGCAGCTACCTATTTTTGTAGATATTTCTGTTACAATTTTTTTGTTGACTGTTATTTTAAATATGCTTTAAAACAATAAACCGGTGATGGTTTAGCATATTTTGGAAGAAAAAATATTTTTAATTTATACGACTTTTGTCGCCTGTTCTTTTTTAAAAAAATGTAATCCATTTTTTATGCTTTATTGTAGTAGGTAAACATTTCATCACTTTTTGTTCTCAAATAATTAATATAAAAATATTAATTATATTAATAATGGTTTGTTTGCATCAAAATAAAAAGGGAATAAAAAATAATTGTTTTAACCATGACAATCAAATATAGGCTATATATATTATTCTATATCAAAATAGTAATATAATATATAATGATGGACCTTGTGGGGAAGTTTTTTTGTGCATTGGTTCATCCGTAGGAGTCGTCAAAGTACAGTTTTTGAAAAATATCGTTTTTTTTATTTTTTTCGAACAAACCGCCAAAAGTAGGGAGGAAAAAGGGCTGTATCATAACAAAAAGTTATCCAACCAATATTTAATGAATTTACAGCCATTTTTATAACTGAAAACGTAATAAATTGATAATTACCAACTCATAATGTCATTTATATTGATTTTTTCTATTTATTATCAATATATTTCCCTAAACTAAGAACTTTTTTAAAATTATTATGATTTCTCACTCATAATGAATATGAAAACAACACATAAATTCATAAAAAAACCAACAAAAAGTTTTCTGGAACGTAATTTCACCAAGTACAGCTACTTCAACTGCCTCATTTCTCACCGGATTTTTAATATCTTGTTTTTGATTTGCTACTGAACCAGTTTGTCGAAATTTTTATACTAACTTTAGGATGTAACCATGATGTATTTGCATGCCTCTTATTAAACAAAGTTGTCGAATCGAAAGAAAATAAAAGCACAGAAAAAATTAACTATTGACATCAACTTCTTTACTGAAGATAAAGTCGATTTGTTGACTGATATTTGTTAGTTTATAAACAATTTTTTCAACGAATTTTTACTTCACAAATTTGTAATAACCTGAAATTTTAAAAACGAAGCGCTATTTAAAAAAATGTAATGCCCTTTCAAAACATCACACATACCATTTTAAAAATAAAGGTGAATTTCGGCGGTGAAGTTACAGTGATGAAATTAATGTGTTAATAGAGGGTGTCCCAACAAGAGGAATTTAATTTTAAAGAAAAACACGTTTATTTTTCGAATTAAGCCAACATTTTTATATAAAAATAAAGAAAAATTATTCCGTTTAAACGTGAAATACAACATAAGGCAAATGGCCACCATGAAACCTCTGGCACAGGGTTATTCTTTTGTTGAAATTTTGAATAATGTTTTGGCATAAATGTTGTATTTCACCAATAACGCGCCGTATTTCTTCTTTAAGATGTTCAACTGTTTAAGGTTTTTCGCACACACCTTTTCCTTCACTTAGCCCTAAATAAAAAGTCCATCGGCGCTAGATCGTACGATCTTGGTAGACAATGTTGATCACCAAATCGAGAAATAGCACGGCCTGGAAACTTGATCTGCAGTAACTCCATTGTTTCACGTGCTGTGTGGCATGTCCCACCGTCTTGTTGAAAAAATATGTCATCCAAATCAAATACATCCAATTCGGGCCTCAATGTTTAATTCTTGACCACGATGCCGATTGGAAGTTCCTGGATTCTCGGCCACAGATTCCCTTACTGTGGCTATATTTACGAGTGACCGACAAGGACGACAACGAACAATGGTCTTCTAATCCATCGGAGTAAATTTGGTCCTAAATTTTGTAATTAAACGCCTCACTGTCGAATCATTTGGCGCATAATTTCGACCGAAAACTTGACGAACTGTTTTTGCAAAACTTTCACCATTTTCGTCATGTGTTTTTACAATAATTAAACATTGTTCGTTTGAATATTTCTCCATGTTCTTAAATCGCGTGGTCTATACGTGACAACTGTCGAAAAAAAATTAGCGTACAACTCGTATTAACAACATGGCGGCAAATTTAAATCGTGCGCTCTTGTTGGGACACCCTTTATGTGCCCCTGAAAATAAAAGTATACGGGTCCGAAGATTTTTTTTTATTTTCATATACAAAGCAGTAAACCTTGCTGGACTGTTTTAGATGGGCCACCCTGTATATATATTAGGGTGCTTTATTTTAAAGCGAAATTTTTTTTTCTTTAAAGTCCCACCTGAAAATCTTTTAATGGGTCAGAAAACAAAAATTTTAAGCTATTACAAAGCTTAATCTTTATTGCCGTTGCTATTCAATTTGTAAATATTTTCCTTTAAAAACCGCTAAAAATCAATTTATTATTCTTTTCTCCTTCCGCTCGTACAGTAAGAATATATTTTTTCGAATTTAGGTTGTCAAATTTTTATACAGGATGAAATTATCTTCAAAAATGTCCATTTAAGCTAGTCTGTAAGTTGAATATGTTCTTCAAAAATTGCCGTTCTACTCGAAAATCTTCTAAAATAGCAGTAAATTTACTTGACGATTTCATTATTCCTTAAAATTAGTGCTGAAAATCAATAAGAAGTAAATTTATAAAAAAAATTTATCATTTCATAATTATAGTATAGGTTCTTAGCTACTGATAATTACTGTAATGTCAGTAAAAACGGCAAATGTTATTAATATATATAGGTAAGGGTGTTTAAAAAAAACAATTATTTTGTTTCCAATGGTGTTAAAAAATTAATAGTACATTAAAAAACAAAAATGTTGGCGCCTATTTTAGCCCTTAATATTAATATTAAAGTTTGCCTCAATTCATTTGTTGTTTTTCCATTTCAATAACACGAGAATTTTTATTTTTTTAATTTTGAATTCTTAAAACTTACATTATTTTATGTAAAATCACTTTAATTCTGTTAACCTGAGACTGTAAACTTCTTATTTTTTATTTATTTATAAATATGTCATATGATATTTTTTTGTATTTTATTTGAAAATATTTGAAATTTTATATTAGTGTTATTTTTGATCGCTGATATCTTTGAAATGGTTGATCTGAGGAACTTTGACCTTCAGATGTTTTTTGTAGAGCATGAAATTGTCTATAACTCCTCTCGCTTGGGTGTTGCGAAAACAAACCATTCCAAAGTTATAAGAATTTAAAATTAAATAAATAAAAATTCCTGTGTTATTGAAATGGAAAAACAACAAATGAATTGAGGCAAACCTTAATATTGATATCAAATAGGCGCCAACATTATAGTTTTGTATATAAACTTTTTTTTTGTATACATACATTTTACATCTGCAATAAATAATTCTAGTTATAAAAGTTATTTGAAGTAGAATTTCGGTTGTATGTAAACTTTAAAAGGCTGAATTTACTGAAGAATTAATGATTTAGATATTATAACTGTAAAACTGTTTCAGAACATCTAATAACAAACAAATTTTCTATTTAACTCTTTCACGAAACTCTAATAGTATAGTTATTAGAGTCGTCAGAAACTGAATTTTTAAGAATTATCTACAACCAATAGTTTAGTCTCCAAATACAATTTACTGCTATTTTAGAAGATTTTCGAGTAGAACGGCAATTTGTGAAGAACATATTCAACTTACAGACTTGCTTCAAAGGATATATATTATATATATTATGTATATAGCGCCCTTAAATAATCGGTTACTATTCTGTAAATATGCACAATATTTAAAAATAAAAGTTTGTAGAACTAATTTTTCTTATGAAAAAATGGTTTTGGGTAGTTTTATATAAAATTAAAATACGTTCGCGAAACACGAATTTACTCTTAATTCAAGATGGCGGAAAGGCTGCAAGGGGTTTATGGTCGAAAACTCGGATTTAAGCTTTTTATATGGTATACCCTAACGATCGCAATAACAATTTCTTTTCAATGAATTGGAATAATATAACTACAAAATATACTTGACTACAAGAATATAATAAATAAATTGGTTTACATTTTAATTATCATGTAAGTTTAACACTTTCTTTGCAATAAAACCTTGCTATAATATGCGTTTAAGTTATTAATACTTTTATTAATTAAGTAATAAAAATTCTTTACGGTAAATCTTTTAATGCGTTTATTACACGGGTCAACACAAAATTTGACTTTGACTTCAATGCATAAAATTTCGATATTTTAGGTCTTAATTAGACGGAAAAAAAATATATGACATGAAAAAGTTTGCTTTTGTATTTAGGAGAACGATTGAACGATATTTTTCAAAATCTGTGATTTTAATTTTTAATTGAAAATGAAACCATTTAAATAAATATGTGTATTATTTTTATTAAGTTTTACTTTTAAAATAACTTACAAAAAAGTGGAAAATAATTTAAAAGTGTACGCTTTTACTTTTTCTTTTATGTTCGTAAGTACTTTCTCTCAATAAACCCCAAACATAGTCTCCCATCATGTTTTCATTGTATTGACCTTGATAACGTTGTTCGAAACTCATAATGTCCTGATGAAAACGTTCTCCTTGCTCTTCTGAATACGCCCCCATGTTGTTTTTAAATTTATCTAAATGAGCATGCAGCATATGTACTTTTAATGACATCCTGCAGCCCATGGCATATATTAGCATATCCTCAACTAACTTTTCGTAGTTTTCAGCTTTATTATTTCCTAAAAATCTAGAAACTACTGCTTTGAAACTGTCCCAACTCTCTCTTTGAGTACGATTCAACAACGTTGGAAATTTTTCATCAGCGAAAATCTGTCTAATTTGCGGACCAACAAAAACCCCAGCTTTAACTTTTGCTTCTGATAACTTCGGAAAAAAATTTTTTAAGTATACAAAAGCTTCTGACGTTTCATCCAGTTTTTTAACAAATTGTTTCATCAACCCTAACTTAATGTGCAGAGGTGGCATTAACACTTTTTCCGCTTCAACAATTGGCTCAACTTTTACGTTTTGTTTTCCGACACAAAGTTCTGTTCTTACAGGCCATGACCGTTGAATATAGTGCTTATCATCCGCTCTGCTATCCCATAAGCACAGATAACATGGATACTTCGTATATCCGCTCTGTAGTCCCATTAAAAATCCCACCATTTTAAAATCTCCAATCAACTGCCAGTTATACTCGCGATACTTTACAGATTCAAGCAAGATTTTAACACTGTCATAATTTTCTTTAAGATGTACTGAGTGAGCGATTGGAAGAGATGGGAATTTATTTCCGTTATGTAATAAAACAGCTTTTAAGCTTTTTGTAGAGCTGTCAATGAATAAACGCCATTCGCTAGGAACACAGGGTATGCCAATTTCTTCGAACATCCCTTTTATGTCATTGCAAAAACAAAGTCCATCTTCTTTTGTGAAAAACGTTGAGAATGTTTCATGCCTAGTTCGCTGATCCGTGATATTAACATTATTAAACAAATTCCACTGTTTTAAGCGAGAGGCTAAAAGCTCTGCTTTATTTTTTGGCAAATTTAAATCTCTTACCAAGTCGTTAAAATCTTCTGTAGTAATAAGATGGTGTTTTGGTTGTTCTGGTGTAGGTAAAAACTCCCTATCGGAATTACTTTTATTAGAACTAAGAGATGAGCAACTTTTCTGAGATAATTTTTTCGGTGGCTCAGGTACGGGTCGTGTCAGGTCGTGTGCAATTGGAGCAGAAGAAGATTCAAGGTCAGGATATTCGATAGGTTTGGCATTTTTACCACTACGTCTTTTTCTAGGATTCACAATGCAAAAGTAGCAGTCATTGACGTGGTCTTTTGGTTCTCGCCAGATCCTTGGTATTGCAAATTTCATGGACCTCTTTTCACCTCGATACCAACCTAAAATATAGAAATAAAAATTAATATGCCCAGTATAATAATATAATATAATATTATATAATTATATTTGATTCACCGCCTAATTAAAAATTGCTTACCTTCCAAACATCTTTTACAATAACTACAAGCAACATGTGGAGCCCATGGCTTGTCTTGATGCCGAACAGGACAGTCAAAATATGCTTCGTAGGCTTCACATAGGACGTAAGATGTCTTTAGTTCGTATTTTACGTCTCGAACTTTAATAAATTGACCACATATATAACAAAATGCATCAGCATCATATTTACACTTTCGCGACGACATTTTAAGTTTTTGTAGACTTTTACAAAACACCTGTTCGTTGTTTATCACTTAAGTGCCATCTAGCGGCACTATGTGAACGTAAAAACCCCACTCTGATCGCGCGGTATTTTTAATTGTGTTAAAATTAATTAAAATTTATAAAAAAATTCAAAAATGAGTATTATTACTATAACTATCACAAAAGCAAACTTTATACCAAAAAAATGTATTTTCTTTTCGTTTTTGTGCATAATTAACTGAAAAATCATAAAATAAACTTTAGGACAAAGAACGAAATTTTTTTTGTAGAGTCGTGTTATCTATTTCAAGCAAGGAAGCGGTATATTTAAACTTTTTAATTGATTGATATAGATAAGTAATCAATTACCGATTGGAATTTCTATCGCCTTTTAAAAACTGATTTTATTTTTATGATTTTGATTAATATGCATTGAATATCATAGGCGATAATTTATAAAAGTACTAAAAATTTGATGTATTAAGCTTAATTAAATTTTAAACAGATGGTTCTTCTTGTATTTAAATAATTAATAAAAAATTAACGATCACAGCATATGTTTAACGTGCGTTTAAAGAAAGTTTTAATATGTAAACTAAAATTTTGTCAATTCCAATTAAGATTATGGGAAAGTTCCTGTTATATAAAATTATATTAAATTCACACAAAAAAATTTTGAATAAAAAATAATTTTGAAAAAATCAAAGGGATAAAATTTTAAAATTTAGGACATTTAGTTCAATTACGTGTTTAGATTGTTTTATTTATAGGTACATTTAAAAATAAATATTTTTATCATATGTGCTATATATACCATACATATTTCTTAATAAAACCTACATATGTAATTTTTTTATAAAATTGCTTAATATGGTTTTGTTTTAAATATGTGAGTATTAAATATTTATATAAAATATACAAATATATAAAATATATAAATATAGCATAATAAAAAATTGTAACCCAACAAAATTGCGCAATTTTTCATGCAAAATAATTTAAAAAGGCAAAATATATTCGTGATCCAATCATTCTTAAAGATCAATTTAACAAATCATTGACCATTATAAATTGTGATCCCGTATTTACATGCAAATTTATCTAATAAACGTTTTATTGTTTGGAAATATTTATTTTGAAATATTTTTAAATGATCTTATATTATTGTTAAATTTCGATATCTACATTTAGAAAGTAGGTACCCAAAATATAGTAAACTCATAATAATTTTATTTTAGGTTATTAACAAATGTATACTTATTATTATTCTTACGAAAATCCAACTGAGTATGAGCAAAGAGGAACCTCATCCTGAATTATACTTGGCTCCTAGAAATTTTAACCCTCATCCTTATGAACACGGCGCCACCAGTGCACAGACTAGTGGTCCTGGCAACGGTCCTGTTTTATTCCCGAGAACTCCCGAGGACGAGGAAGACAATAATAAAAGACAAAATAACATTATCACAATACCTAAAGGATTTGTAAATAAGAATGCACACCCTGTAGATAATCATCCTTATTCAAGGGTAGTAAAGAAGAACAAGTATAAGCTGGTGGGAAAATATCACAATAGGGTAAGATTTTTCATTAATTTATATTATGAGAGAGTTACAATTGTGTGCCGATAATTACAATTTTTTTTTCGACAAAATTTGGCAACGCTGTATATCCCAAGCCGTTATATAATAATTATATTATAAATAAACAATGCATGTGCTACGAGTTAAAGTTAACAATTTTAACTTCATCATCATAATATTGATATTATTATGAATTTTTTTTTATTTTCTTCTTTACAAAATTACATACATATGTGGGTGCACAACCAAACAACCAAAAATAAAAATATTAGTCAAATTATAAAATTATAATGCCTTTTTTATCAATAATTATTTTTATCTACTCCTACATTGACGAGCTGTAACTTTATGGCGTTTTATTGACGGGCTGAAGTTAACAACAGTGGCTTTTCGACATTTTACGTCACGGGCTGAACTTAGCTTTATTATAAATTGGGAAAAAGTGAGGTTAAATTCGGGTGACAGTTGACAGATGTCAAAATTTTAACAAATAAAATTGGCTTTAAATTTTGTTTTGTGTTCGTCGTAGATAAAGTATAGTATGCAACTCGTTTATAAACTTATATAGACACTCGTTTTTATTAAACACTCGCTCGCAAGCTTCGCTCGTGCTTATTTAAACTCGTAACTAAAATGGCGTTTATAAAACTTGATACATAATATACTATTATATCCCTATGTAAACGTAACAATGCCAATCCTATCAGTTTTTAGTTGAATCAATGGTGAAAAACTGCGTTTCGCTGTTACAAAAACTGGCATAACGCATACTAAATAAAGAGCCATATTAATATATGAAAATATATTAACATCACACGGTTCTAAAGCAGAAAATGCACATACAAATAAAGAAAAAAGAGTTCAATGATAAAAAAACGACGAACCTGTTTTTAAATAATTTTGACAATTTTTTCCACCTGTTACCTGTCAAAAGTGGACTAATCAGATCGCTTTATATGTCAATTTTTGAAAAATTAATTAGCGCATACTACCTAGTATACTAGTATTAGTATACTAGTAAGGTTAATATTTTTCAATTATAACGACTTTAGATTTTAATTTTTTGAATTATTGGTTTAATAAAATTGTAAAGTTGCGAATAGTAGGTACTTGTGCTACTCAAGCACAAAAAATACTTGCTTATTAAAATAATATGTTAAAAATTTTTATTTGAATATCACACCTCAAATTTTTTTTACATATTTTTGATTACTTTTAGTACTACTAATTTTATATGAGTATTTATTTATTAGTTTTGCTTTTCTACTTCAATTTATAATTATTCATATAACTAAAATATAAAAAAATCGCGAAACGAGTTAAATATCGTACCACAAGTACAAGGACAGCCATTCCACGCTACTCGGGAATTTTTGTAGCGTCCGTTACAATAAAAAATTATATTTTTTTATTGTAACGGACGCTGCAAAAATTCCCAAATAGCGTGGAATGGCTGTGAATGAAATTTTGTGAAAAAACTACCTATTTATTTAAAAATGATGTATAATCTGTGCTTTAAATGTACCTATTGTTGACAATTCTTAAAGTCACGCAATGCTATAGAAGTACACCAGATACTTCTTTAGCGTATTTTATCTAAAATCTGACAAGTTTTAAACAGTTTTAACCTCACTTTTTTCACCTATTAACAAAAAGCTGACGTGGTGAAAATGCTAATTTGCCCACCGTTAAGAAATTAAATTTAACTGGTAAGCAACATTTTACTTCGCCCACGTGCTGAAGTAAGCTCTAAGTTAAAATTGGAAAAAAGTGAGGTAAAACTGCTTGACGGCTGTCAGATAAAATTTCAAATTCCTTGTGGTAGTTAAATAAAATATTGTATTATACAAAAACGAAGATTCCACTCGTCTATTACCGTACTCGCCACGCTCCTGCGGAAAACTCCACGCACGAGGAATCTCTTTCTCCCACTAATCGCAATAATCGCACAAAAATATTGTATATCATAATATTGTTTATTTCATACTGTACTTTAATGTGCCATTTCCCGGACTCATTTGAGTCCGGGAAATGATACATTACATCACTAGGCCGGTAAAGTAACTTTACCGGACTGGTATATTTTAACTAACACATGGTTATTTCTGAACGATTTTTTTTACAATAAACTCAGTTATAAATGTAACAATAAACTTATTTATAAACGTTAAAAGTAATATTGCAGTTTATGTTATTTAAAATATTTACAGGGGTAGAATCAGATACAACTTGGGATTTATCTTTAGTAACCAAAGATGATGAAACTTGATTCTGGTGGTGAAGAACTTGAACAAATGTTTCGCCGCCTTGGATCATTCGAGCCACTTTTGTTTTACTTTCCAAGGATTCCTCCACATATTTTTCTGCCACAGAACTGCTTTTCCATCCACCGTGCCGCTTCAGTATGCTAACATCGGCTCCAGCGTCGGGTAAGAGCGTTGCCCTGAATACCTTTCAGGATGCTCTAATTTAAAAACTCGGCAATTTTCCTAGGTGCTCCTCCTATTGAACGGATGCCCACTCGGGCATTTAGCATTAAGAAAGCAATAAACTCTTACCGCATCTAAGTAAGCCAACATTATGTTTTCATTTAGACTTTTCTCCACATTATAAGTTTTTGCGCCATTCACAGAATATCTCGTATTCCTTTTGATATCGTCCGGAAGACTTGACCGGGATAAGTTTCGCCGTTGCTTCAGAACTTTTTTTCAAAATCTCTGCATCCATTTTATTCGAAATTAATTAAAACCACAGATTCAAAACGATGCTGAACTGACAGACAAGACAATCAATAAAAAAACTCTTTGTTACTATTAGCAACCGATTTAAATCATACTACATTATTACCCTATATTACTGGTGCTACATTTTATAGTTTGTTTAGACAATACTGATACCATCATGTACTGACACCCTACTGACACATTACTGACACCTTCACCTGAATATACAGTTCAATTTTTGTACCAAAAATTTGAAAAAAATAATGAACAGTATGAAATAAAACATTGTACGATACACGGCCGTGAAATGTCATTAAAGTACTTGTCTAGAAATTCCAGACTCGGCTCCTTCGTCGCCTCGTAAACATCTAGACTAGTACTTTAATAAGCCATTTCCCGGCCTTGTAACGTAAATTACTATTTTATAAGTGTTTAAAAGCGACTTTTTCAGGCGTGTCTTTAAGTTAAGCCGCGAGTGTGCATTAGCACAAGCTTAAGAAATGCTTTTCTCATTTAGAAGCTTATAGTATTTTATGTAACTAGTTCTATAGATCATGACCTTGAGAATTTTATAAAACAAATTGCAATTTGACATTCTATCTGACATCTGACAACTGTCAAACGGTATTAACCTCACTTTTATTTAATCTGACATCGGTATTAACCTCACATAGGTATTAACCTCTAGTCACAGAATACGTGCTCTAGTGGATTAATACACTAGTATTTTAAATAAACGAGTAGATAATGGTATATTATGTATCAAGTTTTATAAACGCTATTTTAGTTTAGTTTTATTAGGCACGAGCGAAGCTTGAGAGCGAGTGTTTAGTAAAAACGAGTGTCTGAAGAAGTTTATAAAACGAGTTGCATATATGTATACAGTATGTCCCCGGATAGGGTTGCCAAGAGGAGAAACTTCTTTATTTTTAATTTTACGAGAAAAATGTATTCTTCATAATAGTTTTTGCTTGTTTCAAAATGGCTGAATCAGTTTCCACCGTTTCAAATTTCCTTTCCGTTAAAGAGAAACATTAAAAAATATGTCCTTTTAGTTGAATATTTTAAAAATTACTTTTCGTTTTCATGGCAACAGTTAACACGACTATTGTTAATTAAGTTTTCATTGCAACAATTCAACAAAAATCAAGTTGTTTCATTGTCAGTCTAAAACGAAAATTTGTCAAAATTAATGACAATGTTGTCGAAAGAGCAACGAATTTATTTAATACAGTGATAGCACTGTATTAAATAAATTCGTTGCTCTTTCGACAACATAGGGTAAAGGTGATAAAGCAACCCGACGAGTTATAGAAGAATTCAATCAAAAGTTTCCCGATATTTACATCTCAAAATGTGGTGCACAAAAATTAATAAAGAAATTCTTAATTACTGGGTACGTTTTGGATGTAAAGAAAATTAAGATCGCAATGAAGATGACGCTTCCACCCTTATCGTAACGGATTCGATACAAAATAATCCGAAACTTTCTTTACGACGAAGATCGCTTCAATTGGGGAAAAGTAAAACACACATTCAAAGAATATTGAAACAATGTTAAATTCATACTTACAAACCAATTTTTAATCACGCTTTAGAGCACGGAGATCCCGCAAAACGTTTGGATTTCTGCTTGTGGATGGGTGCTCAAATCATGGATAATCAATACTTTTATCGAGATATTATATTTTCTGATAAAGCCACGTTCTCAACCAATGGTTTCATCTCAGCATGCATGCTGAGGTACTGGAGCAATCACAATCCCTATTTTCGAATCGCTCGTAATCGACAATATTCGGCTAAAGTTAATGTATGGTGTGCAATTTCTTATCATGGTATAATTGGACCATATTTTTTTGAAAATACGGTTAATCAGCATACGTATTTAGATATAACATTTTCTAAATGAAAGGTTGGACGATCTACCGATTAATTATCGTTCAAGGTGTTACTTTCAACAAGATGGTTGTCCTGTCCATTATGCTCGAATAGTTGTAAAATTGTTGAATCAGCAATTTGGAGAGAATTGGATCGGCCGAAATGGTCCTATTTTATGGCCACCGAGGAGCCCTGATTTGACTATTGCAGATTTTTACCTTAGGGGCCGTTTGAAACAAATAGTTTATGCGAATGATCTTTCTCTGAACGTTTGAAGGAGAAAATCAGAGATGCTGTGGCGTCTTTACCGCTGGAAGAGATCAGAAACAGTTAACTGCGTCGCAGACTTGAGCTATGCGTTCATGAAGGTGGTGAATGGATCGAGTGAAATTTATTAGTAGTTTAATTATTTTGTTGAATTGTAATAAAAACTTAATAAATGTTCGTTTTAGACTGACAATAAAACGACTTGATTTTTGTTGAATTGTTGCAATAAAAACTTAATAAACAATAGTCGTGTTAACTGTTGCCATGAAAACGAAAAGTAATTTTCAACTAAAAGGACCTATTTTTTCATGTTTCTCTTGAACGGAAAGGAAATTTGAAACGGTGGAAACTGATTCAGCCATTTTGAAACAAGCAAAAACTATTATGAAGAATACATTTTTCTCGTAAAATGAAAAATAAAGAAGTTTCTCCTCTTGGCAACCCTATACGGGGACATACTGTATAGTATATAGTATACTATACTTTATCTACGACTAACACAAAGAAGAATTTAAAGCCAATTTTATTTGTTAAAAATTTGACATCTGTCAACTGTCAACGGATTTAACCTAAATTTTTCCCAATTTATAATAAAGCTAACTTCAGCCCGTGACAAAAATGCCCAAAAGCCACTGTTGCTAACTGTTGCCAACAGCTTATCAATGGGGGAGTATATAAATATTTTAAAGTATCTTATTAAGCCTGTATTACTGTCTGCAATTCTACGTGCAATGATCTTGCACGAATGCATGCGCTTAGCGACGTTTCGTGCAAGTTTATTGCCGCTTCAAATTATCGGTCCTGCTCGATTTTTATTGTCAGTTCGGTTGGAATTGCAAAGTGTTTTACAGTCAGCAATAAAACTTGAATTCAAGAAAGTTGCCGCAAGAAATATTGCTGCAAGCATTTGCAGACTGTAATACGGGCTTTAGCACTAAACAAAATTATTTTATTTGTTTGGTTTCTGTTAAATTTAAATAAAAACCAGTTTAAAACAATTACATATTACCGAAGATTTATAGTTATAATATCGTAAACTAAATAAATACACAACTTTTTATTGCACTGTTACTTTATTTGGTAGCTAATTAATCAGAAGATAATTAAAATACATTAATCATATAATTTGAATTTAACTTAAATTAGATCAATTAGATATTATTACTTGCTTTGATAATGAATTAATTTTAATAGCTTATTATTTTTAATTGAATTACCTAATCTGTATAAGTCTTTTTGTGCTGAGCTCAAAGTTTGACGTGTTAGCGGAGGTCTATAGGCCTCTGTATACAATTGATCTAAGTAAAAAAAGACACTTTTAAGCCGAATGGCATACAAAATTTTATCTGTAGGGCACAGTTTTATTTGTTAAATGATACATCATAAAACGTAATTACAATTATAATAACAATTATTAAAAGTATAAAGTGAGGTAAGATAGATTCAGAGCTGTCAGCAGTTGGTCCTAACGGAATTTTTTTATACACGGAGTGTAAAAAATCTTACCTGATTGGTCTTTTTAACAGCCTAGGATAAGCGACGACACTAGTAAAGCTTAAATTATAAAACGCTTGAAGATGAAATAATTTTTTGACAGGTGACTTCCATTGATATATTTTTAAATTAATTAATTTAATTTACACTACTTCAACTTTAAAAAAAAAAACTTACATAATTGGTTTACTATTTTATATTATTTTTTTTATCAACAAGAGCCTATACTCAGAGCATTATTAAAAAAATATCTAACAATCCAATCTATAAAAACTTGTGAAAGGAACCAATGTATTATTTCCCAATTTAAAAAGATTGTAATCAATTAAAATTCTTCTTAAATATCACGTAGGTAGCTAATACAAAATCTTAACAATAATTTAAAAATAAATCTTTTACGCATGAAAAGCTCGGTAACCGCTGAATTCTTTAGGTATTAGTTGATATAATGCGACTAGTTCCGTAATTTAACATACCTAATAAAGACAAAATAATATTATGTTCTTTCATATTTAAATATATGTAATGTTAACATGTTTATTATGGTATTAAAATTTAATTTGTTAATTGAGGATTTATCAGAGCGAAGCGTTTCGTACCTTTCCCAAAATTATTTTAGGTAATGATTTTTTTCATAGTTCAGTGCTTTTACCAAATACGTTAGCCAATATAGGATTTCATTATTTCGATTTGTAGGTATAATTAATAAGTTTTTGGAAAAGTACCTTCAGGGACAATTACTTTAATTAACATAAACCGGCATATATTGTTTTAAAAAATATTCAATAAGGATGGAGGCTCAGATAATCACCCGAAAACTAACTTGGCGATTTAAAGTGGGACGAAATGCATGCATACCTGCAGGTAACCAGAACCTGCTGACCACTACACCTTTAGCTATAATTTTCGTGCATAAGGGCGACAAAGGATGCTTTCGATTGGGAGAAATGTTGTCATTGTATTTCAATCGAAAATAATTAATTTATAGTAGATTGTTCTATAATAGTAAGTAAAGAAAAGAGATAGTAGATAGAAAACTTAGGCATTGGTATTCTGAATGGGAAAGCATTAATTAATAAAATAAAAATTAGCATAGATCATTATAGTCGCCCCTCGTAAACTATCTATCTGAAATCTATCAGATAGGCGTTCTAACCTTAAAGTAGTACTTTTTTTTTGATTTTGAAGTTTTGCTCAAAGATAATACACCCCATAGATTGGAAACTGCACTAGCGCTAGCGGCAAAAAGCTAAAGTAAATTAACGCCATCTAGGTCTACAATACCCTTAGCAATGCCAAAAATTAAAGTAGATTTCTGTAACATATATTGGCGCTATATTTGTATGTTGATGCTTAGTAGGGTACCTTTATTTATTGTATTTACTGCTGTATTTTAAATAAAACAAGTATGAATATATGATTTATGTATTGTAGTAATAATATAATATAAAATACATACATATATATGTACATATTAAATACATAATCGGTATACATAAATATGTTTTTGTTTGGGGAGTGCAAACCTAAAAAATATTAGACTTAATTCTTCAATAATAAGAGAATATTGCAAAGTTTGGTAATTTAGTCCAGGCTACTTATACATATACATATAGGAATTTGTACAAGGCTTTTGAGTGTGGACTTTTGGCAAGTTCTAACCAACCGTAAAAAATCCATCTTGCCAACTCTTGGTTTTGAAACAACCATAAGTAGCCTGGGCTTGGCCTGGACTAAATTACCATTAAACAAGCAATCCTAAATAATGCATAATTAACAAACAGTAATTTTACGCTAGAGCGATACTGCCTAGCTTAAGCTAATTAGTCAAAAAGACGCAACTCCTTTTACTTTATAAATTATAGCGCTTTATTTTTTTTCCATAAGATACGTTCAATTTAATTAGAAATTTTTAGGAGATATAGTACTTAAAAATGTATGTATAGTTAAGGGTATGTTCCGTAAATCAACTGGGTTGGTTTGGTTTCGGTTAAGGTGTCCCGTAAATGAAAAATTCCTGAAAATTATGTAGTTAAGAAACGCGGTTCCTGAAAAATAGGGTAACTAATCGTTACCGAAACGACCGACGCTGTATGATCGGTTAAATCGGTTACCAGTGCTGCAAACCAAATGGAAACAGTGTTGCCCTAAACAAAATTACTGTTTTTTGTTGGGTATCTAACCTAAAAATTCAACACAGGAGCAGACTTCGCATACAAAATACGTTTTGTCCAAAAATAATTGAATTCAGTATATAGGGTGTTTTAGGTTTGTTTATGTAACTATAGAAATATTATTAAAAATATATGCAAGTTGTAGTTTTTGACACAAATAAAAGTTGGGTTATGTTTTTTTTAAATAAAGGTGTCCCGTAAATATGAACTAACCGAGAAAACCAGGAATTTATTTCAGTAACCAGACCGGTAACTCGTGTGTATTTACGGAACATATCCTAAAATGCGTCTTTTTTGCTAAGAGAATAATTTAATAATAACGAGATGAGTCTTTTTGACTTAGGACGGCAGGATAGTCAATACTTACAAATTGGTTACATTTCCGCACCCAACAACAATACATTTCACAACAATTAACACGTTTAAGGCGCAAAAATGTATTTAATAATTTAAAAATTATGATCGATATCAATAATTATGATTGACATTGACATTTGCAAATAGCGTTTGTACAGATGTCTGCAATTTACAAATTGATATAGTTCAGGTATTGTAGCTCTAGAGGGCAGTGGTGGGAGAGTTTTCCACATACTTCCACACCTATACCGCTTATTGCCTATATTTTGTATAGATTACCTTGTTCCCGTTTCTAAGGGGAAATTTGTTCTCGTAGTGTGCCATTTTCCTTTATGCGCATAGTCAGTTCATAAATGAGGGATTTAAAATATATAACACCATATACATCACATAACATTAGATAGAGAAAATACGTCCCTTTATGATACGAATTGTCAACTAAACAAAATTTATGTTATATAAAATTTTTCTAAATTATTTGGTTCAATAGCCTGCGTTAAGCTTACAAACATTTTTGTGATTTGGTTTTATAAAAAGCAAAAAGTGGCATAATATGCATATTATGTAAAATCCACTAAAATCTCGTTAAAACAATGGAAAGAAGACAATGCCAAAACAATTGGTATACAACAGAAAACAAACAAAATTGATAATAATAACCATCTAAATTTTTAAATGTCTACCATAAAAATCTTTTGGCTATGATACGATAATCGTGATCAAAATACGATGTTGCCAAATTTTTGATTTTATAAAAATGCCATTATAAAATCTAAAATATCATCATTTTTTGAGTTTATTATTGTTAAATGCTTTTTTCATACAATTTATATCCAATTTATTAAAAAGTATTTATTATACTTCTTAAATAGGGACAAAAATATGTTATTTTTTTTAAATGCCCGCTACCCTGTGAGAACATTTCCCCTACTTTACCCCCACGAAATGGAAACAGTCTCAGTTAGAAATGATTTGTTTATGTGTGGAAGTATGTGGAGTTTTCAATTTATGGGGTGTAATATCTTTATTATGGGGTGTATTATCTTTGGTTTTGCTTAGTAAAAGAGTTACAAAGTAGAAATGCCAGGCAGAAAATTTTTCAAAATTAAACTAACCAAAAAAATTGTATACAACCGTTTGCAAATTAAATAATATTAAACAATATTTGTTGGCAAAAGTTCAAGATTAGATAAATTTGATTTTTAAGTAAATAAAGTCTGAAATAAAAATTTGACAGCGCTTTCCGTGGAAAAAATTTACTCGGACAATTTTCATGATAGGAAAGGGAATTTGGTGTCAAAATGTTCAAAATTTAGTGTATACACTTGTTATTTAAAAAAATTAAAACTCAAATTTGGTTTTCCCCACAACACATACACTATCGAACAAAATAAAATCAACTTTTTTGATAAAATCAAATATTGAAAAATCTAAAATCACATTGGGTCTGCTGCTATCATCTCTAGGCGAAATAAAATTATTTTCAAATATCAAATAAACTGGTGCTTGTAAACAATACACATTATTGGCGTGGTAAAAGTAAAGTACATTTTTTAAAACAAAAGATTATGGTTTAAAAAAAAAGTACTGCTTAATTAAGCTATTTGCAAATTTTTGTACAGAAATAATATGCCAAAAGGAAAGGCAATATGTTTAGAGTTATAAAAGCTTTTTTCGAAAGAAAGAGTATAGCTACCATTTCCAAGTAGTTTGTCCAAATACAGTATATCCAAAATAATTTTACAATGAAAAAGGACATGTAGGTAAAATGCCAAAATCAAGACCAAAAAAAACTACGTAGAATTAAAAGATTTCCTTAAAAAGATCCATGAAAGTCAGGACGAATAATTGCTAACAGCAAAGTTAGTGAGGACAGTTTAATAAAGATTAGTTGAAGTAACACTATAGCAGACGTACAGCTAAGAAGCTTGAATTTTGAACGACGACAAGCCTGTAAAAATGTACCAAACAGGCACTTTCACTGTAAAATACTTACAACGAAAAAACCATAGATAAAAATTTAGAAGAAAAACAAAAACCAATTTAAATAAATATTAATTTTGTTTAGGTATTTGTAGAGGTATTTTTATTTTTTCACTGGTAATTTTTGGTTAAATTAGCAAACCTAGTAGAAAATATCGTCAATTTGGTTGTTTTTCTTGGACTGGAGTTGGTCCATAACACTTTATAGATGGGACTATGGATCCATTGGTATATATATACAGGGTTATACTCCAAAACGTTATGTTGTGACAACATTGTTGTCCTACGCTAAATGCCTTTGCGGCCTGTCTTTCAATGGGACAATGATCCAAAACACTCAGCTCGCCTTGTTCACGACTGGTTCCACGTGAACAAAGTCCAGGTTCTGCAGGCTGCGACCGGCCCAATCATCATCGAAAACCTGTGGTACGTCGGATTGATGAAATTAACTGAGTTTGGGCAAATGTACCGATTACTGCCACCCAAAATTTAATTTTATTGATGCCGCGTCGTTGCCAAAGAGTTAAAGCCCATGCATGGATATCCTATTAATTATTAAGTGAATACTTTTATAATAATATTTTTAAGTTCTGAACTCTCTTCATGGTGGGGTCTCCACCCATATTTTTTTATTTTTTTGTCAAATAAAAATGTCTTTTGAAAAAGTTGCATTACATTTGTCGCGTTTAATTTTGCTTCAAATAATTTATTCAAACATTTAAATTATAACCGATGATGATGCAAATGTTTTGTTATATTTTACAAACAACTACCCCCGCTTCGCTCGCGCATCAAACGAATGCTCGTTCAGAATCGACCATTTTCCTCACTCGTTGCACAATATACCTATCCTATAGTTGGTTATAAAATTCCTAAATAAAAATTTTTTTTGGAAATTTTAAATTTGGAACATTTATTTGGTGTATACCCATTCGTAAATGTTTTATTTAATTTTGATAAAAATACGTATCATTTTTTTCGTTTCATGAACGTCAAAAAAAATATTGCAGTAAAAATAAAATTTGACTGAAAACTTGACGTAAAAAATTTATTTAATCTAGTTAAATAAATTTTCTTGTCCTAATTTTTATGTTTATGTTTTGATATACATTTTAAAATGTATTGCATATATGTACCTAATTTAGAAAACCTACCTACTTGGTATAATATACATAATATGTATTTTACAAAAAATTTTCAAGTGAAAGTTTAAAACGGCAATAATACCTACTTTGTTTATTATGCGACAGATAAACCACACAAACCTAAAAAAATATATTTTTAAGTAGGTATTGCATTATAAAGGTAATGTAGCAGAACTTTTCTCAATTCTAGGTAATGTTGCATTACATTACAAAAGGCGTTTGAAAATTAGTAAGGACAAATTCTAATTATTAATATGATGTTAAATTTGTTTAGTAAATGGGTTAAATATTAATCGTGTTATTTTTTTAAAAGCAAGTCACGCGTCACAACACAAAATGCTTGTAAAATTGTCTACTATATTTTTAAGTTAAATTAATTAAAACCTTGTTTTAAAATATGCAGTCGGCCATTATAACATTTTATGCATAATTTTTATAAAAAAATTGTTATGAAGCAATTTAAATCTTCGAAAGTGAAATTAAAAAAAATGTTTTAATTAAATTTGCATTAAAAAGAAATTACTTTTTCCCATTAAATTATTTAATAACTGATTCTTAAAAAGATGAATTTCAAATTACATATTGCAAAGCTTCTCATACATACTTAAACAAATAATCATATTTCATTAATTGTCATGTCATTGTTAGTTCTCATGTTTGCTCTGTTGTAATGTAATTGCTATTATTAATTAGCACATTATAATATCAGGAAATTTAAAACAATTAGTTTCTCGTAACAATTCCAATAAAAAAAATATTATTAGGTATACCTATAGGTACTACTTTTTTAAAGAATATTTTTTGACGTATTATTATTGAGTTCTAAAAATAATTACACCAATCAACTGAATAAACAGACTAATTAGCGCAAATCGTGTCATTTTTAGCTCGTTTATTCAATTCCTGCGGGAGACTGAAACGTAAACTATCGTGGGAAAATTAAAGCTGAGATTATTTGACTAAAATTAGCCTTGACTGTTTGTTTTTAACGTTTAGTGGTAATTAATACAAGCTTTTTAAAGCACAAAAACTCTAAAGGTATTTTCTTTAGGAGTAAATTTTTAAACAAATTAATAAAAAATCACTCAAGCCCCTTTTCATTACAAAAATCAATTTTCTGGGAAAGATATAAAACGAAAAGAGTCCAGTTTGATTTATTTTACATATACGGAAATATAAAGGAAAAAAATAAGCTGCTGTTGATAAAAATCCATGGATAAATGGCGAAGTTATGAATTTTTCAGACCGAAATTCAGTTTTTTAAGAATTTTTTACGTTTTTTCTTCATTTTATTTATATAAAATTTAATATTGAACATTGATTTTTATTTTAAACATTAAATATTGAAATTAAATTATATATTAAATATTGAACAATACATATTGAACATTGAAGATATTGAAAGTTTTATTTTGTTGTAATTAATAAGCATAGGTATAAAAAAAATCTGGCTCCTTCTTTGTTTTTTGTTGCTTTCGTATTCCAATTCTCGAATGAGGGACCAAATGTCCCATTATGGCTGCATCCCAGAAGACGTGATACCGCCGCTCCATAGCCTTCATTTGCAGGTGAAAACGTTCTTCGTGCTCATCACTTACGTCGCGACGCGTCGCCCAGATTGTCTGGGTTATTTACGCACTCGAACTCTAAACTTAACTAAATAAAACCATGATGAAAATACCTTGTTGAAATATCAAAAAATAGCAGTAAAATGTCACTATGGCAACACAAGAAACAAAAGAATTCACGTTTGCGGAGTCATGTCAAATTTAAATTTTGAATAATGTTTTCAGTGAAAAAAGTACGTTAAAACTCAAAAAATTCAATCATGCACTTAAATTAGGTTTTATTAAAGGATAAACATATTACAAAATAAAAGAAAAAAAATAAAAGAAAAATAGTCAAAAAGCTGAATTTTTGTCTTCCACTAAAAAATTCATAACTTCGCCATTTTTCCATGTATTTTTATCAACATTAGCTTGTTTTTTTTTTGTAAAAATGTCAGCTTCGCGAAAAAAAAATCAAACTGAAGTTATCTTTTGATTTAAACCTTTCCCAGGACGATATATAAATTTTCGACCTCAATGTTTGCCATAAAAACGAATTTTTTAAGTTTTGTAAACTAGTGTTATTTATACTACATAGGTAAATGTGTTTTTTTTATATTGTGAACCTATATAAAATTGGCTTGGGCCTGGACTGCATTGGTTTTCCAGCAGGTCCCAGTCTCTAAAGGGCATAAAGTATGCTGTCCCGAACTTGTTTATTGAACTGGCGCTGCACATTAGCCGTGGGGTGTAAGCGGTGCGCAATAAAAATCGTATTTTTTGGCACTTACAAAAATGTTTGTGTTTTTATTTATATTTACTTCACACTTAAAAATTGCATTTTAAAGCTTAAAAAAACTAGGTACTTGAGTATTGTAATTAACTATTGTATCCATGTAAAGTTCAGCTAACACTTATAATATATGATATATCATTAAAGATAAAGGTACTAAAAACTGAAAAATAGGTAACTAAAAAAGTACTAAAAAAAGCATTTTAGGTTAAAAAACAGCATTTTAGGTTAAAAAAACATTAAACGTTCAAGTTTCGTTTATAATTTTGTTTAACCGCATACCCAAACACAAAACATACCCACAATGTTGTGTTTCACTCAGTGACACTCACTACACAGAAGTTCTATGACAGAACATAAGCTCACTAGAAAGAAGGTAACTGTAAAGAAAGTTACTGTTACAGTCTGTGACCATAAGAAAAAATTCTATACCGTTGAGTTGCACGCCCTGGATAAAATATTGGCGCAAAGTTTAAAAAGAACACAAAAAAATAAAATAAGTAAAAATACGTAAAAATAGGTAACAAATAGGTGAAAATAAACTGACAAATTAAAAAATATGTAACAAAAGTATAAAAAGGTTGTTTAAAGCAAAAACCTCCAAAAAAGGTAAAAAAGGTGAAAACAAGTTAAAAAATAGGTAACAAAAGTATAAAAAAGGTTGTTTAAAGCAAAAACCTCCAAAAAAGGTAAAAAAGGTGAAAACAAGTTAGGTTAATATAAAAGAAAATCTTTTAAAATCGGTTGAAAAAAGGTAAAATAACTAAAATCCCATCCCTACTTATCATACACAATAATTAATATTCTAAATAAATATTGTAGGAATATTTAATTGAGGAGTGATTTTTCAAAAGGCCGTATTTCCATTTTTACTTGAATGTCATTTTTCTACAAAATCACAAAGGTATGGTTAAAAGGCATATATTAAATGGCGAACATGTTGCACAAGATGTTGAATGTCAAGAATATGATGAAGAAGTAATGTGTTTATGTATTGAGCCAGATATGGATATCCTTAAACCTTAAAGTCTTACATATTTTTCAATATTGTTAGCACAATAAAGATATTTTTCCATATATTATTTTAAAACATTATTCAATAAAAAAAGTAATATTTCCATGTTTGTACACAGCAAAAAGGCACATTTTCAAAATGATTTCATACAAAAGGTCTTATTTCCAAAAATATAATTTTAAAAATACCATTGCTATAAAAATTTAAATTTAAACCACAAATACGACAGCAGGTCTGAAGTAGTATTATAAATTCATCAGATTTTTTTTTAAATAATCTATATCGCCCTAACCTATAGAGGTTATATTCGTTTTTTGAAAATGTGTTGCAAATCACTCCTCAATTGTAAAAGTAAGTAGGTAATAACAATTTTGTTTTAATTTTTGGATCTATTATTGTTGCATTACTATAGTCTTTGCGGCGAATGTTTCAAATTCAATGTCGAATGTCAAATGTTCCCTGGATTATATACCTAAAAGAAAACAACAACAACTGTAATGTTTGTGCTTGGTTCAGAATATGATGACACAATTTGAAACATTTGCCGCGACTACTATACTTAATATTACCTACCTACTTAATATCCATATGGCTTTTTTAAATTTTTATAATAACATAAAAAATCGCGGGCGTACTTTCTGGAATTCTGACTCAATACTATGCGACACTATTGTGTAAAAAATATTTGGTACTCTCTAAAAATGAATTAGTCAAAAATGACTAATTTAATAGTTATTAGTGACTGATTTTTTACTTGTAGGTACCATGGTTAACCAAAAAAGTAGAACAGTTTTTGAGATATAGTCAATTTGACTCAAAAACTGCTCCACTTTCATAATGTTTGACGGTGTTTTCGGATTCAGGGGACTATTTTACATAAGAATTGGTTGTTAAATTTTGGGATACCATGGTATTCCATGGTTAACCATGGTACACGTGAAAAAGCAGCCACTAATAACTATTAAATTAGTCATTTTTGACTAATTCATTTTTAGAGAGTAAACAATATTATAATAAATCAAATTTAATCTCGTTAAAGTTTTTAATTAAGACCCATCATGTTCTTACACCTACAAACAAATTACGTGATTTCGCTTTGTTTGCAGCAATTTAAAGACCGAGGCAAAATTAAGGAATACGTTGTATGCAGGTTGCGCATAAAGGAACCTGAAATATTGAAAGTGCAACGGTTTAAGTTTGTTTGCCAAAGACCAGACGCGAGAACTTCGGTATTAAGTAAATTAGAAGACACCACGGCTAAACTTAAACCGCAATTCCGGATTACTTATTGTATACATGTATGATTAAATTTCAAATAGTTTTGCGTTGTTCGTTACAAGAACATCGTCCGGCTAACACATAAGAAATGTTTTGAATTTATAAATTCGTTCTTATACTTTTTATACATAGAACTATGAATATAAAAGTTTTCGGAAAATATTGACCACTATTTTTTTTTGCTTGAATGTTTTTGAACTCCTTAGAAAAGCTTAACCCCAACTTTTCGGGAACCTATCCCTGCGGATTGAGGTAAAAACTTAATGTTATGTTTTTTAATTTTTCTTGGAAACTTGTCCTGAAAGTTTTAGAAGAACATTTTTTGAACAAAAATGTGGAGGGCATTGTTCCCTACAGATTATATAATTGGGTCGATGCTCTAGGACGTAGAATTAAAAAAGTAGCTCTTAGGTAGCATATTTTTTTAAGTATGATAGTACTGTTGTTTATCTTAAAAAAAACAAATTCACATTAACTTTTTTTTTACAAAAGACCGTTTCGGAGTCATATCGTTGACATTACGTTACATTAAAAAAAACATAATATTTAGAGCCCATAAAAAAGTCATCGGTATATTTTTAGATAATGCAAAAGGCCATTTTGGGTGCTGAGGTGGATGACGTCGTACTATTTCCAATATGGCGACCGCCATAAGATTGCTTATTTCCTGACAACCTCCGGATCAATTGACCTTCCATCTTAGGCGGCCGCCATATTGGAATAAGTATGACCTCACTCACCTTTTGTCACCAGCATCAAAACTGTGTGCAAACTTTTAACTCAATCGGTTGGGTTGGAGCGAGGCGTAAACCAGAGAAATTTCTTATTAATAAGAATTTGTCCTAATTGATAACGACTGATAAGGAAAAAATAACGTCAACATAGCGTTAAACGTTGGTCTCGCTGCTTTTTAGGTGGTTTACCCCTCGGGTTAAAGTACTATAAGTACAACAGACACCTGGCCTGATTACAGGAGTACACAGTGACAAACATAAATAAACAGCCATACCCATATGGGATTAGAATCTACGACCTCTGGGCTTGTGGTCCGCGGTGCTGATCAGTATTTATACATGTATTTATGTATACAGATTGTAACGAGTAACGCGTAACTAAATTTTTCCGTGCCATGCCTGAAGAAGTTTTTCTTTAAAAATAAGGTTTTCAAGTGATTCTAAGAGGTAAATGTGCCCAATAAGGTGACAAAATTTAATACTGCATTTAGGGGATCAACATAATACATTTTTATAAACAAATGGCTTTATTTAAATGAAAATGCGGCGGAGCCTTAAATTTTGTATTTAGGTATAACAATAGAACTTTTAACATCACCAAAAACTTAGAGCCCATAAAAAAGTTATCGGTATATTTTTAGATAATGCAAAAGGCCATTTTGGGTGCTGGTGACAATACATAATGAGGTGGGTGACGACGTACTATTTTCAATATGGCGACCGCCCTAAGATTGTTTATTTCCTGACAACCTCCGGATCAATTGACCTTCCATCTTAGGCGGCCGCCATATTGGAATAAGTATGACCTCACTCACCTCTTGTCACCAGCATCAAAACTGTGTGCAAACTTTTAACTCAATCGGTTGGGTTGGAGCGAGGCGTAAACCAGAGAAATTTCTTATTAATAAGAATTTGTCCTAATTGATAACGACTGATAAGGAAAAAATCAGAACACAACGTCAACATAGCGTTAAACGTTGGTCTCGCTGCTTTTTAGGTGGTTTACCCCTCGGGTTAAAGTACTATAAGTACAACAGAAACCTGCCCTGATTACAGGAGTACACAGTGACAAACATAAATAAACAACCATACCCATGTGGTATTAGAACCTACGACCTCTGGGCTTGTGGTCCGCGGTGCTGACCAGTACACCTCATTCATACATGTATTTATGTATACAGATTGTAACGAGTAACGAGTAACTAAATTTTTCAGTGCCATGCCTGAAGAAGTTTTACTTCAAAAATAAGGTTTTTAAGTGATTCTAAGAGGTAAATGTGCCTAATAAGGTGACAAAATTTAATACTGCATTTTGGGGGTCAACATAAAAAAAATGCAGGGGAGCCTTAACTTAGGTGAATTTTGTATTTAGGTATAACAATAGAACTTTAAATATCGGTATAATATTTTAATATTTTAAAATAAATCACAAATTAAAATCCTACCACAGACATGAAGTTTTGTTGATCTATTTTATACTTTAAAAGTTAAAGAAGTTGTACAACATTTTATGGAAACACACTTTTTCGGATTTTTAGGTAATTTTTAAAACAACTGCCTTTTGCACCACCTAAACATATATTTGCTTTTTTTGGTTTTAAATTTTTGTTAAACGTCCTAAAAACTTTTGTGTCGAAAAAAATATCAAAAAAACTTTAAACACGTTTTTTTCGAAAGCACTAAAAATTATTGGACTTTCTCTCAATATTCTAGACTAAAATAATAAAAAAATACTTATTTATAACTATTTATAACGAAAACCTAGGCAATATTTCTTATAAAAAAATATGTTTTTTTATAAATTTATTCAGCATAACAAATTTTGTTTTAATTATTTTAGTATATAGATTTTACCTCGTCTGACGAAATTTTTTTTACACATTTAATAAACACATTAATATAATTACAAAATTTTATTATTTTATCTTTTAAGTTTCTGAAAACTGTCTTGTTTTATTGACCAAATAAAGTTAAGTTGTCAGGCTAATGTAGAAATGGTAATTGGGAGTCTAGATCTAGGTACATCTGATAACCGGGGGGCGGAATTTTATTCTGCCTTCTTGAAAATAAAATAGGTTTCCTATGTTATACTTCATACTTATTTCGTCTAAAAAAGTTAACATTTGTTCAATGCTGCTTTTTTAATATGTTAAATTATGTAATGGCAATTGAGAGGTTGAACTGAAAAAATAAACAATTTAAACAAGGTAAAAACCAACATTAAATGGGAAAAACCAATTCCAAATATAAAACAACAAGGGAGCAAATTGAAAGCGCGAGAAAAAAGCGGGAGATTATTGAGCGGCGTCGGCCAAAATATTCATAACCTGGGCATTTGTGTATATATGTGCGAGCAGAAGCGGTTTTTAATTCCCCCGGAGCCTGTCGCTCCGGAACACCGGAAAGTGCATTACAGTCACGTCAGGACGCGTACAACAACAAGAATAATAGCCGAAATACGTGGTCTGAAACTGCTTGGACCCACTCTATTGTGATTGCAAACGATTTAACGAATTTTTAGCTTCTCGCCTGGTTAATTTCAAATGAACTTTTGAAAAGCCTAAACATTTTTATTGTATATTTAAAAACTTTGTCCCTAAAGCTACAATTTTGAAAACCTTACTGGTTACCAGGAAGGAAAAAAAATAGGTTAATTTATTTATTGTTTAAAAAATACATATTTATAAAAGAATATTAAAATTGTAAAATATAGCAAGATTATAATCATATAATCTATTGTCAACAGATTCTCATATAAGAAAATTGTCTTTTCTACGATTTCCCACGATACTTAAAACGTAAAATTATTAAAAATATGGAAATTAATGTTGGATTAATCTGACAGAAGTCGAAATTTTTATTGGTCCAAAGTAGTATATAATGAATTTTTATGGTAAGCCATCACGAGTGCTGACAACAATAAACTTTAAACTATAGATCGATATATGTACAAGTACAAGAAAGAAGTCTACCACGCAAGCACCTCAAGCAACTACAAAAGAAGAAGAAGAAGAAGAGCAGGAAGCTGTCAAAACAAAAGATCAAAACAACGAAGATGATTGGACTAAAGTAAATAGAAAACCTAAACGAAAGATTATGAGAGGCACTGCAACAACCAACCATGAATTTACTGCTGCAGATCGTAAAGCGTGGTTATATATAGGCGGCTGCAAAAAAGGTACCGAAAGTAAACAAATAATAAAATATCTAGAAGAAAAACACCAAGAGACGAGTTTTATAGTTGAAGAAATTCCAAAACGTAGTGAAAACAAGAGCCAAAATATGTCCTTCAAAGTTGGTTTTCCGCTTTCATTGCTGGAGGAACTAAACAAGCCGGAATTCTGGCCTAGGGACATTATTATCAGGAGATTCAAGTTTTTTCGAAACACAGCAGCAGCAGAGTTTAAATAATACATCATCTAATACTTTTAATATAATTAACTTTAATATACAAGGAATTTCATCTAAGATCGAGGGTTTAAGACACATATTGAGGGAAGAAAATATTAATGCAGCTTGTATAACCGAACATTGGCTAAAAGAGGAACATGCTTCAAAATTTATAATAAATGGTTACAACATAGTAAGTCATTTCTGCAGAAACCATTTTATACGTGGAGGAAGCCTTATCCTGCTTGACGAAAACTGTAAATGGAAATTGCTTGAACACCTCAAAGAATATTCTATAGAAAAGGAAGTAGAATTCTCAGGAATACATATTACACAAGAAAACATTATACTCCTATGCATCTACAGACCGCCGCAAGGAAATATTGATTTGTTTATAACTAAACTGGATCAAACATTAAACTATCTACACAAACTAAATGCAAAAATCATTGTTACGGGGGACTTTAATGTAGACTTGACAAAGGATTCAAATGAGAAAGAAAAACTACTTTTAATTATGAAAAGTTGTAATTTAGAGCATGTTTTTACAGAAGCCTCCAGAGTAACTATAAATAGTAGCACTTGTATAGATAATATCTTTATCGAAAATAGAAACGATATTGTTAATAAAGCTACAATAAATACACATTTGTCAGATCATTTCGCTCAAAAACTTTCTATCAGCATCCAGTGTACCAGTAAATCTAGAAAAGACAAATTTAAAAAAATCAGATCTCTTTCTTTAGAAAATACTTACCTTTTTAAACATCAGCTGGCTAATACAAACTGGGAAGAAGTACTGAGGGAACCAAATGCTGAAATCTCCTTTGAACTTTTTCATACTACTCTATTAAACCATTTTAACTCTTCATTTCCTGAAAAAAATATAAAGTTATCGTCCAGGGTAAAAAAATACAAAACAACAGCAGAACTAAAACTTCTAAAAAACCAACTTGATGCAGCCCATACAATAGCACTGGTAAGAAAAGACACAATCTCAAAAGGCCTATATCAAGAACTAAGACAAGCATATAAACAAGAATTAGAGAACATTTCAAAAACAAAAGATCTCGACTACATCCAAAATTCAGACAACAAAATTAAAGCCACCTGGAATATTATAAACTCGAAAATAAAAAAAGAAAGTAATAATAGGGAATCTAAATTAATATGTGATGACTTTAATAAATATTTTGCAAACGTAGCGAATGATCTGGGGTTACAAGTTGTAGAAAATTCTGCCATGGATTTCCTACACAAGTTAAATATAGACTCAACAAACTCAATGTTCCTTTATGATATAACATCGGATGAAATTTTGACAGAAGTCCGAAAATTCAGCTCCAAAAACTCCCTGGATGTCTATGGTATGTCAGTTAAAATTTTAAAAGCTGTTATTCCAGAAATTTCCACAGTACTCAGTAATATATTTAATAAATGTTTCCAACAGGGAATTTTCCCATACAACTTAAAACTAGCCAAGGTAACTCCAATATTTAAAAAAGATGATCCAAACAACAGTAAAAATTATAGACCTATATCTATATTGCCAGCAATATCAAAAATTTTGGAAATGCTACTAAAAAATAGATTGTACAAATACCTTGAACAAAAAAAAGTTTTAAGCCCATACCAACACGGGTTCAGAAAGGAAAGATCTACTTTAACTGCGATGGTGGAGATAATCGAAACAATCAATAATTCCTTTAACAATAAGCAAAAATCACAACTTGGATGCCTGGACCTCAGTAAGGCTTTTGATTGTGTCAACCACAACCTATTGGTAAAAAAACTGGAATTTTATGGAGTGCGAGGACCAGCCAACCGTATTTTTTGCTCATACTTAAAAGATCGACGCCAAGTTGTCGCATGGAATGGTCAAATATCCAAAGAAGAAAACATAAATCTAGGAGTTCCGCAAGGATCGATTTTAGGTCCCCTTTTATTCATATTATACACAAATGATCTTGCATCAAACGTAACATGCGCAAAAATGTGTATCTATGCAGACGATACAACAATTATCAACAACCACACAGAAATATTTACCCTTAACAACAAACAAAGACAAAACATAGATGAAGCACATTTATGGTACAAAGCAAATGGTCTACAGTTAAACTTAGAAAAAACACAAACAACTATATGCAGCACAAATTATGCAAATCCAACGCATATAAAAATATTAGGATTTTATCTGGATAGCCGTCTAAACTGGTCTACGCATATAGCTAAGCTGTCCAGAAGAATGTCAACATCCATATATTGTATTCGTAGAATACGTAATATCATAGATAACCAGGCAGCGATACTTACCTACTATGCACAGTTTCATAGTTTAATGTCATATGGTATAATGATCTGGGGGGCATCAGCGGAGGCCACCAAAATATTCCTCCTACAAAAAAGAGCAATACGAGCCATTGAAGGAACAGGTCAAACAACAAGCTGCAGAGCACTTTTCAAAAAACTTAAAATACTGACGTTACCAGCTACTTACATACTTACCTGTCTAATGTATGTTCACTCAAATCAAAACTCCTATACAGACCATTCTAATCATGGATATGGAACACGACATAGGAAAAATTTGATGACACCACAAAACAGAATTTCCAGGACCCAAAACTCATTTAACCATTGGGGTATCAAGTTCTTCAATAAATTGCCAATAGATATTAGACTCAAAAGTAAACCTAATTTTAAAGATACTATAAAAAAAGTTTTACTGGATAATGTTATCTACGATTTTAACGAATTTTTTAATCTGTCCTTTTAAATGTTTTGTAATATTTATAATTTGTTTTGTAATATTTTTTACATGTTTTTAATACGTTCTGTCTTACCAATTTTAATATGTTTTACTCATTACATTTCTTACCTTATATTATTTTTACCTTGACGTGCTTTGTATTTTTTGGAAGCAAATAAACTATATTATTATTATTATTATGTAAAGATTTTAAATGTACCAAATACTAAACAGAATTAAAAGAGACAGGCATAAACTATTGTATGATTATAAATATATACAAAGTCTGTAAGGTGTATTGTTTGCAAGCTGACCTTTGCCCATAATGTAAGTAGATTTAAATATGATTTAAGAAGATAAAAATATATAATACTATAATATTTAAACAACATATCTATCAATATGTAAAAGGTTAACAAAACTGCCATATTCTTACTTAAATATTTTTAAATTAAAAAATATGGATACCTCAGTACATTTTTTAAGCCCCCAGTCATTGGGCGACAAAGTCCAAAATATTTTGAACCTAACCAGATTTACTGTTTTGCGAAAAATTTTACCCCACCTAATACCTAACATGAAAATGATTTTTAATTATAATACTTTTATTAAAAACATTATAACAATCAGCCAGTGTCGAAAAACTTGTTTATAAATTCCCTATTAAAGTTCCGCGGTCCTTTTACCACTGCCGGTCGTGGATCAAAGTGGTCTACAACTAGGTATGAGGAGTAAGGATTATAAATGTAGGTTCGCACCAATTTTGAATACACAGTTTCAGGGACTAATATTTTCAACAAAAAATAACCTGCCTGTATTGTGATACTAAAGGGCACAGGAAGATTATCCGAAGCGAAGTGTCCAATCAGTTAATCGATATATTGTTTCCAATAATTTAAACCAAAAAGTTTCTAAATTTTCTCAACAAAAGGAGCGTTCGGTCAAAACAAAATATGTGCCCTCCCGGCGAAAATTCATGTAAGCACTAGTTGTAGTGGGGTGACGAAGACCAATATTTCCTATTTAAAATGAGACCCAACATCAAGAGGTCTGGTCAAAACAAAAAATGTCCAGCTGCTGATCCAGTCAGAGGAAAACATCTTCAACCAACTAATCACAGCTCTCTATGAGGCGCCGTTTGCGTCAAAATTATTTTAGGCTTATATAGATAAAAAATTCCACACATACATGCGAAAATGCAAATATAAAGTTTATTTTTGGTACATATATAGAAATGCAAAAGTTAAGGTACAAATATAAAGTTTTGTTTTGCTACATATATAAAAATGCAAAAGTGCAGGTATAAATATAAAGTTTTGTTTTGGTACATATATAGAAATGCAAAAGTGCATGTAAAAGGTTTCGTTTTGGTACACATATAGATATGCAAAGATGTGGGTACAATTATAGAATATAATATAATGTTATATAAAGTGTAGCATGTGCCGTTGGTACAAATATAAAAAGTAAGGTTTGGGACGGAGACACAAGATGGCGTTTTTAACACTTTCAACCGCGCTTAAGCGTACGTCTGTTCTTACTACCGGCATTTAAATTTTCTATTGTGTATTATAGATTAACTACTTTTAACGTTTGTTTGTTTTAATTAAAAGGAGTTTAGTTGAAAATAGGTAAGTTATAAACGCCGTTTTACTTTTTACTCTTACCTATTTTTTACAAAACGATTCGTTTTAATTAAAACAAACAAACATTAAAAATGAGGTTAAACTAGAAACTTAAATGCCGGTAGTAAAAACAGACGTACGTTTAAGCGCGGTTAAAAGTGTTGAAAACGCCATCTTGTGCCTCCGTTCCAAACCTTACTTTTTATATTTGTACCAACGGCCCATGCTACACTTTATATATATTATACTATATTTGTACCCACATATTTGCATATCTATATGTGTACCAAAACGAAACTTTGCACATGCACTTATGCATTTCTATTTATGTACCAAAACGAAACTTTATATTTGTACCTGCGCTTTTGCATTTTTATATATGTACCAAAACAAAACTTTATATTTGTACCTTTACTTTTGCATTTCTATATATTTACCAAAAAGAAACTTTATATTTGCATTTTCGCATATATGTGTGGAACTTTTATCTATAAAAGCATAAAATAATTTTGACGCAAACGGCGCCTCATAGCTCTCCATACAGTCACGTGTCAGAGATGGCAAACTCAAAAAAGCAAAATTAACAATGTTATAGTGTTTTTAGTGATTTAGAGATTAATTTACAGGGCGAGTGATATTTTATTTTTTTATTTGACTTGACTTATTTTGATTTTTTGTTTAATTATTTTTTTAATTTTTTATATTCTTTTCGGTAGGTACCTATTTTCAATTTTTTTCGATTTTTTTTATTTTTTGTAATTTTTAATTCTTTTGTGTTTATTTTGTTAAAATCAAAATAAAAATTTCTAAAATATTTTTTTTTCGATTTTTTTTAATTTTTGTAATTTTTTATTCTTTTGTGTTTATTTCGTTAAAATCAAAATAAAAAGCTGTTCTCTTGCAACTTGAACCGCGGACACGCTGTAGAAAAAAATCTATACGTATAGGGGCTAAACTGAGTTCAGATTTAGTTTCAGCGGGTTCATGTCGCAGACCACTTATTTTTTGTGGGCCTGTGTAATTGAACCAAAACAAATATTCATTCTCAAAATAAATTAATCTCGCATACCTAGGTAAAGTCAAAAAATCAAATTTCGGAGGGTAGGACTGGCCAAAAAGAAATAAGTCTTGGTAAGATCAGATAAACAAATAAGTCACATGTAATCTGGTCATGTCCATTCTTAAAAGTTGATTTTTTAAATTATTAAAGTATTTTGATTACGATGGCTTGCTCAGGCGTGCTAGGGAGCCCAAAAGGATAAAGAAACAAGCTTTATATTGCAAGAATTTAATGAACTCTAAAAATGAATAAGTCAAAAATGACTAATTACCACAGTTATTAGAGGCTGCTTTTTCACTTAAACCATGGTTAACATGGTATCCCCCACATTTACATCAAATTATTATGTAAAGTTGTCCCCTGAATCCGAAAATACCGTCAAAAATTACGAAATTAGAGCAGTTTTTGAGATATAGTCATTTCCATATTATATGGAAAATTGACTATATCTCAAAAACTAGCGTTTGGCGACATTTTTTGATTCAGTGGACAATTTTACTTGGAAATTGATGATAATTATTAGTGGCTGGAGATCTCCTTAAATAAGAATCGCAGGTTTTAATTTGTGCATAACTTTAAAAGTAAGCATTCTTTAACACAGGAAGATCACGCTCGTAAAGTTTGACTAAGCAATTTAGTTACACTTGTTACACTTGTTTGTGATGCCTCGAGACGAGACGAGACGAGAAAAGTCCTTCTCTCGTCTCGTCTCGTGCAGCGAGAGAAAATGGGTCTCTCGTCTCGTCGAGAATACTCTTTTCTCGCTCGAGAGTGCCTTTCTCTCGTCTCCTCTCGTGGTAAAAGTACCTAAGTATGAATACAAAAATTATTTGGAATGAAATACGAATTCGTTTATATTTTTTTATATAGAAATTTAAACTGGAAATAAAAAAAATGTGTGCCAAGACCACACTAATAAAGTAAGACTTTTTACGCCGAAAATGTTGCGCATTTGAATCAAATGGTTGGATCTATGTGGAGTAGTTACATCTAGTATTATACACCTATAATAGGTGTTTCTTTTAACTTGAGACAGCTCAATATCTCGTGAAATACGCATTTCACAGAAAAATGTCTTAAATAAAAGGTTAATGTGACCAAAGGGGACATTATTTGAAGCTACCGATAGCCACCCCCCTACCCCTCCTTAAGGGTGAAACGGGAGGTAACTTTAGAAAGTCAAATGGAATGACCCGATTTTTTTACAGATTTTGGTAGTACATAAAAAAATGAATAACTTTTATTTGAAACTTTTTTTCAATTTATCAACAGATGGCGCTGTAATTCAAAATTTAAGAAAATTGGGTTTCCTTGTAAAATGTATTATTTGAAACGTTTGAAAAACAAAAATTAACATTAAATCAACAATAGTCGGCTCTGAAAACAATTTATAACAAATGTTAAAAATGTCATCCTTTCATTTCTACACATTTTTGAATGCGGGTAATGAATTCTGGCTCCACCAAGTCCTCCCGAGTTGTAGGAATTGCAGCGTAAACTTTTTCTTTCAAGTAACCCCACAGGAAGAAGTCTGGCAGATCGTTTTCTAGAAAATTCCGGTAATTTTCACCATTTAATGCCGTTTGCCAAAGGTACCGCACCAAACGTTTACCGACCAGGGACGCTGGTGCTCCACTTGGTGTAGAAATGGAAGGACGACATTTCGAACATTTGTTATAAATTGTTTTCAGAGCCGACTATTGTTGATTTAATGTAAATTTTTGTTTTTCAAACGTTTCTAATAATACATTTTACAGGGAAACCCATTTTTGTTAAATTTTGAATTACAGCGCCATCTGTTGATAAATTGAAAAAAGTTTTAAATAAAAGTTATTAATTTTTTTATGTACTACCAAAATCTGTAAAAAAAAGGGTTAACCCATTTGACTCTCCAAAGTTACCCCCCGTTTCACCCTTAAGGAGGGGTAGGGGGTGGCTAGCGGTAGCACCAAATAATGTCCCCTTTGGTCACATTAACCTTTTATTTAAAACATTTTTCCGTAAAATGCGTATTTCTCGAGATATTGAGCTGTCTCAAGTTAGAAGAAACAGCCATTAGTTTTCAATGGATCAAATCATTTGATCCATCCATCTGAAAACTACTGCGCATATACAGGGTGTTTCTTTTAACTTGAGACAGCTCAATATCTCGAGAAATACGCATTTCACGGAAAAATGTCTTAAATAAAAGGTTAATGTGACTAAAGGGGACATTATTTGGTGCTACCGCTAGCCACCCCCTACCCCTCCTTAAGGGTGAAACGGGGGGTAACTTTGGAAAGTCAAATGGAATGACCCGATTTTTTTCACAGAGTTTGGTAGTACATAAAAAAATAAATATCTTTTATTTAAAACTTTTTTCAATTTATCAACAGATGGCGCTGTAATTCAAAATTTAAGAAAAATGAGTTTCCTAGTAAAATGTATTATTTGAAACGTTTGAAAAACAAAAATTAACATTAACAACAATAGTCGGCTATGAAAACAATTTATAACAAATGTTCGAAATGTCGTCATTCCATTTCAACACATTTTTGAATGCGGGTAATGAATTCTGGCACACAACGCGCCAACATGTCGGGCGGTATCGCCGCACAGGCGTTCCTGATCCGCTCCACCATGTCCTCCCAAGTTGTAGAAATTGCAGCGTAAACTTTTTCTTTCAAGTAACCCCACTGGAAGAAGTCTGGTGGCGTAAGATCAGGTGATCGAGCAGGCCAAATTACTGGACCACGTCTACCGATCCACCGCGGTGCACCGGCCATTGAACTCCCGATCTAACACCTCTCGAGCAATTGTTGAATAATGTGCAGGACAACCATCTTGCTGGTACCACATGTTTTGGAGCCGTGCTAGTGGTACATCCTCCAAAAGGTCCGTCAGATCGTTTTCTAGAAAATTCCGGTACTTTTCGCCATTTAATGCACCGTCAATAAAGAAGGGTCCGATTAATTGTTCGCTTAAGGTACCGCACCAAACGTTACCGACCAGGGACGCTGGTGCTCCACTTGGTGTCGAAATGGAAGGACGACATTTCGAACATTTGTTATAAATTGTTTTCAGAGCCGACTATTGTTGATTTAATGTTAATTTTTGTTTTTCAAACGTTTCAAATAATACATTTTACAAGGAAACCCCTTTTTCTTAAATTTTGAATTACAGCGCCATCTGTTGATAAATTGAAAAAAGTTTTAAATGAAAGTTATTTATTTTTTTATGTACTACCAAACTCTGTAAAAAAAATCGGGTCATTCCATTTGACTTTCCAAAGTTACCCCCTGTTTCACCCTTAAGGAGGGGTAGGGGGTGGCTAGCGGTAGCACCAAATAATGTCCCCTTTGGTCACATTAACCTTTTATTTAAGACATTTTTCCGTGAAATGCGTATTTCTCGAGATATTGAGCTGTCTCAAGTTAAAAGAAACACCCTGTATGATGTAACTACTCCACATAGATCCAACCATCTTGTACCTACTGCGCATGTCCGTCATTTTGAATGCGCAATTTTGTTTTTTTTAATGGATATCAAATTCTGAATCAGGGACCCCATAAATATCTGAATACTAAATTTTACCCAAACCATTAAAGCCGAACGACGAATTTTCGTCATATTGGATCAGCCATTTTATTTAAAAAAAAAATGGATATCAAATTTGTAATCAGGCCCTCAAAAACCACATGTTGTTGATAAGTTTATTGAATAAGCAGTGCTTATACAGGGTAAATTTAAAAAATTATTATTTTATAAGTAATTTTTTCTTGGTTAACGTTATAAAATAATACATCGTTAACCAGGAACAAATTTTGTTTATTATGAAATGCGAATAATGTTCTCATTGGTCCAAATAAATTTATTTATTTATTTATATCGTCATTTATGTGCAAAATTATAATTTTTATGTAAAAAAAAATTGTTTTTTATAATCGAGAGAACGAGAGAGATCGAGAGAAACGAGAAATTCTCGAGCGAGAGAGGGCATTCTCTCGTCTCGCCTCGAGCCTTTTTTCGAGAGAAAATCGCCGTCTCGTCTCGTCGAGACGAGACGAGACGAGACGAGAGGCGAGAATCTCTCGTATCGGCGGCATCACTGCTTGTTTGTCGTTTAAAGATAACACTTCTCAATACATATAAAGTTTCCAACCAATTGTTCACTAAGCTGATTATTTTTTTAATGTGTTGCATAATTTAAAAAAAAAATAGTAATTGTAAAAGTTATCAAGGTTATATGGAAGCAAATCAAAAGGCAATAAACGTGTATTTCTGAATTAACTTGGTTAGTTATTGGTTCAATTACTGGAACAATATTATAAAACACGTCACGATTTTTAATGCTTTTACTCTCTAAAAATGAATTAGTTATTATCAGTTTTTCAGATATAGTCAATTTTCCATTTAATATGGAATTGACCATATCTCAAAAACTGTTCCACTTGTTTAACTTTTAAAGACATTTTCGGATTCAGGGTACAATTTTATTTTTAAAAAGCAGCCACTAATAATCATTCAATTAGTTATTTTTGACTAATTCATTTTTACAGAGTACCTATACTTCGCGAATGGCGCCAAACAAAAAATTTCAAAACTACTTTACTCTGAATATTATTTAATACTTTCAGGGCCGTTCCTAGCGATTTTTCTATGCATACATGTATAAATTATAAAAATAGTTTGCATATTAATTCACAAATAAATACACAATTTAATAAAAAAAAAAGTTTCGTGGGGCTTTTTATTAGTCAATTGGCGCGAAAAAATGTAATTAGTTTAGTTTTAGTTTAGTTTAGTAAAAACGTCGAATGATAACAATCCTACACGGGAAAAACTGCATTTTCGGGTTTAGATCATCTATAGACCATCTATCCCATAAAAATAAACAAAGATGCAAAAACAACTTGTTGGCCGCAAACGATTAAAGAAATTAGTTACTTTTAACTCTCAGAAATAGTCAAAGATGGTGACTAATCTTAAATTAGTCAAACTTAAACTATTTACGTAGTAAAAAATAACTATTTAAAAGTGAAAACGACTATTTTATTAGTAAAAAATGATGGTACTAATTCAAACAGTAGAATTTTGACTATTTCATTTTAAGAGAGTTGTATTCAATTCTGTCATAAGTTATGGCTGGAACAAATAATGGTAAGTTTTTATAATTATTGTACTGTCACTACGTCAATAAAGAAAGCGCTGCATATTTTTTATGTATGTATGGACATTACTAATGTTTAAAAAAATGTCACGCAATCTCACACTCTGTTTTTTAACAGCTTACTGTTCTATCTTTCAAATAAATCTAAAATCAAGAGCTAGTACGCGCCACAAATATTTTTAGTTTTAAGCATTTTAATAGAAAGTTAGTTTTAGATTACTTAGTAGACTGCATTTACAAAATAAAACTGAATCCAAAAATTTAATTTTTTTTTTAAATGTATAAAAACGCTGGAACCGAAGAAATATTATTGTATTAAATACATACGTAAGAATTCGGTTTTATTTTATAAATGTTCAGTTATATTTTTGTAATTTACTCATTAAAACTATAGATCTTAATTTTGCCATGGCACAAAGATAATTTTGCTGTTAAAGTATTATATTGTGGATTTGTAATTGTATTGGTAGTAAAAAGTAATTTTTATTAAAATTTTATCAATTATACCAAGAAAATAAACATTAACTAAGATTACTTAAAAAAATCATTCCTGCGCGTTAAATTGGCTCTCTAGCCCACTGTGCCTCGTTTCAAAAAAATTAATCATATATTATATCACGAGAACTATGAATTTAATCGGTTAAACTAGGCTCAGTAGTTTTTTGTTTGGTTTTTGTTGGAAAATGTTGAATGCAAAATAATTTAATAAAATCACGAGACCGCGTAGCGGTCGAGGGGTTTTATTTTTAATTATTTTGCATGAAACTATTTTCCAAAAAGAAAAATCAAATAAAAAACTTACTGAGCATAGTTTGACAGATTAAATTTATAGGTTGAGTGATATACGTCTAGATTATTTCTCGAATTAAAGCAAACTATTTGACAATGCATAAAATCTGACGTATGTGTCAAAAATTATAAATATTTTTTTAAAGAAAATTCCAATAATTTAAGGTATGTAATAAGTAATAATTGATATTTCGTAAACTAGATAACATATTTTTTATTTTTTTTTTTTAAAATGTTTGTTAAAACTTGTAAATAACACCATACAATCGTAAACAAAAATCCAATATGGAGGCTAAAATTTAATCGCTGTTAAATAGTTCCAGTGATTTAATCGCTTATTTAAACGAAATTTATTTGAAAATTCAAGGCTTTTGATTGGTTCATATTATAATGAGGGAAATAATCTTTAATAATCAATATTAATTATATCACAATATTGAAATGACTTACCTATATGTATATTTAACATATAATTTTATTATATTTATATTTAACTTTATAGCATGTTTATTACCTAGGCGCTGTAAAAATTAAAGATTGTATTTAAAATTCCTGGCTAGGTAAACTCTATTAATGATAATCTAGCTTGAGTCGATCTGTTCCGCATTAAAAGAATATTACAGTGAATTCCCCTTAAGGGCACGGTATTATAAACCTATAAATTATGGGCTATAATATTTATTATAATATAATATTATTACTTTGAAGACCAATGTTTGGAGACTGGTTTCTAATGGCTTTTCCGTTAATACCCATCTGACGCTAGATTTTAAGTAAAGTTTTAAATCAAAGAATCGCCAAAATTTTTAAAAATAATAAAGAAAAATAGCCAAAATTTAAATAGCAATTTATTTTTTTAGAAAAAGCACACATTGCAGTTTGCGATTTTTATGAAAAAACGGCTCGGCGATAACTTATATGTGCCGAAACGTTACGTTCGCTGATATAAGTTTCGTCACATACCTAGTCATATTAAATGATTTTGCCCTACCGTGCGTAAAGAAATTTCACTTAAAAAACATAACATTTAAAAATAAATTTTTAATACAAAAAAACATGTTCACATGCCAAATAACTTTAAAATTGTAGTTGTGCTTAGTTTTATATGTTATCAAGACTTGTTTCTGGATCCGCCCCTAATTAATACTTATGATATTTTCAAAAGGTTAAAACAACAGTTATAGGAACTAATGATAATAGCACTTTACATGGATTCATTACGGCAAACAAAATTTATCGACCTTTTGTGATTTTTTTGCGATTTAACAATCGTGAACGAATTGATGCAGAGAATTAATGGTTGCTCAACCTGAATTGAAACCGCCCACCGGTCTCGGGTCATGGTGGCATTTTTTTCGAAACGCTAAATGGATTTTGAAGCGCGCGATAACGTTTAAATAATTTATAGGACAAAACGGGCCGCACTCGGCACTCTAATAAAGCGGGATCGTTCAACCTTAACTGAGTTACTAGATTCTAGAATCGTTATTAGATAAAATTTCAACGGTTATGTTATGCATACGCAACGTTATTGTTGATGGAATTTTCACACTGAACTATTGTCTCGCGAATGGAATTTAATTTTTTTTAATTGGGTAAATTAATACATTACATAAATATATATGCTACAATATACACATTATACAATAACTACAAAACAAATATCTGGGTCATTCCCAATAATTTTGCTCGATATTTTTTGTAAAATGTATGTTACAGTGAAAAAAATTAGGTAAGGTTTTGAAATACTTATAATAATAATAATAATAATAATAATAATAATAATAATTACTAATTTAGTAGTTATTAGTTGATGCTTTTTCACTTGTACCATGGTTAACCATGGAATTCCATGGTATCCCAAAGTTTAACAGCCAATTCTTATGTAAAATTGTCCCCTGAATCCGAAAATGTCAAAAGTTAAAAAAGTAGAACAGTTTTTGAGATATAGTCAATTTTCCATTTAATATGGAATTGACTATATCTCAAAAACTGCTCCACTTTCATAATTTTTGACGGTATTTTCGGATTTAGGGGACACTTACCATGGTACAAGTGAAAAAGCAGCCACTAATTACTATTAAATTGCTCAATGCACACCAACCATAACGCAACTACTAATGTGACGTCTCCTAGACGATCGTTGTGTTTGATCCACGTATTAAAAAACCAGCATGTTATCAATTTTTTCTAAAATTTTTTCCATAACGGGTAGTATACTGATAGGCCTTAGGTCTTTAAATTGGGTTGGATTGTTATTTTTAGGTGACGGATGAACAATGGCTTGCTTCCAAATATCTGGAAATACACAAACATAAATTGATAATATGGCTGATGTGTTTAATAATATATGAAGAACACATTAAAATGCTTTTTATACCTAGGGCATCAATCCCAATTGCATTAGATTTAAGGTTAAGGAAAATCTTTTGAATTTCGTTCGAAAAATAAAAAGCGTTACTCACATTCTTTTTGTGATGTAAATAGTAATTATGTTTGTCAATATTAGTGTTATTTTTTGGAATTCCATTTACCTAAATATTAGTCATTAATTTTTTATGGGTTAGATAACGCTTGGGGTATAGGTGCACAATTTTTTCGAATGTTTAGAGAATCCAGACATTTCCATAAATTATTTTTGGGTCCGTTCGGAATTTTGTACTCAAAATAGGCTTTATTTCATTCCCACATGCATTTGTGGTAAAATTTCTTAATGTTTTATAATATTTTATATTTATAGATGTATACTATATATATTTTCATGGGCTTTTTATTGTTTTTTCCACGGTGAGACTGCAGACATGTTATTTTGTAAATCTATACATAATGTATCTAACTACACTGTTATAGAATTTTCCAATTAATATGGAATTGACTATTTCTCAAAAACTGCTCCACTTTCATAATTTTTGACGGTATTTTCGGATTCGGGGGACAATTTTACATAAGAATTGGCTGTTAAATTTGGGGATACCATGGTATACCATGGTTAACTATGGTACAAGTGAAAAAGGAGCCACTTATAACTATTAAATTAGTCATTTTTGTTTAATTCATTTTTAGAGGGAGGGTTTGTAATTTTTTTAACAAAGGAAAATATTTTAACGTAAGTAAAATGTAAAGGTAATATGCAATTTTGTAAGCATTTTGTTGATTCCAAAGGTTACAGATTATTTTGTTAATGTTTAATAAATTATTTGTTGAAAAAGTACATGTAATTTAAGGCAGTCAATCAAAACATTTCCCACTAAGAATACGCATCAACAAGTTCAACTGAAGTCAGCGTCTGCAGCTTATGTTTCTGATTACTTTAAATAAAGTGTTCGTAATAACTAACAAGAGTGTTTATAATATATTATCAGAAATCTGTTATTATTATTATTCGGATTCCTTATTATATACCTATTTAACTAGTGTGCAAAGTATCCAAAGAAGATGCCATCACTGGTTTTTAAACAGAAATTAGGGAATACAGTAAAGTGGGTTAAAGTTACTAAATACATCAGTAAGTGTTGTACTGATAATTAAATTGTACCAAATTTCTTTATAGCTTAAGGATTTCAGAATGGTGTGTGTATTACTTAATTCTGTGTATGTTATTTAAGTGTTCATTTATGTGGGGATTTTTATTTTTTTTGTTTGGAAAATTGATTATTAAAGCAACATTTCTTATCAAAATTCTTTTAATTTAAGTTCTCAATTTCTAACAAATACTTTTGTTACTGGGTCTACAAAAAGGTTTGTAAAAATAAAGTTCTTTTAGAAAATCACAAGAATTATGGTTGAATTGATATAGGATTTTGTTATTAAATCTACTACTACTTCAATTAGTTCACAGATTACAGTTGGTTGTAAAATTAAGATAAAGTTATGTGGACCTGGATTAACATAAAATCTGGTTATTAGGTTAAAATTCACAAATATTTTTTTAATGTTCTGATAACAGTTTTTGCTTAATTTTAAACCTTTAGAATATGCGATAGTTTTTATTGTCTATGGTTAATTTGATTTTTTGATTTTTCTGATAATTTTGGACCGATTTTTTTTTAATAAAAATCATTTTTGGTCGTTTTTCGTTCATTTGTCATTTTTCAAAAGTAATTGTTTATATTGATATGTTCAAAACTTTTATTACCAAAAAAATATTTTTTATCGCCGTTTTATGCATTTTTATACTTTTTCATAAGCAAAAATTAATGACCTCTCTAGAGATTTTTACCTACCTTGATATCTCTCTAAAAATAAATTAGTCAAAAATGACTAATTTAATAGTTATTAGTGGCTGCTTTTTCACTTGAACCATGATTAACCATGGAATACCATGGTATCCCAAAATTAAACGGAAAATTCTTATGTAAAATTGTCTCCTGAATCCGAAACTGTCATCGAAATTTAAAAAAGTAGAACAGTTTTTGAGATATAGTCAATTTTCCATTTAATATGGAACTATTAAATTAGTCATTTTTGACTAATTAATTTTTAGAAAGAATATTATTTCTTTGTTGGAAAAAAATAAACGAAAAGTGACCAAAAATGGTAAAATAATTTCTTTTACTCTCTGTTACTCCATCCGTAAATTTCGAAGACCATATTTACATTGCAACTCTTTGTAAATAGGGTTAATATAAGGTGACCAACCGTCCTGGTTTATCCAGGACAGGTTCTGGTATTTGCTAATGAGTCCTGATTTCAATTGTGTACTGGTTTTGTCCTGGTTTTGCAGATTTGGTCCTGGTTTATACTAATATAACATTAAATAAAACCAATTTTGTTTATTTTTTGGAAGAGCGAGTTGTGTCCTGGTTTTTCGTTTGTCACCTTATGTTAATGTAATAACCATATTTTCAAAGAGTTGCAATAAAACAAGCATACGACATTTTTTAATAATTTAATTATAATTTTTGATTGTTTAAATGCTGAAATAATAAAAAATTAAATAAAATAAATACAATATTTTTAATTACAATCAGGAAATATTCAATTTATTTTTTTAATATAATCCTTAACAATTAAGTTCATTAAACAAGCTTCTCTCATATAAAAAACGGTTATAATTAAATTATTAGTTTAGTTAAGTATTTTCTATTTAAATTAAAATATTTGCGTATTTATTTTAGTAAAAGTTTTCTTTTTAGTCATTTTATACAAAACTAAATTAAATTTCGAACTCATAAAATTTAATATATAAAGTTTTATTTAATACAAAACTTTTGGAGTTAATAGGCGCTCAATGAAAAATTAACATTTAGCGAAAAGTTTGCCAAAGTTATTAAATTTACTTTTTCAAGGCATTCAATACTGCCATGATTAAAAAATATAGGGGAGTTTGTATTAATTATTATTAAATTAAATTTCAAAAAAGTTACATTGCCCTGATAAACAACTTGTGTATGAAATTTAAAATTTGATGAATTACTAAATATTTTTTTTTTGTTACCTACCTATATTGTTTTGTCAACCTCCTTAATAATAACCTATGGTATGCACTTTATATTAAAATTATGGTCGTATTATTAGTTGGTTTGGCAAATACATATGTTAAGTAAATTAATATTTTTAATTGTTTTAGGACAGCAAACTAAATCCAGTCATAGCTCAAGCTTTAGGTAGACATGCTGCTAAAGTTTTGTCTAGGCCTGCTGATAAGTTGAAAGATGACTACGATGAGAGTTATCCTGTACAAAAAGTAATTAAATATAATATAATATATTTCATGTTAATGTAAACTTTCTATTTTTAGGAAAACCACAATTACAATAAAATATTCGACCAAAACTACAATCAAAATTATGATCAAAATTACGCCTTTGCCTATAAAGTAGTGGACGCAATTACTGGTGACGACTTTTCACATCGTCAATCTCAAAATGACAAAGCAACAAAAGGCGAATATCGTGTAAAACTACCGGATGGAAGACTTCAGGTTGTGTCTTATACGGCTGATCACGATGGTTACAAAGCTGAAGTAACTTATACAAACGATCATTATTCTCAAAACATTCTCCCACAAGACAATGTACAGATCCAGAAAATTCCGGTTAGACAAATACAACCACACCAACAAAAATTATACACCAATTATTATGATGTTAATCAGCCTATTAAACAAAACCAAGTCGTATTTGTAACAGAGGAACCACCTCACCAGGACATAGAGTATAGCAACTACGTAACTCCTCGACCTGGAGATATTTTCCTTCCTCAAAACATCGTGGATAAAGGGGCAATCCAACCAAAAGTCCAAATAATAACAACAAATCCAAGAGACTATCATCAAAGCAGTTACATCCCTGTCACAGTCGCCCCACCTTTATATTACAGCACCCAGAGCCCGATCCCTTACACGACACCAGCTCCATTTATAGATACACAAAGCAATTATATTGCATCCACAATATCCCCTTTGGTTATTAACAATGGTAATCATGGACATATTGTTCCAAAAACTAGGGAAGATTACGAAATCCAAAATAAAAATTTCTTCTTGGTCACTACGGTAGCCCCTTCTACTGTACCACCCAATGAACTTATTATTAATGGTGCTAGATACTCGTTGCTTAAAGGACATCGTTTAGCTAATTTAAACTATAAAAAGAAATAAATTTATTATTTACCCCTTTGGTGTTATAGTTAATAAACCAAAGACTATTTATAAGCAATTTCTTTAAATAATTTTCACAGGCAATGCGAGTAAAATTTTATTAGTGAATTAACCTAAAAGTTACCATTATTTAAAATGTATTTTAAATTACCTTTGTTTTGATAAAAGTACCCACTTATCTACCTTATTATAATTAAGATTTCATTTAAGTTAAAAATCATTAATTATGTATATTAACATTATTTATTTTGAACGTGCTATGTAAAACTATACAGGGTGTTAAAAAAAGAGTGTAAATTATTTCTAAGGCATATTGAAGAGCCAAAAAGAAGACGAAAAGTTCTTTGGCGTTTTTCGATCTGATGAACCCTTAATTAGTTATTAATTAAATAAAGTTGCCAATCACAGGCTTGCTTTAGCAGAATGAGTAGAGATGCGACAAACCAAAAATAATGTCAGAAAAAATTAACAAAAACACTGACAGTGACAGCTATACAATTAAGGTCAATTCACACCAATATCGGACTTCTACAAAAAGTTTTTTAATTTCTAATTTTAGTATTTAAAAATCTACAAATTGATTATTAAAAACTTTTTTATTTGTATTTAAATTAGGTGCTGAAAATATGTTCAGCACCTAAGTTGATCATATTATGAGCTTCCATATGGTTTTTATTGTTAATTAATACACATTACATTTTAGAATACTAAAATAAAAAATGAAATAAAAATTATAAAAAACACATTTTTGTAGAAATCCGATAACTATGAACTATCGTAGTATGATTTGACCTTAGTTGTATAGTTATCACTTTCATTGTCAGTGTTTTGTTTTTAGGTTAAGTTTTCTATTTTTTTTAGTTTGTCTTAGCTCCACTTATTCCTATAAAGCACACCTGCGATTGACTGTTTTATTTAATTAATAACTGACGCACCCATGGGTGCGTCAGATCAAAAAACGCCAAAGGACTTTTTGTCTTTTTTTTGTCTCTTCTATATTTTATACTCTTTTTTTTTTAACACCCTGTATATTTTAAATTTTGATATTATTGTATTTCGTACTTTATTTACCCTTTATAGTTTTGTATTTTTTTTAATAAAAACCCTAAAGAAATCAAGAAGGAAATTTTTATTTACACTATACTACACGTGTCAAAGCTTCAAAAAAATATTTTAAAAGGGCATTATAGCATCACATCTACAGTGTGTATTAAACCAAATAGCTACAGTAAAAATATATCCCACCTCCTCTCAAGCGCCGAGAAATGGTGGGGAGTGGTTGCTTTACGAGAGTCTAGGATAAGTTATCCTGGATAACCAAATCTCTCGCGACAGTCTATAATTGCCTTGAAACCAATTATTAATAATTATTTATTTAATAAGTTTAAAATTTTTAAAAATAGGCACCCAGAGAACAATGGTGAGTATTCATACGCATGGGTCTTTGGCCGCAGAGGCATAGCCTATGCCGCATAGGACTCTATGGTAGCCAAAATGAAATGACGATCGAGAAGCAATGAACATTTTAAATTGTGCAAGTGTAGAGCAAATCCCTGCACAATCTACCAGACAACTTACTGCTCAGTTTGATATTTCTAATAAAATGGTTTCCAAAATCCCAAACATGGGTATAATCCTTATAAATTGAAGAGGGGCGACGAGCAACACCTAGGCGACATACTCTCTAAAAATGAATTAGTCAAAAATGACTAATTTGATAGTTATAAGTGGCTGCTTTTTCACTTGTACCATGGTTAACAATGGAATACCATGGTATCCAAAAATTTAACAGCCAATTCTTATGTAAAATTGTCCCCTGAATACGAAAAGGTCGTCAAAACTTAAAAAAGTGAAACAGTTTTTGAGATATAGTCAATTTTCCATTTAATATGGAATTGACTATATTTCAAAAACTGCTCCACTTTCATACTTTTTGACGGTATTTTCGGATTCAGGAGACAATTTTACATAAGAATTGTCTGTTAAATTTTTGGATACCATGGTATTCCATGGTTAACCATGGTACAAGTGAAAAAGCAGCCACTTATAACTATCAAATTAGTCATTTTTGACTAATTCATTTTTAGAGAGTACATCAACGCATGGCATTTTGATAATATGTAATGAATAAGGCGAACAAGGATGATAATTTCACATTCTTTTTCCAGATGAGTCATTACATGGTCGTGAGAGAGGGGGAAACAACCATAAAGTGTATGCTGCTCGAGTACAGGTCCCCTTGAAATTTAATGTTTGGACTTGAATTCTTGGAGACCATATTATTGGGCCATTTATTTATTATTATTGATGTTAATCTTAATGGGCAAAAGTATCTGAAGCTACTTTAAAATCAGATTGTTCCGGCACTTTAAAATTTACCAATTATTTTACAAACCATATGGTTTAAACAAGACAGGTGTCCTGCACATGATACCTTGGTTGTCAGAGAATATTTAAATGAAAACTTTCTGAATCGCGTAATATGTCGTCATGGAAATATTAATTGGCCTCCAAGATCACCGGATTAGATTCCGTATGATTTTTTCTTGTAGGAATACGTCAAGTCGAAACTTATGGTTTTCAAGAGCGCAGGGCTAATAATCCTGAGTAGTTAAGGGTGAAAATATTTAATACATGTATGCATGGGGAGATGCATTGGGAGATATTATTCCTGAAATGCTGTTTAACGTGCACAGGCTTGTTTAATTATAACTATAACTTTAAAATAAAATCATTGTTTTTTAAAAATAATTTTTATTTGAGAATTTATATTTTTAATATTTAATGAATTCGTTTGTTGTAATTTAATGCATTGTTTAAAATTCCTTAAGTTTAACTTAATCGCAACGATTTTTTAAAAATACGGGGAATCTGACAATAGGCAACAAAAAATAAGTCAAGCAGGCCTGGAAATCAGAGTTGCTTACCATAAATAAACCCTTGGTGGTTTTAACCACGTGATTCCTACTTTGTTGGGACTACAAATAGCTAAAAGCGTTATGGAAGTGTCGTGTCTGATTTGTTATAATCCAAATTTTCTTTGTTTTAGGTAAGTTAAGTTGTAAGTTCCAGCTTTAACATTATATTAGACGTAATTAGGCAAGTTTGAGTTAATTGTAGCAACACCACCGCGTTTAAAATAAAAAATCTTGTAATTAACCGTATCGGCTTTTTTTATATGTTTACCAAAAAAAAAACGTTTTACAATAAAAGAAATAAAACCCTTTGGGTTTTATCAAAACTTGCTTTAATTAAACAATCCTTATATGGATTGTTTAATTAAAGCAGGTTTTGAAACAATTTAAATAGTTTTAAAATGTTTTGATTAAAAACAACGTAAAAAAACGGAAGTTTTTAACGTTGTTGGCATACCTTTAAACTTCTAGGTGCAGTTTATTTAAAAATCGATTAATTAAAAATTGAATAAGAAGAAAAAATTGAACCTACACCTCGCCAAAGTTTTTTGTTTTGAGTGCATTCCACTAACTTCAAATACCGACAGACAGCTGTTTCGACCTATATTGGGTCTCATCAGTGTCGGGCAACTTGGGGTAGTGGAACCCACTCAAAACAAAAAACTTTGGCTAGGTGTAGGTTCAATTTTTTCTTATGAATATTACCAGTAATGGGTCAAGAACGTTTCTTAAAGATAGTTACCTTAATATTTATTCTGCTTGGGCTAATTCTAGATTTCTTTAGGCCATATTAGTATCTGTAATACAATTGCTGTGTGCACTCTCGGTTGCATAGTATGTACCGATTGCGGCAAAGGACACGTCGCGACGTTCTTTATGAAACTTTCTTGACCCATTAATGGTAATATTCATAAGAAAGAATTGAACTACACCTCGCAAAAGTTTTTTGTTTTGAGTGCGTTCCACCAACTTCAAATACCGACAGCTGTTTCGATCTATATTGGGTCTCATCAGTGTCGGGAAACTTGGTGTAGTGAAACACACTCAAAACAAAGGACTCCCTGAGCTTATATGCTCGTCGTTTGACGGTTTGGATCACCTGATGTTCTTACATCTCGCCTCTGTTGGCTTAGCAACGATATGAAAAACACATTAAAACCATTTAAATAAACCAACTTGAATCTTATTGACTCTATTGTGCGTGACATGGAGAGATGAATGACCTCTAGTAAAAATATTAAAAACGTATCAATATTGATAAACTTAAACATTTAAAAGTTAGTAAAAAATACAAACAAATATAAACATTCAAAAACAGAAAAGAAAATCTGTAGTTTTTGTGCAGGCAACATAGTTTTGGCGAAAAGAAACTGCTTGCTGCCGGAAAATGCTAATAAATTGATTTTTTTACATCAAAACTCAATAATTCAAAAATAGGAAGTTTTGTTATTATCACTTAACTATAATTTATTTATATGTATTACATTTACTTTAACATATTATATTGTAATGTAATTTTACATTTATATACTTTATTTTGTACAGTTTATCTTATTTTATTTATTTGATAAATTGATATTCATTATTTAATATGGTGAGACTTTGTTTCAAGTTCGGCATATCAAAGGAGTTTTTTAGTTAGGGAACTTTGTTGACGGGTTCTGGTAATAGGTCGGTGGATACAGCTTTGCTTTGACAGGCGCACCCAATTGCCAATAATGCCAGTTAACCAATTTAGACAAAGAATGGTTAGATAGGGATATTGATATAAAGTTGTTGTTTTATGGTCTTATTATATTATTATTGATAATTATTTTATTTTACTATATTTGATTTGCACTGACATAATTCTATTACTTTATAATACCTGATTGTATTTATTATTTATGACTGTACATCAATTTTATTGCATAACTCTTGTCCACCACTATACCACTTGTTATTTATATATTTTATTTACCACTACCATTTATTATTGTTGCTTCTGACCTAAGTTATATTATACTTTATGTTTCACATTATTGTTGTTTGTTGCTGTACATTGATAATTATTTCAATGTGTATTTGCTTTTCTACACCGTCCGAGCCTACTCTTTAAGTAGGTGAATAATCTTGGCAATATGATAATATAATTGATTATATTTATATTGATTACTTTAATTTTGTTGTATTATTTATAGGTATTGTTGAGATGTGCGACATATATGCATGTCTGTATTGTATATATGGGTTTTTTAAGGTTTTACCTTATTAACTTAAATCAATCATACTTTTGAAATACAAATGTTTTTATTTATATTATTAATGTACAGTAACAATAATTAACTCTTGTATTAATTGCCTTTATTAATAAACTTATTTTAATTTAATACTTTTTCTTTGCTTTTAAATATCTTTTTAATTGCTCAAGTACTTACGTATCCAGAACCATATTCACAACAAAAAGGGGTTCTTAAATGTTAACTTAATTTCTTTAAACTAGACGATCACGTGATTTGGCCAAAGGTAGTTTTTTGTGGTTTTAATATTCTTTTTAATTATTAATGTGTGCCCCCCATGCCCCGTTCGTTACATTAGTTACGAAAAGACGCTGTCAATAACTTATACAAAAATTTACGATTTTCGATGGATAATCTGTAAGAAAACTATCCAAGTGTGTAAATAAATGAAGCAGTTAGTAAGCTACCGAGTTGTTTCCAAAAAGTCCAAGGAACAGTATGCGAAGTGGTACTGCAACTCGAATGTTTAGATTAAGATACACAACCACTACTTTTGAATACTTCTGACAAGGATTCAGCTCTCCGAAAGCTGAATGCTTCCTAGATAGACCGGTGCAGAAGCCTTTAAAAATGGTAAAAAGAGAAAAAAAATAACAGTAGGATGAAACCCATTGGAAAAGGAGGGGAATATAATAAAAATTAAAGGAAAAATAAATTACGCGAGATCTGAGTTCGGGAAGTGGGAGGGGGGGGTTTAAGGGTAAAAAATGGTTTATCTCGATTTCCGGCAAAACTACAAGTCCTATGGAAAAAAGTTAAATGTCAAAGTTGTAGGTAATAAAAAGATCTACAACTTTTGTATTTACAATTTTTTCACATAACCTCAAAATTTATGTGAAAAATTCAAAAAACCAAGTTTTTGGTTTTACACTGTAATTTATTTGATTTGAAATATTTATTATTTCGCCTTATTTTGACTTAATATCAAAAAAGCACCCTAATTTTCAATCGAAAATTCTCGCGTCAAAATATCAGCTTTTTTCAAAAAGTCGGTGTGCTTTTTGTTTGATGAACTCTTTACTTTCTGATGGTGTAAAAAAAATATACATTACTATCCCAGTAAACACATACACGTTTTTTAAACGTATTTAAAACGTGTGAAAGGTCAATAAAACGTTTTACGTTGAAAAAGCAACGGTTTGATATTGGTATAAATTTACACGAATTAATTTAAACGTTAAAACAACGTTAATTTAAATATGCTTTTTAATAGTGCCTCACTTTTACGTTACAATAACGTTGTGTTAAGGTGTTTAATCAACCATATATTTAAATGTCTAATTTAAACGTTAAAACAACGTTTATTTAAATATGCTTTTTAATAGTGGCTAACTTTTACGTTACAATAACGTTGTATTGAGGTGTTCAGTCAACCATATATTTAAATGTTTAATTTAAACGTTAAAACAACGTTAATTTAAATATTCTTTTAAAAGTAACTAACTTTTACGTTACAATAACGTTGTATTAAGGTGTTCAGTCAACCATATATTTAAATGTTTAATTTAAACGTTAAAAGAACGTTAATTTAAATGTGCTTTTTAATAGTGACTAACTTTTACGTTACAATAACGTATTAAGGTGCTCAGTCAACCATACATTTAAATGTTTAAATTACGTTTCAACCCACAATTTTTTTTCACAAATATTAAGAGTTTTAATGAGAAAATAACGTTTGAAGTAATTATTTTATGAACTGTGCAGGCAGCTCTTTCTTTTAACATTTATACTATGTTATATTCAACACGCTTCATCGAACACTTTTAAAATTACTTTTTATATATTTATTTTGTAAAATATTTGCTTAGTTTACACCACAGACCACAGTCTGTGGTTTACACATATAGACAATATGACTTATTTAAAATCTGAAGGTATAAAATCTAAGAATTTTGTTCGTTAAAAAAATAAATTATGAATGAATGTTAAATGAATAATTTAACTTTCTCACTTTTTCAAAAGTATATTTTTATAACGTTAATAAAACGGTTTTTGTCAAATACAAATATACTTTTATCCACATCGCTTTTCTCTAAAATGGGATAACTTGTTTAAAAATAATTCATAACGTTTAATATTTAATAATCTGATGCAACATGTATACATACATAAACAATATACATAGGTATACATATATATAAACAAAATTAAATGAAATTTAGAAATTTTCTAATTACATTCTAAAGAAAAGCATAAGTAATTCTATAGTCAATGGTCCAGTAAGCTTTAGGCAGAACACTATACTCATCCACAAATGTTGCTTTAAAATGTGCATTATTTTATTAACATTCTTTAAACTAGACAGTTACTGTAATAGATAAAAATAACGTACTTAATACGTTTAAACAAAAGTACTTAATACGTTTAAACAAACGTATTTAATACGTTTAAACAAAGGTACTTAAACGTACTTAATACGTTTAAACAAACGTACTAATTACGTTTAAATAAACGTACTTAATACGTTTATACATACCCATATAAAACGCATAACTGAAGAACGCAATCTGATTGGCCGAATACACATCATGTGATTGGGCCTGCCAATGGCAGGCTGCCATGCCATAGCTGCTCGCTATGTCAGTTTTCTATCAAAAGGTGCATTTTTTACGTGTTTTTTTCTCGTAAGATTCGTCCTGCTTTTGGTAAGTACTTTAATGTAATTATTTTAAAACATACACACTGTTCTTATTATAATTTGTTAACATTAAACTGATTTAGATTAAACACGATACTCATAAATGTACTGTACAGATGTTAAAATTGTGGAGAGACCATTATTTCCAAATTTAGGTGCGGTCGTGTATTTTTACCGTAAATTGGAATTAGGCGTGATTTTACTAGAGAATTCCCTAGTAAAATCACACTTAAGTCGGCTCGATAATCTTATCTACATTTGCTATGGTTATAGATCTATTCAACAAGACCTTAAGATGGTGTACGTATTGTAAATTAGTATTTCGAGAACACTCTTATTATACCGGGTGCGCTAAAAATACCGGATTTTTTTATCAAATTTCAGCCCAGCGATATTCTACAATACAAATTTTTGAATTTAATCTGTTTAACAACAAAGCCAGCTGAAAACAAGCTTTTTAAGTCATTTTTTTTAAATTTTATAGGGTTTTTTGAAAAATTAGTCTATTTTTGTGTTTTAGAAGCAGCTAAATTTTCCAGCAAACGATAAAAATGATTCACCTGAAGACGACTGGAGAAAAAAATCATTGTCTACAACATTTAAACACCCTGTATTCATGTTGCAGTAAACGTTAAACGAACGTTTAATAAATACGTTGTAAAAACAAGTATTTGTGGAGTTTTATTTATTATAGAACTAACGTTAGAAAGGACATTAATATGAATTTAAATATAACGTATAGATAAACGTTATAAATGAGGCAAAAACAATCATTAATTTACGTTATTAATAGACGTATATTAAACGTGTTAAATGTAACATTTCGAAACGTGTAATGATCGTTTTCTTAACGCCAAAATTAAACGTTTATTTATTAGTATTGTTAAACCTTATAATCTGCGACATTTTAAAGTTGATTGTACGTTATAAATATACGTAAAAACAGAATGGTGTTACGGTTTAAAAAAACGTTTAATTAACGTATGTGTGTTTACTGGGATGGTAAATGTTCTCAGAAAATACAAAAAATATTATAATGTAATCAGAATGAAGTATCTAAATTCAATAGTATGATTTACATGTATTTTTATATTTTCTGACATAAATGTTATTAGAATTTAATAAATAAACTTTTTAACTAAAAAAAATTGCAACAATCACATTTTTTTGATGAAATTGTACATAATGATTAAAATAAATTTTCGAATTCGAGTTTTTTTCGTTATTCATTATAATATTTTTTGCATTTTCTGAGAACATTTACCATAGTAATGTATATTTTTTTTACACCATCAGAAAGTAGAGAATTCAACAAACAAAAAGCACACCGACTTTTTGAAAAAAGCTGATATTTTGACGCGAGAATTTTCGATTGAAAATTAGGGTGCTTTTTTGATATTAAGTCAAAATAAGGCGAAATAATAAATATTTCAAATCAAATAAATTACAGTGTATTTGGGACATAAAAAGGTAAGTTTTCACCAAATTTCGTGGAAAAAATTTTTTTTTTGAAAAAGATAAAAATAAAAAACCAAAAACTTGGTTCTTTGAATTTTTCACATAAATTTTGATGTTATGTAAAAAAATTGTAATTACAAAAGTTGTAGATCCTTTTATTACCTACAACTTTGCCATTTAACTTTTTTCCATAGGACTTGTAGTTTTGCCGGAAATCGAGATAAACCATTTTTTACCCTTAAAACCCCCCCCTCCCACTTCCCGAAGTCAGATCGCCCGTAATTTATTTTTCCTTTCATTTTTATTATATTCTTCTCCTTTTCCAATGGGTTTCATCCTATTGTTATTTTTTTGGTTTCAAAAATTATCGACCCTGGTCTAAGAGGCATTCACGTGCTTAATACCGTCAACAAACATTCATTTATCATAACATTGAATAAAGCCTATACTTCCCACAAGAGTTCAAATCTTCAATTCACTGCACAGTGCTTTGAATACGGCCAATATTTTTCCAGTTACAGATAAACCGTTGACGGGTTTAACTGGTCACGGTTACGGTTAAACCGCCGATCCGGTCTAACCGGTCCGGCTCGGTTTGATCAGATCAGTTAACCAGATAATCGGACTAGTTAACCAGTTAATAGGACCGGTTAACCGGATATCCGAACCGGTTATATTAATTTTAAAAATCCGGTTAAAACCGAAACCGCTCAAATCGAATCGGTTAACCGTTTATTACTTCAGGAATTAACAGCCTTAGTAAAAATTAACCAATGCATGTTGCCCCTTTTGACTAAGGCGCATTTAATTCTCTTATGTTCTGTGGTAAACAACTTTGAGTCGTTTCTTTCATTTCTTTTTGATTTGCTTTCCTTTCTATAGCTTTATTTATTACATTGTATATACAGTATATTTAGGGCACATCGGGACATTTACCTTAAAAATGACACATTCAACAATAATTAAGTAACGTCAATAGTACAATTTGCATTTGTGTGTTATTTTTCTAATAAGGGTAAATTTACAAAAATGATATTTAACTACCAGAAATATGGAAGAACATGTGTAAGGGGTAGTCCATAAATCTCGTGATCCTAAAAAAGGTCAAAATTTATCCTTATGACAGAATGTAACGGTGTGTAGACCCTCCCAAAGGGTTATCATAACCCGGTCATATGACGAATTTTTAAAAACCCCCACCGTTTTTAAAAACAAATAAAAAATTGTTTTGAGAAAATAAAATATTTAATTCGATTTAAAATTGTCACGGGATGTTTTTAAAAACTCTTCCCCACGTGATATTCATTCAAACCCACCCCCTCTTCCAGCATCACGACATTTAAGGACAGCCACTAAGTAGAATCAAGTCTATTACAATTGTACCTCAATATCCGTGCACTCCCTTAAGCAGAAACGGATAAAGATTCCGATTTATTAGATGACGAGGCAGAAGCAAATTTGACACATCAGCAGAATTTTAAGATAGCAGTTAGAAGAACTGAAAATATCATCAAAATAACATGATTAATATAATGTTTCATATTGTTTTATTTTAATATAAACTACACTGTTTAAAAGTTTCACTATTTTATTTAAATATGACAATTGTTTCGCTACACTGTAGCATCTTCAGATCGTATACAAACTAATATTTATTTTACTTTTATATAAATGATGGTTTTACAGGTAATATTTTTAGTACAATATTGGGGAAGATTATATTAACGTTATACAATAAAGGAACAATAACTATGGGGATGCCCTGTAATTTCTATAGTTATATAACACTAAAAATTTTTGAATTTATTAAAATAAGTTTAATAACGGGGAATTATTGGTATCTATTTGGTCATTAAGAATAATATCAGTTTTTTTTCTTTAATTTATTAATTTCCATCGATTCTAATAAATTCAGTTTCATACTTTTATTTTCTATGTGTAGGATTTTAAAGTTAGGATTAAAATTATGGTTTTCATTAATAAGGTGGTTTGCAAAAGTGGAATCTGTTTTTTGGTTTATAAATGATTTTCTATGTTCGTTAATTCTAGTTTTAAAGCAGCGACCTGTTTGTCCTATATACGTTTTAGGGCAATCTGCACAAGTTAATTGGTACACTCCTGATTTATTATTTTTACTTGTCTTATCTTTATTATTTTTGATAAAATTTCTTAAATTGTTATTAGTTTTAAATGTGAATTTTATGTTATTTTTATTTAGAAAAGTACACAACTGTCTCATATTAGTACCTAAATACGTAAAAGTATTGTATGTATTTATAGGGTTCTTAGGTATTGGGAATATTAGGTTAATTGCTATTTTATGGATTTTTTTATTATAAATGTTATTAATTAATTGTGGATTATATCCATTATTAACAGCTATTTGTTTTATTAAATTTAACTCGTATTTGAAATCCACTTCGGATAATGGTACATTTAAAAGTCTATGTATCATCGAATTAAAAGCTGCCATTTTATGTGGGTAAGGGTGTGAGGAAGAGTTATGTATGACTGTATCTGTGTGACTAGGTTTATGGAAAATTTTAAATGAATGGATACCTTTGTTGTTTTGGATAGTAAGGTCTAAGAAGTTAATTTGTTTATTTTGTTCTACTTCCATAGTGAATTTAATGTTGGGATGAATATTATTAATAAAATTTAAGAAAATGTTTAACTGTCTTTTATGGCAGCTTTTAATTCGATGATACATAGACTTTTAAATGTACCATTATCCGAAGTGGATTTCAAATACGAGTTAAATTTAATAAAACAAATAGCTGTTAATAATGGATATAATCCACAATTAATTAATAACATTTATAATAAAAAAATCCATAAAATAGCAATTAACCTAATATTCCCAATACCTAAGAACCCTATAAATACATACAATACTTTTACGTATTTAGGTACTAATATGAGACAGTTGTGTACTTTTCTAAATAAAAATAACATAAAATTCACATTTAAAACTAATAATAATTTAAGAAATTTTATCAAAAATAATAAAGATAAGACAAGTAAAAATAATAAATCAGGAGTGTACCAATTAACTTGTGCAGATTGCCCTAAAACGTATATAGGACAAACAGGTCGCTGCTTTAAAACTAGAATTAACGAACATAGAAAATCATTTATAAACCAAAAAACAGATTCCACTTTTGCAAACCACCTTATTAATGAAAACCATAATTTTAATCCTAACTTTAAAATCCTACACATAGAAAATAAAAGTATGAAACTGAATTTATTAGAATCGATGGAAATTAATAAATTAAAGAAAAAAACTGATATTATTCTTAATGACCAAATAGATACCAATAATTCCCCGTTATTAAACTTATTTTAATAAATTCAAAAATTTTTAGTGTTATATAACTATAGAAATTACAGGGCATCCCCATAGTTATTGTTCCTTTATTGTATAACGTTAATATAATCTTCCCCAATATTGTACTAAAAATATTACCTGTAAAACCATCATTTATATAAAAGTAAAATAAATATTAGTTTGTATACGATCTGAAAATGCTACAGTGTAGCGAAACAATTGTCATATTTAAATAAAATAGTGAAACTTTTAAACAGTGTAGTTTATATTAAAATAAAACAATATTAACATGGAGTTTCATCAAGTAAAAGTCGAAACAATTAATTATATAATGTTTCAGTTATATTAAAAAATGTCTACATGGAACGTTATATGAATACGAATGCATTAAATTTTCATAATTATCTATATACTGGTTTACAGGTTTTAATTTTTAAAGTTAAAAAATTAACTTTTTTTAATGACTTTTGAACACTAAAAATAGTAAATTCCAATGCTTTAGTATGTCCAAAAATAACTTTGTAGGTTACTCAGTGGCGTACATGCGGATATTGGTGTATTGTTTTATAAAGAAGAACATCCGTCATATTTTCTTTAATTTGCATTTTGTTCTTATTAAATATTAATTTTTTTTAACAAAATTTTCCTTTTGTATTGATGGTTTTCTGAAATTAAACCTAGTTACCGTAGTTCCATATCATACACAGGTAAATGAAGGTAATAGGAATATATCGAGTATGCCATGATTATGCATTAGGCATTACCAAATAAAACAATAGCTAAAACTTATTTTCCTTATCTTTTAGTACATATACAAAAGTTATTAAAAATATTCAACGCCCTGTAAGTTGGGAACGAAAATTCAAGAAATATTGTTCAAAATCCAAAAACTTTGTTGAAAATCTATTACAAAGTTACAAGTCTTTGTTTAATTTAATACAATACACGTTAAAGTAAATTTGAAGACGTTGTAAAGTATTATTCGACGGAGCTTGACTAAAATAAAGGATTCTTTGTCTGATTTAAGTTAATACAGAAATGCCGTTAAAGTTGGCTACAAATGGCCAGTTCATCTATTTTAGAGTACGTTTAGTTTCAATTCTATCATGAAACAATGATTAGTTTTTCAGTAGCAACTTGCAGTCTTGTTAAACTGTTGTTTTCAATATTTTTTTTCTTTGATTATTTCCCTCATTATAATATGAACCAATCAAAAGCCTTGAATTTTCGAATAAATTTCGTTTAAATAAGCGATTAAATCCCTAGAACTATTTAACAGCGATTAAATTTTAGCCTCCATATTGGATTTTTGTTTACGATTTTATGGTGTTATTTAGTTTTAACAAATTTTTAAAAAAAAAACAATAAAAAATAAGTTATCTAGTTTACGAAATATCAATTATTACTTATTACATACCTTAAATTAATGGAATTTTCTTTAAAAAAATATTTATAAATTTTGACACATACGTCAGATTTTATGAATTGTCAAATAGTTTCCTTTAATTCGAGAAATAATCTAGACGTATATCACTCAACCTATAAATTTAATCTGTCAAACTATGCTCAGTAAGTTTTTTATTTGATTTTTCTTTTTGGAAAATAGTTTCATTCAAAATAATTAAAAATAAAACCCCTCGACCGCTACGCGGTCTCGTGATTTTATTGAATTATTTTGCATTCAACATTTTCCAAGAAAAACCAAACAAAAAACTACTGAGCCTAGTTTAACCGATTAAATTAACGGCCATTTCAAGCGCGCGAAACGCACGAATTACAAAACTGTTTTTATAAAAAAAATTGTAGATTATTTATTATATTATATTTTGGCATCAAAATTATCGTTTTTCAAAGAGGAAATAAGACAAAAAAATATATTAACATTTAAGAAATTTTATTTTAGTTTTTATACATACTATAGCATGTATAAGACTTAAGTCTTGCTTACTTAATTAAGTATTGTTAGGAGAATGTCCCTTAATATAAAATTTGGGGATAACTTCTGACCCTTATGGCCACTTTTACCCAGGAACTTAACTTATATAGCTATTATTACAAGATACATAGTATTACATACACCTTAAGATAGGATGGTGCGCATGTTAGGCGGGGCTTAAATACGTCACTTGTTGAGTATTTTTAAATCTTTAATTATCTGCTGATAAAAATCTTGTTTTTGCGATGCTGTTGAATGTTAACTTGCTCTATTTTTTTGTTTAACTTGTTGTTTTTGCGTTCGGGAAGGTTCGAACTACTTTTCAGTGTTCAAATTATTGTTATTGCCATGTGTTAACCTGTTCGGTTTGTTTATTATAGTTTTTGTTTTGCGTTAACTTGTTTTAGTTTGTGTTTTAGTTTGTGTCGTGCCATTTGCATTTATTAAGGCCGTATTACAGCCGGCAATTCTTTCGGCCGTAGGCATACGCGGTAGATACATTTCGACGAATCTCTTGCAATTGCCGAAAATCGGTTCGGATGGATTTTTATTGCCGTTTTAAGGCAATTCTGGGGTGAAATCTGGTAACTTTTATGTTACCAACCCTACTACAAATTCCCTAGAGAGACGCTGTTTGACAAACTTTTTTAGGGTATTTGTTTTATGATTGGCATTATGTTCAAAGTTCTAGTATCCATTTCACTCATTAATTTTTAAATATCTCTACTAAATAATAAATAAACTTAGTGTTTACAAAATCGTATATTTTTCTTCGGTTGGTAGCACGGTAATAAACAGCAAGTTGCCATTGCTGACTGTAAAACAACATGCAATACGGCCTTGAAAACTTGATGGCAAGAAAAAATCCTGCAAGAAAAATTGCTGCAAGAAGGATTGCCGGCTGTAATACGGCCTTTAAAATGCGGTGTGGCATATTTGGATGCAATTCGGACAACCTGTCCAAGAAAAACCCTTTAAAAAACATTAAATTTCATCAATTCCCGAAAAACTTTGATTTGTGCAAACAGTGGTTAAATGCCACAACAAAAAATAGACAATATTAACGTTAAGACCGCTTCTGTTTCCTCTAAACATTTTCTGGATAGTTACTATACTGCCCTCCTATGGAGAAAGGCAGTAACTGAAAAAAATTCAAAATGCGTTTTCTTGTACTATGGTAAAGCTATGGACATTTTGTAACCGAATTCAACACAGAAATGCAGTCAAATATCTCATAAGTTAAAAAAATGAATTAAATACGTACTGCTTTTTATAAAAATGTAGTTTATGCTAATTTATGCTGAATATTCACTGAAAATGTTCTTAGATGGTGTTTGGAAGTTTTAGAGGACCATTCTATGAAATATTCCAAATGAATATTCCTAGAATGAAGCGGATTATTCCTAGGCGATAGGGCATATTCATGGAATATTTTCGAACCTCCATTGCAGTCTGGGCTGTCTATAATGTGTGTCTTTACTGTAAATATAAGTGAAATTTAGTGCATCTTTTTTTTTTCTTTCTTGGTGGCTCAACGCCTTAATGGTCTTGGAATCAATGTACCATTTTGACCAGCAACAAGTTTTTAACGTCTTTGAGTTTCACGAAGCCATCCACTCACGGACATGTGGAATTTCAAATCTTGAAACATCCACTAAATCGATTGCATAAATCACAAAATTCTTCGCTGAAAGGACAAAGCTTGCGATATTTTCGAGAAATACCGCTATATTTCTATACCGGGAACCCCATTTTATCCTTCCTGGGTCAAAGTCAACTATTTTCAGACTTTTTCATGGAGCGATGTACTACCGATGAAGGATAAAATCGAACTCAAATTTAGTGCATCAAATATTGTTGGCAATTCATTTAATTTAGTAATGTGTAAGGGCAATTTTAATAATATGGTAGAGTCAGATTTCCTTAAAAATTACATTCAGTTCAGTTTGGGAGAAGTTCAGTTCAGTGAGTTTATAATGTAAATTTTTTTCTTACTACCTCGACTCAAAATACGTTGTTTCATCCCCGATTCCACGGCAGAAAGTTTACGTTTTATGCATTGGTCAAGCTATACGCGCACACTCTAATAGCGGGAGTAAAAATTTTTTAGTCGTGTGCTTAACATTCAAATTTCGTACTGCCAACATGAGAAACACAAAAATATGACAGTTTTAAACCATAATTTTGCAATTATAATAACAAATAAACAATTTATGTTTTTACTTTTTTACTTTTTATGTTGTTATGTTGTTATCATGGCGCGCAGTGCAGGAATCTCACACTTTCTGCCCTTGTAGTGTAATATACTATTAATGAAATGTAATTAATTGTATGTAACTAAATTATTTGGGGTTATGTTCAAACGCCAAATATAACAGTATGACGTCACACCCGCTCGGGTTTTTTTTCGGGAACTGTCGGAGTGTCCTCGGTACCAGGTTCAAAAATTTACAGTTACATTATAACCTCCATTTACGGCAATTTTTTTTTCAAAAGCCCAATTATTATTAAAACTAAAATTACAATTGGTGCAAGTTCCAGAAAGATAACTATTAAATTCTTGTTGGCCAACTTCAACTGCATTGTAAATATAATATATGCTGATTAGTATCAGATTTTGTTTCTTGAACTATTTTTTGATTTTTTTTGTTGAAAGTGTATTGATTTTTGGTGTATGATTTTATTAGCAACTTTCATTTTATGAATCTGCCAAATTTTTATGTCCTGCTTTTTTCCACAGAAATTTCAGCATTAAGTATTCACCTAATGTTAAAAACGATAATAACACATTTTTAATTATTATGGAAACATCATTTTTTACACACCACTTGGTGAAATTTTCGTAAACTTTTTGGTACCGAACTTTTCCGGCAACAAACTTCTGCACGCAATATTTTAGGCTTCCCCAAATGAAATCATCTAAGCATCTAATTTACAACCAAATATTTGAAAATTATCACGGTGTTTAACATTAGTCATAAAATAATATAATCATGACAACAAGCCAATTTATAATAATTTTATCGGTTATAATAATTATTGTCACTAAATATTTTTAGGGTTTAATGTCGGGAAAGAATAAAAAGGTTAATAAATTTTAATATGCGAAAGCCTTTTTAGGTGCTCGCACCTAAAAGTTAACTTTCGCATCGTAATGTAATTAACTATTAAACAATAAATCACATGATATTTTCTATTATATAAGCCAAAATTTAATTTATTTATTTAAATAGTGGTTGTTTTATAAGTTCAATCGCACCATTTATATATAAAAATGCCCTTTTTTGATAACATAATTTCAAAATTCTTGTAAACTTGACATCAGCCAAAAATGTCCAATGTTTCAAAATTTGAACAAAAAAATAGCCTGTTTTTTGTCCAGTTTATATTGTTTTATTTGTTCTGTTTACTTTCATTGCTAAATTTTATCTTATGGCATAATAAAACTTTTATTACTGGATAACAAAAATGTTAACCCATTAGTGCATAAAGTTTCCAGGGCAACTCCAATGAATGAATTTTGTTTTACAGCTTGTTTATGGTCTAACTAAGTAAACAAAAATAAAAAATAATAAATTTTTCTTTATTTAAAAAAAAAAAAAGGTGTCCTTTAAACGTACTCTATGCACATGAAACGCTACATATTTTTAAACATATATTAACATTAAAAATGATAATTAAAGTGTATGAAACATTTTAAAACATCGTTTTGGGTAAAGACCTTTATTACATTTTTGATAAATGAAATGAGCCTTTTTCCTACACACTTTACATCTCTACCATCTCTACCATCGCTAACATTTATACCATTTGTTGTTAGCAAATCTCTTCTTCTTCTTCTTCTTACTTATTTATTTCCTTCCAAAGGAAATTGGCCTTGAGACATTAGAGCTCTTACTGGCCAGCTACTAGTGTTTTTTAAATTTACTTTTCTGTTCGTCAAGAGTGTTTATGGAGGTTTCTTCTTTTGTAAGTCAAATATTTAGGTTATGTAACAGCACAAACAAAGAAAAAATCAGGAACGGTAGGAAAACCTAAACATATCACAATTTAATATTAGAATCTTTAAGGAATCTATAAATGCATCTATATGCATCTAAAAAAGCGCATGCTATAATGGATTTGTAGCTACAAGGCAGATGATGTCCTTTTTGGACCAAGCTATTTATTAGTGCATTAGAGTTATTTATGTTATTATTACAGGCAAAAAGTAAGTGATTTGTATCTCCGCACTCATCACAGTTCTTTTTTACTGAATTGTACCAACATTTTTTCCAACTAAAAAGCAAATGTTTGGAGTTAATTTGCTGGAATTTTAAAATTTTCTACCCTTTTTTGACCCTTTTTTGCTGACTGATCAACCTTTTTGTTACCTTTGATCCCGGAGTGACCAGGTATATATCCAACAAAGCTTTCTGTATCCTTTATTTTTAGTAATTTCAAAATATATTTTATTAATTTCCAACATTGTAATATTTGATTTAGAATTCCAAGAATTTTTCTTGATCTGTAATAAGCAATTAAAAGAATCTGAAAATATTATGAATTTCTTAATTATTATTTTTTCCAAACATATTTTAAGTGCATATAAAATTGCCAATTGTTCCGCTAAAAAGATTGAAGATCTACTATCAATCTCATATGAACTTTCAATATTAAGAGAGGGGATGTATATTCCGAATGAACTTGAACCTTTTACCTTTTGAACAGATCCATCTGTATAAATTTGAACAACATCAGACCAATCATTATTAATTTTCTGTTCAAAAAAGTTTTTTTATAAGACATGTGTTCGAGCTCTTCTGAACACCCCATTCCAATATCACCGAAATTGGGACAAGTTGCTCAAAAAAGTTATAAGTAAAAATTGTTGTTTTGGATTTTCTTAAAAATGTTTTTGAAGTTTCATAATATTTTTTAAACGATTTGAATAGGCAATTATTTTTTATTAATAGGGCTTTGGACCTCTTTGAGTAGAGGGGATCGTATTTTTCCAAACTATTTATCACCATATCTGAAGATATGGCAAATTTTCTTAAAATAAACTACGAATATTCCAATGGATTATCCTAATATTTGCCATATACGAAATTTATGTTGTTTTTTTTTCCTTTGTAAAGCAAAAAGGATAAAATGAAATAAAATTAAATTAAAATTAAAATCAAATTAGACTCAATTAAAATTAAATCAAAATTAAAATCAAAATCAAAATTAAAATCAAAATCAAAATCAAAATTAAAATTAAAATTAAAATTAAAATTAAAATTAAAATTAAAATTAAAATTAAAATTAAAATTAAAATTAAAATTAAAATTAAAATTAAAATTAAAATTAAAATTAAAATTAAAATTAAAATTAAAATTAAAATTAAAATTAAAATTAAAATTAAAATTAAAATTAAAATTAAAATTAAAATTAAAATTAAAATTAAAATTAAAATTAAAATTAAAATTAAAATTAAAATTAAAATTAAAATTAAAATTAAAATTAAAATTAAAATTAAAATTAAAATTAAAATTAAAATTAAAATTAAAATTAAAATTAAAATTAAAATTAAAATTAAAATTAAAATTAAAATTAAAATTAAAATTAAAATTAAAATTAAAATTAAAATTAAAATTAAAATTAAAATTAAAATTAAAATTAAAATTAAAATTAAAATTAAAATTAAAATTAAAATTAAAATTAAAATTAAAATTAAAATTAAAATTAAAATTAAAATTAAAATTAAAATTAAAATTAAAATTAAAATTAAAATTAAAATTAAAATTAAAATTAAAATTAAAATTAAAATTAAAATTAAAATTAAAATTAAAATTAAAATTAAAATTAAAATTAAAATTAAAATTAAAATTAAAATTAAAATTAAAATTAAAATTAAAATTAAAATTAAAATTAAAATTAAAATTAAAATTAAAATTAAAATTAAAATTAAAATTAAAATTAAAATTAAAATTAAAATTAAAATTAAAATTAAAATTAAAATTAAAATTAAAATTAAAATTAAAATTAAAATTAAAATTAAAATTAAAATTAAAATTAAAATTAAAATTAAAATTAAAATTAAAATTAAAATTAAAATTAAAATTAAAATTAAAATTAAAATTAAAATTAAAATTAAAATTAAAATTAAAATTAAAATTAAAATTAAAATTAAAATTAAAATTAAAATTAAAATTAAAATTAAAATTAAAATTAAAATTAAAATTAAAATCACAATCACAATCACAATCAAAATCAAAATCAAAATTAAAATTAAAATTAAAATCAAAATTAAAATTAAAATCAAATTAAAATTAAATAAAATTTAAATAAATTAAGTAATTATTTATTTAAGCCTCATTCAGAACCTCGAAATTAGGGGAAAAAATTAGTGGTTTCAATTATACTTATAATTAACACAAAACGATCATTCACAATGCGCAAAATTAATAACTAAAATTAAGGGAATTTGCTAAAAGATTGTCCATTCTTCTTAACCTGACTTGAACAATATTAATTATAAAATAAAATAATATTTTTACAACCATTACAATAATATTTATACAACCTTTCCTTCACTGGCAAATCTTCAAACTTTTTGATTTTGACATGCGCACATGCGCAAAGCCGCTTTCCAATTATAATTAGTGGTAAAAGTTAGAAGTTCGCAAACTTTTTCCACTAATTGAAAATTACTACCACTAATTTTTTGGTTGTGAACAACACTGTGTATATTCATAAGACAAACTTTAACGTTAATTGAAACCACTAATTTATTTCACTAATTACGAGGTTCTGAATGAAGCCTTAATGCAACGTCAGTTTGACCCTGCATTGAAGTTTGAGAAAAATGTATATTTATTAATTTTGAAAGAATATCTGGAAAGTTTTTGGAAAAATGCATAAATAGCTCACTAAAATGCTCCTTGTTGGGAGACATTTCATTTGTCATTTCCTGTGCCTGTTGGGAGGTACTGGGAGTTGATATATAAGGGCGTTTGGAGGGTGTTACATGAAACACCCTCTTCCATTTGAATTAAGAAAATGGTCTTCACTATATTGTGAGGACCTTTTTGCGTGTGGACGAGGGGTTTTATTAAGTACTTTTGTAAAAGTTAAATTCCTCTTCAATTATGTCATTAGAAATAGGAGGAAAGTCCTCTGAGAAAACATTTTTATTTGTACTTTGAACCATGGATGATTCATTTTGAGGTATTACCTCTTTTGTTTTTTGAGAAGCTTCAAAAAATGAAAGATTATACAAAGACATAATTGTTTTAATTTTTTTTTGACGTATAAATTCAGGACAAACACGGTTTTTAAAATCCGTACCTTTTTCTGTAAAAGAATGATTCTTTTTACAGAAAATACACTTTACAATACAGTTATCATGACTATTCTCTTTTTCTTCTATTTGTTCTATTCTTTCTAGACCGCACCTGTCACATCCAGGTTTACTTTTACATTGCGCCAGAGTATGACCATAACGAAGGCACCCAAAACATTGGATTACCGGCTCTATATACTTTTCAGTTGCAAAAATACACAAACATAACTCAACTTTCTGGGGAATAAACTTACCTCTGCAAGTCAAAACAATCATTGAAGTATTCACAAGCTCTTTATTTTCCTTCGATTTCCTCTTAATCCTTAAGTAAGAATTCTTACATTTATAATTTTTGTGATTTTTCCCAAAGATTTTATATTTTTAAGAATGTCTGCTTCTGTAAATTCTGGATCTATTCCTCTAACTATTGCTTTAGATGTTACTAGATGCCTAGGAATGTAAGCTTTAAAATTATATTGTTTAAGAAATTCCTCATTACCCAAAAATTGATTGGCTTTGGTCATATTTTTAAAATAAACTGCCATTCTATTTCTACCCCTCTTAGTCACTCTAATGATTTCGTAGTTGTTATTATTTTGTGCTAATAATTTACCTACTCTTTGATAATGCAAAAATGTATTATCAGCTGATTCAATATTAATTATAAAAGGACCTGTATCGTAAACGGAATATAAAATAATTTCATGGTCATATTTTTTTTTGATGTTTTTTGAAGCGTCGAGCTCCATTTTTTGTGGAGATTTTAATAGAATGTTAGAATGAATGTTTATTTTATTGTCAAAATCAATTCGATCCCCTTTTTCTGAGATCCAAAACCCTCTATTAACTACCTCATTTATTTCATTCTTAAAATCGTCATTACAGTCTAGTTGGGATAAAAAATCTCTATCCAAAATGGATGGGATATTATTGAGTTGGGATAAGTTAACTAGGCTTTTTACCGCTTCCTGAGTGCTGGGAGATCTAATAATTAAATCGTTCACTGCTTGCCTGTAATAATCTAATGTTCCTCCCGGATCTCCGGGGGGAGAGCCATGACCACTCATGGTCACGGCCTAATTGGATATTGTATCTCAATTAAAATTTTAATAACAAAAATGCTAGCTGATATGTATAAGCATAAAAAGGAAACAGTCAGAACAGGCCCGTAGCCAGAAATTTGGTTTGGGGGGGCCCAAAACGTAGTAATATTTTTTTGGGTGGTAGGGGGGGCGGAAATGGTTGATGGATAAATACCAGTAAAGCGTGAAGTTGTCATAAAAAATATGACTTGTAATCGATAGACATATTTTTAAAACATGATTCACTTATTTAGGAAAATTTTAGGGTTCACGGAATTTCGGGGGGGGGGCCCGGGCCCGTCGGGCCCTACGGCTGGCTACGGGCCTGGGTCAGAAAAAGGATGACTTATTTGTATTTAACCTCCAAAACGGAACCTCACTCTTCAACAGCACGTAGATCAATTGTTAGCAAATCTACTGCAAGCTTTCTTCTAAAATTTAAAAGTCCACTAGATGCATTGGCGTCGTTTGGTTTGAGTTTTCGCATCAAAAGCCATGCATTTGTGACTGAAACATCTAGTAAATATGCAAATATTGGCCACCACCACTTTTTTTGCCGTATACGAGTACGCGTACGGTAGGCTGCCACTGCCTGGTCCTTTTATCTACACCTCCCATTCCCTTGATATAATTGGAAATCATTTTGGGCTGCAAAACTAAAATTTTTCCTTTATTCCCACGAGAATATCTTGTGCACGTTCCCTCGTCAATAGTGTCATAATTTGTAATACATGTGACACTTTTGTTGTCTTTCCAGCGAACTAAACACACTTTCTTGTTATTATCTGTTTGATATTCGTAACATCCTCTCTCTTTTTTATTCATAGATTTCGTATCTGGTAGTGGACAATGGCTTGTCCTTGCATCCTGAATGTAGAAGTTGCACAAAAACCATTTTCAGCTAAGTAACTTAGCAAAGCGCTGGATGAAAAGTAGTTATCAAAAAATATTTTGTTGTCCTTATTAGGCGTAACTTTGCCTTGGTGAATAAGACTAATCACTATATCTCCACCCAATCCAAATACATTTTTTTTCAATGGGCATTTTCCAGTATATAATTCAAAAGCGATCAAATAACCAAAACTAGAACATACACGGAAAAAAATCCCTTACTAGGTTTAAGAATAGTTCTATACTTCATGTTAGGAACTTGATTTAAGTATATTTATTATTTCTATGAGATTAGCGTACATTTAAACTAAGTAATGGGATATACTTAATTTTTAAGAAAAACTGTTACTTGATTTGAGATGAGTATTCTTGGATTGAGTTTAAAGGTATTTTATTTTAAAGAAAATTGGTATACTTAAATCAAATATAAAATAATGCTTAGATGAAAGAGCTCTAGTTTTTTACTCAAAGCGGAATATTGCCACTTATTTTAAGTATTCTGTATATTTGTATGAAATTTCGGTATACTTTATTTAAATATATGTATATTTAATACAAGAACGCTTATACTTCAATTTAAGTATAAGACCTCTAGAACAAAGAATACAATATACTGTATTTAAGTATAGCTATTATTAAAACAAATACCTAATTCTTCGCTTAAGTAAATTCCGTCCACCCTCTAAGACCGCTTCGCTAAAAGAAAAGACGCAGTTTCTGTGTTCAGTTCTGTCCTGTGTTCTATTGTGGTAGCGTGTGTTCGTTTTTTCCTTTTTCGGCTTGGATGTTATTTTTAATAAAAAATAATGGAGAAGAAACTTAAAAATTGGGGCAGAATGTTTACTAGACACATTTTTGAGTAAGTAAATAATATTTTATTAATTTAAAGTAATTAACTAGGCATGATCGTAAAAATGTAGTGTAAAATGGATAGGTTTACTGTAGTGTAGCATACGACAGGTAATAGACAATAGCACATAAACAGCAGAAAGGCAATAGCCTCCAATTCAGCTATATTATTTTTGTTTTAGAAAACGAGATAGATCTCGATATTACGGTAAACCTAAGCGAGGAGAATTTAAAGGAATTAATTCCAAAAATAGGATTGAGGATCAAGGTTAGAGAAAAAATTGAAGAATTAACACCAAACCATCTACGATGATAATGGTAGCCTTCTTAGAGACTCATTTTACAAATTATTTAGCTGGAGATAAATTTTACTGACAATAAAAATACCTACTTAAAAAAATAATAACTAAGTATTGTGATTAAAAACCTTACCTTTACATATAGAACCAAAAATGTGATACCTAGGTACTTAAAAAAATAAAATGTAAAATATAGTATCTATGCTAATTAACCGTGAAAGAATGAATTTATATAAATTGACAGTACTTTTTCTAATACCTCTAAGACTGTTAGGTAATAAACCTATTTTGATATCAGTACCCATTATACTTAGTACTTTAGTACATTAAAATAATTCAAATAATCTGCCGAAAATACTGTTAAATTACTGTCATAACGAATATATTTTCACTTTCACTTGTATTTTCCGTAGTGGTAGGATAATTAATACAAATATTTTTCAGGGTCACGAATGTTTTTTTTTGTAAAAATTATTCCGAGTCGTTAGACGAGGGAATTTTTTTTTCCAATCAACCACTTTCTTTAAGAATAGTGTAAAGTTATTTTAAATATATACTATACTTTTATCAAATATAAAAAAAGGAAAAGTAAGAATACAAGAATTTTATGCAAGTAAAGCGTGTACAATAAGTATAAATAAATAAATTTTAAAGAAAGTATATTCTTAAAACAAGAATACTGTAAAGATTTTACAAAGAAACTATACTTTGATGAAGTACATACTAACGTTACAACAAGAATACCGTAGTTTTCATTGAAGACAAATTTGTATACTTAACTCAATATTAGTGTGTTTCTTATTTTTAGTATAGCAGTAATCTTATATTAAACCGAAGCTATCTTTAATTTATAAGAATATGAGGATACTTGAAACAAGTATAAATTTACTTGCGGAATAGGGAAACTAAGCTATACTTGGATAGAGTTGAATTTTCTTGGAATCAGTATAGATTTTTTTCCGTGTAGAGCCCGATTTTTAAAACCGAATCGATTTTAGCATCTTCTTATGCATATTTTCCATCGCATTCGCGTACCATGTTAAAATTAGGGACAGCTTTTTCCCAATGGAATTTTGGTTTTGGTTTAGGTATTGGTTTTTAATTTTTCGTAGATTTACGTTTTTTAATTGGCACATCAACACGAGCATGTTTGGAAAGAGGTTCTTCGTCGCTATCTTCCCAGTGATTGTCTTCCAGCATACACAGTAAAAACTAATATTCTTAATTTAAGAAAATTGCTATAATTGGAAATATATTTTTGAGTGAAATAATCAATTATTTAGTTTAAAAATATATCTTTCAATTAAGCTTTGCAATTTTCTTTTTCCAAGAAATAAAAAATCTTCGTTATCAAATAAAAGCTTCTTTAACTAAATATTGAAATATTTGATTTAAGTAATATTTTTCTTCGATTTTAAGAATATAAAGGTATTTAATCTAATACAATTTTATTTTTGATTTAAGTATATGATTTATTTCATACTAAAATACCAAGAGTTTTAAGTCAAAGTAATATTTTTGTTTTGAACTAAAATTATAATTCTTCAAACAAATAATATGTATAATTGATTTAAAAATATAATTTTATTTTAAATATATGGTATGTTTAAAATATTTTATCGCGAGATTTTAGTAGCACGTGACTTATGGAACCAATGGGTTACCAGAAACTGTTTCGCTTCGGTATCGGTGCCGGTGCCGGTATTCTTTTTAGCCGCCATTTCGTTTATGTGTTTCCTCTGGTGTAGTTTATAAAAGTTTGTGCAAAAATATGGAAGAACTATTAGAACAATGTAATTTGGAAGATCTAATCCCCGTTTTTAAAGGTAGGTAATATGTTATTAATAATATTAGTAATATGTGTATTGTTATTGTTTTGCTTTTAAAATTATTATTATTAATATCGTAATATGTTATATTTAAAATACGGTATCTTATATTTTATAAGATACCGTATTGTTTATTTTTGTTTAATTTTAAATACGAAGGTTTATCTTTTGTTTCATTTTATAGGCGAATGTTTATTTTTTGTTATTTTAGGATTAGTTTCATGATGCTCTTGTAAATTTATATTATTTGTACCAAAATAATTATAATTAAATAAATATGGATTTTTAATTATTTAATGTATTATTTCTTTATTTTAAAAAATAAAACATCCCTACTTAGTGGAGTTCTTGAACAATTTAAATCATGGTAATATATTCAAGCTAAAGGAATTTAAAGCTGTTATCTACTGTAGACTTAATCTACTAGACTGTAGGCAAAAATGTAATGTTTTTAAAATAATTCTGCAAAGAAGGATTAACTTATTAAAATGCTTATTTTAACTAATATAATATTACTATATTTATATATGTAAGTGTATAAGGTACATTCTTACTTAAATTAACTTGTTATATTATTTTAAACTACATTATGTATGTACATTTTGTGTGTAAATAAACATTTTAATTTAAATAAAGCCTATATAAAAGAATTTATTAAAAAATTTTACATTTTTGCTTTAAATCTAAATTTGACCTTAAGGTAAGTATAAAAATTATTTAAATTAAACACATCGTTGCCTTAATATGAAAGCATGAATTTTTTCCAACAAAAATATTATACATTTAAATCAACCATATGTTAAATTTTAACCAAAAAACATTATTTTTGCGTCAAATTTAATATATTTTTTAATTAAATATATCGTAGTTTTCTATAAAAAATATCCAATACTTACGACAAAGGCATTATATATTTACATAAAGAAGCCCAACTTTTCCATTTAAGAATATATTAGTTTTAAACTAAGTCATAACATGCATTTAATTTAAAGCGCGCATTTACTTTTTCTAAGATCATGATATATTTAAATTACAAATATAAACTTATCTTGAGTCTAATAGATGATTTATTTGTGGCTATTTAAAACAATGAATGCTTTGGTTTAAACCTACAGTATTTGACTGAAAGCATCTTTTTTTACTGTGTATCTGTATTTATTTGAGAAGCAATTTTCTGGCGAACTTTTACCAATTTAAGTCGGCATTATGTTCGTCATCGCTCAATTCTTCGTCCATATCGGTATCATTTGCGTCACGTGGTGGTTCGACATAGATGTCAAGAGGTACTTCGGACTCATCTTCTTCTAAGCATTGTAGCAGCTCTTCCAGTGACGAACTGTACGAAAAAACATCAAAATCAAATCGCTTATACTATTTTACCGTAAATACTATAAAACTTTCATAAAAACTATAAAAAACATTAGTCGAATAGAGTCCGTTATAACGGACGTTAAAAAAATATGTCCAAAATCTATCTTTTATTATATAATTAAAGTACCAAAGACTGAGGTATTTTATTACAAATTATCAACAAAAAGTAAACAAGTAATACCTATTAACATTATTATAAGCAATATTCTTACCCATTGCGTGTCTTCGAGTATAATGATGGATCGATTTTTCCGAAAAATAATTAAAAACACCACTAATATTAATAAACTATAATGATATATACTTGTTTTAACTAAACTGAAGCCTGTTGAATATACACACGTGACTAAACAAAAATTAAGGTCCTACGCGTCCGTTTAAACGGACTTTATGCACTAATTCATTTATTTATTTAAATAGTGGTTGTTTTATAAGTTCTATCACCATTTATATCTAAAAATGCCCTTTTTCGATAACATAATTTCAAAATTCTTTTAAACTTGACATCAGCCAAAAATGTACAATGTGTCAAAATTTGAACAAAAAAATAGCCTGTTTTTTTGTCCAGAAGTATACCTAGTTAATATTGTTTTATTTGTTCTCTTTACTTTCATTACTAAATTTTATGTTTAGGTATAATAAAACTTTTATTACTGGATAACAAAAATGTTAAGCCCGTTTAAGGTCGTATGCGTAAAGAATTGCGTGATGTATAGCTTAATATATAAAATTCTATTTCTTTTTATATTAAAAAGCAATCCAGGGAGAACAGATCCTGTCATTATTTTCCACTTTTTCGTGCGAGATACGGCGGAGGTTTTGGATGAAACGTAAACATAATTTCATGCATGATTGTTTTGGATAACAGGGGAATTCATAAAACTTGCGTGATATACAATTCAATATAAAAAAAATGAACAAGATATGTTCTTCTGTATTGGGATGCAATGATATGTATTGTGTTTGCTACGTCGCGACGCGGTTCTTCGTATGCAATATAGTATTTTATTAAATCCTGTAGTGCATATAGTTCCTATGCAGTATATAATAAAAATATAATGCAATATATTTTTCTGTTTAAGAATATTTTAGGGTTGTATATTGGTGCATTTTATTTTTCGTACATTTTTATAAAAGTTATCCCCATAATGGGGATAACTTTTATAAAAATGTATATTTTTTTAATTGCCTTGGTAATAGGGTTTCTGATACTGTTATTCTCCTAAAGATAAATAAAAATAATAATTAAATGGGGACCCCATTTAATTATTATTTTTATTTATCTTTAGGAGAATAACAGAAACCCTATTACCAAGGCAATTAAAAAAATATAACACATCTTTACAAATACTGGTCAAGTTCTACACATTTTAAAAATATTATAATAATAATAACAAATAATATAATAATAATAATAAAAATAATAACAAAATCCAAAAATAATTCTACAATTACATATAAGTCAGTAACTTATTAAAATATTGTTGTATTGTATGTTTTTTTTCATAAATCTCATCCTAGTAATGTAAAATAGTATTTAAAATAAACAATAAAAATGTTTTTTCTACGACCACTATGTAAAAGTCACTTTTCATGATGGCATCGTTGCTTAGAAAATTATCTTTTCATTGGCAAGGCAAAACACGAATGTAAAGTGACATTTCTGTGTGAAAAGTGACAGGTCTGTGTGAAAAGAAATTGACAGCATCGTTTGACATTCAGCTGTCAAAAAAGTTTTTAGGTTATTTTGTTTTGTATTTAAAAATAATAAAAAATAAAAGGGTCGCAGAAAAAACATTGTGTTTTACTTGTGAGAAAAGCTTTCTTCAAGCTCGTGTTAATGCACACTCGGCCTAACAACCTCGTGGGCAACTTAAAAACTCGCATGAAAAAGTCGCTTTTCAACACTTGTAAAACAAATAACTATTTTCATAAAATTCGATTGATCCATTTAAAGAATTTTACAATCAAGATATCTTTCCTGGCATTTTGTGCAGTCAATTAAAATTCAGTTTAACTTTCTGTTTGTTGTAATGTAATAATTTGGTTATTTTAACAACCATCAGAAAATTAAATCCTTATTAGTTGTTTATTTTAAAGTTAAGGGAAGTTTTGCTATAATAATTTTTAGTTCTAAATTAAATTGCCATTTAAAAAAAATGGTATTATGTGAATATTTCGGAAACCCAACGTTCAATTGTTTTTCGGTTATCAATTTGCTAATTTAACCGACAGTGTAGCTCCAATAATAAGGGAGTTAAAATGGTGAGCAGATAACTTTGAACACAGGAAAATAAATTGTTAAGTGAACCAGATGATACGCGGTCAACACTAAGCAAAGAACTTTTAAAAATACTGTTAGTACCGTGTTAATACTATGCGAAGAACTTTTAAAAATATAGTTGAAGAAGTATGTTGCGTTTTAACACAATTTTGACTATGCCGACCATCGGCAGCCGACGGCATGTATCGAGGACTTTATTGCTGTTTTGTATTACACTTTTGCAACTGTATTTTTAAAAGTTCTTAGTTTAGTAATTTAAAATTAAAAATAATTATTCTTAAATATTTTGCATGTAACAACGCCTTTAAAATTCTTCTTTTGTACTGCCGTCTTGTGCAGTCGTCGGTTTTGTCCTTTCTTCTGTAAAAGCCCTAAGAGGCTTAGATCCCTTTTCTTATTATTTTACAATTATTTCCATAAAAAAATTTATCCCATTATGGTGTCTCCTTAAAAATTAACCTTGACATAAAACCCTTACTTTTGATTAAAATATAGATATATAAATTTATTTAAATAACTTTTTTTTGTTTTCCATAACATCAAAGAAATTTGATTTAAATATAAAATATTATACAAGATCTGAAGTTTATGGACTTTCTCTTTATATTGGTTTAATAGTATATTATGTATCAAGTTTGATAATAGTTATTTATGTATTAAGGTCATAATAGGGTTTTTATGGTTCGAGGCGCTATTTCGAGCCCGAGCGCGTCAGCGCGAGGGCTAGAAAAGCGTCGTAGGACGATAAAAACCAGTTATGCCAGCAATGCATACAAAACTTTATGCACGATTAATATATTATTATTTTTAATATATTATTGTTTTTAAAGACGTTTACGTCAAAGAATTTTTGTTATAATAGTCATATTATAATGTCAACTGACATCAGTCAGTTTTAAAGTTTAAAGATTAATGAAATTGAGGAAGCAGTTTATACGAAAAAACTTACTTCGAATATATCAAATGGTGTAACATTGTTGTTTTTAATTTTTGACGTTTTATTTCATTATAGCCCGCTGGGTCATAATAACGCCCGCGGGCTATAAAAAGACGTAAAGTCAAAGAATTTTTGTTATAATTGTCATATTATAATGTCATCGTGTATAAACGCTATTTTAGTCACGAATTAAATTTAATTATTTAATTAAATGAGTGCATAGAAAAGTTTATAAACCAGTTGCATACTATACTTTTTCTACCACAAAAACTTAATATTGTTTAAAAAAATTATTTAAATTAAATATTTTTATAAATCGACAAATACAGGGTGTAACCAGATATCTTTTGGGGGGATGATAGTACACGCCAAAAAAAGTAAGTTTTTCATTTTTGCATTAAAGCTACTTTAAAGCTACTGTTTTTCAATAAAAAATATAATTATTTTTTGAAAAAACCAGGAAGCCACTGGTTGTTACTGACCTATCCTATAAATCATCATCACTCCTAAAAACAATGACATTATTCATCCAAGCAAAAAATAAACAGGTATGCGCACATTGTATTATGTAATATCAAGCAAACTTTACTGACAATTCGGTTGTTATTGTGGTTTCTCTGGGGCTACATGAACAGTTTAGTGTAAGTTAACACATTAGAACAACTCCGCGAACTTGTCACTCCAGCGACAGATAAAATCCGAAATCATCTGGATATGATAGCAAGAGCGACACATCATAATTTTCTACGCCGTTGTCAACTTTGTGTGGATGATAACGGCGGGATATTTGAATATTTATTATGATTTTGTGAAACTTCTAAAATAAGTACCTATATGAGCATCAATCGACGTAAAGGTGAAATTTAAAATCGACAGGAAAACCACTCGAGATAACAATAAAAAGTAGGTATTGTTTTATTCTAATTAGTACCTAAGTACCTAAAAATAGCTGAGTATGCAAAACAAAAAACAATTATTAACAAAGTATTCAATGATGACACAAATGTAAATTTTTAATGAATGTAGGTTATTGCTCACTGTGCAAGTATTTTTTGCGTCAGTTCTCATAGGTCAGGAACAACCAGTGACGGCCTAAAATTTCCACTTATAAAAATGTTGATGTTTTTTTTATTAAAATTAAATGGCACTAATGTACAAATTATAAAGGAAAAACGTTCTTATTTTGGTGTTTACTATCATAACTTATTTGGTGACACCCTATATACGAAAATAAAGTAAATATCCCAATAAATATTTTTGACGTAATTTTCGCCATTAACATTGCCCGTTATTATTTTAATTCAACTTAACAATTCGTCGGCTGAGAATTGGTTTGTTCTATCTCCCAAAACCTGAAAAAGGGAGAACAAGCCAGAGCTGTGCGGTACTCGAGTTCAAGTACTCAAGTACTGTACTCCAAGTACTTTCAGTGTACTCGGTACTCAGTCCCAATTTGAATGTACTTATACTTGTACTTGATACATTTAAAATTGCAAAAATGTACTCGAGTACTTTCCCGTGTACTCGAGTACTTTCCCGTGTACTCGAGTACTTTTACATGTACTCGAGTACATCCAAAGTATGCAATGAGTATATTTTTATGCAGTGAGGTTGGCGTGGACACATATGTGCGTGGGTGTTGAAAATTTGGCAATACTGCTCAGACTTGTCAAATTACGGACATGCTGCCTGAGGCAGCATCAGCCATCTTGACTCACACGACAGCCTTAATCAATAAATAAAAATACACAAAAAAGAGCATTGAACAAAAGGTTTTTACTTATGTATGAAATGTAATTTTGTTTATATTTTGGTAGAAATAAGGTGACAATATTCCTCAAAAAGATAATTAAAAAATAAAGCTAAGGCAAAGTGAAACATGATACTAGCCGGCCTTGATAATTAACATAAAGCGTACACCGAAAAAAATAATGTAGTTGAGTTAACATTTGCCTAAATGTCATTTTTAAAAATGTTGTTTCAACAATAAACCTATTGGATTAATCTATATTTTTAATATATGAATAAAAACAACACTGTTTTAAAGTTTCACTAATTTATTTATGTTTTTAATAATTAACAATTGTTTCGCTACACAGTAGCTTCTTCAGAATTAGTACTTATTTTATCAAGTGGCGGTATTTATATTAACAACTGGCAGGTAATTTGAGAAGATAAATGTTGTATAAACATTATACCTGAAGGTAAAATTTATATAATTACATAATTTTGGAAAAACTGAGGGTTTGGGAAATCCTATCTAATATAATATTATAATATTAATAAATATTACTTTTTAGTACTACAAGTACACACTCTAAAATAAATTTAGCAAAGGAGAGCTGTTAGTTTCAATTTGGTCATTAAGAACAATATCAGATTTTTTCTTTAATTTATTAATTTCCAAAGACTCTAAAAGATTTAGTTTGGTACCTTTATTGGCTACATGTAATATTTTAAAGTTATCATCAAATGTGTGGTTCTCTTGTATTAAATGGTTAGCGTAATTAAACAAATAGCAGTTAACAACGGCTATGATGCACAACTAATTAATAAAATCTTAAACCACAAAAAAGAGAAAATAGCCATTAACAACGTTTTTCCAATATCTAAGATTACCATGAATACATACAATAGTTGTACATATCTAGGTGCTAAGATGAGACATGTATCTAATTTCTTTAATAAAATCAATAGTAATTTAGCATTTAAAACCAACAACAATCTTAGTAAGTTTATCAAAAACAACAAAGATAAAACATCAAAATCTTCAAAATCTGGCGTTTACCAACTAACTTGCAGAGACTGTCCGAAAACATATATAGGCCAAACGGGTAGAAATTTTAATACACGAATTAAAGAACACAAGTTATCCTATATAAACCTTAAACAGGATTCTTCATACGCTAACCATTTAATACAAGAGAACCACACATTTGATGATAACTTTAAAATATTACATGTAGCCAATAAAGGTACCAAACTAAATCTTTTAGAGTCTTTGGAAATTAATAAATTAAAGAAAAAATCTGATATTGTTCTTAATGACCAAATTGAAACTAACAGCTCTCCTTTGCTAAATTTATTTTAGAGTGTGTACTTGTAGTACTAAAAAGTAATATTTATTAATATTATAATATTATATTAGATATGATTTCCCAAACCCTCAGTTTTTCCAAAATTATGTAATTATATACACACAAAAAAATCTAATATCAATTTGAACAAATAACATATTTTCAAATAATTAGGTTTAGGTTAATACAAATAAGGTTTATTCTGATACCAAAATTAATTCATAGCAAGTATAATGTATTGTTAAATATAATCATTAAATTGATTATAAAAATATATATTTTTATGTATATCAAAGATAACTAAATTTAGCTATAATAATAACAAAACATCCCTGTGAACACTTGCTTTATACTTAAAACATCCTTACATGTAATCATTCCAATAATACAAAGTGACACTATCATTATTTTAATAATAAAAAGGTACTCTATCTTCAAATTGAGCATAATAAAAGAACCGCGCAAAAATACGTTCTACAAAGAGGACGGCATCAATCTTCTTTGGCATAATTAAGTAAACTTCCGATGCGCGTGGACCTGTTTTGTGTAATTATTGTGCCTGTGGTTTGTTCTGTGGTGGTGATTGTGTTATTTTTTAAAGAAATAGTATTTTTGAGATCCCTATTATGGAGGAACCGCTTAGAACATGGGGGTATCCTCACGAAGTAATACATTCATTTCTATGTAAGTACCATAGTACAAAAAATATTTGATATTTTTTCACATCATAAAGTCATTTGTATTGCTTAACCCTTTACAACAAAGCATAAATGACATTTGGTGGCTATAGTATACTTGTACAAATATTTTGTTTACCTATTAGGTATTATAATACTAATGATAATTATCATTGTGTACTAAACATGTATAGTCTTATTTTGATGTATATTGCAGTAGGTAGTTTAGAGTGTATAAAATTTTACTTATTATCAGAGACCCTATATATATGTATTAAGAATTTGTGTTTTTATTTAGAAAATATTGTATTTTTATTTAGAAAATAAATCGTTCCATAGTGTTTTTGTTAGTTTTCATTTAAAAATAAATATAGTAATCTAAAAATAAAAGTTTAAAAAAAAGATAAGTATGATAAGTGTTACACTTACAGTAAGTATAATTCAATTTAACCTAAAGCAAGACCTAATTTCAATATTAACATATAAGAATACAAGCCAAGGCTGGGCTTGTATTCTTATATGTTAATATTGAAATTGGGCTGCCCAGCATATTTATTTAAACCTTAAACTACATATGTCTCAATTCAAAAATAGTTTTACTCCGATAAAAGACAAGCTATATTAACATATATAATAATTATTTTCAATTTGAACTTAAACTATATTTAATCTAAATAAAACCAATTCTAAATAGACCCATAAGATAGTTTTAAATTGAAGTTAAGGCTAATATTAAATCGAGTTTAAATTTAAATTTACACCTATAATATAAGTACTCTCAAGTTAAATACAAAGTAGGTATACATTTGGTATAAAAGTTAAAGAAAAGGTAATTTTAACTTAAGCATACACTAATCTTGCTCCTATTCATGACTATGATAGTTTCATAATGATGCTAATAGTTTCAACTCGAGATTAGATTTTTTTGTGTGTAAATTTTACCTTCAGGTATAATGTTTATACAACATTTATCTTCTCAAATTACCTGCCAGTTGTTAATATAAATACCGCCACTTGATAAAATAAGTACTAATTCTGAAGAAGCTACTGTGTAGCGAAACAATTGTTAATTATTAAAAACATAAATAAATTAGTGAAACTTTAAAACAGTGTTGTTTTTATTCATATATTAATAATATGGAGTTTCATCAAGTAAAGGTCGAAACAATCAACAATCTATATTTTGGTGTTAAAGCAAAAGTCAGAGTTTGTCAAAGTTTATTTGTTCATTTGACAGTTTAAATATTAATTTAACATAAACTAATATTTTGAATTAAAATGTTTATCGTACTTTGATTTAATAGCTGGAATTTGTTGAATTAACTACTGAAATATTTAGGATTACCTAAAAAAACTATTAAATTAACGTTTAGTTGCTCTTTAATCCAAAACTTTAAATTTGTTCATTTAACAAATTTAAAATGTTACTTTAAAATTTAAAATGTAAAATTTGCATTCATAAAATTGCCGAGAATGGCGCTTCGAACACTCACGCCACGTCATTAGACAATGACGTTTTCTTACATCTCGCCTTAGTTAGCTTACGATTAGGTGTATATAAGATGAGATATCTGTTTGTTTAAGGTGTGTTCCACAGTAGAACTTTCACTACACCATATTGCCCGACACTGTTAAGACCCTCAATACAGGGCGAAACAGTCTGTCGGTATTTGAAGTAGGTGGAACACATGATACAAAGATGTAGGTATCATGGGTGGAACACGCTCAAAACAAAAACTCTGGGCGAGGTGAAGGTTCAATTCTTTCTATTTATATATAATAATATATTATTTCCATAATTTTGTTTTGGATACCAACCTTTAAAGAATTTTACATTTTCAGAATGTTAATTTAACATTTTATTGGTGTTAAGTGAATATGCTAAAAAGGTTACCTGGACATTTCAAGAAATTTACCTTAACACCCTAAGAATGTTAAATTAACCAAATTAGCAGATTAGAACAAATATTCTTATTTTGTTCATTTGACTGTTATTTGTTGTTCGATTAAACAATACAATTTGAAATTTTTAGATGGTTAAGTAAACGTGCAAAAACCATTGCTTGTATTTAAAGCAAAGATTAAATATAAATATAGTATATTTAATCTTTGTTTAAAGTGCATAAAGAGTTGAATTAATATTTTTTTTGTTGTTTCAACAGCTTATTTTTTTCAGTGTAATATCAATATTTGATGAAGGCAATAGGCCGGCTAGTGTTTAGTTTTGCACTAGTGATTCTAAATTCATTTCTTATTCGCCCCATTTCTCTAGCATTTTTCCCAACATTTCATAACTAAAGTGTACTCGGTACTTTGTACTCGTATGGGTACTCGAGTACAACGGTACTGTACTTGTACTTGGTACTCGAGTACTTTTATATAAGAGTACTTGTATTCAGTACTCGAGTACTTTTTCATTGTACTCAAAACAGCTCTGGAACAAGCCATTTAAAGTTTCATTTATAACTTACTTCTGCAGTTTAAAACTTATTGTAATTAAGTTTTATGTATTTAATTGAATTTACTACATAAAACTTTATTGCAATATGTTTTAAAATGCAGAAGTAAGTTATAAATGAAACATTAGACAGCTTGTTCTCCCTGTTCAGGTTTTGGGAGGTAGAACAAACCAATTCTTAGCTGACGAATTATTGATGCTTTAAAATATTAAAATAACTTTTATGATTGTTTCTGAAAATATTTGATCCTTTGATTTTTTTTACTACCATAAATGCAAAATATTATCACAGAGTATTAAAAATTCTTACACGAATTTTAAGCTTACAAAAAATGACAGTTGTATTTATTGGAATTCCCGTTAGAATTTATAATTTGGGAATCTACCGGCGCACTGTGTTTCAATTCTCGGAAAAGTGGTAAATTGTAAGGTAAATGGTTAATTAATACCTGGCTCCATCTTGTTTCAAAGGAATTTTGTATAAATCACGTCTATTTTTGCGTTTACGTCAGTTTAAATTTAACGGTTGTGTTCTAAGTCGAATTTCATGAGAGCGCTGCACAAAATCAGTGATTTTTAAAAGTGAATAATTTGTGTTTGGAAAGTCTGATTTTTGTTCAGTTTGATGGAGGGTGATCTTGAAGGTATATACAGGGTTGGGCAAAAGTATGGAATAATGGAAATAATTTTTTTCTGCTCAGGTCCTGCAAAAAAACGCTAAGACATGTCAAATTTAGTTTTTTCCAAGGACTATTTTAACATTTTTTTTTATATTTTTACCCCTCCCCATTTTACAGAATGACGTGACTGTCAATTTTTTTAAATGGCAACCCCCAATTATTTTTTCAGAAATGGAGAGACCATCAATTTCTGATTTTAAAAATATGCATATTCAGTATGTTTGGACATTTTAAAATAATAATATTTTTCATCGACAAGAATCGGTGTGTTTTTAACAAGTTGATAGAAATGTGTAGTATTTTTAATTACCGGAGAGTGCCTATATGCATTAAAGTGCTGAAATTTGTTTTATTCTAACTGAGGCAATCACATTGTGAATTTTTAAAACCAAACTTTATTTTGCTACATAACCAATATTTTTATTTATAGAAACAACATCTATTAGGAAAATAATTTAAACGGTAAATGTTTAGCCCCTTAAATGCTCAAAATGTCTACCATTATTTTGACTACATAATTGCAATCTCTCTATAAAAGACCGCCTCACATTTCCAAATACTTCATTTCCTACTTCTCTCATTGCTGCAGTGATTCTAGCTCTCAGATCGTCTAAGTTATTTGGCCGTTCCTTGTACACTTTGTCTTTAATATGACCCCAAAGAAAAAAATCACAGGGGGTTAAGTCAGGTGACCTTGGTGGCCACTTTATCTGTCCTCCACGTCCAATCCACCTTTCCGAAAATACTTCGTCCAAAATGAGGGGGTGCCCCATCCTGTTGAAACCATATAGTGTTGTCATTTGTATACAGGGCTTCTATTGCAGGGACAACGTTATCAGTTAATAGAGCCAAATATCTCACCATCGTTAAATTGCCTTCTATGAAGAAAGGTCCGATAATTTCATTTCCAATTATGCCTGCCCAGACATTAACTTTTTGAGGTCGTTGGGTGCGAAATTCGATCATCCAGTGAGGGTTTTGCTGGGACCAGTATCGACAGTTATGTCTATTGACAGCTCCGTTTAGCATAAAGGTATCCTCATCAGAAAACAAAATTTTATTTAAAAAGTTTTGATTTTCCTGCCACATGCGCTGCATAACTTCGCAAAATTGTAGCCTCCTATTAAAGTCATTTTCAGTCAATTCTTGTGACAAGTGGACTTTGTAAGGGTGAAATTTTTCTTTTTTTAAAATTCTACCAACTGACCTTCTTGAAATATTATGGTTTCGTGCAAGGTCGCTGGTGGATGTTCTTGGAGCATTTTCTATTTCTAACAAAACATTCAATGCCAAATTTTCGTTGGTGGCTGTTTTGGGTCGGCCTGATTTTTTTGCGTTTTGCACACTTCGGTTTTGTCTATATTTCTTAATTACTTTGGATATACAAGATTGCGAAATCGGGGCATGGTTGGGATAGGCTTCATTAAATAAGCGGCATACTTCTTGCTGCGTTCTCTTCCGGTCTCCAAATCCAACCATAGCTATGCATAGTTAGGATATCAGTCCTTTCTTTTTCAGTCAATTGCACCATTTTTCCTTTGACTTTTAAGTAAATCTGAATTTTAAAAAACTTTTTTGTAAAGAACTGAAGCACTGCTTCTTTCAAAATAGCGAAAAATTGACAGTTGTGATGTATTTCAACTTGGTTACCAGCCTGTTTTGTTTTTGTCAAAGACAACTGCGATTTTTTGTGTAAAATTAAAATAAATTTACTTGTCCTATTTTTTCAACTTAAAAAGTTATTATTTTAAAAACTATAAGTCCAATCAGACTTAATATGCATATTTTTGAAACCAGAATTTAATGGTCTATCCATTTCTGTAAAAAAAATGGGGGTTGCCATTTAAATAACTGACAGTTACGTCAATCTGTAAAAAAGGAAAAAGGTATAAATATGAAAAAAATGTCAAAAAAATCCTTGGAAAAAACTAAATTTGACGTATCCGAGCGTTTTTTGCAGGACCTGACCAGGAAAAAATTATTTCCATTATTCCATACTTTTGCCCAACCCTGTATAATTCAGTTATATATTTATTTTTCCTAAATTTCACATGCATATCGACTTATTGCAACCAAAAAATCGGACCGTTAAAATTCGAAATTTAAAATCGAACTTTTGCACAAAACATTTTTTCTTCGGGCGCGCGGTTTAAAACCGTGCGCTTTTTGTAATATACGGCATACCGCGCTCTGTGTTCAGATCAGTGTTACTTTTTATTGGTTTATGCCGACTACTTCATAATTTTATAATGCAATGCAATGCAAGGTTAAAAAATTGAAAAACATAAATTTATTAAAACGAATAGATACACTTAAATAAAACAAGTGCCAAACCCCGCCCACTGTGGTAGGGATTGAATTTGTTTGCTTGCCGTATTATTGTCGTTTAAAAAAAGTTATTTTCGTTATTTTAGAATTATTTTTGTTTAAGAATTTTTAGGTTTTATTTTTATCGAATTCGTTTGTTTTGTTTTAATGCATTTCTGCAAATAAAAACTAAGTATTGTTTAAAATCCATTAAATTCCAGTTAATGGCGAAAATGTATTTCTTAAAAACTATACACATTTTCCTACGACAGCGTCGGAGCTACTGAAGATCAAACTGCATGCCCTTGTATCTGGCTGCATGCCGCGCTGTTGCCATATGCTTTTATTGCTTCCTAAAAGGGTTGTTTTTCTTATTTTTTAATATTAAAAGTAAGAAAATTAACTAAATCAAATTATTTTTGACATATTATTAATTTTTTTGTTATTTTTAAAGTTTCAAACAAATAAAATTGAACTATTTATTAAATAATTATAATCGTTCTCTTCTGATTTAAAACAACCTGGCAACTATGGCTCGTAATTACGAATGGCTTGGTTTAAACCACACCCAATTAAAGTTTGTTTCTTTTTCTCTAATCAGAATATAATTTGTCATCCTTGTCTCCAGCCTTACTTACTTGATTCTATACAGTCTGTATATAGGAGCAGCTTTGTCCGGTATGCATATCGAGATGGATCACCATTGGACGTCCCAAAAATTTTGAAGTAGTACCACGTCACCGGGAAAGCATCAAGTAAGGAGGCCGTTTATTTATGGGGGACGTAGACATGGCACAGCGGAAACAGCGCCCATTACCGTACAATGCCTTGGGATTAAGGCCCACGCAGCCTCAAACTTACCCTTTAATGTTGCTAGTAAAAATGATCCCAATGATTCTGGAGAGGCATCGTCAGCTATGAAGAGACAGTACAGTACATCAATGAACCAACCAATTCAAAAGGGGGGTTAAAAGTGTTACTTTCGGATCTGAACCTAGCTGGTACCTTATCAACATTTTGGGGGCGACTGAGGAGATCTGCAAATACCCCCCCTACTAAACAATCCGTGGGTTATTACGATCCTAATTGTTTAAAATAAATGTATTTCAAAATCATGTAAATAAACTTATATTTAAATTTAGCGGGAAAGAGGTATGTGTGGTTTTAAGGGTTTGTAGGATGTCCCTTCTTTCAGAGTTCTCTTGCAAAAAAAATTAAAAGTGTGGGTTGCGGTTATTGTTGTTGCGTTATCCAAATAAATATCATTATTGTTTGTTATAAATTTTAAATATTTTATATGTTATAATCCCTCATTTTGGAAGGTTTTATGAGCGATATTTATATAAAAATAAACGGGAGCCTTCCGGGTGTTTGACCTGAGTTCAAACGTAATTTATTGTCTTTTATTTACTGTATTTATAATTTTCCTTTTAATACTTTCCCTTCGAATACAACACCTCAAAAGTACCTTGGGTTACTAAATTAATGAGCTTTATTACCGTAAGTATTTATTTTATTTATTTGTCGTAATTTAATATAACATTTGCCGTAGTGTTATATTTCATTTTATCACTTGGGGTGTCACTATTACAGATTCTTTGCTGGGGGGGGGGGTTTGTACGCTTACAACGCTTTATCAGTTAAATCTAGATAACTGCACTACTACGGCGAAATCAGAAGGTCAGTAGAAACGTTCATATAATCTTTTAAAATATTGGCGTAAAGAAACTATTTTATAGTTTTGCATTGAGATAATAAAATAATGTTCACATTTAATATTATTTTACAAGAAAGGCACTTTATTTTAACGATTTTATGACATTTGACAACTGTTAACTAACTTAAAACTAACTTCAGCCCGTGACTAAAGCGCCATAAAGTCACAACTTTTCAATGTGCATTTAAAAGGTCACTTAGTGACACTTACTGTCATAGAAACATGTACGATAATGGGCGTTTTAAAGGTGGGAGTCGAAAAAATTATTTATAACATTTTTTGAAATATATACTTTGGATATCCTAAAATTCTTTTGACTCCTTAAAAAGACTTAAAATGAATTCAACGTCTGTTATTATAGATCATGCAGTTCAGATACAATAGAAATAGGACTGAAATTGATCTTACTTTAGTTCGTACAATACTGAAAATCAATAATTCATTTCAGTTTATAATATACTTTTACCGCTGCTCCGCGAACCATAAATGAAAAACTCTTTCTCTTATCTGAAAAAGATAATAGAAATACGCTGACATTTTCAAACTGATTCGATTATTATTGGAATGTGCCACATTTTTATATGTTTCCACCAAGACTGTTACGTAGTTGAGTATGCTCGTTATTTTACAGACATCGTTTCGATGGGATATATAGCCTCAAATGTACGGCGGAAATAAGAAAACTTACAGACAAAGTACTTGATACAAGAACTAAATTTACAAATTATGCTGATGTTTCTTTGTTTTTGATATTAAACTTTGGGTAATAAATATTGTTTTAAATAATTCAGTTGTACTAAAAATAATATATTATACAAGTTTTCAGTTTGGAGCAAGCATAGAGGGTGTTATAAAAATTTTTAATAACGTGTTGTATAAACAAAACTAAAAACAATATCCTCTGTACACTTGTGTTTTCAAAATAATTACTTAAAATTTTAAAAAATATTCTTTTACAACTAAAGCTGATGTCATTTTCTTACCCTTGTCAAATTTTTTTTGAATCCATAAATATGAGCAATGAGCTATTGTTAAAAAGTTATCAACATATCGCCTTACATTAAATTACCGGAACAAATCGCGAAGTTCGCCGTTAATGTACAAAATCATTATAATGATGCCTGTTTTGAATGGTCTACTTATAGATATATACAGTCCGTTTAGGCTAAGTTAAGCGCTGTGGTGGGGATCATGTGGCCGTTGATTAAATTAAAAGCTCATTAATAAGCGTAACTTAACTTAACTTACGTGAGAGACGTAAGTTGAAATACATTGAAACCAATGCAGCTGTTTACATTCGTAGAAAACTTATCACACGTAACTTAACGTATTCAAAAGTTGCGTCCGGCCCAACGGCTCAACTTAAGGGAATACGCAGGGCCGGCGTTAGCTTATTAGAGGCCAGGTGCAAAAGAAAAATGCGGGGCTTGAACTTAAAATAAAAATTTACTCTTGAAAATTAACATAGCGCCTAGCGGCAATAAACTAATAAATCATCAAACGATAAACCAATTGAAGGGGTTAGAGCTGAAACCGCCCAAGTGCATTTTTAAGTCAAAATTTCTTAAGCATGTTAGCGGATAGTAGAAAATTTTGGCTTAAAAATGCATTTGGGTGGTTTCAGCTCTGACCCCTTCAATTAATATGGAAATTAACGTTTAAGAAAAAACACATATGTTTTCCGTGCTTTGGCGGAAGCAAAGGCGTCAATGGTTTTTGAAGTCATATCCAGTTCTCTTCCAACATCCTTCTCTATTGACAATATAGCCAAACCCACTAGTCGTTCTTGGCACATACTTGATCTTAAATAATTTTTTATTAATTTTAATTTTGTAAAACTTCTTTCCGCAGAGGCAACCGTGACGGGCAAGGTAAGTAAAATTCGAATTGCGACGCAGATATTTGGATAGGCCAAAAACAGCTTTGTAGTTTGAAGGTAATTTAGTATGTTTAAGAGCGAACTTTGGTTGATTTCAGTAATTATTGGAATTAAAGATGTTAGTTCTTCAAACAATTCTAAGTAATCAATATCGGAATCGGCATTTTCCGCGGATAAAACAGAATGTAGATTTTTGCAGTTATTTTGCAATTCTTCTTCGGGAAGATCTTTGATTTTTGTAAATTCATACATAAATCCAAACTTTTTCCTAATATCCTCATATAATTTAAATCTTTCCTTAAAGGATTCTATTGCTCTATCAAGGACTAATAGGAAGAATTCAACACGAAAATGTTCTTCTTTGTCCTCGAACGTTTTATCTGTACCTTCATAGTCAAAAGATTTTTTTACTCTTCTACAAAAGATATTATCTCTGGCATCGACCACATATTATGTTCAACATAATATGTTGTAGCGCGGCGCTTACCGGTTGCCAAAATGTACAATAATTTCGTCGAGACTTGATGCGCGCGGGGCCTATAAAACGCGGGGCCGGGTGCACCGCACCGTGTGCACATGCCTCACGCCGGCCCTGGGAATACGTTTCTTACGTGAGCCAATCACATGCCCAGTAAAACGATATTATTTCTTGTTATTTTACTTTTATAGATAGATAGGCACCCAGTCTATATCGATGTATACATTGCGCGTGCTTGTAGATTACATTCTTTGCGTGTATTAAGTTAATGTAAACAGACAACTTAACAGACGTAGGTTTCTTAAGTTAAGTTAAGTTAAGTTACGCTTATTAAGAGGATGTGAATGAGCTTTAAATATCGAATCGTCGCGAGATTTCGGTAACAAGAAGATTTATCCGTGCCGCGGCTTACATACATGTATTTATTTGTGCCTGAACATAAAGATGATGGACGGGGACCAACTTAGCCTGAACGAACAGTATATATATATATATATATATATATATATATATATATATATTCTTTATTTAAGTCAATGATGACCCTTACCAATTTCAAAAATATATTGGAACCGGAGCTCTGGCCCAATGGAGCTAACAATATTTATATTTAAGATATCTTAAAAATTACTCAAAATAAAGCTTTCAAAATTAAATGAAGACAACTAATTATTTTTTAAACAAATCCTTCAAATTTACCTCAGTTTACTTACCTTATTAAAATAATTTGTGAAGTACTATTTCGTATAAAACACTCAAAAAAACAAAATTTAATAACAGCGCTAACTTGTTTAATTAAATAAAATCCAATTAATATAAATGATAATTAAATAGGATTGTCTTAAACACCACCGGTGTGCGACACCATAAACTTTTAATTAGCCAAACAATTACGGCAGGATTTGTCGGAAATAGTGCTGTCCTCTTTTCGAATTCCCGTCGCTCCCTCGGGAGTTGCAAACTTCCAAACTTCTTGGATGGACTTTCGGTCCCCTTAGCGCGTCTTGTAAAACTTGTTAGGCAGTTACGACTGGTGCTTGTGCATTCCCAGTAAAAACACTAGGGACCGGTTTTGTCGACCGACTTAAATTTAATTACAAGGGGGTAAGTTGTGTTAAGACACCTTGAAAGGAAGACAAATTTAAAAGTTACAACATACTAATATAGACTTTTCAAATAAAGGGTACATAAAATAAATATATGAATTAACTTGAAAGATCGATATATAATAAAGTATATATGTATATATTTAATATATATTAGACGTATTGTTTTGTGGATAAAACTTTCAATTCTTTATTGTCAAAAAGTTTTCATCTAACCACATTATATAGCAACTGACAGTCAAAATGAACAGACTAGGCCAGTGGAAGACATAAGGATGACAGGGAGACCGAAAACAAGAACATTTTATTACATTTTTACAACTTTCATGAAACACCACAAAATTTATTTTATTATACCTCCCTGCAAGTTTTCCCTTGCATCAGCTGATAAGAATTTACTAGTAAATTCTTATAGAAAATTATCTTTAGTAGAAATTTTACCCTGTGTATACATTGTGTATTAACATTGTTAATTTAACAATCATAAATAAAATGTTATATAGAAGCTAAATAACATAAAATGAGTACATGAATAAATCTTGCAGAAAAACGCGATCGTTGTTGTTGGTATATCGATTGGCTCATCCCATGAAATTTTTTCGAATGTTTTGAGTATGAAATGCGTGGCAGCAAAATTTGTTCTAAACTTGTTAAATTTGGAACAAAATTTTTGGCCAAAAAGAATACTGTAATTTCATATTCGCCAGACATGCCTCTGTCTGACTTTTTCCTATTCCCAAAAATAAAGAGAACCTTAAAGGGCCGTCGTTTTCAAGCATAGATGACATTAAAAGCGTATCGCTGAAAGAACTAAAGGATATCCCAAAGATCGAGGTTTAGAAGTGTTTCGAGTATTCGAAGAAAAGCTGGCACATGTGCATAATATCCAATGGGGACTATTTTGAAGGCGACAACATTAATGTAGACGAATAAATAAATATTTGTTTTAAAAAACGAAAATTCCCGATATTTTCTGAACACACCTCGTATTTATAATTAAAAAAAAAACAAATGTATGATATACAGCCCGTTCATATTAAAACCGAATATATATATATATATATATATATATATTAGGGTGTGCCAAAAAAACTCGATATTTTTTTTTCTTGCTCTCCACCCAAAATATCGTAGAATATGTCCGAACAAATATTCTGTTAAAAGCGGAGCTCATAATTTCAATTTTAAGAGGTCCCTCATCGAATCTGAAGTTTTGCCGCTTAAATAACACAGAAAACTGACTTTTTTACCTTATTTATTCTTGCAACCTAGGAAGATTTTTTTTTTTTCGTAAAATCCATGACTAATTCTTACAAAGCATTAAATTTGGACAAAAAAATCTTATTAAGCCGAATTTCTATTTTCATTATTTAATTTTTTACATAGCTTTAAATTTAAAGATAATAATACAAAAATGATGACTTTATACGCCTGAAACTTTTAGAATATTGACGATATAAAAAATTCGCCCAAAACTTTTTTGTGGTCCATCAGACAAGCTAAAAAATTACCATTTGACTTTTTCGTCTAACTTCAATAGTTTAGCTGAAAAAGGCAAAAAACGTAAAATTTTAAATTTAAAGCTCTGTAAAAAATTAAATAATGAAAATAGAAATTCGGCTTAATAAGATTTTTTCGTCCAAGTTTAATGCTTTGTAAGATTTGGTCATGGATTTTATGAAAAAAAATTTCTTCCTAGGTTGCAAGAATAAATAAGGTAAAAAGTTCAGTTTTCTGTGCTATTTAAGCGGCAAAACTTCAGATTCGATGAGGGACCTCTTAAAATTGAAATTATGAGCTCCGCTTTTAACAGAATATTTGTTCGGACATATTCTACGATATTTTGGGTGGAGAGCAAGAAAAAAACTATTTCGAGTTTTTTTGGCACACCCTAATATATATATATATATATATATGGGACGTGGCCTCGCCTCCCTCCAAGGAAAATTTTAAATCCGTTAGTGTCAAAAAGTTTTCATCTAACCACATTATATAGCAACTGGCAGCCAAAATGAACAGACTAGGCCAGTGGAAGACATAAGGATGACAGGGAGACCGCAAACAAGAACATTTCATTACATTTTTACAACTTTCATGAAACACCACAAAATTTATTTTATTATACCTCCCTGAAAATACTGATTTAATACAATGAAAGTAGATCTTTTCTATATCCTGCACTGTTATATATTCTTATATAAAATTATCTTTAATAGAAATTTTATGCATTGTGTATTAACATTTTTAATTTAACAATCATAAATAAAATGTTATAATATATAGAGAAGCTAAATATCAGACAGTTTATAGAAATTATTAGTATTTTTTTTCTGAAATTTTGTGATATATACCTGTTTTTGGTAAATGACAATTATTCAAAACTTTAAAATTTACTTTTATTAGTTTCGGTATTATTGTTAGGGTCGGTTTTTTAATTTTTGTTTAGTTTGTTTATCTAGTATTCTCTTTTAGGGTCGTGATGGGATCTAAATGTTGACCGGGATTTGCAAGTGCCTGGAAAAATCTCACTTTTCTCTTAACTCAACTATTATAATACTATACTATAGTAACCGGTAAAAGTTTATAATAAATATATTGTTTTATAGCAATATAAAATATATATACAACCATTTTGAATTTTCGTAAGTTGTATTTTATGGTAAAAATAAAAATAAATGGGCAATAAATTGTGTATTTATATTTTGCAAATATAGTCAATTTCTGGCTACGCTACAAAGCGAGGAGGAAGCGACTGAAGGCATCTAAAAATATTTTGAAATTGGCAAACCGCTACGAAACCAGCGCGCTGCAGCGCTAGCGTATGTTAAGTGAAATTCAATTTACGATTCCCCAACTGAATTATAATTTTAAAATCTTTACTTATTTAAATTCGATTTGTAGATAATGCAAGTAGGATGTGCTGTCGATGCCATCTACGAATGTATATTGTCTGAAACGGTTGAATTCACCGTACGCTTGCCTGATCTAAGCCATGCCTAAATGAGAGTTTGTCTATAGATATTTTATTTATTTTGAATTTAGAATTTAGTGTCTTTCTTGGATTTTTCTTTATAAATGTTGGTTCTTCTAAGTTAATCGTTGAAACGAGGGGCAATTTTTGTCTTCCATCCTTCAGATCCTTAAACGACTGCGTCAATTACATTTGAATAAAACTTCGGGGTTGTAACTTAACACACTTTTATTAAATTAATATTTTAAAAATTAAACTAATAAAATAACGTATAGAAACATGAATAAATAAATATTTAAAAATAGTTTTTTGTATAAAAATCATTGATTGACTTAGCATTATTTTTTATTGTTCACTTCGGCACTACGGTTTATCGGCAGAAAAATGCCTTTTAAATTGTGATATTTTTTTAAAAAACACATTAAAACGATAGTTTTGGATAAAAACAAATTAAATTATGTTTTTCAAATACTAAATTTGGCTAAAAAATTGCTTATATTTTATGCCCCATATTTTCTAAATAAACTATTTTTTTATTTGTCTATATTGTTATGCCAAGTATCTTTATATTTTGCATAAAAAAAATTTACAAATATTTCTCATTAAAAAAGTATTTTTAAAATAAATATGGTATTAACAGAATATTTAGAAGATCCTGAAGATGCAGAGCCAGCTGAAAATCCCAAGGAACGTGGCCGATGTAAAATTTGCTGTCGATCTTCCGACAGAAAGTTTACAACGAAATGCGTTAAAAAAGCATTTTGTCTGCAAGGAACATTTGAAGATTAAAAAACATACTATGTAATACCTGTGGTTACTAGTGCATTTTTTTTACAAATTTCATTGCTTCCTTTATTAGGTTTAGACTAATATTTTTACTTTTTTGGTTTAGTTGGAATAAAAATTTTTTGTACTAATGTTTGTTTTCATTATTTAATATAAAATAAAACATTCAAATAATGAAAGCATGTTTTCGTTTACTAAAATCAGGAGGGGTCATTTTTAACCCCCCTTGGTCATCCATGTATAAAAAAGAGGTTGGTCATCCGAAGGTTAAGAAATAACCATTTTAATTGTAAATTATGGTTACTCTATTAGGATACAGCAAATCCAAAAACAGCCAGACCTACCACAGTGAAACAATCATAAACATGGAGAAAATTACTATATTTTAGCCCTACAGGTGGCGAGATAAAAAACTCTTCCTTCTAGGTGGTGAGAAAAAACATTCTTGTAGGTTCGCAAGCGCGCGTATGTTTACTCGTGGGGTGGTCGGATCTCGTTTTTCTCGCCAGCTTTATTTTTTTTTAAATTGTAGAGAATTAATAGGGCTACAAAATGTTTATCATAATGATTTACCTTAAAATGCACCATTCAAAAAATATTTGCGAAAAAGTGTCAAAAAACAAAAGACAAAAACAAATTCTTCACCTTAACTAACTATATTTTTGTACTACTATTTGTTTAAACAAAAAATACTTTAGACTGGGAAATTTTATAACAAACCATTTACTTTTATTTTATTTTATTGTATACAGGGTGTCCCGAAATTAGGGGGCCAAACTTAAACAGTGCATTCTTCATAGAAAAGTAACACTTTTTTGTTAAATAAACATGTATCAATAAATGCCCCCTAACGGAGCTACGGCCCCCTGAATAGGAGCCTAAGAGAATAGTTTTTTTTAAACTATTCCTAGAACGTTAAACATGAAGAAATGAAATTTTGGCACTTTGGTAATTTTTAGATGCTGAATCAAGATCTAAGATCAAAACTGTTAATAATAATAATAATAATAATAATAATAATCTTTACTGCCCAACAGATACAAGATCTAATAACAGGACAAAATATAAAAAGAAAATAAAATAAAATATATGGCAATTTTAGTTAACAAAATAAACTTTGAAAAAGAAACATAATATTGGTGAGTTACCTACTAAAATTTTCAACTAAATCCTTAATTATCACATCTAAAGATGAGAAATGAATATCACAATTAATACAGAGATCATTGAAATTTATACACATACTATAAAATGGAGACTTTAACATCACATTAGTTCTAGCTTGTGTACAGTAAAAAATTGTATTATATCTGCCAAATAGTCTGGGTACTTTAAAATTTAGTAGACTTAATAAAAAGGGAGAATCTATTTTATTATTAACCAATTTGTATAGAAAACTAACTGATATGATTAATCTTCTCAACCTCAGTGGTTTCATATCAAATCGAAGCAAGAGTGTGTCATGGTTATAACCTCTGGGTCGATAAAAATTATCAAACTTGAGCGAAGCAAACTTCAGGAATTTTCTTTGAATATTTTCTAGTTGTGTGATATAAACAGTATAAATAGGGCTCCACACTAGGGCTGCATATTCTAACCTCGTACGTACAAAGGCATAGTACAGAATTCGGACTGATTTTTCATTATTAAATAAACTCGTATTACGAATTAAGAAGCCTAGCATTCTGTACGATGATTTTGAAATATTGTCGATGTGCCTGTTAAATGAAAAATGTTTATCAAAGCAAACTCCAAGGTCTACAATTGAGTCGCATCTTTGTAATTGCGCTCCATTAAAAGCATAGTCAAAAGTAATTGAGTATTTTTTATTTGTATATGAAATTGCTTTGCATTTAGACTCATTCATAAATAACTTATTGGAATTACACCAGTCGCTTAAAATTTCTAGATCACTTTGGAGGCTCAGGCAATCAGCTATGCTATAAATCGGTTTAAATATTTTTAAGTCATCTGAGAATAGTAATTTATTGCCTTTCAGTTGGTCGCCTATATTGTTAATAAATATTAGAAATATTAGGGGACCTAAATTGCTGCCCTGAGGAACCCCTGAAGTTTAACCCATTATAACTGACGTATAATGATCTATTAGTTAGGTAAGAGTAAAAAAAGTCTATCAAACTATTTGCAAACCCAAAATCTTCCAATTTGGATAACACAATACTGTGATCGATCTTGTCGAAGGCCTTTGAAAAGTCTGTGTATACGACATCCACTTGACCCTGGTTATCCAAATAGTGAGTCAGATATTGCGTGAAGTGAGCTAAATTAGTAGTTGTAGATCTATTTTCCATAAATCCATGCTGGTATGGAGATATTAAGGAACTTATAAACGGGCGAATCTTGGAGTAAATTATTATTTTAAAGACCTTCGACAGGTTCGAAAGTATTGCAATAGGACGGTAGTTCGATAAACTTGAACTGTTTCCATTTTTGAAAATTGGGTTTAATTTTCCAATTTTCCAATGGTTAGGAAATGTCGAAGTTTCCAGAGACGTGTTAAAAATATGGCATAGTGGTTTAGCGAGTACATGGGCACAGTCTTTAATAATAAAATTTGGGTGAAAATCGTGACCAAAAGAATCCGTATTTTTTAATTTTTTAAAAGCGTTTAAAACATCCATTTCAGAGATTTTTAATATAGATATAATAGGTGCCTGGGAACAGACAGATTTAACTGGGTCGGTAGATGGTGGCGAATAGACACTTTTAAAGTATGTCGCAAATGCATCGACTATTGCTTGGGGAGAATCATATAGGGTACCTGCTTCATCTTGTAGGATTCCTGGAATTCTAGTGCATTTTTTTTAGAGTTAATAAAAGACCAACATTTCTTTGGGTTACTAGATATAGAAGCTTCCGATAAATTTATATGATTCTTATAGGCTTGATTTATTTGGTTTTTTATAATTTTTCGCAGTTCTTTAAATTTGTGCAAGTCCGAATTATTTTTATGGATTTTATATTTTTTGTGGTTCCTATCTTTTAGTTTAATATTGTTAATTATCTCTTTTGAGAACCAAGGTGGATAACGCCGACTGATTGTTTTATTTGAGTATACGGGAACATATTTGTCTAGTACAGTATATATCTGTTCATAAAATTTATCGCATGCATCATGTACGTTGTTATAAATTGTCAGGTAGTCCCAGTTAAAGTTTAAAAGTTCATTGTATAAGCCTAGGAAGTTTGCCTTCTTAAAGTTATATCTTTAATTAGTATTATAAGGAAAATTTGGTGTATAAGTTGCGTTTAAATTAATTTCAATAGTTAATGGCGGGTGGTGAGGGTCAGTTACAACCATGGGACAGTCATTATGCTTGATTATACAACTTAAGTTGGTTAAAATTAAGTCTAGGATTATACCATTGGCATTAAGAACATTGTTAATCTGGCTTAAATTTAAGAATTCTATGCAATTACTCATAAGCTTGGTTTTAGAATCATTAAGATCTAATACTGAGAATTAAGGAATATTAAAATCACCAATTAAAATTACGTTATCAATGTGTAACACTAGTTCACTTAAGAGTTCTAAAAACAATTCAAAATCACTTATAGCAATGTGGGGAGGAACATAAATACAATAAATACAAAGGACAATATTGTTAAAATGGATCTTACAACCTGTTATATCGATTAGCGGTATTTCACTTCGAATGTGAGAAACGTTGATTTCCTCAGACCTGTAAATGGAGCGGTGGGCCACTAGTACACCACCACCTCTTGTGGCATCTGTTAAAACTTGATCTCGATCGCATCTTACAACAGTATATGAAGATTGAAATATTTCTGACGAATGAATACTTTCGCACAGCTATTCAGTTAAACATATAATATAATATTCCTCCTCGTGGACTGCTGGTATAAACGTTTTAATTTTGTTTTTAATGCTTCGTACATTTTGATAATATATATCGATAGAACTGTTGGGCATTCTTAGTTTTAAAAATTAGTAAAATTTAATCATAGGCGTAACATTTGGGGGGGAAAAGTTATAAAAATAGCCCCAACTTTTTCCGAGATAATATTTTAATTTTTTTATGAAATTATGAAAAATTATAGTTTTTTACGAAAAATAGGTAGTCTTGATTTGAATCGCTCAGATGCACCATTTTCGAGAAAAATGCATTTATAAATTACTCTGCATAGCATACACATCTCATATTTTCGTTAAAATTTTGTGTTAAAATTTGGAAAATCGCTCCATAATAAAAAATAACAAAAATCGAGCCAAAAAATATTAACTAAACTATAAAAATAAATGTAAAGTCAGCAAATAACCCAAACGTCACTTTTGTCCCAAAGCTTTTTAATGAAAATATTAGAAATTATGCTAATCATAGTAATTTAAATTGCAGTTTTCTCGAAAATGGTGCATCTGAGCGATTCAAAGCATAAGCACCTATTTTTCGTAAAAAACTATACATTTTCATAATTTTATAACAAAACATTAAAAAACTCACTCTGCAAAAAGTTGGGGCTGTTTTTGTAAATTTGCCCCCTCAAATGTTACGCCTATGATTAAATTTTAACAGTTTTGATTATAGATCCAGATTCAGAATGTTAAAATTACCAAAGTCCCAAAAATTCAGGTCTTCCTGTTCAACCCTCTAGGAATAGTTTTAAAAAAATGATGCTCTTAAGCTCCTATTTAGGGGGGCGTAGCACCGTTAGGGGGCATTTTTTGATATATGTTTATTAAACAAAAAAGTGTTATTTTTCTATAAAGAATGCACTGTTTAAGTTTGGCCCCCTAATTTCGGGACACCCTGTATAGGGGCCGAAATATTTATTAAAACTGAAAAAAATTATTTGCAAAACTTGTTAGGTTGTGCAAATTTAATTTGATTTATATTTATATATGAATTTTTTTTAGTAGAAATGTATATTAAAAGCAAATAAAATAAACATAATATAAATCATTCAAAGGGGACAACAATGACAACATTTTAACAAGGTAAAAATTAAAAAGTGGAGACTAATGCAAATTTGTATTTAATATTGCATGGTAAATAAAGATGATATTAAAGTGGTTCTCGTTGGCGAGACGAGGCAATTTTCAAGTTGAGAAATTTCATACATAAAAATATTAGTAAAAGAGCGTTTGGGCGTAGCTTTATTGTATCGAGGCATCCCACAAGTAAACGAAATATTGAAAAATAAAAATAACCATGCTGGCCTTTCATCTTCTAAAATTTATAATTTTTACACACAAAGTAACAGATTATTTTTGGTGGTAGCCTACTTCTACGCTCTTTGCAATATTCGTGTATATTTTATCAAAGCCTTAATAATAGTCCTTTTTCCCTTTGAATCTTTAAACAAGCTTAATATTTTGTTTATGTTTGCCAAAACCAAAGTTTTAATAAAAATTTATTCTGGGGCTTTTTAGTTAAATTATTATCTTTAATACTTGAATTAAACATTTATAAAAATAGGTATGGGTCAATTTTACATTAACACTAACCGTAAGGGGGCATCCATTAATTATGTGAGGCAATTTTTGCGATTTTTCGACACCCCCTCCCCTTGGTGAGATGTCGTGAGATTTTGCTCGACCCCATCCCCCTCCTTAATTTCACGTGAGATTTTTTTAAATGCATAGTTTTAATATTAATAATAAAAAAGAAAAAACAGTTTTTTTTATTTAGAAATTTTTTATTTTATATCAAATTTCCACTATTATTAATTACACAGTCGTGCACTCTTGGATGTTCCAAACTTTTTTTAAATTTGATTATTTAATGAATATTTATTCATATTTAATAAATGAATGCATTTTTTCGAAATAAATGAATTTATTAATAGTTAATAATTTTTTTATAAGTGCATAATTAAAAAGGGATTAATATTATTATGTATGCTTTAATCATATTTTAGTGATGAAACATTTTTTACTTAATTTAACCCAGTTAGCGTAAAATGGTGTCCATAAATTTTATGTCTGGTGTGCCTAAATTGACTGGGCGAGATAATTATGATGAATGGAGTTTTGCCGTGGAGAATTTTTTAATTCTGGAAGGTTTAGAAAAATGTTTATGTGGTTTAGAAACCGACATCACTCAACAAAACAAGGCACGAGCAAAGTTGGTGCTTACAATTGATCCTTCATTGTTCGTTCATGTTCGTGATTCTAAGGATGCAAAGTCTTTGTGGGAGACGTTAAAAACTATGTATGCAGATACAGGCTTTACGCGTAAGATTTATTTATTGCGAGCCTTAATATCTTTACTTGACACAAGTGGTTGAAACTGCACAAAAGTTAAAGAAAACGGGATTTTCCATTGATGATAAATGGGTAGGCTCACTACTCTTAGCAGGATTACCGGATAAGTTTTCTCCAATGATTATGGCAATAGAGCATAGTGAAATTGATATCACAACGGAGAATATTAAAACTAAGTTGCTAGATATGTCTCAAGAACGTTCTCATAAGTCAACAGGTTCGGCTTTTGTTGTTGGAAAGCCTAATAATTGTTATGGAAGAAAAAATTATCAGCAGAGAAAAGAGAGCTCAAAATTGCAGAATGTCAAGTGTTACCGATGTAAAAATTTTGGCCATTAGATGAATAGGTGCCCCAAAGGCAGCAGTGATAGCTCAAATGATAAAAGAAAAGGTGTCAGTGCTCTTAGTGCAGTCTTTATGAGCGGAGAGTTCAGCAGCAGCGATTGGTACATGGATTCAGGGGCCAGCCATCATGTACAATAAACAAAGTTAATTTTAGTCGAAAAAATTGCAAGGTCACTAAAAGTGATGGAAATGTTATTGCCATTGCTCAGTTTACTAAAAATGTTTATAAGTAAAATAGATGTTTATTACAAGGCAGCAAAATATGTGATGTTATGAAATCAGATAATGCAGTCTTGAACCTGACAGTTTCAAAAGAAGTATGGCATCGTAGATTGGCACATTTAAATTTTCGCGGCGAATGTTTCAAAGTGCGTCATCAAATTCTGAACCAAGTACATACATTACAATTATTGTTGTTTTCTTTTAAGTATATAATCCAAGGAACCTTCTTCTTCTTCTTCTTCTCAACTTGGCCTTCGCCAATATGGCCCTGGACAGTAGTCCTTATTAGCCAGGTACTAGTATAACAACCGTGCCTATTTAAACTTTTGATCCAAGGAACCGCTAGGTTAACCGTATGTCGAGAAATCGGTTTTTGACATTCGACATTGATGACGCAATTTAAAACATTCGCTGCGATGACTATACCTCGTTTCCTTTTAAATTTACTAGATGTAAATAAAGTCGTCGCAGCGAATGTTTAAAATTGCGTCATCAAATTCTGAACCAAACACAAATATTACAATTATTGTTGTTTTCTTTTACGTATGTAATCCAAGGAACCGCTAGGTTAGGGCACAATCACTCGCATCTAAGAAGAACGTGAGTTATAACTCATGACATCTATTATAGATGTCACGCTCACGCAGCGTGTGTTAAACACTAGCGTCTAGAGGCACCGAATTATCTTGGCTCCCTGGCTCCTAGACATGCGCGTTTTATAGAAATGTACTCAAACTCAACAACACAACCCAACCGACCCCGCCCCATTGGGCCCCCCGCCCCATTTAGCAAAAAACCCAACTAAAATGGGCAAATTTATGTTACGATAAAAATAAAACACTTTTTAATTACATAAATTTGCCCATTTTAGTTGGGTTTTTTGCTCAATGGGGCGGGGGGGGCCAATGGGGCGGGGTCGGTTGGGTTTTGTTGTTGAGTTTGAGTACATTTCTATAAAACGCGCATGTCTAGGAGCCAGGGAGCCAAGATAATTCGGTGCCTCCCCAAGTAACATTTTAAAATCCAAATTGACTTGACTTAGTTTTAAGGCAGTTTTATTATAGCGGAAAAAGTGTAAATTATTTTAAAATGGCTTTTATAAATACTAATTACACTTCGAGAGGATATGGTTTTAAAAGGGAGTTTTATAGCTATCCTGAAGGCATCTCCTTAAAACTATCTAGCATTTAAGATCATTTGCTCTTAAAAATGACTTCATTTGTACTTTAATCAAACCTCAATAAGAGTATATTATCTTAAAATTCTCTTAAAAGCAATGTGGTTTTATTAGTTCGAAATAAATATACTTTTGTTTTAAAATTGCTTTTATTTTTAATCTTAAAGTGTTCTTTGAGATAACTTTTGTTGAAGGTAGGATTAAAACTCCTTTAACTTAAGTAAGAGTTTAATAAAACTATATTTTATAATACTCTAATTAAAATACACAATAAAACTAACTTTACTTGGACAAAACCTTTAAAAACTTGATAAAAGCAGTTAGTTCCATATAAATGTTGCGGAACGTCATAGCTATAGCTTTAGCTATAGGTAAAATGACAACGTTTATGGATAATTCTCTTCGTAAAACAAGAAGTGTACACTTTTACAGAAAATGTAAAGTTAATTGTTACTGTAATATCCAAAAAAGAAATGTAAAACTTTCTATTAATATTAAGTCTAACTTAAGTAATGAAAATGGTACATGTAAACATACACATTAAGTAAGGTTAGGTTTCTAGAAAATTTGGTGCGCATGCTTCTTAGATTTAAAGAGGTTTTATGAGTGTATTTTATAATTAAACACAATCTTGATAAAGTCAATTAGTCTTGAATAAGTACATCTGCCCTTGGTTTAGTTCTATTGGTTTTATTATTGGCAGTTTTAATTCAATGAAGTTTTATTGATGTTTATATTTTAAGGATTTATTAAATGGCCGAAAGTGTCGCACTATGGGATAAAATATTTTATTATAAATTATGAAAACAAATTAAATAATAAAATGCTTATAAATTTTACGTTTAGTAATAAAAAAATAATATTATGTCATTAAACAAGAGGTAATTTAGGCCATTATTAACGAGGATGAGGTAAATGTCTCGAAGGAGTAGAATAGTAGAAGTAGTTATTAAAAATTAACAACTGATTACAAGCGTAAAAAATTACATCCGCGAGATTTTACTTGCATAAGGTCTTTCTCGCACGAAACCTTACTCGGGCAGAGCTTATTTGCGTACAGGCGAGGCTCCACCAAATTGGCCTAGCGAGTAAGACTCGCGCGACTAAGACTCGTGCGAATAATCTTCGCGCTGGTAAGCCCCCGCGACAAATACTCGCCCGAGTAATCCTCGAGAGCGTAATCCTCTCGCTGATAAGCCCGCGCGACTAAGACTGTCGCGCGACCAATACTCGCGCGAGTAATCCTCGCGCGTCCAAGTCTCGCGCGCGTAATCCTGGCGCTGGTTAGCCTTGCGCGACTAAAACTCGCGCGAGTAATATTAGCACAAATAAGCCTCGCGTTGGTAAACTCGTGCGTTTAAGACTTACGCGATTAAGCCTCGCGCGACTAAGACTCGCGAGATTAAGCCTCGGACTAGTACTCTACACGCGAGTAAACCTCGCGCGAGTGAGTTTTTCAAAATTATTTACTTGCGCAAGGTAAACACTAAAATAATAATTGTAACAATTATTGTTACTTACCCTCGCCCTCTTTGAATCACGGTTGAAACACGGTTTGTTCCATTTGTACAGGCGTGTAACCACGGTGATTCCACACCCACAGTGAAAACACGCAAAACCCACAGTGTTTCCACGCAAAACCCACGGTGTTTCCAAGCATGAAATTGCCTTTTTGACTTGTTTAGGTGGTTTTAAGCATGGCATTGGTAGTTTCGGGCTAGTTGAAGTTAAAATTAGTGAATGCCAAAATGGCACCTGTCAAAATGACAGATACGCCTTTTTTGACTTATTTAGGTGGTTTTAAGCATGGAATTGGTAGTTTCGTGGTATATAAAGTTATAATTGGTGAATGCCAAAATGGAACCTGTCAAAATGACAGATACGCCCTTTATGGCTTATTTAGGTGGTTTTAAGCATGTAATTGGTAGTTTCAACTACCCCGACATACCAATGACATGCTTAAAACCACCTAAATAAGTCATAAAGGGCGTATCTGTCATTTTGACAGGTTCCATTTTGGCATTCACCAATTTTAACTTCAACCAGTCCGAAACTACAAATTCCATGCTTAAAACCACCTAAATAAGTCAAAAAAGGCGTATCTGTCATTTTGACAGTTGTCATTTTGGCATTCACCAATTTTAGCTTCAACTACCCCGAAACTACCAATTCCATGCTTAAAACCACCTAAACAATTCAAAAAGGGCGTATCGTTCATTTTGACAGTTGCCGTTTTGGCATTTACCAATTTTAACTTCAACTAGCCCGAAACTACCAATTCCATGCTTAAAACCACCTAAATAAGTCAAAAAGGGCATATCTGTCATTTTAACAGGTGCCATTTTGGCATTCACCAATTTTAACTTATTGACAATAATAACAATAGTAAAAATTAACACAATATTAAGAATAATTGGTATTTAATAATATTATTAAGCCTAAAAAATATATTTTAACCCATAGTGCAGTTACCGGATAAAGACAAAAAATATTAACAAAAATTAATTAATATTTCTTTAATACTACGTTATTGATACGGCGCATACACTTTTTAAAAGTATTTTATATTCTTTTATCAAAAAAATTTTTTGCGTTTACAATTTTGTCCTTGAGCAACTAATACATTGATTTTATATTTTTAATGTATTATTATATATTTAGTTAGACATTTAATACTTGGATATCCACTTGGCAACTTTTAATTTATAAATACTGTTTTATCTTAAAAAGGTTTTAGAATTATAAAAATCGGTTTATGGTGATCTTTTTAAAAACTATTTTAAAATTGATTGGTTTTAAAATTATCTTGCAGATATCTCTAAGTCTGCTTTAAGTTATCTTGAAGAGTACTTGAAGATGACTTTTAAAAATACCCCATGGTTTTATCAAGGGGGATTTAAAAACCTTAATAAGATGCGCCTTTTTGATCTTATTAATGCTTTCAAGTTAACTTTAAGATATCTTGGAGAGTAAAGAGATTTAAGGATAAAACCGATTCCTGGTTTTAAAGCATTCTTGAAGACAATCATAAAACTATAAATGTTACTTGGGTCTAGACGCTAGTGTGTTAAACAAGGACAGAGCGCATTAGTTTGTTGTTGGAGAGGTTAGTTTTTTATGACGTGCTCAGGGGCGTTCCTAATTGACATTTAATATTTTTAAGGATTTTTTGCATCAAATAAGGTATTTTTATAATGAAATTAGTGTTTCAGTATTCGATTTTAGCAAAAATCCGTACGATTCTGATCAGAATGACCGGAAATCGGTTAGATGGGAAACAGCAAGAATTTGTGTTTAACTTATTATTTTCAAAGGGAACTGGAGCGTGGGGGTCCCCTGCTCCCATTAAATTGTATCCAAAGAGTGGTTCCAGCGGCAAAAATAATGGACGAAGTTTCGGTACTAGTCATCCATCTCGGAGACGAGGATGATGACTTTGACAAAAGTATTTAGATAAATAATTTATTGACAATAAAATACATAGTGCACATTACAATATAAAAATTATAAAGAATTTTAAGAAAATAAACACCTTCATTCTAGAGGCATTTCTTAAAAAAAAAACGATGCAAAGTTTACTTACTCGAAATGTTGCTTGATAATTAGGCCACCCAGAATACAATCGCTAACCCCTTGAAAATGATACGCTACTGACTACCTAACCTAAAATTTCGCGTTTTTTAAACGTATGTCGAGAAATCGGTTATGTTACATTCAACATTGATGACGCAATTTCAAACATTCGCCGCGACGACTATAACTATTACACGCAGAGAAAAGTATAATGCTGATTACCATAATTATAATACCCTTTACTATAATTTATATTACTATTTGGGACAACTATCTTGTATATTGCTAGATACTATGCGTATTTAGTAATTTTTGATAATATATTATAATATTAGATGTACACCTTACATTTTATTAAATCATATAGTAAATATTACTATTTGTAGATAAGTAAAATCAATTTACTACACGAACATATTAAAAATTAAAATATATATTATAAATTTATGATTTAGTAATATTGGTGTTGTAATCTTTGAGTCATTCCAAATAAAAACACCAAATGGGGTGCGCTGCGTGATTTTTTATTTTGATGAAAAAATTTGAGGATGATCTTTTAGGTGTCAAATATAAAAATCCGTTGCCGTTTTAATTTTTTGTTGCTTTACTTTTATTTGGCACCCCTTAGAAGACTGAAATAGTGTCAATTTCTTACTCTCTTATAGTGGGCCAGAACTTTTTTTCTGTGACAAATATTGAAATAATTTTAATTTTGTTTTACTGTCCAGTAAGTGTGTTTTCGATATAAATTATTATTATCCAATTAGTTAATCTCATAAAAGAATGGTAAACCACTAAAGATTCATGATAATTTGCCAATTTTTGTGATTTTTGTCTGGCTGCTGTGCCTATTCTACTGAATTTGGAAGGTTCATTTTTTTCAGGTATAAAGTACTTATACAATAGATAACGTAACTATTATTTTAAGTTTCTAGACTATCAATTTCTTTATTAAAAAAATTATTGAAAATTGATAGTTCTCAAAATTAGCCAATTTTGCCCTCAGAAATCATTATGTTGAGGAAAAAATAAAAATCTGAAACTTTCAGGAAATGTAGTCCCCACCTTTATCTTTTTAGTCCAGTTAGTCTTGTTTTGTTATTTTTATTCCTTTAAAAGATATATTAATTTTTTAAATGGCCGTTTAGTAGCGATATTGTTAGTTTTATTTATAATTTAAAATTTAGATGGCTTTCATGTTTGGTGGAGAAGTGTCAGAACTGTCAAAAATATTTCATAAATATTATTTGTGCGTATTTCTTTGGTAAATTATATATAACATAATATGTCATATTATGTTATAATATATTATATAAAACTTTTTAAAATCACCAAAGGAATACCACAAATAATAATTATGAAATATTTTTGACAGTTCTGATATTTTTGGTAGTTACTTATGTTATATTTTATGTATTGAAAAATCATATATATATATATATATATTATTAATTGCAATTAAATTCATGAATCTCGAACACTCGTCATTTATTATACTTGCAAACTTTTTGAAATCACGATTTAAATACGCACAAATAAAATTTATGAAATATTTTTGACAGTTCTGACATTTCTCTACCAAACATGAATTGACAAAGTCAAAGCCATCTAAATTTTAAATTATAAATAAAACTAACAATATCGCTACTAAACGGCCATTAAAAAAATTAATATATCTTTTAAAGGAATAAAAATAACAAAACAAGACTAACTGGACTGAAAAGATGAAGGTGGGAACTACATTTCCTGAAAGTTTCAGATTTTTATTTTTTCCTCAACATAATGATTTCTGAAGGCAAAATTGGCTAATTTTGAGAACTATCAATTTTCAATAATTTTTTTAATAAAGAAATTGATAGTCTAGAAACTTTAAATAATAGTTACGTTTTCTATTGTATAAGTACTTTATACCTGAAAAAAATGAACCTTCTAAATTCAGTAGAATAGGCACAGGAGCCAGACAAAAATCACAAAAATTGGCAAATTATCATGAATCTGTAGTGGTTTACCATTCTTTTATGAGATTAACTAATTGGATAATAATAATTTATATCGAAAACACACTTACTGGATAATAAAACAAAATTAAAATTATTTCAATATTTGTCACAGAAAAAAAGTTCTGGCCCACTATAAGAGAGTAAGAAATTGACACTATTTCAGACTTCTAAGGGGTGCCAAATAAAAGTAAAGCAACAAAAAATTAAAACGGCAACGTATTTTCATATTTGACACCTAAAAGATCATCCTCAATTTTTTTCATTACAATAAAAAATCATGCAGCGCACTTTTAAATTCATTTTTGGTGTTTTCATTTGGATTGACTCCTTTACTAAAATTGTATAATAAAAAATAGTATTTTGTATTATAATCTTAATATTGTATTGACGAATATATAATATTGTTACCCTAAAAATTTGTTAAAGTAAATTTTACTATATTTTTTTTACTATCTAAAATGTACTTTACATTTCTCTCCGTGTAATGTTCATAGATAACAAAGCCTTAATGTTCTATTCCATACCGCTACCATGACGACGCTACAGTGTGATCGAGTTTGAATGTAAACGTCAGATTTATATAATTTTGACACAAGTTTTTTGCGGGTAGACACATTATGTATTTTTAAGCGAAAGTGAGCATTTATAGAGTTTAGCTTAAATAACTTGAAGTAGGTAAGCGTACTAACTTAATTGAAACGACTTTAGGAATGTAAACGTCAGTTTTTAATTAAACGTTACATTTTAATTTTCTAAAAATTAATTAATAATTAACACAAAAAGTATAGTGTTTACCTCGCATGGAATCGCAATTACTCCATCAATAAATTCCTTCAGTTGCCTATCGGCTCGCTCGGAAACTTTTATCATTGGGAGTAATTGCTATGATTCCACGCTCGGTAAACAATATACTATAGTACTATTAAGCACTTTGTGTTTTGTTTTGAAGTTGGGGAATATTTCCAATATTTGTTAATCTATCCGCATTAAAAAAAAAACTTTTTTTAATACAATATAAATAATTTTAATTAATAGGTCTTAATTAAAACAGTATAAAACAGAAAATAAATGTTTAATTGCAATAAAAAAAGTTATTGACTAATTTGCACAAAACGGTGCTTTTTGACCAGTGTGCTTCTGAAAATTATTACTTTGTAAAAAATATACTTTTTATATGAAAATATCTTAAATTGTGTTTTTATATACAAAATAGCTAGAGCTGTTATTTAATTTGACATTTTATAAAAAATGTAGGCAATATTTGTAACGATTTAGCATTTAAAAATTTACCGAAGTCGTAACTTTTTTTCTATAAATTACAAATATGAAAAGGCATTTAATCACTAAGCCCTTTGAAACTGGAAGTCATAAAGTATCTCATGCACAAATATAATTTTACAGAAATATACAAAATACACACATCAACAAAGTCTAGGGATAATCGTGAAAATTTGCTATAAAACAATTATTTTTATCAAAAAAACTCTTATTTTTTTGTAGGATATTCTCACATGTATTTTAATCATTTGTTATAGTAATATTTTGTTTTTTAATTATTTGTTAAAAAAATATTCAACAAAAAAGTTGTATACTAAATTCGAAGGTAGTGGTCTATATAAAAACTGCAAACAAAAACGCCAGAAAACTTACACTCTGCTGATAAAAATATTCAGTTGAGTTTGCAAAACCATGGCGAGAAGACATTTAACGAATGAAGAAATGTTAAGAGCTATTGGGATGATTGAAGCGGGTGCAACCCAACAAGCAGTTGCCGCTCAGCTAGAAACATCACAAAGCGTGATAAACAGATTGTGTCAACGCTATCGAGAGACCAACAGTGTGAATGAAAGACATCCAGGCCGAGGAAGGCTTACAACGGCAAATCAAGACCGCTTTATTGTTCTGCAGGCCAGAAGAAACCGATCTCAAACTGCATCTGAGTTGGTTGCTGAGTTGCAATTGTCACATAATGTGACTGTGAGTGCTCAGACCATCAGAAGACGATTACATGAAAGAAATCTTCATGCTAGACGCCCTCTTAGGGTTCCCCCTTTGTCCGCTGGAAATCGAGTAGCTAGACTTTTGTGGGCCCAGGAGCATTTAAATTGGTCTGATGAACAATGGTCCACAGTTTTGTTTAGTGATGAATCTCGGTTTGGCCTGCATCCAGACTCAAGAAGAACGAGGGTATGGCGATGTCCCGGACCAGCAGCACGGCTAGAAACTGCTCAAGAGGTCCATACTTACCGTGGTGGAACTGTTATGGTGTGGGGTGGCATCAGCGTTGGAGGAAGAAGTGATCTCATTCCACTTCAGGGATTTTTAAACTCAATTTCTTATCGAGATGTTATCCTTCAACCCTTCGTGATTCCCTATGCTGCAGCTGTTGGTCCAAGATTCATTTTCATGCACGACAATGCCACCCCACACAGTGCACGAATAATAAGTGATTTCTTGGATGAAGAAAATATCGACGTTCTTCCATGGCCAGCACAATCCCCGGACTTAAATCCGATAGAGCATCTGTGGGACATGTTACAAAGGCGGGTTATGCGTAGAAATCTTTTTTTTAATAATCGTCAAGAGCTCATTTTAAGTTTACAAAGGGAATGGGCCGCAATTGACCAGGAGGCAATTGATGCATTAATTTTGAGTATGAACAGACGGTGCAGAGCTGTGGTGAATAGTAGAGGAGGTCACACCACTTATTGACATTATTTTTGCCTTTATAATAAAGTTTGATTTTTTTTGTTATTTTCACTTCATTGTTTAATAAAGCTATTTTAATTTCATTGCATATTTTTATGACTTTTCATTCAAAAATGGAAAAAATATATATGTGAGAATATCACATAAAAAAAGTGAGAGTTTCTTTACAAAAATAATTGTTTCATTGCAAATTTTCACGATTATCCCTAGACTTTGTTGATGTGTGTATAAATATTTATAAAAATAAAATGTTCACTTTTTAAAAATTAATAATTTTATAAAGTTAAGATACAAATTAATTAAAAGGTGCTAAAATTGATTTAATTTTAATTTTAATTTACAGGTTTATACAAAAATAACGTTAAAATATTTCGGGGGGTACCTATGTATAAAGAGATGTCCGAAAATGCCTACTGGGGCGCAATAAGCATTTTAAAGTGTTTGGCAAAATCAAGTTTTTTAAAATTATGTATATCAGAAACGGTCAGTGTTAAAATAATGATACCTAATTTATGGGATAATTTTTGGGCAAGAAGGTGTCCGAAACAGGGGCTACTTGGGAAAAAACTCCTCGTTATTTTTTTGTGGGGTTTTTTGAATTTTAGATCTTGGAATACTATTCGCCAGATAAGTTTACGTAAAAAAGGTGCTCTTGTTACAAAGTCATGGAGCCAACCGTTTTCCAGAAAAACCCTATTAAAAATGTCTCGCCACAAAAAAATCAAGTGAATTAGTAGCCAATAAAAAAATATCGGTATAGGTATGCGTATATTTATGTTAGTTTACAAAATCTATTATTTTTATTTTAATTTAATATATTTATATCTGTAAATCTGTAGGTACCTCTAGTAAAATTTTATGTAAAAAGGAACTTTTTTTAACCTATCCATTTTTTCCTGAATTCAGTACACTGTCTTGCGTTTTAGTTAGATTAATTATTTCCTACTACTGAAAATAATTATATTTGATATTAAAATATATTTATAATTATTATTTAACGTATTTCAAACAACTTTTGTTTAAAAAGTTATAAATATCCAAAGCCAAACTATATTGGTTTGATAAATTGATTTTTTTATTTATTTAATTTAATTTACATCCAACAGTAAAATACAGGATAAGACTTAAGACTTGTAACAACAATATACAAATAATCCCAAAAGTGTAACAATATACCCCAAGAAAAAAAAAAATAATAACAAATACTAGCATCACAACAGCTGCAAAAATGCTTGCTTTACTTCATTCATTGATGAATTAAAAATATCTATTGAATTTTGAATAAGTTTATAATTGTTACAGGCGTAAAATATCGAAGATTGTCGTAGTATATTAGTACGTGGAATAGGGTTATGGAAGTTCCATAATGGAACATATGAGAGTTCCGAGTAGAAACTCCTAATAGGTAAATAAAAGTTTAGCATTTTTAGAATTTTAGAGCAGTCAATTAAACCATTAGCAACTTTAAAAATAAATATTATTGAGGAAAGTTTTCTTTGGGATTCTATAGATATTATGTTATGGCGTGAGCGCAATTCAGAGTTGGTGAATATAATAGGAAGATATATTTTATCTATTTTAAAAGAAACAAACTTAGGAAAATCTCTTTGAACACATTCGATCGTTTTTATATAAGTTTGGTAGCCCGGACTCCAAATACAGCCAGCATGGTCTAATTTTAATTTAACAAGGGCGTTAAATAATAAAAATAAAACCGAAGGTTGGTAAAAATCCTTGCAATTTCTAAATAAAAAAAACTTCTGTAAGCCGAAGAAATCACACAATTAATATGATTAATAAACCCAAGGCTGCATTCGAATTGAAAACCTAGATCTCTAAACGTTGTGTCTCTGACTAAATATGTATTGTAATATATTTTAAATATGTAATTGTAATATATTTTTAGTATAAGAGATTACTTTGCATTTTTGAGCATTAAGTGGTAGCTTATTCGCAGTGCACCATTCACTAAGAATTAGAAGGCTATTTTGGATATACCTACATACAATCATCAAGGGACTCAATTTTATTATAAATGTTTAGATCGTCTGCGTACATTAGGCAGGGCATATTCAGAACTGAAGGTATATCGTTGAAAAAAAGGTTAAAAAGCAGGGGACCTAAAATAGATCCTTGCGGAACACCAGATAAAGCGATAAACTCTTTTGACCTGCAACCTCTGTATTCTACAAAGTAGATTCTGTTTTGGAGATAAGATCTGAAAAGATGGTAAGGTTTTTTGGAAAGCCAAATACTCTAGTTTATTTAATAAAGTGTTGTGGTCAAGCATATCAAACGCTTTCGAAAAATTTGTATAGATACCGTCTACCTGTCCTTGTGAATCTAGGACTTCTGACATAAATTGGGTAATGCAGAACAGGTTTGTAGTCGTTGACCTACCTTAAACAAAACCGTGTTGGTAGATAGATAACTTATTCTATACGTTTTAAAAATTAAATCAAGCAAAAGAAGTTCATATACCTTAGCAAAATTGCAAATAATAGCAATGGACCGGTAGTTTGAAATAATAGTTTTATCACCTTTTTTTAAGATAGGAGAGACTCTGGAGAATTTCCAAGTGACGGAAAGGTGTTAGAAGCTAAATAAAGGTTTGTTAAAAATCTGGAATATTATAAAAAATAAACAAAAAATATGACAATTTGTAGCTCCTTAAATTAAGAATATAGTTTTTTAGCCAAACCAGGTTTATATATTGCAAAAGAATATTTTTCTACTAGCTATCAAATATTGTTGACAATATAACGAAAAAATAATAAAGAAAAACAGGGAAGCAATAATTTGTTAAGGCGATATTAGTTATCTGCAACAAGATATATCGAAAATTAGAAAAACAAATATCAAAAGAAAAGTGTCAACAGACGGCGGGATGCCAAAAAAGGAAACAGAGAAGAAAAGAATCAGCAATCGTCAGCTAATAAAACAACTTAGAGTCTCGTCTCCCGGTTCTAAGAAATTCTTTGAAATCTAAACTGCTTTGTCAATAGCAGTTTGATTTATCCAATAACTAAACTCCTTTTTGTTTGCTATACTCGCTTGTTTCACTTGGCGGAAACTTTTCATTAAATACAAAGATAAATACGACCGAACACATCTAAGGACTTTAATAAACTGTATTATTATTTTTCTCCTCTGAGGGTTAACATAAACTATGATTACAAATTATTTGGCTGATTAATTTTTATGATTACTGAAAGGAGTTTTTTTTAGATAGATACTATTAAATAAAGAACTCGTTACAAAACACATTAATATGTTAATTTTGTAATGTTTCTATTAAGTTTTAGGCACTTTAAGTGGCGGATTGTAGATTTTGGGTATACCGATATCTCAGTTAGTAGACATGGGATCCACACCATTTGACTTTATAATGACATTAAGTTCAGCGCAAGTTAGTTTTTCAGCCCCACATATCAGAGTGCGTCTCACCAGCCCCCTGCCACCCCTAATTAAAATTTTTTGCAATTCATAATTTACTAAAGTTTATCAAAAAATTTCAAAATTTGTAATAAAAATCCAAGACTTACAGATTTTATTCCATTTTTAGTTAAAATAATAATAAAAAATTTAAAATGGTATGAAATCTGTAATTCTTAGATTTTTTAAATAAATTTTGAAATTTGCCTATAAAATTTAGTGAATTATGAATTGCACCACTTTAATTTAAATATTCTTAATTAGGGGTGGTGAGGCGGGCTGAAAAACTAACTTGCGCTGAACTTAATGTCATTATAAAGTCAAATGGTGTGGATCCCATGTCTACTAACTGAGATATTGTTTACCCAAAATCTACAATCCGCCACTTATACGCTTAATATTGTTTAATATGATATATGTTTTATTTATAAATGTTTTTTTCATTAAAACAAAATATATAATAAAATCATTTCAATCTAAAAGGCCATTTAATACAATAATTACACCGCCCCAAAAAAATAAAAATAGTTATTCTGAAGAATCAGATTTTAAGAGGTACAAATTTATTTTTTTATTACACAGTCCCAACAAATTAAAATAATAAATGCTTTTGATTTTTAGGTTTAAATTTATATTTTTATTACACAGACCTAAAAAAATAAAATATAATATTTTATAGGTATTCTAATAAATGAGGCCAATAATAGATAATAATTTATGTCATAAGGCTGAGAAGTGAGTTCAAAGTCCGACGCGTTAACGTAGGCCTACAATTGAGCAAAGCACAAAAAAAAACGTCCCAGCCGAATGACATATAGGTATACCTACCTACAATATTTTATATAGGTATAAGGCACAGTTTTATTTGTTATACAATAGGTACATAAAACGTACTTTTTATAATAACAATTATTTAAAATATAAAGTCACTCTAGTCTAGAGAGTCTCTAGATAACTTCAGAGTTAAAAGTTTTTCAAATGATTGGTCTCAATTATTTTTATAGCTTAGAAAATAAACGAATACACTTCATTTTTGTGACTAAAATAAAGGAAGAAAAAATCATATAAACTATACTTTGGATTACTGTGTTTGGTGAAAAATACGATATCATCGAAATTGTCGTTTTAATGAGCCGTGTGTATCCATTGTTAATGGTTACAATGTGCTTATGACAGGGAAAGCAAAGATAAAGAGTACCCCACACTGAAAAAATTAGGGGTAAAATTACACAATAATTAGTAAATTTAAATAGCAATAATATTGAAAATATCATGGTAAAAATAAAATAATGTTCTATTTTTACAAAGTTTTGTCATTTTATTAATGTTATTTTGCAAACTGTTGTTAATTTTATACAATATTCAGTATTTTTACCTTACCAATTAATAATTTTACTATAAGCATTGTATAAGTACAAATAATTATGTAATATTATCAATACTATTGTGATAATTTTAACAAATGTTTTGTAACTTTGCAAATTAATTTGGTACGTATTTTTACATAACTAATAGTAAAAATATAATACGCTAGTAAATTTACTATGATAGTATTTGGCAAAAAATAACCCGCGATAGTTATAGTAATTTTACAAAATAATTTTTTCAGTGCAGAGATACAATAGTTGGAAAAGGCCCATTATCAAAATCCCGTTTCTATCCCTATAATCGACCTCGCTATTTATTGACACTTTCGGGCTAACTTTATTGTCACTATACCAACATGATAATTGGTTTTGGCAAAATAACACATAAATATAATGTAATCCTGACCCAATATTCTAAAATTCCAATATTGATTTAAATTAATTTACGTTTATTCTACAGTTGTTTAAATAACTAAAAATGTTAAAGCAACCTAAACGTAGCTTACAGTTTGGTTAAATGGAAAGTTCAGGCAATGCCAGGTAGATGGCGACTGTAGTCACATTTGTAATAAATAACATTACATTCGAGAAAATAAATAAAAGCAGCGGCGTAACTAGAAAAAGTGCCGCCCGGGGCAGCAGTGGCTGTCGCCCTCATGTTTTTTTTTTTGGAGGGCGAAGAGAGGTTAGGTTAGGAGTCAGTTTTGAGGACCGTACGCAAAATTAAAAATATATAATTATATATATAACATTAAATTGTAATATTTTAAGAAAAAAAGTATACACACGACGTCGCGGCCGGCTGTAGATTTTTCGAGTTTATTAATGCTCGCGATGTGCGAACGCATATCCAGATTTGCAGTGGGCCGGCAGCTTTTCTCGAAAACCTTTATTGGTAACTTATGTCGGCGGTAGACTGATTACTCATCAAAGGTACAATATCGGTCTTGTTTCTATTTTTTGCTAGCTTTATTTGATTTGGAATATTTTTGGAGTAATTGAGGTGTTTCTCGGAAAAACATCATTAGTCCAATATCGTCGAAATTTAGATATTAGCACCAACTGTTTCCTAACCTCCATATATACGTATACAAATAAGTGTTTCTCGTAAAAATGTCATAGGTTCCATAATAATTAAATATGAAATTTAGCTTGTTCTTCTAAAAACATCACAAGTCCACTCCGTTTCGTCTAAGAAAGTCACATGTACACAACATGTGACGTTTTTGGACACTCTAGAAAAGCTTCTACCTTTTTTACATTACCACAGCAATAGAAAATTTTATGATAACTTGATAAAAGAGCAGAAGACCAAAGCACCTGACAGTCCTGATAACACGGTCGACAACGATGATAACAGCAGTGGATGCGAAGACTGATTGTGGCAGTAATACAGTTTTTAGTTTTTTCATTTATTTTGTTACTCAGAGTTAGTATTTAGTTTGTAGTGTTTGTAGTAAGGACTCCTTACTAAGGAGAATTGTTTGTTTTTTTCTTTTTTTGTGTTTTTTTCATATTCGTTTGAAAAAAAAACATGAATAATTCTGGACAAAGTATCTTACATTTTTTTTACATGTAGTAAATAGGTCAATAAAGTACTTTGGTCAAAAATGGGAATGTCGGAGAGTTTTTTTCATTTTCCCAAATATGTTAATTTTGGACTAATGATGTTTTTCCGAGAAACGCGTCAATTGTATAAATCTCAAATCTATTGGAATTTGAATTATATTAATTCGAAAGAGAATATTTAATTATCAAATATTTTTTTTATTTTTATATTCTGTCTTCCAGTTTTTTTCGCATTTTCTCTCACGATTTTTGCCGCCCCAAGAAGTGCCGCCCGGGGCGGACCGCCCCCCCCCGCCCCCCCTAGTTACGCTACTGATAAAAGCAGTTGTAAAAATTTGCTAACTTAAACATAATTTAGTATTTTAGTAAGTTTACAAAGAAAAAAATAACATATTAACCTAATTTTATCGCTTTTTGTAAACTCCCATTTTTAGTCGTAAGTACCGAATTTAAGCAGGATAAGATAATAACATTAAAAAAGCCGTTTTTGTTATGAATTCTGTGGTAAAAACAACATAGCACAGAACATAGCATATTTGTATGTAAACCGATTTTACAGTGACCCACAAGATCTTGTTTTTGTGTTAAAAACAACTTTCGAGTTATGAATGAAAATTTTAAAACTATTTTTACGTCACTATAACTTTGTTTTAACCAAGTAAATACGACATTAAAAAAATTATATTCAGTGGTTTTGCTTAAAAAATATTGTTATAAAGTTAAAATAAAGATAATAATATTTTATTTTTAAACCCTTGATACTTGAATATTTTGTTTTGCAAATCATAAAGGTGGTACCTAACTACAATTATATTAAGTAATAAAGTACAAAAGTAGTTTTTTATAGTTTTGAGCAATAAAAATAGTCTTTTGTTCATTATTGCTTAATATTGTAATTACCACCGCAAGTATCTTTCGAGACAAATTGTATAAAAGAAAGAATTTTTAATATAGGACTTTATTTCCAGTTTACCAGAAGTTTGTAATAAAATATTTCGGGACAATTTACATTTCTCCTAGAAAAAAATCATAAAGTTTCTGCTTTGTCACAATGTTATGATTTATCAATTTATATGTATTGTTTGTTTATACATAACTTATATATCAAATGCGGTTTAATTAAGTACAAATTACACATTAAAATGAATAGTCACCGTATAATATTATTAAGTTTTCTTTATTACATAAAATATATAAATTTTTAAATTTGTCTAATTTAATTGGGGTGGCAATTATTTTTCTCAAATTTTTAGCGACCTTTTAATAACAATATTAGGACTGGATCTCGTTCCTTTTTTTTTATTGTGTTAAATAGAATAGAATATTCTGTAACAAGTATGGAATATAGCATATATATATATCTATAGAAGGCAAATTTGACGGTTTCATGAGAGCGGAATATGCAATTCCAAATGTGTTTCGGACTATATTTTTTTACGTTTTCAAAAACACCATAGAAAAATAATTTAGTTAAGGTTGGGTCGGTCCAAAAGTTGTTAAATAATAAACACAGATACCACAGCCACCACACTTTATTCCATCATCCGGTGATAGAATGAATTCATTCTGTAATATTTTAAGGAATATAGGTAATTCTATCTATCTCTGTGTTTAATATCTAATAAATTTTAGACCTCACTTTCTACCAATTAAATTATTTTTATATGATACGAGTATTTTTTGGAAACGTAGAAAAAATATAGCACTCGAGCGGAATATACCGTATTTTAAACTTGTTACAGAATAATTATCACTGTTAAAACATCCTTAATACTATAAATACTATAAAACAAAAGTGGTAAGATCAAGTCTAAATATTAATATTTAAAAGGTCGCTTAAAATTTCGAAAAATTAATGTTTCTATATGACCTACATGTTTCTATATGACCTACATCAAACCAGTGATTAAAACCAAGGATTTTAAAAAATTGATTTAAATATTTTTGAAATTTTAAGAATTTTTGAGCGACCTCTAAAGTATTGTAAATACTTAATTATTATCGGTAATAGCGTGCGTAATTAAAATGTGGGAAGCATAATTTTGTGTAAAAGCCTCTCCAAAGACATTGTTAAATTTGTTTACAAAGGATTTTCGACTACTGTGTGACCCTTTTCTCAACTTATTCGAAAAAGTGCTCTCTGAAAACTTTATTATACTTTGCATTTATTGCATTATTTTTTCCTGTTTAATTTTTAATTAAACACATAGACGGACACTCTTCTGTTTTCAGTTCATGCCTCTAAAAATTAAGCAATTTCTTACTCTTTTCACTTTAAATTAGTTTACATCATAAACAATTTAATTTATGGAATGACTTTGCGGTCCAAAAGTTACATTCTCCCAAATTTAAATTTATTCATATTAACAGTTTCTAATGTCTAAACAAATGGTCCATGAAGTAAATTAATAAGTTATGTTAAAAAAAATAGTTAAATAAACTGCTCGTCATAAAAATCGACGCACCTAGTTTTTTGGAAAGTATTTGAAAGCTCGTTATTGCAAAATTACTGAATCAATTTTGAAAATATTTGGAAATTCTGAATACCTGATTGTTTGAATCTTATGTCTAATTTAGGGAATACGATATTTTGCACATAGCATTATACTACAGGGTGTTAAACGAAGAGATGTATTTTTTCCGAAATTTCAAGTTATTCCCATTCTTGAGGCAGTTGAGTTTGATAGTCGTAATACCCCTCCCTAATATAAGTAAGGTAATCCCTCGGAACTTTTTCGAGATTTTGTGAATATCGCGGTTATATGCCAATTTATCGAAAATGTCGTTATTTCCCAGTTTAGTCCAAAAAATGAGCAATAGTGGATTCTTTGACTAACGTCTAATTTTAAGAATACGATATTGTGCACATAGCATTATAGTACAGGGTGTTAAAAAAGGGATATTTTTTTCCAAAATTTCAAATCCCAATTCACAGGGCAGTTGAGCTTGATAGTCGTAATACCCCTTCCTAATAACAGTTAGGTTATCCCTCGGGACATTTTCGAGATTTTGTTGAAATCTTGGCTATCTAGTAATATATTTGAAAATAAAAAAAATACTTATTGTCCTAAATGCAAGCGATTTTATGGATTAAAAATGATAGATTCATAATTAAATTATAATTTAATAAACTAACACAGAACTACAATTAAAATTTTAAAATATGTTAAAAATAAAGTTAAATATTTTACTTGCTTATTTTGTTTGATACATGTATACATGTATGTTGGTCAATCAATAGCCTGAACTCAAATGTTTAATCAAGGATTTAGATTTAACATCGCCAACACGATTACAAATGAAGATACTACTGTATTTTGATTAAAGACAGTAATGTCATGTGTCAATGTGATGTTAAAATAACAAAACTAATATATGAGTACCTTAGATGCAAAACTCGGTTTTTGCAAATTAAAAAATAAAATAAAATTGACTTTAAATTCTGTTTAGTGTTCGTCCTAGATAAATGGCGTTCATAAAACTTGATACATAATAATATTATATTATATATATTATTATGTATCAAGTTTTATAAACGCCATTTATCTAGGACGAACACTAAACAGAATTTAAAGTCAATTTTATTTTATTTTTTAATTTGCAAAAACCGAGTTTTGCATCTAAGGGGCCGTTCATTAATTACGTGAGGCAATTTTGGCGATTTTTCGACCCCCCCCCTCCCCTTGGTGAGATATCGTGAGATTTTGCTCGACCCCCTCCCCCCTCCCTTAATCTCACGTGAGATTTTTTAAAATGCATGGTTTTAATGTAAATAAGTTAATCTGTGCTTAATTCCATTAGATTTATTTAAAAAAACAATTTGCTTATAATTGTTTACTTAATTTAACCCAGTTTTCTAGCAATTTTAAATTTTTTCTTTCGAAAAAAAAATTACGTGATATTTGCCGAGACCCCCCCTCCCCCACACGTGAGATTTGGTGAGGTTTGGCTCGACCCCCCTCCCCCCCCCTAAACACCTCACGTAATTAATGAACGGCCCCTAAGGTACTCATATATTTATATTGCGCTCAGCATAGATGTTTACCATTTTATCGTAAATATGAAATAATGATTAAACTACATCAGTTTATAATCTTTTTGATTATGTCTTTCCGGCACACTGAATATAATTGCTTTACCTTTCGATTTTTGTAAATGTTTTTTTAATTCGATATATAATCTATACATTTTGCTTTATATCGATACATAACCATCGGTTTAATCTATTTGAAAATATTGGAAATAAGTCAAAAGAGATTATTTTTACACTATGCATGAAAAATGCAAGGTATCATACACCCATCTGTAAATGGTTTATAAGTGTTAAAACGTTCTTCCCTTTTTGGAAAAAGAATTTGTATAAAATTCAAGACCCTGCATAATTTTTTTGAATACAAAATTACTCCAATGAAAAATAATCTATATAATGTTAATTTTAAACCGCATTTGGGTAAGTCCAAGGGCTTATCCACTTTTTAATAAAAATTAGTTAGTGGTGTCTGTACATTTAATATGTATCCCCCTATACCCTGAAAAGTTGATAATATTCTAAAACTCATCTTATTCCATTTAAAATTCATTTACAAATTGACTATCGTTCCCAAACTTGCCTTATCTATTTGTTATATCATGCAGAACCCGGCATATACGTAAGTAATTTTAAATTATTTTAAATTGGAGCTGTACCTTTTTAATTAAGGTATATAAATGTTTTACTTATGCCTATATATTTCGTTTAAATTATTGTGTTGGCCTGATATGCGTCAGTACTCACGTGTAAGGTTTTTGACATTTTTCTAAAAAACAACTAGTATGGATAAGCCGAGTTTGGGAATGCACCTCCTCATGTTAGGTAGACAAAATCAGCCAGAATTTTTTTGAGTACCTAATTACTATTAACTATCCAAAAATTTTCAAACAATATAAAATAATTATTATTCAATTCTTTTCCATTCTTTTAAGGTCACTTCGGTAACTTTGTTTAAAAATTAGCTTAAACTTAAACTTAAAAACACTGCGTTGCGCTTTTTGCAATGTGTGGCAGTAGAAGAACATTGATATATACATAAATAAAAAATATGAGGCGCCGTTTGTGCCATAATTAATCTCTCCTATATATATTTAATTTTGCATATTTATGTATTTTTACAATATAAATAAATATTTATTTTATATATTTATACATGTTTTCTATATATATATATATTTATTTTTATAAATATATATATATAAATAAATAAATTTATATTTAAATGTACAAATATATATTTGTATTTGGTTTTAATATATTTATAAAATTCGACTTCACCCGTTGATCGCTAGAGGCGCTGCTCAACTGATCAAATGTGTCAACGCTGTAGCTAGGGCCTCACCGAATTAGCCAATGGGAGGTTTTGTTTACTAATTTAAAATAACGGTAAACATTGTTTTCCAGACGGCCTTCCTTGGGAAGACAATATGGGACTCCCAGTATAAAAATACGCTGGTATTTATTAAATATACAAAATCTACATCAGATTAAGTAAATTACGAGAAATTCCCACAACGGATGGTTAGAATATTTACGGAAAAAAGTTTGCAAGCAGACAATTGCCATGTAACGCATGGTTGAAACTAATAAAAAAAAGGTAAAATGGATGAAATTAACAAGAATTATTGATTGAATATTGACCAATTGGAGGAGAAAATACTGAAAAATATGGAAAACGAACTGGTAAAACATAAATTAAAATTTTTAGAAGAGTAGTATGGATGAATGAAAGTGTATTGAAGATAAATGTAATTAAATAGATGTTAAAGTATAAATGGATGAATTAAGAAAAATTATTTGAAGAAAGAAAAACCGAAGAAAAAAGTGTACTAAAGTGATAAAAGAAAATAGACATAAAGTGATTTTAAAATAAATATATTATATAAATGATTCAAGGGATGAGTTTAACTCAGACTCTCTTGATTGAGACCCTTGTTCATATTAACTTTTTTTAAACATAATGAGCTGGCCAGATAGCTTTTAAATTAAGCTAAAGGCCATTACCGCTGAACACAGTTATCTGTGTTCAGATTTAAGAAGAAGAAGAAGAACATTGTTTTCCCTGTGTTCTCATTATTTTATGATACAAAGATTTAATTTAAGTGTATGTTCTTTGGGTGTAGGTATCTTGGATTTAAAGCGCCTTTTAAACCGCTGTTGTATGGTTTTATTTAGGGGGACACGTAGATACTCGCAATATTCCGTTTTATTAATAATTTTAAAACACGGTAAATTTTTTTAACCACGCAGAGACCTTGCAGAACAAACCGTTATTTCCAGAGTTTCCTTGTCTCTAGTTATTTCAATTCGTAAACAAAAGCTCCTATTGGCTAATTGGGTGCAGCACTTGCTACAGCGTTGCCACATTTAATAAGTTGAGCAGCGCCTCTAGCGATCAAATGGTGAAGTCGAATTTCATAAATATATTAAAAGCAACACGGTGCGGTTGAAGCCACTTTAAATGTGGGGGTCAGGTGACATTGGATTTTATTGTTGCATTTCATTCTAAGGACCTTTAAAAAACATTTACAAGAAAAATTTAAATCATCCTTAGAGCCGTTTTTTTTTTTAATTAATTTTAAGTTAATTTTTCAAGTAATTTTTGAAAACCGTTTATTTTTTAATGAAATGATATTTGAAATAGAAAAAAATGTTTATTAATTAGTTTTGAATCTCGTCTTAATACATTTTTATAATGACTTTGACTTCTCAGATTAGGTTTAGATGAAGGCACAAAATTAAATTTACCTGGATTCCTAGCCATTTTACATAGATCACAAATACATACTTCTCGATCAGCCGACCTTGTAATTAATTTATTCGGATGTTTCCAATTAGAATAATCCGGTAATTTTAAAGATTCTTTAGTATACGATTCAAAGTTTATGAACTAAATAAGTGCAAAAGTATACTTTCGCACTTATTTACTTCATAAACTTTGAATCGACATGCTGTACAAATCACACTTGGTAAACGATCATCATTACTGCTATAAGAAGCAACGCTTAATATTTTTTCTAAAAGCTTCCCATTTATTTGCACTAAGTTACCCTTTTTCTTTAAACATATTAAACACAATTTTTTACGATTTTCAGAATGAGTTAGTGCATGATCTTTAGATAACGACATTTTAATACAAAAGCACAGACAAGAGTAAAATATAGAGCCTCGTTTGAAAGATTACAAACAATTGACTGTTTGTTGTTAATACAAATGTTTAGTTGCTAAGACATTATTCATTTGTTTTTTCGTTTGTTTATTTGTTTGTTCTTTATTAAAGAAAACGTTTTTGCTTTAAAAAAGTATAGTAGATGCAACGAATAATTTCATATGACTTATTGCCCGTTGTCGCAAAAAGTAATGTTTACAGACATACGCGTGTGTGTAGTTGCTGATTCATTGAATGTAAAAGTCGCGTACAATATTACTGCTTGCATATCTATGATATCGTCAGCATGCAATCAGTCAGATGCAAACATTCGCCGCGTCTACTATACTATTTTTAAAGCATGGAATCTAAAATATATTTAGTTCCTAGATTTTAAAAACCTATTTAATTTATTCTTATGTATATCACGCAAATGTACAAAAATATAAATTTTTATAGAACATATATATCAAAACTTATTAATTAGCATTTTTTTGTATTTTAAATATTATTTAATTCGAAAATAACGGCTTTTTTAAAAAATAACCTTTAATTCGAATTAAAAAAAACGGCTCTAAGGATGTTTTAAATTTTTCTTAAAAATGTATTTTGAAGGTCTTTAGAATGAAATGAAAAAATAAAATCCGATGTCACCGGACACCCTCATTTAAAGTTGGTTCAACCGCACCGTGGCAACTATAAATATATATTTGTGCATTTAAATATATATTTAAAAAAATAAATATATATATAAAAAAAATATTAAAATATGAAATACAAATACATATAAAGTAAAAAATAAATATATATTTGGTAAAAAATAAATATATATTCAAATTATATATATATTGGAGAGTTTAATTATGGCACAAACGGCGCCTCATAAAAAAAACGTTTATTCCTTAAAAAATAAAAAATCCTACATTGTCGTTTATATAAAATTTAGCTATACAATGCAAACTTTAAATTAATTTTCTAATTCAGCAGACAAACCTAGAGAGAGGAAATTCTCTTAGACTGTATATTTGTATATTTAAAGAGCATTGTTCCATGTCGGCGTCTCGCCCGGCAGATGGAGTAGCTAGTTAATAAAGCGTAATGTTATGTAAATAGGAGAATAGCATGGCCCAGGACCATCCGTGGTCCTGGGTATTACGTAATCTCCAGCGATAATCCAATTTGCCAGGATCTGTCTGTCCGCTGGGGGATACAAAGCGTCTTCGTGTTCACTTTGCTGCTGCAGTCAAAGGAGAAAACTTTTTAGGTCCGACGTAGTGTACTAGGATATACCTGCGCTCCACACATTCAAATTCAAACTCCGAACAGAGAACTCATTTGTTATATTTATGCATACTAATTTTGCTAATTTAACAATTAGGACAAAGCACAACTTGAATTCAATTAATACAGCACGTTATACCTAGCGTTGTTTATATATATACTAACTACAAAGTTACTATTTTTTTTTCATTACGGAAATATGTTACTCTAATAAAATGTTTAATGAAGGACCTTAAAATATGAACCCCCTTCTTAAAAATATGTTTTGTTTTAAGCATGTTTTCGTTTTAATTTTGAACGATTTTATTTTCTTTTAATTGTTTAATGTCAGGTTGTTAAAAACTTTTGTTTTTAATACACAAAAAAAAATTTGTTTTGTTTTAAATGTACCTATTTATTGTACGTATTTGTTTTTATTAAACGATTTCTTTTAATTGTTTTTTTAATCACAAAAACAAAAACAACAACACGCTTGGTTGACCAGAAACCCACAAAATCATATTTGACATCGTATAGGGAGGACCTGGTTTATCGCCTTAAGTATGTGCCTAGTGATATCAGAATTGAGGACAAGGTAGAACATGCAGTGGACATATTACATCGTTCATTACCTCGTACGAAACTAACTGCATACCTAGGAGGGCGTACGAAGACTAAACACCAAGTGGTGGAGCCCCAAACTCAACACCCCCAAGAAACGGATCCGGAGGCTGTGGAACTGAGCCAGACAAACAAAACGGGCTCCTACAGAGCGGCTGAAAAGGAGTACAGAGAGGCACTTCCCACGGTGAGAAGCTTAGCGTGAGGAAATTACACCAGTAGGATCAAAAAAATATCGGAAGTAGCAAGGCTACAAAAGATCAAAGCTGGTGGCACCTCCTGTGGCCTGGCGTACGTGGAGGAGCAAGTAGATTTATAAGAAGGGCGGATAACCGAGCACGGCTGGCCGCAAATAGGGGGCGCAGCGCTACTTCAGGCCCATTAGCCTCACATCTTTTCTTCAGAAAACGATGGAGAGGCTTGTGGACAGGTTCCTCAGGGAGGAGTCACTGAGGGACTCTCCCCTTTAGATCGGCTTATCAGGTGGAAAGATCGGTGGAAAAGGCCTTGCATCAAAGAAGACTAGGAAAAAATGCTATGCGGTGGCGGTGTTCCTGGACAGAAGGACCAGGTCCATTCGCGAGGAAATGGCCTCCCACGGCTTACCTGTCACAAGTATGCTTTGCAAGCGCTTGCTTACAAGTAACGGGATTGGGGCCACGCTGGAGGAGCACGTAAAGCGAGGTGTCCGCAAGGCCTCCACGCTCAAAAGACTTGACTGAATTCAACTTTCTTCTATGTGGTCACATAAAAGCTCTTATTTACGAAACTCCAGTTGAAACATAGCCAGTGGTCGTAATTTTAAGCATCTTTTAATGTAAAACATTTCTTTTAATAAATCCTTGAGGATTTTTCTGTGATGCGATAAAATGGAGGCAATCACTGTGAACAAATAGCACCGAACCAAAGCGCATGCGCCTACGGGTTTATATGCAAAAAACTTTTGTTTTAAAAAGAAATACCAACCCTCAATTTTTGTACCTTAAGTTTCGGAACACCCTGTATAATAATAATAAGTCAACCTTTGTAAATGTTAATAATTGTATTTAACACGATGTGTTTGTAAATATTTGAATATGTAGGTATGCAGTTTTTAAAGACATTTTCATGTAATCACTTATTTTTAGGGTTATTCAGTGTTTGAAACAGTGCTTTAAATAATGTAAAACGTTTAATAAAAACAAATACGTACAACAAATAGGTACATTTAAAAAAAATAGCTATTTACATAGCATGGGAGGAAAATAGTGCTTTTCCTCCCGCGAATAGTTTGATGCCCGACGCGAAGCGAAGGGCATTAAATATTCAAGGGAGGAAACGCATTTTCCTCCTGAGGTATGTTTATAGTTTTTTCTATTACCTTTTAACGGTTTTAAGACATTTAAAGCGTTCCGGTTCCTTTTACCATCCCGGTATGGGGCTATAAAATTATGCCAAATTATTAAGTGGGTGTTGCGTTGCCGACGTTATGTTGACAACGCTTTGTTGCTATGGTATTTTTGGTAATACAAACATAACAGTTTTTATAAGCTGTCAGAATGTTTATCATAAATTTAAAATTCTTCATACGTTTTGAAAATGAGTTCTAGCGAAGAAGACCTGCCGCAAGATCTTGCTAAAAAGGCAAAGAATATTTGCAATTAATTTCCTTCCTTAAAAATTGAAAGAGCGATATGAAAATGAATATAGTTTGTAAAAGGAATGGGACAAGCGCGGAGTAAAGCTTTTTTTCTACGACCACTATGTAAAAGTCACATCTCGTAATGGCATCGTTGCTTAGAAAATGAATCTTTTCATTGGCAAGGCAAAACATTTCTGTGTGAAAAGTGTAAAAAGAAATTGACAGTATCGTTTGACATTCGGTTTAAAATTTGTATTGTACAATACAATTTGTATTTGTTATGTAAATAGTATGTAAAGTGACCAGATTCTGTCAAAAAAATGGGGACATTTTGTGTAAATTAACCTTAATTACAAAAATGACACAATCAACAATAATTAATAAACGTCAAATTTACAATTTGCATTGTATCATTGTGTCAATTTTTAATTAAGGTAAATTCATACAAAATAACCCGATTTTTTTTTACAGAATCTGGTCACTTTAATAGTATGTATTTAGAAGACAATTAATTGTGTTTGCATACTAAATTCTAATTTTTAGTGCCTTTATTTAAATTAAGGTGAGTTTATTTTAAGTTAAAAATTAAAAGAATAAGATGAAAGTAATTTTAACAGCTGTCAAACAAGTTTTTAGGTTATTTTGTTTTGTATTTGAATACAGGGTGTTTCTTTTAACTTGAGACAGCTCAATATCTCGAGAAATATGCATTTCACGGAAAAATGTCTTAAATAAAAGGTTAATGTGACCAAAGGGGACATTATTTGGTGCTACCCCTCCTTAAGTGTGAAACGGGGGGAAACTTTGGAAAGTCAATAGGGATGACCCGATTTTTTTCACAGATTTTGGTACCGTAAACACGGGTGGCTTTAGCTCACTTTTAAACTTAATCTTAACATTTTTGTAGTTTTAACAATCATAAACATTAAATATTGTATACCAAAATTTGAGTCTTGAGTTGCTCTTTCATAATAACTACGTTATAATCTTAGATAGGGCTGAGTTTTAAAAATAATAATTAAAAACTGGGTGTGCAAGTTACCCCCTGGTTGCGGGTTACTTTGTCTCACAGTGTATTTTCCGTATAAAATTAACTCAATATTTTATTTTATTTTTATTAGACAAAATATGTTAGCAGCGACATATAGCAATTGCAAGGGGTTACCGATAAAAACAATAAAAAATCGACCTGTAGTTAACCAAGGATCATCATTCCAAAGAATTGCGCATAATATAGAAATTGAAACGCATGTATTTTTAAGAGTTTTGCACTAATGCAATATATACAATTTTAAAGTGTTATAAATCTCATTTATTTTTTTTAAACACTGATTTTCCTGTAATATAAACTCAATAGAATCGCTCAATTGACAGGTTTAGACCAACACATTATAAATGTTAATTTTATCGAGCGCGAAAAGATTTTTCATAAATGGGCTAAAGTCACCCGCGGGGTGCAAAGTCACGGTAGTACATAAAAAAATGAATAACTTTTATTTGAAAGTTTTTTTCAATTTATCAACAGATGGCACTGTAATTCAAAATTTAAGAAAAAGGGGTTTCCTTGTAAAATGTATTATTTGAAACGTTTGAAAAACAAAAATTAACATTAAATCAACAATAGTCGGCTCTGAAAACAATTTATTACAACTGTTCGAAATGTCGTCCTTCCATTTCGACACCAAGTGGAGCACCAGCGTCCCTGGTCGGTAAACGTTTGGTGCGGTACCTTAAGCGAACGATTAATCGCACCCTTCTTTATTGACGGTGCATTAAATGGCGAAAAGTACCGAAATTTTCTGGAAAACGATCTGACAGACCTTTTGGAGGATGTACCACTAGCACGGCTCCAAAACATGTGGTACCAGCAAGATGGTTGTCCTGCACATTATTCGGCAATTGCTCGAGAGGTGTTGGATCGGGAGTTCAATGGCCGGTGCATCGCGGTGGATCGGTAGACGTGGTCCAGTAATTTGGCCTGCTCGATCACCTGATCTTACGCCACTTCTTCCAGTGGGGTTACTTGAAAGAAAAAGTTTACGCTGCAATTTCTACAACTTGGGAGGACATGGTGGAGCGGATCAGGAACGCCTGTGCGGCGATACCGCCCGACATGTTGGCGCGTTGTGTGCCAGAATTCATTACCCGCATTCAAAAATGTGTTGAAATGGAATGACCCCAGTCAGCATCCAATTCAGAAAGATTTCAGTAAGAAGTCTTTTAAACAACTTCGTGTAGAAGTTCTAACATGGCGTCTTAAACAGCTCTTTTTATGAGCTCAGAATTCTAAGCTGTTAATGAACTCATAAATAAGAAGTCAACTTTTTTACGTACAAATGAAGATCTTTTCTTGACCTCTTTTTGAACAATTTATTTTGAGCTTACAGAGTATTCTTTTTTCTTACTTCCAATTGAAATCATACTATTAACTCTTTTAGAAGTCAAAATACAGACGAAGTACTTGTTAATGGATTCATTTTTAATGCGCAGTTTGAGGCTTGCGAAGAATTTCTAATTTTGTGTTTATTTATTTTCCTAGTGCGCTCTAACCTAGTTTCAATATACATATATGGTTTTTATTAAATAATTACTTTAATAATTACAATAACATTGAATAATTACATTTGTTTAATGGTCATTTTTCATTATTGTATTTTTACGCCTGAATGTAATTGTAAGTAATCTTTTGCGTTGATGTTGGAATTTTAATTTATTAATATATTTTTAATTTTTACCTGTTAGTCCGGTCAAATTACACCAAAAAATAACAGTGAAGGTACATAAATTTACAACATGCTGAAAATCAGTAAAATTGTTTAGAATATAATTATAAATAAAATTTTAAAGTTCTCCATCATTCCCCTGTTTGGAAAAAATTTTATTCAAGGTCAAAGTTTTATCATAAAAATATTTCAAAAAAAAATTGTAGATCATAAAATTGTCTATAAAAAATGTATCGATAGTTTTTTTCCTACGAGCCACCTTTTCTGAAATATACCTACATAAGTTATAACTTTAAGAATATCAGGTGAAATAAAACCCAGTCCCTTAAGGGACTGGGTATAAATTAATTAATTTATACGCCATCGAGACAACATCTGTGACAGATGATCTGTCTCATGTTCAATTGTGTGACCTGCTATAGTTGGTGCTCGCTGCGGGTGGGAATCGCGCCGCGAACGCTCCACCTAAACTGGATAGTAATTTTATATTTCTCTCGTCTTCTGTCACCTTATATGTGTTATCTGTCAATTGTAATATGTCATTAGTCACCTGTCATCTGTCAACTTGACATCTGTCGGGCTTCTGGCCGATTAGTTTTCATTCGATGTCAAACTATGGTCTTTTACCCGTCGATTCGTGTATTTCGTTCGGCCAACTTCGAAAATTTCTCTCGCCCTAAAAAACGTTTAAAATTTTTCGAAAAAAATAAAAAAAGATCGCTGTTCAAAAAGTTTACGGCGGATCCGGCCCGTTTGCAATATTAATTTTTTCCGTTGTCTGTATATCCTTTTTTTATAAGCGCCGTAGCTCGGAGGCCGTTGAAGGTGGACCCTCGAAATTTGCATCCTTTTTTTTGCCGACGAGACCTATCCGCGGACCAAATTTTTCCGGTGTTGAAAAGGCCAAAGTCGACTTTTTTTCGATTTTTCCGTCAAATTTGGCACGTTCCGTTGTCTTCGCTTAACTTTCGAGCGGAGATTTTTCGGCCAAACTCGAGGAAAATGTGCTTTGGGACAAGAAGTTATCACCAACGGCATTGGATTTCTTCTTTCTATATACGGAGCTCCTAAAAAAACTACCTGCTTTGATAAGTATCGATATGCATGTTTCGTTAAAAATACTAAAAGTAAAAAACAAGATCAATTAGCTTGTCTTCCTCGAACCTCAGTTGCTGCTCATCAACATCTTTTTCGGGTATATTACCAAGTTGGTCAACAACCCATTAGCACCAGTTCAAACTTTAGTCCCACCTGCGCCGGAAAAACTGCTGAACACAATTTTTTGCAACTGCAAAAAGGGATGCAGTGCTAAATGTGGTTGCAAAAAAGGAGGACTGTTTTATCCTCTGGTATGTACGAATTGTCAAGGCCGGTCGTGCTTTAATGTTGAATCACCAACAGTGGAGGATTCATTTAATTCCAACGAGGTGACATGCGATACATCGCTACTGACGCAATTTACTTGTACCCAGGATGAAGATGAAGAAGAAGAACAAGAACAACAAAAACAAGAAGAACAAGAACAAGAAGAAGAATTTAAATGTTACGAATTAGACGAATTAACTTCAGTACTTTTTATAAATTTAAATCGCTTTTATCTTTTCCAATCATTGCTAATTTCCGTTATTTTGCAATAGTTGCAAATTAAACAGGATCACAACTGAATAGGCCTAGTGGGGAAACCACGTTAAAAAACGCGCTAAGTACACTACCTCATAGGTGGCTTGGAAACGTGTGCATATTATGACGATTATAACTTTTACAACTTTTCGAATCGTTATATCTCAGAAACGGTGGCTCGTAGAAAAAAAGTATTAATACATTTTTTATAGATAATTTTATGATCTACAATTTTTGTCTGGAGTATTTTTATGATAAAACTTACCGTTTTGCTGAAAATCGCCTTTGACCTTTGACCTTGAATAAACAATTTTCCATACAGGGGAATTTTGGGGAACTTTAAAATTTTATTTATAATTATATTCTGAACAATTTTACTGATTTTCAGCTTGTTGTAAATTTATGTACCTTTGAATGTCTAGATTGACCGGACTATGTCTATAATATTTTTTTGTTAATTCATTAGAAATCAATGCCTAGGCAGCATACAATTCAGAAAGATTTCTGTACGAAGTCTGTTGAAAAACATCTTACTGAGGTCACAATATGACATCTCGCTGTTCTGTGGCAATTTTTGGTATAAGAGCGGCGGGTGCATTTTGTTTCGAGTGTGCTTCGGTCCAACAAGGCTACCCGACACTGATGAGGACCAAAAGTCCGAAACAGGCTGTCTGTCGGTGCCTGCCAGGCACTGCCTGGTTCGAAGCACATTCGAAATAAAAGCACAATGAGCGAGGTGATTAGCATTTTCACATATTGATAGGCACTCCCTGCTTAAAATATCCTATAGAGACCTATACAAAATAATCTATCGGGCTCTACCGGATTCAATATGTGCATTTGACCATGATTTTTTCCGGATACGGCCCTATAGAGCAACCATAAATCATTTGACAAAATTTTATTAAAAACTTTGGGGTCCTATGGGGGAAAACTCATTTCTACATTTATGTGTATTTTCCCCATTGAAACCAAAAGAAAATAAATCAAGGGTAGATATCCCTATAGAACAACCATAAATCCCAACTCTGGGTCCTATACATACCGATACACCCTATAGAAACAGCATACATGTATGTGGAATGCAAATATCTATCGGTTTGAACAGGTCTCTATAGGGTATTTTAAGCAGGGCTACTACTTTAGTAGGAAAACCATGCTGATATCATCTTAGAGAAATCATTTTTAGGAGGTCAAGATTAAGAGTTCTTGATGAATTTATAAATTCATTTTAATGCGATTACTTTCTTCTCACCGCTGTAACTGCTTGTGTTTCCGGCGAAGTAGATTTTAGAGCGTGCTCCATACCAAACGGTCTTAGACCTAGGTAAACGGCTACCCGATACTGACGAGCTCCAAAAGACGCGTCTATCGGTGCCTCACCAGAGCACGCTTGAATTTAAACAAAAGTGAGGCGAAGTAATCGCAATTCCTAAAATAAGCGAATACGAGCAAATTATTAAAATGATTTTAATAAAATCAATTTAACAAATTAATAAAATAAACTTGACATGTCAAAATAAGCAACGATCCAGTATGTAATTTTTTCATCAGTACCCTAGTAGTACTTCTTTATCCAAAACGGGAAATTCTAAAGAAGTCTTTTTATAAGTTTATACAGTAGGACTCTTTAAAATGCTTAATTGCGAAGTCAAAGAAAAGGGTTCCTCAAGAGTTCTTTTTTGAGAAGTCTTGATTAGTTCAATAGGTGGCGCATTCGAAGTCTTAAGAACTTCTTAAAAACTTCTTTCTGATGTTGTATTTGACGTCCAAATCATAAAATAGAGCTTATGCAAACTTAATTAAGACGTCATATTGCTGTCTGGGACGACATTTCGAACATTTGTTATAAATTGTTTTCATAGCCGATTATTGTTGTTAATGTTAATTTTTGTTTTTCAAACGTTTCAAATAATACATTTTACAAGGAAACTCATTTTTCTTAAATTTTGAATTACAGCGCCATCTGTTGATAAATTGAAAAAAGTTTTAAATAAAAGTTATTTATTTTTTTATGTACTACCAAACTTTGTGAAAAAAATCGGGTCATTCCATTTGACTTTCCAAAGTTACCCCCCGTTTCACCCTTAAGGAGGGGTAGGGGGTGGCTAGCGGTAGCACCAAATAATGTCCCCTTTGATCACATTAACCTTTTATTAAAGACATTTCTCCGTGAAATGCGTATTTCTCGAGATATTGAGCAGTCTCAAGTTAAAAGAAACACCCTGTATGATAAAAAATAAAAGGGTCGTAGAAAAAACATTGTGTTTCACTTGTGAGAAAAGCTTTCTTCAAGCAACTTAAACACTCGCATGAAAAAGTCGCTTTTCAACACTTGTAAAACAAATAACTATTCCTTCAAAATCAAATAGGGCTAGACAAGGTACAAAAACTCTTGCTAATGTAAAATTGTTAAAAAAAGAGGGAGGAATTTTTTTTCCTCCCGGGGAGGAAAAGAGGCATTTTCCTCCCTCGCTCGGGGGTGGAAAATTAAGTTTTCTAGTAAGGTAGTAGAAAAATAGCTATTTACATACCATGGGAGGAAAATATTGCATTTCCTCCCGCGAATAGTTTGATGTCCGACGCGAAGCGAAGGGCATTAAATATTCAAGGGAGGAAATGCATTTTCCTCCTGAGGTATGTATAGAGTTTTTTCTATTACCTTTTAACGGTTTTAAGACATTTTAAGCGTTCCGGTTCCTTTTACTTACCCGGTATGGGGCTATAAAATTATGACAAAATATTAAGTAGGTTTTGCGTCGCCGACGTTGTTGACAACGCTTTGTTGCTATGGTATTTTTGGTAATACCAACATAACAGTATTAATAAGCTTTCATAATGTTTATCATAAATTTAATAGTTGCAATTAATTTCCTTGCTTAAAAATCTAAAATAGTGAATATGAATATAGTTTGTTAAAAGAATGTTAAAAGAATGGTTGGACGAGCGCGGAGTAAATCTTTTTCCTACAAAATCAAATAAAGCTAGACAAGGTACAAAAACTCTTGCCAATATAAAATTTAAAAAAAAAGAGGGAGGACATTTTTTTACCTCCCGGGGAGGAAAAGAGGCATTTTCCTCCCTCGCTCGGGGGTGGAAAAATAAGTTTTCTAGTAAGGTAGAAGAAAAAACTTTTTTTTTGTGTATTAAAAACAAATGTTTCTAACAACCCTGACATTAAAAAGTTAAAAGAAAATATAATCGTTTAAAATTAAAACAAAAAGAGTCTTTTTGTTTGTTAAAACAAAACATATTTTTAAGAACGGGGTTCATATTTTAAGGTCCTTGCATGATTAAATATTCTTTTAGAGTAACATATTTTTCTACTCCTATTACGGAATTTGACCGTTCTATTATCACTTTTATCTATGGAATGACATATATTCCGTAAAGTGTTACAGAATGAAATATTCTATCATCCTATGACAGAATAAACACTTGTGGCGACATCTCTGTTTTTAATATCTAACAAATTTTAGACCGATCCAACCTTACTTTCTTCCAATCAAATAACTTTTTTATGGTATTTTTTGGAAACGTAGAAAAAGTATAGTCTGAAACACGTTTGGAATTGCATATTCCGCTCTCGTAAAACCGTCAAACTCGCCTTCGGCTCGTGTGACAAACTCTTCACTCGAGCGGAATATGCTGTATTCCAAACTTGAATATACTATTCCGCAATGAAAAAAATAGTAACTTTGTAGTATATGAGTCAATCCAAATGAAAACACCAAAAATGAATTTAAAAGTGCGCTGCATAATTTTTTATTGTAATGAAAAAATTTGAGAATGATCTTTTAGGTGTCAAATATGAAAATCCGTTGCCGTTTTAATTTTGTGTTGCTTTACTTTTATTTGGCACTCCTTAGAAGTCTCAAATAGTGTCAATTTCTTACTCTCTTATAGTGGGCCAGAACTTTTTTCTGTGACAAATATTGAAATAATTTTAATTTTGTTTTACTGTTCAGTAAGTGTGTTTTCGATATAAATTATTATTATCCAATTAGTTAATCTCATAAAAGAATGGTAAACCACTAAAGATTCATGATAATTTGCCAATTTTTGTGATTTTTGTCTGGCTCCTGTGCCTATTCTACTGAATTTAGAAGGTTCATTTTTTTCATATATAAAGTACTTATACAATAGAAAACGTAACTATTATTTTAAGTTTCTAGTTTATCAATTTCTTTATTAAAAAAATTATTGAAAATTGATAATTCTCAAAATTAGCCAATTTTGCACTCAGAAATCATTATGTTGAGGAAAAAATAAAAATCTGAAACTTTCAGGAAATGTAGTCCCCACGTTCATCTTTTCAGTCCAGTTAGTCTTGTTTTGTTATTTTTATTCCTCTAAAAGATATATTAATTTTTTTAATGCCCGTTTATTAGCGATATTGTTAGTTTTATTTATAATTTAAAATTTAGATGGCTTTCATGTTTGGTGGAGAAGTGTCAGAACTGTCAAAAATATTTCATAAATATTATTTGTGCGTATTTCTTTGGTAAATTTTGTATATAACATAATATGTAATATTATGTTATATATAAAACTTTTTAAAATCACCAAAGGAATACCACAAATAATAATTATGAAATTGATAGTCTAGAAACTTAAAATAATAGTTACGTTTTCTATTGTATAAGTACTTTATACCTGAAAAAAAATGAACCTTCTAAATTCAGTAGAATAGGCACATGAGCCAGACAAAAATCACAAAAATTGGCAAATTATCATGAATCTTTAGTGGTTTACCATTCTTTTATGAGATTAACTAATTGGATAAAAATAATTTATATCGAAAACACACTTACTGGACAGTATAACAAAATTAAAATTATTTCAATATTTGTCACAGAAAAAAAGTTCTGGCCCACTATAAGAGAGTAAGAAATTGACACTATTTCAGACTTCTAAGGGGTGCCAAATAAAAGTAAAGCAACAAAAAATTAAAACGGCAACGGATTTTCATATTTGACACCTAAAAGATCATCCTCAAATTTTTTCATCAAAATAAAAAATCAAGCAGCGCACCCCATTTGGTGTTTTTATTTGGAATGACTCATATCGCACATGGGCGACAACAGTGTCATAAGTAGTAAAACGATAATTCCGATATAAGTTAACGTAAAAGATTTTTGAATAATAAAATTCTGACATTTTTGTAAAATTATATTAACTAACACTGTAAGTTAATATAATTTTACAAAAATGTAAGAATTTTATTATTCAAAAATCTTTTACGTTAACTTATATCGGAATTATCGTTTTACTACTTATGACACTGTTGTCGCCCATGTGCGATATGTATAAAGAACGCTAGGTATAACGTGCAGAAATATTAATTGAATTCAAAATGTGCTTTGTCCTAATTGTTAAATTAGCAAAATTAGTATGCATAAATATAATAAATGAGTTCTCTGTTCGGAGTTTGAATTTGAATGTGTGGCACGCAGGTATATCCTAGTACACTACGTCGGACCTAAAAAGTTTTCTCCTTTGACTGCAGCAGCAGAGTGAACACGAAGACGCTTTGTATCTCCCAGCGGACAGACAGATTCTGGCAAATTGGATTATCGCTGGAGATTACGTAATACCCGGGCCCAAGGATGGTCCTGGGCCATGCTGTTCTCCTATTTACATAACATTACGCTTTATTAACTAGCCACTCCATCTGTCGGGCGATACGCCAACATGGAACAATGCTCTTTAAATATACAAATATACAGTCTAAGAGAATTCCCTCTATCTAGGTTTGTCTGCTGAATTAGGAAATTAATTTAAAGTTTGCATTGTATGGCTAAATTTTACATAAACGACAATTTATTATTTTTAAATTTTTAAGGAATAAACGTTTTTTATTTATGTATATATTAATATTCTTCTACTGCCATACATGGCAAAAAGCGCAACGCAGTACTTTATTTCATTTGTTTTTAAGTTTAAGTCTAAGCTAATTTTTAAACAAAGTTACCGAAGTGACCTTAAAAGAATGGAAAAGAATTGAATAAGAATTATTTTATATTGTTTTAAAATTTTTGGATAGTTTAAAAAATAGTAATAGCAAATTGCTATTAGCAATTAGGTACTCAAAAAAATTCGTGCTGATTTTGTCTACCTAACATATCAGATTATACATACATATCAGATTATAACCCATTATAACTACTTACCCAAATGCGGTTTAAAATTAACATTTTATAGATTATTTTCCATTGGAGTAATTTTGTATTCAAAAAAATTATGCAGCGTCTTAAATTTTATACAAACTCTTTTTCCAAAAAGGGAAGAACGTTTTAACACTTATAAACCATTTACAGATGGGTGAATGATACCTTGCATATATTAAGCATTTTTCATGCATAATCCTGTCTTTAGTTTTAAGGCAAGGTATTATTTAAAAAATCAAATACATTATTTATATTTGGGTAGGTACTGTTATCATGTAATTTTTAATCAAACAAAAATAAAATAAGATACCGGTGTGACGGGAACAATAAATGCTTATTGACTTGTAAACACACAGAAAAATGTGTGCATTTTAATTAAACAATTGTGTACATTTTCCACCCAAATTGGTTCTCCAAAAGCGACAGAACCAATTTTTATACTAATTCTCCATTAAATTGTGTACAAAAGTTTGTTTCTCTATTCTGCACAAACTGTATATCTTTTCACAAAATTGGTAAGGTGATTTTTTTCAACACTGTTTTATATATTTTTAACGCAATTATTGTACAGGATTGATATACAATTCTGAATTGTTTTATCATAAGGCAGCAAGCTTAAAATACACAAAGTGTGTATTTTTTAATTCCAAAAATGTATAACTTCTACACAAATTTAAAGAGAAATTACAAAATTGTCCCTATTTCTTATTTTGGTTTGTGTAATTTTACGATAGAAGCAATGAAGAAAAAATGCACAATGTTGTGTAATAAATGTGCACAAATTGTATACCTTGAGAATATTTCTTGTGGTAAATAAACTATAGTTTATATATACAACAATAACAGAAATAGTACACATGATTGTGTAATAGATTCCCACAACTTTTGTACTACATCGTTATATATACGAGAATACATATGTAGTACAATTAAAACCAGAAAAAGGAATATAAATTAAAACATTGTAAGTATTGGTATAGGTATATTGATATTGGTATAGGTAACATTTTATTAGGCCTCATTTGTACTACCTATAAGCACAATATTATATAAAAATTCTTACAGAAACAACTTTATTAACAAGGAAAAATTTGTCGTACTTTAAAGCGTGTATAAATTGTTATTGTTAAAAATTTACATAAATTGTCCTTTAAACATGGAAAAACTGTTTGCATAATACAAATTTAAAGTTTGGTAATGTTATTTGCATAAATGACAGGTGCATGTATATTAAAAAATATGTAATAGACCTATCTAATGAATTGGTTGCACACGCGCAAATATTAGCTCTCTCTTCTTATTGCAAATCCTATTCCTATCTCTTTTTTTCGATCACGCACAACCCAAAAATCTGATTCATGGGATAGGTCTATTATGCAATTTTAACTTTAAAAAGTACTAAACCCTAATTTTTGTAAAAAATCTGTGGGTAAAAGGCATAAGGGGATAAGTCAAAACAATCAATTTTTTAGTAGTGCCTTAAACGTGTTCGCATTAATTTAGGAAATACATTTATGGTTAGCGGGTATATCCTTTTGCCAGCACATGTCATATGCTAGCAAAAGGGTATACTCGCTAACCATAAATATATTTCCTGAATTAATGCGAACACGTTTAAGTCTCTACCAAAGGTGCTTTTTTTGACTTATCCCCTTATGCCTTTTACCCACAGAAATAATAAACTAAACTTAACATAACCTAACTAACAGAACTATTAAGATAATAAAAACAAAAAACAATAATTGTTTTTTGTTTTAATATGGCAATTTTAATGTTTTTAATGGAACACTTTGTATATTTTTAGCAAGAATAATAATTTTTTTCTTCTGATTCTAATAATAATACATGTTGATATTTGGTTGTTTAAATTTACACTAAATTTGCGTTACCTTCTCGCTAACCATAAGTTCAATATTGACCTTATATAAATATAAACCTAAACAGCACAAAAACGACTAAACCAATTAATATAAACATTAATTGTTATTTTATTTTATTTATTTATTTTGGAAACACAAGAAAAAAAGTTAAAAAAAAACTGCATTTTTACTTTTTATTCAAAACGTTATGTTTTTTTGTTTATAATCATAACTAACCTCGTAGATCCAAATTGTTTGTTCAGGACTTCAAGTCCATAGTCGGTCAACTATTCTTGAAAGAAACTATCCCTAATTGGCAATCACATATCACAAATCACTAATATTCAAGTTTACGTGGTATTATGAATAGTACTTCAATTCAATTTACTTTTAAATTAATTATATTTATTAATAGGTAATTATTATTACAAAGCAAAATCTGTTCTGTGCTGTTTGCTCTGCTTGCCGCATAGGAAACCCCGTGTCAACCCTAAACGTGTGTTGCCTTCTCATTGGCTGAGCGTGAGTGGCGTGATGATGAATCAACTAGCATTGTGCAATAAAAGTACACATTTTTTGATAATAAAAGTAGGTACACAATTTTTGTTAATAAAAGTACACAATTTTTATTGAAAAAACAAAAATTATTATGATGAATCAACTAGCGTGTGCATTAAAAGTATACAATTTTTGTTAATAAAAGTACACAATATTTGTTGATAAAAAAACAAAAATTATTATTAGTAAATAGTATTTTTGTGTATCTAATGTAGAGGAAGTGGGGGTAATTCGGAATACTGTTGGTAATTTGGAATACTTAAATATTGAGGCTATGCTTAGCGCCATCTCGTTAAATATGAAATAAACTACTAGAATAGCCTGTATTTTGTGGACATGTGATTTTGTAGATATTTTGATTTATGGTAGAGGGCCAACACATGTGAAAAATTATTTGTGGGGTAACTAAAACTTTTTTAGTGGTAATTAAATCGGCAATCATAGCTTCGATTTTTATCTTTAAATTAACTTAAATTGTATCATCAGGTAAGTAAAGGGTTATATTTTTAGTTGTTAATTGTACTTTTTCGATATGTTAAAGCATTTACTTTTTTTTTACATATTATGGCGTAGGTCTTTATATTGCTAATTTGGAATACTATAAATAATGCAAATTTTAAATATTCCAAATTATATTAATTTTTTGTAATATTTGATAATCAATCCAATTTTCTCTTTAAATTAATATTTGGTTACCTTTTTAAAATGTTTTATTAACCTTTTTAATATAAAACATTTGCTGCTACTTTGAAATATTCCAAATTGGTGGTATTCCAAATTAACTTCATGTTACGTAAACAGAGATTTTTTACACTTTTTTTTTCATTAGTGAAAAAATCCTTTTAAAGTATTTTAAATAGTTTAAAATTTTCGTATGGCATAGTACAAATGTAGATCTTGGACATGTTATTTATTTTAATCGAAATAATTTAAATTTAAATTTTTTGCTATTTTTTTTTAAACTACTATTCCAAAATACCCTCACTTCTACACACTCACCATTACACAATTTCTAAGAGAAATTCTTCCCAGCTGTGTGCTTTAAATTCCACAATTGTATAGGTATTATACACAAATTTTAATACGCAAGAAAATTATAAAAAATACACAGGGATTTTTCTGTGTGAAGCATTCCCAGACATTTATAGCCAAATGAAACACAAATTAGTCAAAATTATTAAAAAAAAGTCTCCAATTGACCGACTACTATTTACTATAAAATGGTGGATCAATAAGGGGTTTTTTATAAAAGAACGTTATATTTTTCTTCTCTGACTTCAATACAATTTTTACAACGTTTCTCCAATTTATTAATCCCTTTCAAATATAATATTTGTATACGTCCTTAAAATAGGCGTCCCCATAGTATTAATTAAGCTTATACTTAGTTTGAGTGATGTTTTGTTTGACAAAAAAAATATTTGATTAAAACACATAATTTTCTTTTATCCATTTTCGCTTTTAGTGGCTGTCACACTTAAACTAAATAAAGCAGCTTGCTCAAAATTTCACAGCAGTCTACCGATAGGTGGTAGATAATGAAAGTAATGTTAATTTATACATCCTCGTATACTAAGGTCGACAACATACGAGCCCTGCTGTATATTAGTTGGCCCAGTGGTGTCAGTAATTTTATGTTTACTTTCAGTTTCTCGTTTTTGAGCGACGGAGATGGTTGTTTTGTGTAATCGTGTAATCTAATAGTATACCGAGATAATTTTGTTTATAACTGTGTATAAACGAATTTCAGCCAATTTTATTTGATATTTTATCTGATTTCGACGTCCATTTTTTTCAATTTTAATTAAGAACTTAAGTAATTACTAATGCCCGTGGGCTAAGTAGCATTTAGTCCTCGAGTGGGGATAATGACATGTAAGACAAATACTTATAAACAGCAGGTTTACAATTTTCTTCAACAAAACAAATAATTTTAATTCAAGAACCACGGTTAACCGCAAGAAATATGATTCCCCTTATTGTTCATTTGTTAACTTCAACATATACAATGTATATTATATTATATTATATGTATGTATATTATACATATCATTGTTATAATGATATTTTCATATATTTAAGTTTTAAAATATATTTTAAAATCTATTGACTTGTTACATATGTTTTATTTTTAATTATTATATCGTCGTTTCTCGTTTTTTGTGCCGATAGAAATATATTAACCTTTATAACTTTATTATCTTTGCTAAGCAACAAAAACGAGATACGCTTTTACCTATTTTTAACGGCGTGATGTATACAATATATTACAATTTACTGAAATTTGTGATATTTTTTTGTAAATTTATTTTTGTGCCTTTGTACCTTTTGTTAACTCGTTGACATATTATTATTGACATATTATTATTTTTAATATTAATTTTACAGTTATATTTTATATTGTAGATCGTGTTTTAATTAAAAAATTTAACTTTTTTGTGTCTGGGTCAATTAATATAGAATTGGGCTTCTATTTTTACAATTTCTTACCGATGTAACCAGTTATAACCTATAGTTATACGGTATATTGATATAACTTATACCTATAGCGGTAAAGCGTTGAAAAATTACAATAATATATTAAATAAGCATGCCAAACACATTTAACATAAACGCACATTATATTTTAATATGTAAGTTTGCCAATGTAACATTATAAAACTATTTCCGACAAAAAGATTTTATATATAAAATCTTTTTGTCGGAAATACATTGGCCCAAATGAGTTTGCTGTTTTAATTACAAATTTTCGTAGGAAAATCCACAAATATTTATTTATAGCTTTTGTACATTAAAATGTTTTAGATAGTAGATTGATTATGTGAACTACCAAAGTAAATAATTATTAAAATATTATTTAATTAATCCAACTGTTCGTTTTCGTTTTAAATTTAAATCTCTGTTTAAATATGTAATATCTTAAGCTGTTCTCTTCAAATATTTCTATTTCGACCATGTAATCAAAGATTGCAGGACTGTACCAATATAATATTAATAAAAGTAAATCAGTTTCTTTATCCCTTTAAGATTATCTTTGGCTAATTGCATTTTAATATTTTGGTTATAAGTTAACCGTAGAATCGATATTTAGAAGTTAAGTTTTATAAAATTTGTATTTAGTAACGGAAAGTTCACAGAACAAAACAAATTTCTTTACAAAGATAAGCCACTTTGAAAAGTTTTCCTTCATTCCACCCCATCCCATTTTACCTTCCTAATCACCACTAGGGGATTTAAATTTTTAGTTCGGAATAAATTTAAAAAAAGTTCTTCACTAATTGCTTTGCTAGATATTTTTTAAATTATGTGTATAAAGTTTGTTAATATTTTATCACAATTCCTTGTATTTGCTTTGAATGTGTAACTTTTTCGCCGGAAAGTTGTTTTTAACTGTTTTTAAACTGCATTTATTAAAATATTTTATTCAACCAACTCAAATTACGCAGTAGTTAAAGTTAAAAGTTACCTTAGGCACAATAAAAGTTGAATTTTTGTTTACTGTAATTACCATAATTCCCGTTTTTATTTTTTTTTTAATTTAATAATATTTTATTATCTCAGAAATATTGAAAAAAGTTAAATTAAACATATTTTTTTTTTAATGTTTAGATGTTAGCAAAAAATTAATCAATTTAATTGGCGATGTGTAGCTAATAAAAAAACTAGCTAAATATTTTTTTAAATTTGTTTTTTAGATTTTTAGGTTGTTTTGTTCTTTTTTTAACTATAGTTAAAAAAAGAACAAAACAACCTAAAAATCTACGTATACGGTTTCGCGAAAGCATCCAACGGTCGATTTGCAAGGGTTTAAGAAATCGATTGAAACTTTTTTACCTTATTTCTACATCTAAATGCAGTATTTCTCATCCATGACAACTTTGTTTTTATTTTTTTCTTCACTGTGTTAAAAAATAAATTTTTTATTTCAAAACGTATCGATTTTAAATTTGAACAAAATGTAGATCTTACTAATGACAATTAATCCATGGTGATAATTTATTTTAAAATTTAACAATTTTTAAAGGGTGGATAATCGAAGAAGCAACTTGTTTTATAAATTTGACTATAACACGTTAAAGTATTGATATTTGACTATTATTTGGTATATTAACTTTTTTATGCAAATGATGTTTCTGTGGTAAGGATTAGTGTCCGACCGAAGCTTCGGCTTCGGCTTCGGCTTCGGCCACCTTCGGCCAAAAAACCACATTCGGTCGCACATTCGGCTTCGGCCAAAATCAGCCGAAGGATTTTTGCCGAAGCCGGAGGTTATAATTATTGGATATGTCCTATTTATATCTTAACAATATACTAAACGCAATAACACTTTACTATTTATATTGTTATATAATTTTTTTAGTTTAGTCAAGTCAATTTTTTTTAAGTTTTATTAAACCTTCGGCTTCGGCTTCGGCTTCGGCCGAAGGTACAACACGAGCCGAACCTTCGGCTTCGGCTTCGGCTTCGGTCAAAAACTGACATTCGGTCGGACACTAGTAAGGATCAGTTTTGAATTAGCAGTAGCAGTTTTTATAGTTATTTACGATATGAGTGGGATAAGAGCTTTATTAACGTACGCATGCGAAATTTGCCCAACGAGTACGTAGCACGAGTTGGGCAATCGCAAAAGTACGTTAATAAAGCGTTATCACACGTATATTGTACAAATTTTTATCTACGCCTCTAAATAAAAAAATAAACGGTAATTATTTTTGTCTAAGACTTAATTTAGGGTTATTTTGAAATTTTGACATTTTGACTTTTTTATTTGATTGGTTAAAAGCAGAGAAAAACGCGTGCGTTAATGAACTTCTTATCTCACTCAAAATGAGTGGGATAAGAAGTTCTTATCTCACTGGCGTAGATAATAAATATTTAATTTAGTACATTTTCTCATTTTTATACAAATGTTAGCATAACACATAAATGAAGTTTAATATACAGGAAAAGATTCTTTAATGTTCTATTTAATTATGTTAAAACATACAGGGTTTTACATTTATAATAAAAACTTTATTATTGTTTGAAGTAAGCCTAATTTCAAGTAGTTTTTTTAAGGTATTTGTTGAAAAACCTTAAAAAAATTATTTAAACAATGTTTTACCAAGAATTCCAACACCATGTCAGCAAACATATTAACAAAAAAATTAGAGGCTATTTTTGATTAACGTTCATTTAGCAAAATTTTAACGAAAAAAATTAATATCTTGAAAACTATTGACTTTAGGTATAGTCTAAATCAAATTGTATTTGCTATTAAAATTTCAAATCCATATCGTTTTCGTTTCTCCAGAAACACCCTGTATACCATTATATTAAATATAAAAAAATGTAAAATAACTAATTACCAAAAATCGAAAAACAACTGAATAAAAAATATAGATATATCTAAATAGCCGATACATAAAGTCTTTATTCTAATTTATTTATTGGGTAAGTAGGTTATAATTTCTAACTTGCTGACACTGTCTATAATTATTATTTAGTTTATTCATTTTAATACAACTTATAAACTGAACTGTAAAATTATCTTTCATGCTTCCAATGGTAGGTTACCATAGAGAAAAGTCTATAATACCTACTACAGTAGTAGTTCAGTTTATATTATTATGATCAAAATTAGTCAACTTCAAAAAATTAATTTTAGCTCCATCTATGGCGATTTTTTTAAATAAACATGTAAGAATTGTATGTTATAAATAATATATTATATGTAATATCGTCGGTCTTATGACATAAGGCCCTATCTCGATTTTTTCTTTTCAGAAGAGCAACATAATAATTAACATATTGTTGTAATAACGGTTTTTAACGGTTTTTGTAAGATAGGTCCTTATGTCTTGAGAAAAGTCTATAATAAGTCTATAATGCCTACTACAGTAGTAGTTCAGTTTATAAGTTGCAAATGACTGATTGCGTTTCAATTTATAAGTGTACTATACAGAGACCTGCATAAAAAACGGCCATTGCTGTAGCATCGTTATTCCTTATCCGATTTTTAAAATTCAAAAACCAGTTTAAATGGTATGATGTCTTCTATGATTCGACGATTAAAAATATTTTTTTTATTATGATGCTTGTGAGGACTGATAGTCAACTTTTATTTTTTAAATGACAACTATATTTTTTTATTACTTTTAACGGTATATCAATATCATAATTTTAATTATAAAACACGAAGAAAACAAATAAAACTGCGAAAATTTTTACATATCGTAGTAGCATCAGGACACCCACAAAATGCTTCCAATTTAATAAATATGCGTATCCATGGTTACGGCTTTTTTCTCTATGAACGTCAGGCGTTTTTTATTTTAAAACGTAAACACAGTTCATAAAAGAAATGTAAATAACTAAATAACCAAACCGTGTTAGACACATAATTTATTCAAATATGAATAATTTTCAGTTAACTGATATGATTCAGATTTATTTTGAATGTTTTCAAAATTCAAGAGAAAGATGTCGGCTTTGTTTGAACAGAAGCTATAAAATTTATTATGATTATTATACTATATTATGTATTACTTTGGTTTTGTTTCAGTATAAAATTAAAAAAATCTGTTTGTTTTATTGATGCTGCTTGGCATTTTTATTTTTATAAAAGTCATAACCATGGATACGCATATTATTAAATTGGAAGTATTTTGTGGGTGTCCTGATGCTACTGCGATTTGTAAAAATTTTCGCAGTTTTATCTTTTTTCTTCGTGTTTTATAATTAAAATTATGATATTAATATACCGTTATGCTCAGAAAAGCATAAGAAATGCGAAAAAATAATAAAAAAATATAGTTGTCATTTGAAAAATAAAAGTTGACTATCAGTGCTCACTAGCATTATAATAAAAAAAATATTTTTAACCGTCGAATCATAGAAGACATCATAGCATTCAAACTGGTTTTTGAATTTTGAAAATCGGATAAGGAATAACGATGCTACAGCAATGGCCGTTTTTTATGCAGTTCTCTGTATAATATATTATATTATATTATATTATATTATATTATATTATATTATATTATATTATATTATATTATATTATATTATATTATATTATATTATATTATATTATATTATATTATATTATATTATATTATATTATATTATATTATATTATATTATATTATATTATATTATATTATATTATATTATATTATATTATATTATATTATTGTATTATGATCAAAATTAGTCAACTTCAAAAAATTAATTTTAGCTCCATCTATGGCGATTTTTTTAAATAAACATGTAAGAATTGTATGTTATAAATAATATCTATATTATATGTAATATCGTCGGTCTTATGACATAAGGCCCTATCTCGATTTTTTTTTTCAGAAGAGCAACATAATAATTAACATATTGTTGTAATAACGGTTTTTAACGGTTTTTGTAAGATAGGTCCTTATGTCATGAGACCGACGATATATAATGTTTAATATGTAATATATAATACAATATCTTATAAAACTAGATAAAAGAATATATAATTTGTAAAACACGTTAGTATTATTCTCTTTGAAGGCCTAACTTAAAAATGGTGTCTCTCGTAGAAACATAATTTGCATGTAGAAGTTTATATATCAAATACTAGTTAATAATCAGTACTTTAACGTGATTTACTCAAAATTATAAAACAACGTTGCTTCTTCGACTTTTTAACCATTAAAAAATGGTAAAATTTTAAATTAAATTGTTCCCAGCGCCCCCTGTATGTTAAAATCTAAAAAAAAATAAGGTCTTAATTTCAAATCGATACGTTTTTAAATAAAAGTGTTATTACAAAATATCGAAATTTATCTATTTTTAACACAGTGGAGTTACTTAAGGCATGAAAACTACAGAGGTCAATGGATGAAATTTTTTTTTTGGAAAAAAATGTAGCATTTAGATGTAGAAACAAGGTTAAAAAAATATATTCAATTCTGGCATCACTTGCAAACAAATGTCCAAAATTAATTAATATTGTCACCTAAATGTGTAAAACTGCCCATTCTTTCACTTTTTGTCATTTTATTGTCATTTGGTACAAAAAAATTGACTTGTCAGTTTTACACATTGTTACTAGGTATATAATGTATTTTTAATGTTGGTGTATACAACTGAATAATAATAACAGCATTTGTTTTTCCTGAAGTTCGCTAAACGCATTGCGTAATTATTACATTTTTTACTTTTGAAGATGAGTCAGTTGCTTACAAAAGTTTGGATACACTCGGTCTGTATAGTTTTACCGTGAAAATACGCTATAAATAAATTTTGCGTTAATTTAAACTATAAATTGTTTTGCAATATGCAACTACAACAGCATAGTCCTACAATATTATTATTAAAAAAAGGTAATATGTTTCCATGATTTACACAAAGTTTGTACTAAGCCCGATTGGTAACGCATCTTTCAAATATCTACTATAGTAGATATTTGAAAGATGCATAGGAATATCAGAATTTTACCAGTTATCGAAAAAAAAGTTTGTCAAATAAAATATGGTCGAATTTTGATTTTTCTTTGAGATACAAGTATAAGCTTTGTACCGAATGTATACCGAAAGATGAAAAAATACGAGTAGGAAAATCTCCATATAAGGTTACTAATAAATCGTTTTGGTGATGTTTAAGAAAAAAAAATACCGTTAAAAGTAAAAATAATTACAACTAATATAATATAATACAACTATATTTTTGTTAATTTGTTTCAACAAATTTTGTATTTTTAGTAGGTATTTTTATTTAAAAATATTTTTCCTATTTAACGCTTGCGCTTAAAAATTAACCAAACATTTTTTATTCAAGCTTGTACAAATCTAACTCGCTCTTCGAACTCGTGGAATTAGAACAACTGCGCTTAAGTAACAGCGTACCATTATTTCTACATTTCGGAAATAGGATTCTAATAAATTTTCCGTTAAAAGTTTATCTGGGTGTTTCAACTTCTACAACTTCCTCGAATGTAGTAAATTTGCTAAAATGGTCGTACTGTGTATTCCACAGCCTTTTCTGGCTTTGGCTTTTGCCTCTATATCAGAAAATGTGGTTCGCATTGATGGACAATGTCCAATGGACATACCCATCTAATATAAAGTCCAATCAAAAATGGCGTCCGACGACGACTCGGATGCTTCTGTTCTCAGTAATAAAAATAATAAAACTACCGAAATAGTAACTAGCTTTAAGTGCTGCAAGAATAGACAATCAAAAAGTTTAACTTGCATTCAGTGTGGAAGTGTTTACCATCGCGGTTGTGCTAAAAAATCATTGGAAAATCGATTTACCGCTATTGATGATTCAAGAATGGTGTGTTGCTCTAACCTGGATAACAAGGGTGAAGTTAGTGTAGCTGTGTTATACCAACAAAAGGTGGAGGCTCTACTTAACGAGATTGACCTATGGAAGAAGCTGTTTGCCCAGTCTGAGGAGAAAAATTCGATTTTGAAGTTAAATAATGGCCTTTTACTAGAATCTCTAAAAAAAAGTGAGGTTAACTACAAAAATTTACAACAGGTACAGATTCCTAGTGACCAAAATAAGTTAAGCTACAGCGCTGCTGCTCAGCCTGCGATGTCGATGTCCACTAATGATGATACTTCTTCTGGAAAACAGATGTCACCACCACCTGTACAATACTCGGTTCCTACAATAAATTTTGATGATGCTTCCTTGGGAAAACAGATAGCACCACCACCAGTACAAAACATGGCTGACACTGTCAAAAGTGCAATTATAAACAATAACAATCCAAATGATGATAGTTTTAAAACACAAGGGCGCCCACATAGGAAGAAGAATCGCAGTGAAAACGAATTAGCTATGCAAAAAAATGAAGCACAGCGTGTTTACAGTGAGAAACAAAATAAAACCATGTATATATCCAAAAACACCAATGTTCTAGATGGTGCGTTTGCCAATCTCAAAGTTGCTGAACGTTTTACTTGGCTCTTTATTGCAAATCTGCAACGAGATACTGAACCTAATGACATCCTAAATGCACTAAAGGAATTTGACTCCAGTGGGACTTTTGCAGTGGAAAGAACAAAACCCAAAAATCGAGTCAAATACGACTAGTGGCTCATTTATTATAAAAGCTCCGTCGAAACATGAATCAACTCTAAGGAATCCAGATTTCTGGCCGTGTGGTACCTATGTTAATCGATACCATTTCCCTAAATGCACCCAAGTTGAGCAGAAAAAGGGTAAACAGGATTTTCAGACCACCAAGGGAGATCTGCCAACCACTTAAATCCATATTTATTGGAATGTCTACACATTAACGTGCAGTGCTTACGCAATAAAGTAAATTACATTGACAGTCTGTTTCTAAATGCACACTTTTTGTGTTTATCTGAGCACTGGGCAACTGAGCCTGAGTTACTATCTATTAGGTTAAGTAAATTTTATATTTTAAATTACTTTTGTAGGTTAAACAAGGCACATGGCGGTGTTGCCATTTATGCTGTAGATTCTATGGTGGAACACTGCTCTGTTAGAAGTGATATAGGCGGTTTCAGTATCGAAACGCATTGTGAATTAGCTGCCATTGAGGCTGATTGTAGTTTACCGTCCTCCTAATGGAGATTACGGTGTGTTTGTTGATGTCATGCAGAGGGTTTTGGAAAGGGTGACTGGGACGGGAAGATTAGTCATATTTATGGGTGATTTTAACGTTCATTTTCATAACCCTACTGATAACAAGTACCTTGAACTTTTAGATTTACCTCATTCCTTTAATTTTACTGCAACCATTTCTGAAAGCACGAGGTTAAATGCCTGCCTTGATAATATCTTTGTTAATATTTCAGATGAATATTTTGACTCATATGTACAAGATCTGCACTTATCTGACCACGCGGCTGTAATCATCAAATTTGAAATAGTATTTATTCCTAGCACATCCACCTTCAAGGAAATAACACCTGTTACGCTACAGGGACTTTTCTGGTTAAACAACTTTATTCAGCAAGTCGATTGGGATTTTATAAATGATGATCTTGAATTAGATGAAAAATTTAATATTTTCCTTAAATTTCTTACAGATGGTATTGATTTGGCCTTTCCTACAAAAAAATACCTACTAATAAGAGAAAAGAACCCCTTCAATGGTTTAATGAATCGCTCAAAAAAATGAGAAATACTTTAAACCTAATGGAAGAGGTATATAAGGTAACTAATAATGTGGTCCTTAAAAATGATATAAAAAACAAGCGGTCTGAATATAGGGATGCTCTGTATAAAGCAAAGACTGATACTAATGATACATTTATTTTGAAATCTGCAAGGCTTCTTGGCAGATAATAAATAATCACCGACCAATTAAAAAAACTAAAGAGGTGACTAATATTACTGCTAATGAATTTAATAATTTTTTTGCCGATATTGCTGGTAATATTTTAAGTATGTTGCCTCAGCAATCTAAACCTTTAAACTACTCTATAGAGTATACACCGGGTGCAAACAACTGTGCTCCTTTTGAATTTCATGAAATTTCTTATATTAATATGCGTGAGATTATGATGAATCTTAAAAATTTTTCTTGCAAGGATATCTACGGTTTAAACTCCAAAATTATAAAAAACATTGCCCCTTATATTGTATACCCATTTACTAAATTAGTTAACATGGCGATAAGGAGTGGTATCTATCCGATGGCACTAAAAACATCCAGAGTTATACCAATTCACAAAAAGGGCCCTGCAGATGATCTCAATAATTACAGACCAATTAGCATAACACCAGTACTAAGTAAAATTTTTGAAAAGGCCCTGGTTAAACAAATTACCATGCATTTTGAAGAACATCATCTCTTTACGGAGTCTCAATTTGGCTTTAGGCAGGGCAGGTCTACCACTGCAGCGGTTAATGCCCTAGTTGAGGTAGTAGCTAGAGCGTTCAACCAAAAAAACTATGTTGGAACGATATTTTGCGATCTGTCTAAAGCATTCGACTGCGTATCAAGTGATATACTGCTGAGTAAACTCCAGTCCTATGGGTTTTCCGAGGGTGCGCGGTCCTTGCTGCAGTCGTATCTTCAACGGAGGTTACAACTTGTGACTTGTAACAATATAAATTCTGAAGCTAGACTGATTAAGCTGGGAGTGCCTCAGGGATCTGTATTGGGACCAATTTTCTTCTTAATTTATATTAATGACCTGCCATGTAATATTCCTAATACATCGCTATTTCTATTTGCAGATGATACGACTGCAGTGAGGACTGGAGCGGACTTTGATACTCTAAATGAGGACCTGCTTGAGACGCAGTCGAATCTTAATGAGTGGTTTAATTGTAATAGACTAAGTCTAAATTTATCCAAAACAGCCAAATACTTCTTTTCACTAAGGCACCTACCGCTACCAAATGAACCACCATGCGTAAAGTTTTTAGGGCTGACTCTAGACTGTGGTCTTACCTGGTCTGAGCACACTGCCAGTGTGGCTAGCTCAACTTCGTCAGGAGTGTATGTTCTACGTAGTTTACGAGGAAATGTTTCAATCTCTGTTTTGCTCACTGCGTACTACGCTCTAGTCCACTCGCGGATCTCCTACGGACTTCTAGCTTGGGGTCACTCGGCTAATTGCAGTCGCGTGTTCAGAATACAGCGCAGAGCGATTAGGATTGTAAGTAAACTCCCTTACCGTGCTGACTGCAGAGAAGATTTCATAAATCTAAAAGTTCTCACATTACCGAGTTTATACATTTATCAATGTTTAACCTTTGTTAAGGAACACATTGGTGACTATGATACCCGTCTTGAGTTATCTAGAAGAACCCTACGGTATGACAGCAATTTACACATCGATTTTCATAGACTCATAAGAACCAGAAATAGTATTAATTATTGGGGTCCAACCTTCTTTAATAAACTACCGGCTCTGGTTAGAGATTTTCCAATTAATAGGTTTAAGTCTTACCTAAGAATATTTCTGGCGGAGCAGTGCTTCTACAATATAAACGATTATTGTAACTTTAATTTTAATGATGTTATAATAACGTTTATTGAGTGAAATAAATGTAAATTTACATAATAATATAATAAATGTTCAATAAACATAATAATAATCCACGAGATGCGCTAAAGGCGTCTGTGTGTGGACATATAGTACCTACTTTATGAAGTTCAATATGATAATAACAATAATCCATTTGTACATATAAATATATCCAAAATAAATAGATAAATAAACATAATACATAATCATAATACATAATACACCACAAGATATTGAAATAATATCTGTTTGTGGGATAACAATAATTTACATATAACGTCGCCTTCAGGAGAAAATCACGTAACTCCACATTTTCATTAAAATGGTATTTTAGTGGCATCTATTAGATAAAACTGTAACTAATTTATATGCAAGTTACAGAAGTCCTAAAATAAACCGTTAATTTTAAATTTAGAAAAAGAAATATACGTATCTCCAATTGTGGAGGAGCGTCCAGGGAATAATGCCTAACTCCAGTATACAAATCAGTGCCATTGACAAGTATAAGTTATTGCCTAGTTATTTTTTCTGTAAAACCTTTGTTTTCCAAAGTGAAATTTTTTATAAGTAAGTATAAAAGATTGTATAGTGTGTAAAGTTAAGGTACCATGAATAATTTAAGGTTACTTTTATTAACATAAAGTACATATTGGAGATACGTAATTTTCCATTAAACAATTTTTTGGCGGTAATGTGGAGATACACCAATACACCTTTAATATGTTTTTCTTTCCTCCTGTAAAATTTTACAACATGGAGTTAAGCAATTTTCTCCTGAAGGCGACGATAAGTATAATAAACGAAGTAGATTTATAAAAACACTTAGAATTAGAATTGGACGAAAACACGACTAAATAGTTTAAATAACATATATCTAGCAATACAAATTAAATTTAAGGTCTTTTTTGTTTTTATATTGATACATACAAATGGCGAAGAAGAATAATTGGCGCGCATCAAACATTCCAGTTTCTATAAACAGTTGTTCAGTTGGAATTAGAAAAGTTTTATTGTAGAGTATTTTTAGTAACCTTTTTTGGGTTGTCATAAGATAATTTAGGTAATTATTATTTACTCCTCCCCATCCTAATATTCCGTATTGTATATGCGATTGTGCTAATGCATAGTAAATGGTGTTCACTGTTGAGATTGGCAACACATCTTTTAAGAATTTAAAGAGGGGGATTAGAGTTCTTAACTTTTTCACTAGATATTCAATTTGACCATCCCATTTCAGGTTGTGATCAATGTAGATCCCAAGGTATTTAACTTTATTAGTTTTGTCTATTCGAATGGTATTGTTGCTTGTAGTTATATCAATATAATTAAAGGCTGGTAGTGAAGATATGTAGGACGAAAAGGGTAAGAAAAATGTTTTAGAATAGTTAATGGTGAGCTTTTTATAGTTAAACCAAAGTATTAAATTTTAGACTTCTCAAGTTTGTAATACTTGTTTTTTTCATTAATTAAGTTTATTAAATTGGAATTTATCCATTCATTTCTTTTCTTATCAGAAGATTTGATACTTTTATAGGTAATACTTTCATTAGTTTTCTCATTAACTATGTTTAGAAATTCATTTGTAGCGTCGTTAATATTATCATAGTGGTAGAGACTATCCCAATTATACTCAATTAGGTTATTATTCAATTTTTTGTAGTTTATGAATTTAATATAGAGATTATTACTGACTTTTTTTTTTAATGGGACCCTATTAAAGATTATTTGTAGAGCAATAGTGTAGTGATCTGTAATGTTGGTTTTTACCACAATTGGAAGGAGAAGTTCTTTATCGCGGCGAGTTTTAACAAAAATATGGTCAAGACAGGATTTAGATTCATTTATTTCTCTGGTGTATGTGTTTATGGCTGAAATAAAGTCAAATTCTGATAATATATCAAGATATTGGTGACTGATCTCATTTTGCTGTTTAATGTTTATGTTGATGTCACCGATTATCAGACTATAATCCGATTTTAGATAATGATTATTGGTGTGTAGGTAATCGTTAAGATCTGCAAGGAATTCTTTTGGATCAAGAGATGGCGATCTATAAATTGCTAATAAGTTAATTTTGGATTTTTGATACTTAATTTTTAATTCTATTATACATATCTCGTGGAACTTGACAATACAACTTGAAAAGTGAATGTTTTCCTTCACAAATATCAGGACACCGTCATTTTTGTTGACTTTACCCCCGTTGTATAAAGTAGCGTAACCCAAGATATTGAACAGAGAGAAGACCTCTAGAATGTGGGTTTCAGTTAAAATTATGATATCATGGGATTCGGTTAAATTGTTTAACTCAATTTTCAATTCATCGAGGTTTTTTTGGACACTTCTAATGTTCATGTGAATTATTTTAATATTATTTGTATTGCTATTTATTTGAAAAACTTCACTGCACTCTTTTAGTGAGTGTGTGATCTCAGTTTTGATTTCATCTATGTAAAAATTGTTTATATAGTTATCCATCATGTGAATGAACCATAGAAGAAGGGGAATCCAAGAGTATGATTAAGTAATTTTATAATATATGTTCACGTTATACGTGAAATAGTAGAATTCGTGCTCTGCTTTTAAAGCATGGAATATTAAATTGAAAACTTTAATGTTAAAGGAGTGCAAAAAATAATAAATAGGTATTAAGATTACTTAATTATTTAAATTAAAATCAAACATAAGCAAAAAGAGGTGTGGACAATAACGTAGATAGATATTAAATTTTTTTTTCTTTTTTTAACACATAAAAATACATAAACTTACGAAAAAAAATAATAAATTATTATTGTTATTAGTTAAAGGGAGATCAAATTGCAGCCAAATTTGATCTTGGATTTCGTAATGTAGGTTTTTGTGTTTTTATCTCCGTTTTATTTTTCTTGTTTGTGTCTTGCTCGGTTTCTTCCAAAGGTCTTTTTTTATTAGTCTCTGTTGATTTGTTTTCCGCTTCTATTTCCACGATTTTCTCTTTTCCTTCGCCGGCGTTAGTATTTTCTTCTGCTCCCCTGTATTCTTGGAGTTGTCTTGAAGTAAATTTTTGCCCGTTTATTATGACGAATGAGCAGTTGAGCAGTTAATTTGTTTTTCTTTTGCTTCCTTGTAGAATTCCCAAAGAACCTTCTTTTCTTCTCTTTCTTCTCTGGTGAGGTCGTTTGAGATAGAAATATTGGTGCCCTTTAGTTTTGTGATGTTTTTAAATAGTTCCTGTTTTTTTTATGTTAGAAATAAATTGAACTAATACCTACCGGTCTGTTTTTTTTTATCCTTTTTTCCCAATCTGTATATGTTATTTATTATCTTGTTTCTCAATATTAATGTTTAATTTATTTTCTAAGAGGTTTTTAAATTGTACCAATTCTGGTTCTGATTCTGGTAGACCGTATACAATTATATTGTTATTTTTTAATTTTGAGTTTAGCTGTTTGATTTCTTCTTTTAATAGTTGGTTTTCAGTTTGCAGTTCTTCGATTTTTTTTGAGTTTTGTTGAAGATTTTTTGTATGGTCTTCTATTGTAAGCTGAAGATTGTTCAGTTGTTCTTGTATGGTTGAGAATTGTTTGTTATTTGAATCAGTCGATGCTTGAATTGCAGCTAATAGAGTCTCATTTGTGATATTTATCTTACGAGTTGCTTATTGGTAGTTAGTTGATTTCTAATTACTTCAATAAGCACCTTGGCTCAGCGGAAACGCATCCGACTTCCTTAACCAGGTTTTTCTTCTATTTTTCCTGGGAAATTTATATAAATTATTTCTCCAATAATTATAAAAATCAATCCACAGCAGCAATTATTGACCTAGGTCCACATAAATAGAGCGCTGTAGAATCACTCTGTGAGAAGGCGGCCAAATTCATCAACAAAACAAAAACAAATGTACAGTACAAATGGGCGACTTCCACCGTCGGTGTCTTCGAGAGGCCATACTCCGAGGACGCAGCATCCAGCAACGAACCAAATATTTTTATATTGTAAACAGTTGTTGTGTTATTTAACTACCTTTGTATATGTATGTTTGTAAACGAAACTGTGATATTAATGTTAAAATAAATTGTCTTTGACTTTGACTTTGACTTTGCATCCGACTCCGACCCAGGCAGTCACGAGTTCAATCCCCGGTGGACGTAAAACACACGCAGGGAATTTTTATTCTCTTGTTTTGAAGTTTTTTATGGTTATTGTTTTTTGCACTTATAACCTTGTTCAATGACACTTTTGTAAAACACTAAATTTAGAGTTTTGAGTTTGTGGCACTTACTTGCAGTATAATAACATTTTGAATTAGTCAATCAGTCCCTGGTTTATAAAATGTTGCACAAAAAAATATTTAGATGGATTGTTTAATCACAGTTTCTTAGCATTTCAGCGGAGCAGATACGTTCACGTTCACGTTTATATATCTAATATATAATTAACTAGATTTTCACTTTTATGACGTGTACAAAACTTTATATCATAGTACCTGTACCAATAAATATCTTTATCTTATCTTTATCTTATCTTTATCTTAATGATTTATAAAGAGCGTCCAGGCACAGTATATGGAATATAATGTGTCCAGGTCTTGATTAGATAACTGCTGCAAAGCATTAGTCGCCTGCAATTTTTGACACTAGTCTGTGAGCTTTATTACGGCACTCTATCTTGTTATTAGATATGTCATCCAAAACTTGTTAAATAATGGTGAAACCACAAAAAAGTGCCTTCGTCGTATCAGCTCATACAGACCACCTAGTAATCGATAATCTTTTTAGAATTGGAATAAAATCTTAATCTTAAATCCTCTACATAGATTAGTAATATTGGATGCGTTTTATCTTCTCTTAATACATGGCGGTATACTATAACTATCTTACTACATAGATTTTTTGGCGAATAAGCATTTTATTTGATACGTTATGATAATCTATCCAAATTTTTATAGGTTTTTAAGGATATAATTAAGCATATTTACTAAAAATTTCGAGTTTATAGAAAAAAGTTATGGCTATCTAAAAACAAAGGCTTTGTTGTGTTATATATTTAAAGAATAGAGGCAATAAAAATTAGGGTATATATTAATAGAAAATACATAGACAAAAAAATATGATCCGTCAACTAACCAAATACTTCAAAATATGTATTTTTGAGCGCGTTTCAGTAATAGGCTAAATTTCGCTAAAACAGTGCTTTCAGGCATATCTATATTACTTACCTACACTTTTTTTATTTTGCATTGCTACTACTTACTTCATATTTTCCCCCAATACATTTTTTCTAAATTCCCAAATTTATACAAATAGGTAAAGTTTTTTCTTGTTTTAGGTGAGAAAATTCTTAAATTAGGTAAGTACTTTACGAAAATAAGTACTTTAAGGTGGTAAACAACTTTTGGGTGGTAAATTTATTTGAAATATTTAAAAATAGCTGACAAATATATCTTGTAAATATTATAATACCATCATAAATTTTATAATTGTTTAATGCGGCGGCACATTCAAAATGTCTTATTAATCAAGCATGCAATTGCTGAAAATAATAAATTCACATTCATTATGAATTAGAATTATTTAAAAAAATACTTTCTTAAATAAAAAAATTTGTGAAAATAAATACAGATTTTTAAATAAAACATGAAACCATGAGATTGATTGGAAAAACTTAAGATCTCATGCAAAAGCGATTCCCAGTACCAATCCCATTCAACAAAAATTACTACATGGTGCATAAGAATTATGTCATCCGAATTCGACAACACAAATATTACAAAAAGCATGTTTTTGTTGGTAAAATTTGAATAACTTTGTTCATTTTTACGGTCCTGTGTTTCTGTGTTTAAGAGTTAATTTATTATAGTAAAAGAAGGTTATTAACGCTTACATGACAAACGTTTGATAATAAGGGAGATGATAAACACGGTTTTATACACCAGTTATTCGATGTTATTGCCCTGTAGTTGAAAGAAAATTCTTGTTAAATATAAACCTAAAATTAACCTACAATCTGTGTAGCTTTTTTATCAGTTGTCAACAAATACTTGATTTGGTATAAATTGTTATAATTGTTGAATCCTAACAATAAACGTAAAAATTCTAGCTTATCGCACTAAGAACGAATACATTGACCTGCTGAAAATTAATTTATTTTTTAGCTTTAATTACTTTCTTTTACTGTGTTTAATTACCACTTAAAAATAAAAAAACAAGACCATAAACACCCTGTATGTTATAAAGTATCACTGACAGTGAATTATAAAGATGCAAGGCAGACAACGGGGTGAGGCAGTAATTGCTTTTCAACGGGGTAAGGCAGCCAATTCCTTTTCATTTCCTCAGCTTTTTTTTTAAATAGCTGGTCTTTGGTAGTTTAGGTTGGGTAAGGTTTGACTGCTCAGTAGCCAAGAGTTGGATGTCATGGCTACCGCAGTTTTGCAGATACAGCGTAACTTGTAAAAAAGTACTAGGTGAATAAACAGTTTTATTTATTATTTGTATTTGGGTTCAAGTTACTATAACTAAGAGGTATTCTGAATTCATCTAAATGCGCAACGCAGACATTGTCTTTGTTATATGTTTAATTAGTATTATTCTATGGTAATTATTACTTTATTAGTTTGCCAATAAATCAATTGAAATAACCTAGAAGCTGATTATTATCTACTTCTTTTCTAACAGAACATTAAGTCTAAACTCTAATAAATAATACAAGAATAATTATAATCAATGATTAATTAATGATTATTAATCATGTAACAGTAAATTTAAATTTAACACTTAATTATCATAAAAAACTATGTTTGGACAATGGATATAACATTCTTGAATAAGAAAGTTAAGATTAAAATACAAAAATTGAGACCAATCTTTTATTAAAAAACAAACATCACTTCAGAGAAAGAGCAAACCTCGCACCTGAGGTACTTAAAGAGGCGTTAAGGTTCTACCTGAGCTCATGGTTATGATGTATTTTTATTCATTTATTTATGTATTTTATAAATATATGGGTTGTGATGGCAGTATGAAGATTTTGTGCGTGGTTTTAAGGGCTTGTAGGATGATCCAATCTTTCAAAGTTCTCTTTCAGGAACTAAATTAATTGTCGTTTGGGGTAGGTTTGCTGTTGTTGGTATATCTAATTAAATACAGTATTGCTTGTTGGATTTATTGGAGATAATTTTAATTTTAAACAGGATCCTTCCTTCCTTCCTTGTTTGGATGTATATAAAATTGATGAATAAGAAAGTTAACATTTAAATACAAAAATTGAGACCAATCTACTTTTACCCAACAAACATCACTTTAGAGAAAGAGCAAAGCTCGCACCTGAGATACTTGAAGAGGCGTTAAGGTTCTACCTGATCTCATGGTTATGATGTATTTTTATTCATTTATTTATGTATTTTATAAATATATGCGTTGTGGTCGCAGTATGAAGATTTTGTGTGTGGTTTTAAGGGCTTGTATTTCAGAGTTCTCTTTCAGGGAATAAATTAAATGTCGTTTGGGGTAGGTTTGCTGTTGTTGGTCTATCTAATTAAATACAGTATTGCTTGTTATAAATTTTAAGTGTTTTATAAATAATTTACTCCTATAATCCCTCCATTTTATTGGAGATAATTTTAATAAAAATAAACAGGACCCTTCCAGGTCTTGTGTCGGAGTTCAAACGTAATTAATAGTCTTTTATTTACTGTATTTATTTATCTGCCCTTCATTAATTTTCCCATAAATACAACACCTAAGAATTATCTTGGGTTACTAAATAAATGAGCTTTATTTACCGTAAGTATTTATTTTATTTATTTGTTGTAACTTAACATTTGCCGAGATGTTATATTTTTATTTTATCAGTCGGGGTGTTACCTTTGCAGATTCTTTGTTGGGGTGGGTTTATACCTTTACACACTTCTGATTAGGGTAAATCTAGATGAACATTCAATTTTCTTAGTTTTTTTTGTTGGTATTATTCAAAAGGAATTGAACCTTTCCCCCTAGAGTTTTTGTTTTGAGTGCGTTCCACCAACTTCAAATACCGAAAGACTGATGTTGAGACCTATATAGTGTCGGGCAACTTGGTGTAGTGGAACCCACCCAAGAAAACCAACAGAGGCTTACTTGGGCTGTATATAAGCTCATGTAGTTTTTTGTTTTGGGTGTGTTCAACTACACCAAGTTGCCCGACACTGATAAGACCCAATATAGGTCAAAACAGCTGTCGCACTCAAAACAAAAACTCTGGCGAGGTGAAGGTTCAATTCCTTTTAAAGCTAGATGCCCTATCCGGTTAGATGCCTCATAGCTTGTATTTTAAAAATTAAATCTACAACATCAACTTGGAGTGATTTATCCTGAAGTATTTTACCTAACATTTAGAGCAGCACTGTGTACATTTTAGACAGGTTAAATTATAAACGTTTAAAAATTTGGTTGTTTTAAGTTTTTTATGTGGAAATACATATTTGTATATATTAGGAAGCACAGACAGGTTTGTATACCTATTGTTTTTTTAGACTAAATATTAACATCAATCATTTGTATTTAAATGCCAAAGTTGGACTTTCGGGTGTGGAGCGTAGTACATGCAATGTTATACAAAATTAATAGTTAAAAAATTATAGACTGATCAAATCCTAAAGATTTTTTATTCGTAGAAGGTTAATTAATACTAGAAATAAAAGTTACTGGACAAATTTAAAGAAATCAAAGATACTTTACCAAATTCCCTAAGCTTATTTTCATCGCTGTAATAGCTATATGTCCTACCTCATTTTCTTATTGTTTTTATTATAGTAAACGATTGGCTGGAGAAATGAAATAGTGGACATATTCAGAGTAAAAATTAAATGGTCAAAAATAGCAATTTAAAATTGTTCTATTGAAAAACCGGTCACAATAATCAATTATTTATAATAATTATCAATTAGGTTTTGTAAATAAAATATTCAAATTAGTAAATACAAATTTAAAAAATGTGACAGTTAAACAAATATTAATGTTGATTGGTAATCGTAAACGTAACATTGCTAGTGAATAAATGTCTCTTCTTTTGATTGGTGACATTACCAGAGACACAGTTGAGTCAGGTCATTTAACTTTGGCTTTGTATTTTTTATAAACTAAAATTAAAATAATCTGCATCATTACATTTTGAAAAATTCAATTATGTATCTCGCGACATGTCCCCTAATGACTTCTAAAATAGTTGGCTGGGGCGTTTTTTTAATAAGTACCTGACCAGCCGCGTGAGAGAAGAAAGTATGTAGAACCACGTAAAAGTGTTCTAGGGCAATTTTGTGAATCAGGCTTTGCACTTGGCGACATCATTTTAAATAAGTGTTCTGCAAGCCAAAATATGCGGGCTTAGCTGCATCGCAAGGTAAAAGGTAATAAATGCAATTTTACTATGCAATACAGTTTCTAAAAACCGATTCTTCCTTTATTTTATTAACAAAGGAACTTGCGTAAAAGTTTTATGCCTCTAAATTTGATTTTAAAATTTAATAGGAATTTACCATTTTCATTACCAAAAACACTTTATATAGGGGAGTTGTTTATTAACAAAATACCTTACATGAAATTTAGTCTTTAAAAGGGGCATTTCTTTACAATATGGCTATACTTGTAAAAGTATTAAATATTTAAGTTTTATTCGCTCCTTATTTTAAAAACAATGTAGATATGTACATAATACTGCTTTAAGACATTATTAATTCAAAAACGACAAAATTCATATTCAATGCATAGTGAACGGAGCAAGCATATGCCGTTCTATTTCCTTATGCTACGCTTTGCCTCCGGTAACTATAAAGGAGCTGTTATACATTGTAAATACGGGGATAACATTTCTGACTAGAATTTTAAATAAAGGAATTTGCTACCAGGATAATGATAGGCCTTTATAATTTACTTTTTAAAGTAATATTTAGAATTATATAGCTTTAATTAACCCTTAACTACTGACACCCATTTTTTTGACATTAATACGGACACGGAGTCCACCAGACTCCGTATTTAGTATATTGTTATTAAATACTTTTGGAGCTTTTATGAAAATAATTTTTGCATAGAAATTAGACACAATATATAGGTATTATGAACATTAATTAAAAAATATATCACATTTATAAAAAAGAAATATGAAAAACAAACAACAAAAGAAAACCAATTTTTTTTTGCTTTTAAAAAACACGTAAACAAAATATATCATAATAATATCACAAAAAATATTGATTTAATTTTTTTGTTACAAAGAATATAGTAAACACAAAGGTTATAACATAAAAAAAATGCAAACAAAATTTTTAAGTTTAATGGTAACGATTCTGTCCATGGAATATAAACACCATAATATTTATCAAAATAAAATATTTTATTATTCCAAGTTATCACAACAGTTTGTGCAACATTTGCGTGAACATTGAAGACATATTGGTTTTTGGCATTTTATACATGTATGGGCCGTCTTTCTTCGAATTTTGGAAGGACATATGTAACAATATTTTCGTGTCTCAAGTACAAGTACCTCTTGGCATTGTAGCTCTTCTGGCAATTTTAAAATTCGACGGCTTGAACTTTCTTCGAATTTTGGAAGGACATATGTAACAATATTTTCGTGTCTCAAGTACAAGTACCTCTTGGCATTGTAGCTCTTCTGGCAATTTTAAAATTCGACGGCTTGAACTTTTTAGTTCCCTGCTGATTTTGGTTTCTAACCTATGTTAAACCATTGCGTTGCTATTTCTTCAAAATCTGGGTCGTTAAAGCGAATATTCGTACGGGAACTAGCCATAATGATTTTCAACTTTTTTGACGTTTATACTGACATTGAGTCTGGGAGACTCCGAGGCGCGTATAATTAAATAAATAATAATGTCATACACTTGTCCCTTCGCTACCTCAAATAACACTCCAAACTAGGAAGCTACTGTGAACGGCAAGCGCCAATAAAATTTGTGGTGGAAGTATTACTATAAAATATTCGACGCGGAGTCTGTCAGACTCCGTGTCAGTAGTTAAGGGTTAAAACAACATTTTAATTTGAAACAACCCTGTTTACTTTTACTTTTTCCTAAGTAATAAAAACAGTATAATAATGAAAAAACGCGGCTAAGTTGTGGGTACTATGGTAGTGGGTACCATGTAAGTGATATAAAAGTAATAAAACTATGTTCATACTTTTCTACGATAGTGTTAACATTACTTGATGTATACATCAAGTAATGTTAACACTATCGTAAAAAAAAATGAAATACCTATTAATTCAAAAACAGGATAAAATCGGTTTTTTAAATTAATATTAAAATTTGTTGTGTTTTTACCTATTTACAATAACGCAGTGTACTGAACACTTAACAACTTACAATATTACAAGAATATATTGCAACAACGGGCAGTAAGTGAGAGAGGGTAATAGGCGATTGTTTGAGAGAAAGGGTAGATTTTTCAATATAGAATCTAGTTATCCTTGTTTCACCTTATATTGCCATCTTTTTTTAAGGTAAAAACCTATTAGTTCTTCCTAAAAACACGAACCTAAACTAGTTCCTTGACAGTTTAAACCTTTTCACTTGTTAAAAAAACAGCGGATTTTAATATTCAGTTTTTAAAATTATGTTTTAAATTTAAAATTCGAACCTATAGTGTATACTTTACAGCAATTTTTGAAGGATTTAATTAATGTTATATAATTTAAAAATTGATGAAACTAAAAACAGATGTTGGAATACTCTTCAAAATGCGTTTTAACACATTTTTACTTTATTTAAGGTAGTTTTCGTGCTGTAAGCATACCATCAGAAAATTTTAAATTTTAGTATACTTATTAAGGACATGACAATACAATTATCCTTAAAATTTGAAGTCGATTGACTGTCTATAACCCGAGATAAATTCAATTAAAAATTGGATAATTAACATGGATTGTATACGCTTTATGTAGTTCTGTACCAGTTTCTTAGTTATAAAAAAAAACTGTCAGAACCTTTAAAAAAACTAACAGTCTTTTAATGTACTTTTGCTGAGTTTAAAAAAAATAATTAAAAATTTTTGACCGTCCAAGTGTTTATAAATAACCGTTTAAAGTTCAACAATTTGTGAAAAATATACATCACTAGTGTCAGATAAAAACAGCTTGGCAACGCTGTACGCGAGTATAGATATTATTTCCGCAGTAAATTCAAACAGACTGAATCAGTCCCCAATAAATTGGTTGAGCATGAGCGACGTTGTCGGAATAAAACTTATTAAAATATTTGAAAGTATTACGTAAAGGTAACGTCTCCAGGGTACAGTCTTGCGAAAAAATTATGAATCACTTAGCTACAAGCTCGTATACTTTTATGGTGCGTATAATCTAAACATTTTTGACAATATTGTATACAATACAATAGTATACAATGGTATACAATGGTATACCACGACAACTACCTTAAGGTACGTAAACCATTACATATCACTAATTAATAGGTACTTAATATTACAATTAAAACATATCTTTTGTCCTATACTCGCGTGAAATTGAGACATTATACGTTTGAAAACAATTAAAAAAGTAAGCTATTATTACACTTTCTGACTGGCCTTATCAGCATTGCCTCTTTGGGACTTTGCAATTGCAACCGATACCAACCTTTCGATTTTCTTCTTTATCACCATATTTTATACGGCACTGTGAACCTAAATACTTTTTAACATATTCTAGAATAGTTATTTGTTTTACAAGTGTTGAAAAGCGACTTTTTCATGCAAGTGTTTAAGTTGCTCACGAGGCCTTCAGGCCGAGTGTGCATTAACACGAGATTGAAGAAAGATTTTCTCACAAGGGAACTAACTTAATGCCTGTTTTGTTCTTTTGATTGCTAGTTTCTATCATTTATAGTCATAACTAAGTAACTACTTATGTTATTTTGTGCTTATACTTTGGTTACATTTTTATTTAATTACGCGACATCCGACGGTTTTAGTACCCTTTCCGAAATTGCACCGGGTCGAAATATACGCCCAGAGGGCTAGGCGAGCTGAAAACTGGATAGACCATTGGTTTTCAGGGGAAAACAACGCCGACCTAAACCTAGGTACGACTCTATCAGTGGGTGGTACCGTTTGTGTACTGCTAATGACAATAAGAAGTTGCCATTTGGCGAATTGTTTTTTTTTTGTGTGTACACACAGTTTTCATTGCGGTAGTTGTATGAAATTCTAGGCAATGATTGCTTAGTGCATTGCCCTTTATACTGGTGAAAGTGAGATGACAAGTGTTTATTGGTTTAGTTTCTAAGACGTTTTAGTTTGTTCTCTTGTCTCTTGGCGCTTGTTTATTTTTGAGTGTCGTTTGTGTCACGTACTTAAGTTTTCACTGCTGCTAGATTAAAAATGCTGTGTACCGATTCCTATTAAATAGAATTTACGTTTGATGTAGGGTACTTATTGTTTATTGCTGCAACCCACTTGGTACTCTTGTGTTTTGGTTCCTTCGGGAGACAGGTACATTGGATTCATTTGCACAGGTAGTACACCTATTTTTAAACAGTATTTTTACTTGTTGGAAGATTGCTTAATACACTGTACTATTGAGCGAATTCTATTAAGACAGTGGTGGACAGGTACAGTGATTTCACCTGCACAGGTACACTTTTGGCATTAATTTGGCTTAACTTGTTGGAGATTGCCTAATATATTGACGAAAAATATTTTAAAATACAAAAATAATAATAGGAAATACTTACATACAATCCGCTGAGTTGCCAATAATGCCACTCGATAGCTCGTAAACATGGCATAAATTGGGCATAGGTCGACATTGCCCATAACCACCGCATAAGAAGAAAGAAGTTTCTCTATATTAAAATTAATAAAACATTATTTGCAATATCTTCAATATATATGTAAAAAGTAATTATAGAGGCATCAGTCAACGTGCTTGCCCGGTCTAAATATGTTCCTTTCGCCAGCGCTGCATATGATACTTACATACAATAATATTTTAAACATTGAATTGAAGCTTTTATTAAATAATTTGTACAATTATTAATTACCTACTGCAATATATATATATATATATATATATATATATATATATATATACAAATTAAACTGTAGTATGTATAATTATTTTTCCAGGATACTCATGGACCAAAAAAAAAACAAAAAACTGAGCGAAAGCTCAACGGAGGCAACTAAGAAGTAGGGCTCATCTGGGACCACTTTCCCGGTTGTTGAGGCAGGAGAGGGGAGTGTGTTCTCTTCGAGGTGTGGGTTCTTCGAGGGTGAGCTCTTCGAGAAATTTTCGAGGACTCTTCGAGAACTCCAGAAAGGTGGAAGGGGAGCAAGCGGGCTTCCGGGAAAATGCCGGGACTATGAGAACCGGAACTCTAGAGGGTCCGGGTGATCGGGAACAGCTGGTATCCCAGGGGATTGCAGGCGATACTGCATAAAAGGAGGCGCTTACCGAGGCTTATAGAAAGAGAGAGGACAGCTTCTTAGGACTCGCTAAAACAGGGGGATACCCTCAGAAGGGAGAAGAAAGAGGCATAAGAAACACACCGTGGCATCACCGGCAGACCGACGGCTGAAAATACCGAGGGACCAGGATAGGGACCTTAGTTACGCCCAAGCGGCGGACAGTTCTCATATGAGGGCTGTCGTGCCACAGGACTATCCCGAAAGCTTGTTCGATGTTACGCATCTGAGGAAGGCGATGCTAAGGGCTATCGAGGACCTTGAGGAGGGAGCCGCAGTGCCCCTGTTTGGGGGGGTCTCTCTCAAATCGGGAGCCATTGTGCGAGGGCGATGGACGACGAGTCCAGGGGCTGGCTGGAAGAACTGGTCCCTTGACCGACATTAGGGGGCCAGGGCAAAGGATCTGAAGAGTCTCCAGTGATTACCACGGGCTGTCGTTTTGATACCAGGTACGGCCAGGAAGGCAGCGGAGGTCCTGAAGAGCCTGGGAAAATAAAACCCGACCCTCAGGATCGATAAATGAAGGGTACTCCGAGTGCAGAGGGGACCCAGATGGGGTAACCTTGGTGCTTGAAGTACCGGACGCGGCATTGAAGGCTCTCGAGGCCATCAATTTAAGACCTACCTGAAGGTAGATAGGATCATTGTAACAGTTAAAGTAGACAAGGAGGCGGAAAAGGATAAAATTAAGTAGCCGACAATTAACTTGCACCAAAGCAACGTACATACAAATATGGTCTAATTAAAGATCCTTTAGGAGGGGCAGAATTACGAAAACTACGTGGAACGGCCTATAGCGTGTATTTTTCACTGAGGAAATTCAGGCCACGTTCATCTCACAACTGAAAGAAAGTGACAACAGTGTCGCCTATAAAGGCGGATTGGTGGAAGGAGGGCCGGACGGACTGTTGATGGGGTGCGATTAGGGTTACCAGATTCTGTCAAAAAAAATCGGGTAGTTTTGTATGAATATAACTTAATTACAAAATTGACATACATATACAATGCAAATGCACCGTGCGATGCCAATGCATCGAAAAAACATCAAAAGTAGCGAGGCTACAAAAGATTTTAGGCACCAACAAACAGCTCAGTAGGCCGTTCAGCGTATAACTGATGCATTACATTCCAGACATGTTAGACATAGGTTAGGTGGGGGTCTGGAGCCACAAAAAAATCGTACGTTTGATGGCAGCAAGAAATTTGGCGCTGGTGTACAAAATACACCAACGCGAGTAATTAAGGGTTAATTCCATATTTCTGGCTTCATAGGGTGGTGCATTAAAAACTTTACACCAAAGGTAGCAGTTTGATACCATTTTAGTCTGCAAGTGTAAAAAATATTTAATTTCTTTTTATTATGACTGCCATACTGCGCATAAAACAATCTTAAGATTATAGTGATTAGTCCCATAGCTTAAAAGCGATTTTTGCTACAATTTTTTTTTAAATATATAAATCGCTAAATTCTTTCGCCGCGAAAAAAAATATATACCCAAATAATTTTTTTAACATAACCCAAAAACCATGCTAGAAACAGATGTTCCTTACACATCTTTTATAACATTCACGATACTATTCCAGGTGAATTTAAATCTTGTGGTTTTTAAAACGGTGTAGCGTTCTTAAAAATGGTTTTGGAAACCTGAAAAAATGTTTTTAATAACAAACTTGTATGTGTAGATTCTAAATACCTATGCAATTTTTTTTATCCCAACCCCATTTAACAATTCTAGATTTTGTATGGATTTATCTGAAATCCAGAAGATTAAAGAAACAATATTAGAATAATAACATATTTTTACCTTAAAATCAGGTTTTTCGGAAATTTTACTCAAAAACTTGAAAAATTCAGTTTTTTTCAGTATTTGGGGATATACCTATTACATCAAAAGGTATTTTTCTTCACAAAACTAGTTACGCCATCTGAAAGTAGTACTCTCCCTATTTAAAAATCATATTTATTTATTTTTACTTTTGGGTTAGCAAAAGTTTGACATGGTAAAGCAATTTAAAGGATTAATTCAACGCATTAAAAATACTTATACCTTTACTGTTATACAAAATGGTATCATTAACTGTACTTCAAAATAAAAAAAATAAAACGATATCATTTATATAATTCGTTTTATTATAACCCTTATTATTATTATTATTATTATTATTATTTTAAGACAATTTATAAGTTAATTTAACTAAACAATTAAATACCGAATAAAGCCAAAGGCAGTTTTAGGTTTATTAAAAATATAAAATAATAAGATATGAAAAATTAATGAAGACTAAAGGTATTTAGTTTTATGGATTCCCTTTACGGATATTAAAGTAAAGGGAGGATGGTGAGTAAGGAACAAGATTAGCAACAAACATGGTAAGGTTTACAAGGAAGAAAATTCCCGCTTAGCATAAGGGATTCTAATAGTTTGGGGATAATGTATTTATCATCCGAATGCTTGATAATATCCTAAATAAATAGGAGGATAGTGTTTAGGTATATACTTTATAAGCCACGTTTATACATACACCCTTTAAGTGTAAATTCTAGATATTAATAAAATCGGGTCAGAGCTTATAAGATGGTGTTCGTTGGGCTTTATTAACTTCATTAATATTGGGATTCGGGATAATGAATTATTATTCTGACCCAAACCATTTTAAATGTAATAATTTACCTTATTTCTTTCTTTTTATTTTAGCTTTAGTCCAAATATGTTTTGTTTTTTCTACTGCTTATGGTACATGAAAAAAAAAGTATCTTTTTACAGTGTATATATTTTTATTTGACTAAAATACTAGTACGATAAAAATTAAAACAATTGAATCTAAAAAATATTATAATTAATATTACTATAACAATTGAAGGGGTTAGAATAGAAAGGGTATAAGTGCAATTTCTTTAATTTAGGAGATAAGTTCGTTTTGTAAAAGATAAGGTTCGGACGTATCGAAATGAAAAGGATTTAAGTAATTTTCATACTTCTAGGGACCTCTATTATTCAGTAGAAAAACATTACTAAACAAAATTCTTCACTTTTTTATGGTAACATAACTTTAACTTCAAATATCTCCAAAAAATGAAAATGTTACTTATACCCTTTTTATTCTAACCCCTTCAATTGGTATATTTTGGGAATTTATTAATTGACATTTTATTCTATGTGCTATTTAACAATCCAGCTTATAGGTATATAATATAAGTATACTAAACTCTGGATAGGTAGATAGCATCAAGGGCGTCGATATATTTTTCTTTTTGGGGGGGGGGGGTAACATATAAGGAAAATAATTTTGCTAAACTTCTTATTGTTTATTTGCTTTTCTATATTGGGGAAAAGGATTATATGGTACCAAAACTAAATATCTCATAAACATAAACATATATTCTTTTTTAAGTACCTAGGTACTTAAATATAAAATTCAAATTATAAAATTATAATCCAAAACCTTATCAATATTTAACTAGACTTTAGTACATCAGAGATGCGCACAAGATGCGAGAGATTATTAATCTAAGGATGCTGGGGGCGGACGTTCTCTCTAGATGATGCGCACAAGATGCGAAATCATTGCGATATTGCGAATTATATTCACTATCTAGTAGATAGTATATTCACTATCTAGTAGATAGTATATTCACTATCTCGTAGATAGTATCTACCTTACCACCATCTAGTTTAATAGTAATAAAATAGGGCTTTTATTATGCCACACTTTAAAAACTAACTATGAATGTCTTTGGCTCGCTCAAAGTCCTACCGGTACCTTCTACTTCAAGACAGCTTTCAGAGAGTTCTACAGATGAATCGGAAATTTTAACGAAAGACGAAGAATATTATGAGCCAACGCCAACATGTACGACCTTTTCCGAATCTCAAAAAAAGAAGAAATTAACCCCACTGATTTTCGAGAAATTATCCGAAACTTGCGACCGTTATGGGGTGTCACACAGAGCGGGAGCTGCCATTGCGTCGGCAGCTCTTCAAGATGTAAATTCGATTTCAAAAAATAAATCTTCATATGTCATAGATCACTCTAAATTAAGACGCGACAGAATTCGAAGAAGAAATAAGTTATTGAGAAATCGCAAATTTACAGACATTGAAGCTTTGTTTTTCGATGGGCGTAAAGACAAAACTATGTATTTTGTAAAAAAAGGACAAAAATTATACCGTAAAGTTAAAGTAGAAGAACACATTACTCTAGTACAAGAACCTGGATTCGTTTACCTCGGCCATGTGACTCCACCGACCGGAACTGCTGAAGATATTGAGAGCACCATGTTATCATTCCTTATAAATAAAAAATTATCCACTTGACAGTTTGGTTGCTGTGGGATGTGATGGGACAAATACAAACATGGGAAGAAAAAATGGTATAATTTCAAGGATGGAAAAGAGATTTAATAAGCCACTGCAATGGCTTATCTGCCAACTGCACGCCAACGAATTGCCATTACGACATTTATTTATTAACTTAGATGGAGCGACTACAGGGCCTACAGAATTTTCAGGGCCAATAGGAAAAAAATTAAGAACATGTCAAAATCTTCCTATGACAGAGTTTAAGGCAATTGAAGTGTCCTTACCAGACCTGTCACGTGCAAAATTAAGCACTGACCAGCAATATTTATATGATGTTTAGCTGTATCAAATGGTGAGGTACCTATTGACTTAGCAAGGAGAAACCCAGGCAAGATGTCTCATGCCAGATGGCTCACAGCCGCCAATAGAATTTTACGTCTATATGTTGCCACTAAAAATCCAACAGACAATCTAAAGATCTTGTCGACTTTTGTTAGCAAAGTTTATGCTCCTACATGGTTCCAAATAAAGTGCAACAGTTCCTGCGAGGATGGGGCCCGAAATCTATGGTTCATGATTAATTATACGAGATATCTTTCAGACGATACAAAGAATATAGTACATCCGGTAATTGAAAGAAACGCATATTTCGGTCACCCCGAAAATATATTTCTATCAATGCTTACTGATAATGACAAACATATAAGAGAACTTGCGTGCAGGAGAATTATAAAAGCTCGATCTTTGAAACATTCAGGGGTAAGATCTTTTAAAATTCCCAAGATAGACTTTGACAGCAATACTTACTATGATTTAATTGACTGGCAAAGCTCAAACCTAATTTTAACAGAACCGCCTCTCTTGCGTAAAGTAACTACTGAAGATTTGAAAAAAATAGTGAACGACGGAAATATAAAAATGTTTAATTTTCCTAAATTCCCTTGCCATACTCAATCGGTAAAGAGGTGTGTTAAATTAACCACTGAAGCATCAGGTTCTGTTGCCGGTCAAAAGTCTCGTGATGGATTTATTTGCGCAAGACAAAATTCAAGGAAGGTGATGCCAAAATTTAATTCTAAGAAAGATTTTAAATAAGTTTGAGGAGATCTGCAAATACCCCCCTAATAAACAATCCGTGGGTTATTACGATCCTAATTGTTTAAAATAAATGTATTCAAGAAGCCATGTAAATAAAACTAACATTTGAATTTAGCGGGACGGAAATGCAAGTGTATAAGAAGTACCGTGCCATTGGTTAGAAAGAATCTCGTGTTTAGGTGGGAAAAGGAAGGGAAGAATGTCGGTAGTCGTACGGGGGGGATCATTCGAGCAGAGCCGAGCAGCGACAAGGGTTTTAAAAAGGTGTGTGCAGGAAAGTGGTTAAATTGTAGGTTTGTACATTTTAAATAACTAAATTATTGTAGTATAAATATTCCCGAGCATTTTGGTATAATTAGTTTATACAAACACCTTGTGTAAAGATAAATATTCGATCAATTGACTTGGCGTCATCGTTCGATCTATTCAGCCGTGATGGCTGCCGTTTTAAAACAAACCACGCCGTAAAACACATCACGTTCAAACTAGGTATTTCGTATTATAATTTATATTCTAAGTTATAAACAATTGGTACTTGATTTTATCTAATAAAAAGAGTAGGTTAAGTGTATTTATCTAAATAAAAGGCAGGGTTTTTTACGAGTATTTATCAAATTAAGAGAGCAGGAATTTACGGGTATTTTATCCAATTAAAATAGGCAGGACCGTATTCGATTTAATTAAGCTAAATGTCAGGACCGTACTCGAGATTATTTAATTAATTTTAATAAATATTTCAAAAAGGGGATTTACCATAAACGCTGTGTAAATTAAGTGTATTTAATATCGATTTTCTTAAATACGGGATTTATAAAATTATACTCGTAGATTCACATTTATGTCCCGTAACTAGTAATTTTGCCAGTCCTATTTAATTATTTGGTAATACGTTTGGAGTGAGTAACAACAGTAATTGTGTGATAACGACATTTAATTTATCCACTGCCCGTGGAGTCCATGGTGCAACAAGCCCATCTTGAATTACTATCCTGTAAATTTTTCCAGGGGCCGGTCGGTTGGCTTTTATCTGGTTGGGTCACGGTTACATTATTTTTGTTATTTGTGTCATTTTGATTACCTATAGGTAATAGTTGCCATGGAATAGTATATTTTTACCATAAAATGATATATTGTTTTGTGGTATTTGTTAATCTATTAAAGTTTGCCGACAAATGAGGCATAATGGACAATGGCGGACCCTCAGTTGAAGCGATCTCGGGCCTGATAATTATTTACTCCTTTTCCAACAGTTTATTGAGCCTGAACTCTAATAAATATTACATGAAAATTTGTTTAACAGTAAACTTAAATTCAACAGTAAATATATATAAAAACTTTATTTGGATGATGGAGGCCTATTGCAGACGGAATGCTTGATGAATAAAGTTAATTTTAAAAGACAAAAATAGAGACTAAGACTCAATCTACTTTCACCAAACAAACAAGCAAATAAGCAAACAAACAAACCAGCAAATAAGGAAAGAAACAAATTAAAAATTAAAAAGAAAAACGAGGAACACATACGACAGCTAAGCTCTAGTATGATGTATTATTTGTCTAATGGTATTTATATATTAATTTATATTTGGGTTGTGGTCGCAGCAAGGAGATATTGTGTGGTTTTAAGGGTTTGTAGGAAGTCCTTTTCTTTCAGAGTTCACTAAGTTAAATGTCGTTTGGGTTGCGGTTATTTTTGTTGCTCTATCCAAATAAATATCATTATTGTTTGTAATAATTTTTAAATATTTTATACGTGTAACTCACTCCCATAATCCCTCATTTTGGAAGGTTTTATGAGCGATATTAATAAAAAAATAAACGGGAGCCTTCCGGGTGTTTAACCTGAGTTCAAACGTAACTTATTGCCTTTTTATTAACTGTATTTTTTATTCCCTTTTTAAATACTTTCCCCATAAATAAAACACCTCACAAGTACCTTGGGTTACTAAATTAATGAGCTTTATTACCGTAAGTATTTATTTTATTTATTTGTCGTAATTTAATATAACATTTGCCGTGGTGTTATATTTCATTTATCACTTGAGGTGTAACTTTTTACAGATTCTTTGCTGGGGGGGTGTATACGCTTACAAGTTATTATTTACATATTTATAAATATTATGTTTCTTTTATGTGATTCTAGTGATGTTTATTTTCAGTTTAGACTGTTCTCTTAATTTTAAGCAAGAGAGTTTTGTATTTTTTTAGCAATACAATTTTTTAATTATAAATAATTTTTGAATTACCTTGTAAATGTAGTTACTATTAATTTAAAGTAATTAAAACTTTAAAATGGAGACAAAAATGTTATTTTTATTTAAATTTTCTGGCGAAAAAAAATTTGTTTTTTTTTCAATTCTTTAGGCTGCTTGAGCGAGCCAAAGATAAAGAAAAATATTAACTTTTTTTACATTTTTGAGAAGCTATAGGCCTTACACAACTTTTGAGACCTATTAAGTTAAAATAGAGAAGGAAAAAAAGACCCTGGGTAAGTGACACACCCTACTGTTCACCTAGACCAAAGTTTCAACAATAAAAATATATAAACGATAAACCGCATGTTTTTTAACAGTGCATATTTATGCCGTAAAAATATATTTAAATTCGACCACCTAGGTATTTCTTTTTTACAGTATTGTAGCGAGTACCGCTCTGGATATCGGAGTGATGACTCATCGCCGATGAGTCATCGCCGGTGAGTCATCGGCGGTGACTCAGCGCTCGAACAATCGAGAGTGTGGAGCTCGCTGGAATGTTCCAGAAGACCTTGGCGCTGAATATATAAGAAACGAAGCAACACAGAGCAGTTAGTTAAGATTTGGTACCCGCGGCGAAATAAATAAATATAAGTGCAAATAAATAGACTCTTGAACAATAGTGATATATAAATAATTAGTAGTTAAGTGTTTAGTTAGTTTAGTGTTTTAAGTGTAGATAAGTTATTAAATAAATAATTTAGTTCGTTAATAAACCAGTGCGTGTTTTTATTCACACTTCGAACAGTTAAAAACGTTACAATTGGTGTCAGGAGTGCGGTTAGTGTGAAAGTTCGCGAAAATGGTTTCGTTAATGGACTTAAAAGTGGCGGACCTTAAGCGAGAGCTGGAAGAAAGGGAATGTGATACAACTGGAAAAAAGAATGTGTTGCAGCAGCGGCTTCGAGAAGCGTTGGCACAGGAAGGTGAAAATCCAGATGAGTATTTATTTGAAGGCCCGTGTGATATGCATTTAATGTTGCAAAATTTAAATGATTTAAAACAGAGAATGCTAGAAAATTCTAACGAGTTACAACAGAAAATGCTGGAAAATTCTAGTGATTTAAAAGTTGATTTACAACAAAAGATTTTGGAAAATGGATGATTTGCAACAGAAAATGGTGGAAAATTCTAGCGATTTGAAAATCAATTTACAACAGAAGATTCTGGAAAATGTCAACGAATTAAAGGACGATTTTCAACAGAAAATGCTGAAAAATTCTAACGATTTACAACAGAAAATTTTGGACAATTCTAACGAGTTTCAACAGAAAATGCTAGAAAATTCAAAAAACCTAAAAGAATATTTGGAAGGGAAGATTCTAGATAATGTCAATGAATTAGAAGAGAAAGTAGGACAGAAAGTTGACGATGTAAGGATGGAATTAAATAACGTAAGGATGGAATTGAATGACGTAAGGATGGAATTGGATGATAAATTGGAAGTCAAAATTAAAGAAATAAATAGTAAACTGACAGCTGTAAATCTACCTATGATGCTGGCGGAACCAGGAACAATGCCAGAGGGAAGTCGAGTACGGATGAAACCACCTCAGTTCGATGGAAAAACTTCTTGGACCAACTACATCCGTCAGTTTGAGGCAGCAGCAAAAGCAAATGGCTGGCTACCAGAAGAGAAGGCTTCAGCATTGACTCTGGCTTTACGCGGAGATGCAACGGACATCTTGCAGACACTCTCTCCCAACGAACAAGAAGATTACGAGGCGTTGGTTAAACATCTGGAACTGCGATATGGCCAGACACATCTGGAACATGTGTACCATTCCCAACTGAAGAATCGCTGCCAGAAATCTAACGAGACTTTGCAAGAATTTCAGGCTGATATTGCACGCTTGGTCCGGCTAGCACATCCAGCTTCTCCAACGACCGTTATGGAACGATTAGCGGTTCAAGCCTTTTTGGATGGACTTCGAGACAACGAAACAAGACAGGCTCTAACACTAGCTCGTCCGAGCCAACTGGTTGATGCATTAGCTCGAGCTTTGGAATTCGAGGCGGCAAAGCAGAGCTGCAGGAGCCAGCCTAGAATAAGGAGAGTCGAGGAAGAGAAAGAGAAGGAACCCAGAATAATCGAAGAAATCAGGCGACTTCTTAAAGAGAATCTACCAGAAAAGAAGAAAATCCGGTGTTGGAGATGTGGAAAGCTGGGACATAAACAAAGTCGTTGCAGAGGAAGCCAGGTGGCGCCGACTTTATTTAGAAAAATAAATAGGACTGAAGAAAAAGATGTATGTATTCGTAGGACTACAATCGTGGATGATCATTGGCAATCCACTGAGATTCAACAAGACCAGGAAAGGGATCCGGATTTGAAGCTTATCATCGATTGGAAGAATAACGACCGTAAACCAACGTGGCAGGAAGTCGCCCAATATTCGCCGAATGTGAAATCCTACTGGGCCCAATGGAATTCCATCATCTTAAGTGACGGGCTTCTAAAGCGCGTTCTGGAGATGCCAGAAGGGGGGGAAGACCGGAAGCAGATAATAATCCCCAGAAACAGGATACCAGAAGTGCTGCAGGAAATCCATGATGGAACTACTGGAGGACATCTTGGGGTAACCAGGACGCTCGGAAGACTTAGGGAACGGTTTTATTGGGTCAACAGCCAACGAGATGTGAAGGAATGGTGCAAGAAGTGCGCCGTTTGCGCGGCAAGCAATGGACCCCAGAAGCGCCCAAAAGCCCCAATGCGACAGTACAATGTGGGCAGCCCATTTGAGAGAATTGCAATCGACGTGGCGGGTCCATTTCCGGAAACAGAATCTGGAAATAAATACATCATCGTTGTAATGGACTACTTTAGCAAGTGGGCGGAAGCGTACGCCTTGCCAAACCAGGAAGCTGCCACAGTGGCCGATGCCCTTATTAAGGAGTGGATTTGTCGTTTTGGTGTGCCAATGGAGATGCATTCAGACCAAGGCAGGAACTTCGAATCTATACTGTTCCAGAATGTCTGTAAGATTCTTAACATTCGGAAGACGAGGACGACTGCATTACATCCGCAGTCTGATGGAATGGTAGAACGAATGAATCGAACGATAAACCGGTACTTGTCCAAGGTAGTCTCTGACCACCAAAGAGACTGGGACCGCTTCCTCCATCTGTTCCTGTTGGCGTACCGTTCTTCTATCCACGATACAACCGGCCAGACACCCGCTAGCATTGTTATGGGACGTGAACTTCGTCTACCTTGTGACCTGAGGTTTGGTTGCCTACCAGGGGAAGATATTGCTGGAGAAGATTATGTCAGCAATTTACGTAGGAAAATGAGCGACATTCATAGCCGAGTTCGTTTAAACATCCAGAGTGCCAGTGATAGAATGAAAGAGGCATATGACATCAAGGCGGAAAATGGAGGATTTCAACCTGGAGACCTAGTTTGGTTATACAACCCTCAGCGCCGTCGTGGTTATTCACCGAAGCTGCAGACTTCTTGGGAAGGACCATACGAAGTCGTGGATCGCATAAATGACATCATCTATAGGATCAGAAAACAACCAAGAGGAAAGCCGAAAGTGATCCATTTCAACCGATTGGCCCCTTACGCTGGAAACAATGACGATGCTAGAGTAAGGAAAGTTAATCCGCCGGAAGACGAGTTGCCTTTTGAAGACTTCATGTATTTATATTCGAGCGGTAAAAAAGCTCGGTATGGTGTCACTCGAGAAGAACAAAAAGATCTGTTCACGGTTTCGGCCGATTACTCCTTGGCTCACTGTGTTGCAGAAGACCTAAGGATGTCCAGGGAAATAGCGGTTGTCTTTAAAAACAAGTTTGGACGGGTCGACGAGCTACGAAGGCAGAATCCCAAAGTTGGAGAGGTGCTTGAAATTGTGGATAATGAGCAGATAGGCAATAGAAGTATCTTCTATCTGGTAACGAAGCAGCTCTCCCATCATAAGCCAAACTACCGTGACGTATGGAATGCCTTAAATAAATTGAGGGATACCCTTTTGTCCAAGGACATCATGAACCTGGCGATACCGAAGATTGCTTGTGGACTTGACGGTTTAGACTGGAGAATAATTAGAAGCATGGTGGAAGTTATCTTCAGATTTAGTGGCATACACATTCTTGTCTGTTGCCACAACCCTAAAAGAACAACCGGAAGAAAGACCGTAGACTGCTACTTCTATAGGACGTCACACTGCAAGTTTGGATCTCTATGCAAATATCGCCATGGAGCTGAGGACCATTTTCGGGACGAAAATGTTTTAAGACGGGGGCAATGTAGCGAGTACCGCTCTGGATATCGGAGTGATGACTCATCGCCGATGAGTCATCGCCGGTGAGTCATCGCCGGTGACTCAGCGCTCGAACAATCGAGAGTGTGGAGCTCGCTGGAATGTTCCAGAAGACCTTGGCGCTGAATATATAAGAAGCGGAGCAACACAGAGCAGTTAGTTAAGATTTGGTACTCGCGGCGAAATAAATAAATATAAGTGCAAATAAATAGACTCTTGAACAATAGTGATATATAAATAATTAGTAGTTAAGTGTTTAGTTAGTTTAGTGTTTTAAGTGTAGTTAAGTTATTAAATAAATAATTTAGTTCGTTAATAAACCAGTGCGTGTTTTTATTCACACTACGAACAGTTAAAAACGTTACAGTATGTTGTATATTTTGGTATATTTACGCCTATGAAATATACTATAATCTTGCTTTAATTAACAAAATTGACAAACTTAGTTAATTCTTGTGACTAATATTTAATAAAAAATATGAAATGTATTTCCCTTTTTTACTTTTTTATGCAAAAGAACAATTTTTCACAGTCTAGTCGTCATCCCGAAATGTTCTGTTTTACTTAATCATCATATAGAGCATATAATATGATAATAATAATATTAATAATAATAATAACAATAATAATAATAATGTAATTATTTGCCCAACAGAAAATATAATAACAGGACAAAATTACAATAAAAATAGGTAATAACATTAAATACATAAAATACATAATAAACTAAAAATTGTTGCTTTGTATGTAACTGAAACAAACATTTTGTAAAGCAGATATCGAACAGGTTTAATATCACATAAATTACAAATTAAATTAAAGTTACGTGTAATGACATTAATGGGATAATTTAAAGAAACATTAGATTTTGACATATTATTTAAAAAAGTTATGCGATGGTGTGAGTTGATTCTGGGTATATAAAAGTTGAGCATTGACAAAAGAGTTGGTGAATCGATTAGATTGTGTATTAATTTATGCAGAAAAACTTGACTAAATATAAATCGCCTATCTTTAAGAGAAAGCAAATTAAATCTTGATAGCAAGTGTTCCTGCAGGAAGTATACCCTCAGAGAGGTATTGAGCATGCTCAATACCTCTCTGAGGGTATACTCCATATAATCTATACGACAAGTATTTTAAAAAACGTCTCTGTACATTCTCAATTTTATCATATGTATAAATTGTAATAAGCATAAACAACTAGAGACGCATATTCGAGTCTAGACCTAACGAGTGAGCAATATAACATTTTGTATGTATGAATATTAGTTAAGTTTGTGCAGGTACGAATTATGAAACCCAGACAGAAAAAAGCAGAACCAACTACGGATTGTATGCGATAACTGTAAATAGAAAATAATTCCAAGGTCTCTAATTTAGGTCGTACGCTCTAGATAGTATTTGTCAAATTTATAACGATAAATGATAGGGTTTGTTTTCAAACTAAATGAACAAATTTTGCATCTTTTTTACATTCATTGTTAAATGTCAAAAATATAAGTCAAAATTGGTTGTATTAAAATATAGGATTTGGTACTTTAAAGGGGAAGTTTTTTTCAAGGCAGATACCTATGGATGTAAATATTTGTAATGTAATAATAATAAATAATAAATAAATAATAATAATTGTTGTTTCTATACCAGTCGTTAATGTTTTTTAATTCAGTTTGTAGTTTTTTGCAATCTTCGATGTCATTAATGATCCGATGGACTTTGTGGTCATCAGCACATAAAAGATGTTCAGAGGTTAGTGATTGAGACAGGTTGTTAATGAATATGTTAAATAAAAGAGGTCCTAAGTTGGACTCCGGAACTTGCAATATAATTATTTGATTTAAAGCCGTTATAGAATACATACTGAGACCTATTTTGAAGATATTAACCGAACAAATTAACAATGTTTAGGTCAAAACCAACCTCGCATAATCTCCGAAATAAAATGAAATGATCAACTCGATCGAATGCCTTTGAGAAATCCGTATACACTACATCAACCTGTCCTCTATTATCGAAAGTTTTAGTGATAAATTCTTTAAATATTGACAGGTTAGTAATGGTAGATCGTCCAAACATAAAACCATAAAACCATTTTTTAATGGCCCAAATAGCTTCACGTAAGACAGCATAAATAGCACGAGATTTAAACGCTTGACAGATGTAAAAATTATAACATACATAAACTTTGAACTGTAAATACTTCTAGGAAGTATTGAGAAACTTGACCCGTTGAGAAGTATTTAGCACTTTGAATTTCCTATATCCAATTCCTATTTATCACAAAATATTCAAAGACTATGAAGGTAAAAACGTCTAAGTTAGATCAGGTGTAGAAATCAGAACAAACAGTGCCCGCCGTGCAACTTGGCGAGAACGCCTTATGCGCAATTGACGTTATTTGGTAAAGGTACCGCTCTTCAAGTTAAGTTTAACACGTGTTTGGCAATGTAAATTGTTGAAAACATTTTTGTTTAATTTTTTGTATATAAAGTGTACCCAAATTTCATCGTATCGCCAAATTATTAATAAACTAGTTTAAAAAATATATTTAAATAAAAAAGTGAAGGTAACAAATAAAATTGTTATTTGGATGAAACTTATCTTCAGGCGACTATCATCATGAGATGAACTTAATAAACTACAGAAGTGGTTACAGGAAAAACTTGTACCATTTAATTCCATTGTCGTCCATAACGCACCATACCACAGTGTTTAAATTAACCCAACACCCACATCAAATTCAAGGAAAGCAGATATGATATATAGAAACATAGAATTTCATCCTGATATGCTAAAACCTCAAATATTTATATGAAATTATAAAAAATCAGGACAAATTTAAACAATATAAGTACGATCTTTTAATGCGAGAGCATGGAAACACCGTGTTGAGGTTACCACCCTACCAGCCCTATCGAGCTCATTTGGACAACAGTTAAGAAAAAATGTATAATTAATATAGTATAATATTAAAAGATGCCACCACGTAATATCTATAAAAGATAAATATCTTGACCGAAAAATAGTGTTGTATGATTATGTAGAACCATTTTTAACTAGATTCAGATGATAGTAGCGATAACGACAGATTTTAGAAGAATATTAATCAATTATTATTTAAGTAATTTTGAACAACTTTGTCGTAAAAAACTCCTTTTCGCATTAATTTATATTTTAAAATAGTTATGAACCTACATTAATTTTGTATATTTTTTTAAACTTGTTTTGGGATGGAATTAGAATCAGATTAGTCTGCCTTCCAGTCCATTTTGTTGTATCAGATTGCTTTATATATGGGGATGCATGTATATATGTGAGTATGTATGTATATTTTTCTGTATACTATTAAAATGAAATATATTATGTTTTTTTACAACAAATAAATTATTATTATTATTATTTATTGATGTCAAATAGAACTGTTTAATAAGACCTTGCGACGCATATGAGCCATCCATTTAACTCCTTACCGCATACTATGTCAAATTTGGCAAACAAAAAATAATTATTTTACTCTAATGCTTATAAGATTAATTTAAGTAGAGTCTAAGCCATTGTTACGCGTAATAAATTATGGATACATATATAGAAACAATAATATGGCTAAATTTTGCACAATAATTGTTTCCCTCTAAAAATTATTTCCCTCTAAAAATTGGGCCTAAAAAGGATAATACTACTGTGTAGGAAAGCAGTATACATATAAGAAGATATTGTTTTATAAAAAGCCAGTTTTAAAGCGGATTTGATGTAGGTATGATAGGTGCATCATATTAGTGTCAAAACGTTTAAGAGAACAATACTGAAGTCAGGCGTAAGTGAACGGTTTCGGTATTGATTCCATTTGGTCGTCGAAACTTGTTACCTTTTTACTTGAAATAGCATTTTCTTTGCTGAGAAAAATTCACGAAATCGCTGACGGCCACACCATAAGAAATTTTTTAAATAAAGTAGGTATCACATTTTATTTTTAAAATCATAGTAAGAACGGATTCATGTAATTCACATTTATAGTCACTGTATAAAATATTTTAAAATAAATAGTTAATAATTTTTTTTATTTTTCCCCAACAGTGGGAGACCACCTAATATTATATTTTATCAATAAAGTATCGCCCAAATGCATAGGTCAGAAAAAGCGTTTTTAAATTTAATCACTGATTATTTAGTGCTGGACCGATTTTGATAAAATTTGTGTGTATTTGATTGGGTCCCTAGATGGTTTAGATTTACAATTTGACCCGGTAGGTAGCGCTGCAACAGGGTTCTAGCCAACGTTCGGGCAGGACAACGTCTGTTGGGTGTGATAGTATACTTATTTAAACTTTAATTTGTCTCTTTTGATTTTCATTAATCTCCTGCAAAATAGTCGGGTCCGTTTAGTTTAATTAATTCGCCTGCAGTAAAAATAATACCATTCCGACAGAATCACTTTATTGTAATCCTTTAAGTGTTATCAGATTGAACAGAGCTCTGTATTACTGACCGACGCTCGCCACTAATTAGCACAAAATGAACCATTAGTTTTAAGAGGCCTGGTCATATAAGGATTAGCCAGTATCAATTAGCCATTTAGGTGGAATGTGTATAAACATGTGTGTTTGTTTGACCTTTTAAAGGGTTAGATTATGTTAATTCTTATGAGTTTTTTTATCCATTACACAGGTCTGCAATAAAAGTGTTGAAAAGCGAACAAAATAACCTAAAAACGTGTTTGACAGCTGTTAAAATTCTTTTTTCTTATTCTTTTAATTTTTAAGGTATAAGTTACTTAAAATCAATAAACTTACCTTATTAATTTTAAATAAAGGCACTAAAAATTAGAATTTATTATACATACACAATTAATTGTGTTCTAAATGATATTTAGATATACATATACAAATACAATAAAAATTTTAAAACGAATGTCAAACGATGCTGTCAATTTCTTTTCAAACAGACCTGTCACTTTTCACACAGAAATGTCACTTTACATTCGTGTTTTGCCTTGCCAATGAAAATATTCATTTTCTAAGCATCGATGCCAATATGTGACTTTTACATAGTGGTCCTAGAAAAAAGTTTTTTAAATACTTTCATTTAAAACGTATGGATTTTTATCCACTAATTTTAAATATGTGCTTTGTTTTAACGGATCACGTCACATTTTTTTTATTCAGATATACATATTATGCATATTATGTACAAATTACGTTGCATTGTTTTAAACGAACATCATTTCTTTTTACCCCTACAGGACAATATTAATGTATGTTTATAGTCTAAAAATCCCTTAAAGTTTTAGCACTTAATATTGCTCCTAAGTACTTTAATTGAAATAACATATGAAATTTAGGATTTTACGCTACTACAATTTATATGGGTGCGATTAGTAGATGATTAGTTGCCATAGAGCAAGGCAGCAATTTACTAAAAACCAATATATAAGTAATATATTATGTGGACTTGTATACATAACCAAAGGCATATTTTTAATAAATACAGTTATTATTGCAATTTATGTCAAAACGGTTAAAGTTATATGTTAAAATACTTTTTTCTACTACCTTTAAAACGCCCTTTATCGTACATGTTTCCATGACACTAAGTGACCTTTTAAATAGGTACACATTGACAAGTTGTGGCTTTACGGCGCTTTAGTCACAATTCGGGCACGGACTACACTGTCCTCATAAAATATTTTCTTTACTTTCTGTGAAAAACTGTCAATTTTAAAGAAATACATTTCGATTTATAACCTTCATAATCTGTGTTTATAAAATATAAAAATGTGACACTTGACGGTGACACACAGATTCCCCTATTGTTTCATAGATGGCGCTCTATACAAATTTTATATTTAAATCATTTTAAGATAATAATAAGTATTTGTCGTAGAAAAAGTATAGTATGCACCTCGTTTATAAACTTTTCTATATACTCATTAATTTAAGCACTGGCGTTTATCAAACTTGATACATAATATACTATTATAGCAAATTAAGTTTTCAACAAATTAATAAAATTAAATAGTTTAAAAGGTAGGTATATATCAATTATTAAACTTATAGGTAAGTTACTGTCAAATATTAAGCAATTTATTGGCACAAACATATAAAACCAAAATATTGATAAAAATATTTAATTGTATTTGTAATTGTATAATATATATAATTGCTAAATGTCATATAAAAAAGCAGTGCTGATCGGCCTGCAAACTTTTTTTAGCAAACAAGCTGTCCACTTTTTAAAAAGGAAAATCATCGGCACGAGTGGCACTTAGCAACCACGCGTGCATTTTTTTTTGCTTTCGCCTACTGCAGCTGCTTTACTTTTACTGGGCAATTAAATTTAATTTTTAATTGCGGTACACTGAACCATGCCTTGCAAAAACAATTGGCTCTTCGTGGAAAGCTGACTGTCCTGGAACATTTAAATACGAAAATGTTTTATACTGTTGGGTTTGCGAAAAACAAATTATGCACAAAAAATTTTCAAATAGTAGACCAGGATGTCAAGACAAAAATTACTATGTTTTTAAATTATTTAATACGCAACATTTTGAAACTATATACGAATTATTTTAATAAGGTGAAACCCTTAACTCAACTAACAAAGTCTTATTTTGTGAATTAAACAGTGTCCACGCAGCATAAAAATAAACAGAAATACCTTAAAAAATCTTGCTGTCATTAGGTTGTGACCAATATTCCAATACCAAAATCCTCAGTGATAGCATGACATGAAAGACACAGGAGATTTCCACTAACAATAAAGGATATTCTTCTTTGAAGAACCTATTGTAGATCAAGGTAGGATCATAAGACAATCAGGTACATGGATTCCTTATGAATATTAGCTCAACACATTTGTCAGTGACCAGGGAGATTATTACAAGTGCATTACTGCAATACAAAACTAACCATTCTCACACTCTCCATTGGAGAGTCTCCAACGTGTTTTTGAGGTTATTAATTTTAAATCTTAGGGAAAAAGCCTAAAATCCAGTTCGGTTTTGGGTCTCGTGTCGTCGATAGCTCTATGAAAGAGTAAATATATGGAAATATCTAAGAGATGGATCGGATGATTGAAGATTAAAGAAAATTGGAAAATTCTGTGTATGAAGCCATGTGTACATTAGACTGGGCCAAAAAGATCAAAATTTTTTTTTTGAAAAGTATATCGAAAATATGGATGGGATGGCAAAAAAAAATTATTGTGAAAGTTTGATTCCATAATATTAATATTAAGAGGTCTATCATCGCAATTTTAATTTTTTTTCCTCAGCAAGTTTTTGTCTCAGAACTCCCAAACCATTGAGTTTAACAAAATTGACTCAAAAATATTTTTTTAAGAAAATTAAATTCTCTACAAAAAAGGTTAAAATAAAATTTTCTGTCAGATGAACCATTTCCTTAAAATCATGCCTTAAAAATTGGTATAGTTTTACATTTTGATCTTTTAAATTGGAATTTTGTAATTCATGTAAAAATCAGTATCCATAAAAAACCGATAAATATTCATTTGGTAAATCAAATGCTTTACAAAAAAGCCTCTTAACATTTTTGGCTAAATTCACTCAATCAAAAGTTATTCAAGGGTAAAATTTCGTTTTGACTTCAAATTTAACCTTTAATAACTTTTAATTAAGTGTATTTATCCAAAATGATAAAAGACTTTTTTTGTAGAGAATTTGATTTCCCATAAGAATATTTATCGGTTTTTTATGGATACTGATTTTTACATGAATTACAAAATTCCAATTTAAAAGATCAAAATGTAAAACTATACCAATTTTTAAGGCATGATTTTAAGGAAATGGTCTGACAGAAAATTTTATTTTAACCTTTTTTGTAGAGAATTTAATTTTCTTAAAAAAATATTTTATCGGTTTTTTTCCGGGTACTGATTTTTACATGAATTACAAAATTACACAGTTAAAAGATCAAATTGTAAAACTATATAAATTTTTAAGGCATGATTGTAAGAAAACGGTTCATCTGACGGGAAATTCCAATCAAACCTTTTTTGTAGAGAATTCAATTTTCTTCAAAAGATATTCCCAAGTCAAATTTGTTAAACTCAATGGTTTGGTAGTTCTGAGACAAAAACTCGCTCAGGAAAAAAAAATCTAAAATTGCGATGCAAACTTTCACCATAATTTTTTTTTGTTACCCCAAACAATATTTTCGATATAATTTAGAAAAAAAAAATAGTCGATTTTTTTGGCCCAGTCTAGTGTACATAGTGAAGCGAAAAGATGACATGGTTCTATAAAAGGGCAGTTCTACGGAGCATGGTCGATTCGTGATATTCACCACTGGAGATCAGAAATTAGTTTAAAACTATTTTTCTTTGGTTGCGGTTTGTTCATATTAGTCTATTGTGAGCTCACAGGTCAAAGGTTTACTAGTAAACCTTTGATAAAAAGTTAAATTTAAAAAACAATTTTATTTAGAAGCAGTTTTTTATCGTTCAAACTCCAGACCGTCACGTGTAACTTCGCATGGTTTAGTCCTTTTGATGCATTAGTTTATACATATCAAGATGGGTTTTTATCTTATACTACGAATAACATTATAATTAGATGTCCCAAATGTGATGGCAAATTAAAAATTTTGTGATAACCATTTCTCAGATACAGCGCCTAAAACGTTCGTAACTGGATTGTTACTCAAGACCATCACATTGCTTTTATTAGTTCCAAATTTATCCGCAAGGATTACTACTCACCAATACGGGGTTGGTATCATATGGTTTTAGTCGTAAATGGTATGGCTAAAAAGTAGTGTCGCGCTGTGAGTTAAAGTTCTAAAATTGTGTTTATTTTTGTGGTAAGTACAAATTTGGTAAACTTTTATGTTTCTTAACCGTCACACTGTTTAGTTTATTATGCAAGTTTTAAAAGGTACCAATATATTTTTTTTTATTTTAAGCTTCTTGTTGTTCTTTGTTTGGCTAACACCACTTTTCCACTGCGGTTAATAAATAAATTTGTATCAATTTTGTATCGTGGTTCTCAAGACCGTCACCATCGAGACCGTCAAACTTTAAGTGTGATGGTCTTGAGGAACCTTGTGACGGTGGTATCCGCTTAGAATTTTACTGTACTTATACTCAAGTGTATTTCTACCTTCTTTTATGGAGATTCGGACGTTATTTAAAATTTATTATTATATTTAATTTTTCAGGATAGCAATGGAACAAAGTAAAAACAATCTAGCATGCTTGAACTAAAAAATAAATTAAAAGTAATGATAGAAGAAGCGCATCTTAAATTTATTAAAAAACAAAATAAGGAAAATATTCTAAAAAAGAATAATAAAAAAAGAAAAAAGTAGAAAAAGAGATAAATCATGTATAAATAAGTTTTAAGGAAAGTGATAATGTGAAAGATACCGTCCAAAAAGATGAGACTGATAGTCAAGAAACCCAAACCAAAAAAATAAAAAATGACAGTGCATTAAATAGTATTCAGCATAGCACTAAACTGAAAATAATAACTAGATCTAAGATAAGATATTCTGGAAGCATACAAACAGTTTCTGCTGCTGTAAATTCTAAAGGCAACCCTGAAAAACGTGATAAGATAAAAACAGAAAAAGACAAAGATGCAGCCGAAAGAAAAAGAAAACAAAAAGAAAGAATTAAAGCCGATATTAATAAATATGAATTGTACAAAATGCAGAAAAACTAAGAAGCCGCAAGAGAAGAGAAGTGGAGAAGATTAAAAAGATTGATGATATGTCAAAAAAGGGTACAGAGAAAGCTGTGGCGAAATAGTTATTATCGTTGTAAAAATAATCTCAAAAAAGGGAAAGATGAAGAATTAATAAAACAACAAAATAAACCACCCGCTTTCGATGCAGAGGAACTAGTTTTTGTAGACATTTATAATATTCAGTTGCAAAATGCTGCTGTAACAAGTTCACATCGAAATGCCGTCTGAAAACTTAAACGAAAAGTTTTCGTCGAAAACAACAAAAATAAAAGTTATGTCTGCAAGAAAAAATTAATTAATGCAAAAAACAGGCCAACTCGTGGAAGCAAAAATTTTCAAGGCTTCAAAAACAAAAAATTAATTACTCTCCTTCGCCAAACTCAATAATAAAACTACAAAGAGTATTACCCTAAATAATTTCGAAATTGGTTTATGGGTAACTGTTATTTATGAAACTTGGTAGCCTAGATGCATAAAAGAAATATACGAAAATCACATTTATGCAACGCAACGGTGAATATTTTCAGTGGCTGTCCAAAGAAGTTCTGCAAACTGTAAACAAATCTGGGTTGCTATATATCTTGGAAAATCGCCTTTAAAAAATCGTCTCGCTTATTTTCTATTTATAAAGCTGACGAAATGACGAAAGTGGTTTCGCATTTTTAGTTAATTTCTTAGGTCCTGTTTTTTTTTGTCAAATACTTGTAAGTAGGTTTCATATTCTTCTTAATATTTTATATGAAAAGTTGTTTATTTCCAAATACTATTATTTGTAACTTACTTTTACCATTGATTAACTCAACGCTTTTACGTTGTTAAAAATTTTAACTTTTATGTCAAATGTATTTTTTTGTTAATGAATAAAAAAATATTGCTTTTTGTCCTATTTTTTTGTACTTGTGGTCCCAAATCACTAAACCATCTCACAAAATGCAATATTTTAACTTTAGACTCAAGACCATCAAGATCTACTACCGACCGTCACACCACGTACTAATCCATTTCTCGTTTAGTATTTTTTTAAATACTTATTATGTTTTGGGAAGTTTTTATTTAATTAAGGTACCAATAAAGCATACGCAGCAAAATTTATACTAAACAGGATTAATTGCAGCCTAATCCAATTGTTAAAATTAAAAAGTTATGATTAGGATTATAAAAAATTTGATAAATTAAGGTTAAAAATATATTTTTGCTTATATTTTGTGGATACTTATAATAAATTTATCAAAAATATTTTGAAAATATGTACGTAGTTAAACATCTAGCACAATTTTAGAATACAAATATAAGGGTGACGGTCGTGAGTTTTACTTAAAGTTTCATTACCAAAAATCTGTGGAAACTTTTTTCATGGTAATAAAAGTGGGTGGCGCGAGTGAGATATGAAAACTAAAGACTTGGTCAATTTCAAAAATTTATGATTTTTATACGTTCAAAGCACTTTTTGCCATACTAAAATCGACCATGAACCGTAGAACTGCCCAAAAATTGATAAATAATTAAGAATATATAAATGATGCAAGGGATGAATTAATCTCAGACTCTTTTAAATAAGACCCTTGATTATAATAAAGAAAATTTTTATAATATAATGTGCTGGCCAAATAGCTTTTAAATTAAGCTAAAGGTCATTCCTCTGAACACAGAATTGTGTTCAAGATTAAAAAGAAGAAGAAGAAAGCCTAAAATCATTGAGAAATGTCAAATTTTGTCAAGCGGAATCTAAAGTGGTATTTACCTAGAATTTTATAAGCTCTTTGTCCTTCAAAACTACAGGATGCCTTTAGCAATTAGCAATTAAGCGTGAAACAAAATGATTTGCAAATACGCGACCGCCATCTCGGAACCCCAAGGTCAAAAGAGAGTCTCTTTTAAGAGACAAACACAGACCCAGAGACTTGTCTCTGCACAGAACCACAAAACCAAAGAAATTTACAACAAAAATACCTACATTAAATTAAGTCAAGATAATAAAAAGTGTCTTTGTCAGGTCCCCACGAAATTATTAACCACTGAGGATACCTGAGAAAATTAATTTTTAATAAATTATTAATAAATATTATTTATAACCCAAAAGATTAATAGAAAAGTTAAAACCACGAGTTTTATTTGTTTAAAAACGAAACATATTACCAATTATTAAGCATAACATATACGTCTATGTATAACTATTAAATTACTTGATACCAAAATTTTGACAAATTACCTAAATGATTTTTTACACCCAACATAGAACAAAATTATATGCTTTAAATTAAGCTGTTACAATATATAAATGTATAAATATATATATAAAATGTGTTTATGATGGCAGCCGGCGTAGACGTGGCTGTGAGTGTTGAACTCGGTAAATTAAAAAAGAACGAGTTAATTGAAATTATTTTACATAAAACAGTTCCATTGGGATTAGTAAATAATGAAGTGTTGTGCAACTATATAAAGCAGTTGTTCCCGACCCAAAATAAGGAAGAAAACGTACGTGATGTTGGTTGTGATAAGTTGGATTGTGTTCGCAACAATGTCCAAAGTGAATTTCTTAAACAAGAAGTCTCAAATTTAAATCGTCTTATACATCATCTAGAAGGAAGGGTGAAGGATCAGGAGATAATCAAAAGTTTGTTAGATAGCAAAAATATTCAATTAAATTCCAATATGGTACAAATTACTCCATCTGTCAGTGAAAAGAAGGAAGAAGAAAAACAACTAAATTATTCGTTGGTATGCCAAAAAACAACGCAACAGCGCAAAGTCAAGGACGCGACAAATGCAAATGTAAACAATATTATTAATTCACAATTAAAAAGTGTGCCTCCTAAAAATAAAGTTATAGTGAAAGGTAAAAGTGAAACAACTATGAAAATATCAGGAATAGAAAAGTACGCGTATATGTATGTTGGACACATAAAGGGAAATGTGGAAAAAGATGTGATGGAAGATCATCTCAAAGAAATGTGGCCCGATATTAATTTCCATGTAAAAAAATTAGAAAATAAAGGTACAAATAGTAGTTTTAAGGTAAGCCTTGACTTTAAACATAAAAATGAAATTATTGATGATACTAAATGGCCTCAAGGAGTAGTTATTAAGGATTACAAGTTTTTTCGAAAGCCAACCATTGAAAAATCAGAGTCATCTTAAAATCATGCACTTTAATATACAGGGCATTGAGAAAAAGGTAGACGATTTAAAACTTATCTTGGAAAATAATAATGTGGACATTCTCTGTGTCAGTGAACATTGGCTTAGAGAACATGAAATTCAACTCTTACAAATAGAAAATTATAAAATAATAAATTCATTTTGCAGAAAACAATTTAAAAGAGGTGGTGTTTGCATGTTCTCAAAGCTTAACTTGGATCTTAGTAATTACTGTCATAAATCTATTGAAAAACATTTCGAAATAATAGTTTCAAAATATATTTATGATCATAACCCTAAATGTGAAATTTATATTATTTGTGCATACAGGTCTCCAGAAAGTGATATCAATATTTTTTTTAGAAAAATTTGAAGAATTAATGCTGTCAATATACAAAAATGAATCGTATTACATCCTGTGTGGTGATTTAAATGTAAATATGTTGGTAGAAACCAACAGGAAGGCTTGTGTTTTAAATAGTTTTTTGCAATTTAACATTAAGCCTCATATAACTGCACCAACTCGTATAACAAGTAACTCCGAAACCTGTATTGATAACATTTTCTCAAATGCAGACTGTATATCTGCACACGTGCATGACACATTTCTATCTGACCATACTTTTCAAATTTGTAAATTTTTGATACCTTTACCTCCCAAATGTTTATATATATTAAAAAGATTGTATTCAAATGAAAATCTTTGTCATTTTAAAGATATATTAAGTCTTGAGACTTGGAATGAAATTTATTTAAATTGTGATTTTAATGAGAAGTTTAATATGTTTTACAACAAATTTATGTGTTACTATAATAGTGTTTTTCATTTAAGAAAAATAAAAAATATAAATAATAACAAAACCTGGTTTAACAATCGCTTAAAAAATTTACACAATCAAGTTTGTGAAATGTCTAAGTTATCAAAATTATTAAATAATCCGCAGTACACTGTCCGGTATAGATACTTTAAATTATACTATAAAAATGAAGTAAACAGAGCTAAACGTGCAGCCTATGATTTCAGAATAAAAAACTCATCCAATATTTCCAAAGAGAGCTGGAATATAATAAATAAATTTAAACAAAATCACAAAGACACCTCTAACCTTCAAATTAAAGATTCAAATAATGACATAATTAAAACATTGATGAAATAGTAAATGTATTTAATAACCATTTTGTAGGTTTATCTGACAATAAAAATACCCCAAATATAGATGCTTTAAGTATATCCAAAGCAACAAAAACTTTTTTCTTGGGTCCAATAGTTCCACTAGATGTGGAAAAAGCTATAATGCGGACGACAAAAAAGCCAACTCCTGGGGTGGACGAAGTAAGTGGTAAGGTTTTAAATTTTGTTAAGGAATGTCTATCTGTGCCTTTATGTCATTTAATTAATGAATAGTTTGTAACCGGTGAGTATCCAAAAATATTAAAAATCTCGAAGTGTGTTCCTGTATTTAAAAACAAAGGTTGCAATATGGATCCCAAAAATTACCGATCAATCTGCCTTCAAAGTCAATTTGCCAAAATTATAGATTATTTATTTTACAATCAAGTAAGCAGTTTTTTTGAATCAAATAAACTCTTAGTAAATAACCAACATGGTTTCAGAAAAAACAAGTCAACAGCCACTGCTGTTTCAGATGCAGTGTCATTTATATTCGAAGCCTTAAACAATAATAAATATACAGTAGGTCTATTTTTTGACTTAAGTAGAGCCTTCGATACAGTAGAGCATAAACTCCTGCTGCACAAGCTCCATTGTACCGGTATCCGAGGTGTATCTCATGACTGGGTCTCTTCGTATCTTAAGGAAAGAAAACAGGTAGTTGTGATAGGTGACAAAACATCCACCTGCAAAAATGTTAGTCTTGGCGTTCCACAGGGATCCATATTGGGACCTTTGTTTTTCATAGTATTTATGAACGATATTTCTTGCTTATCCTCCATAAATAACAAAATTTTCCTCTATGCAGATGACACTAACATAATTCTTAAAGAAAACAGCATTGATAGCTTAGCAAAATCTGCAACAGACTCTTCTGAGCAATTTTATGTTTGGTGTAGAAATAATGGACTATTAATAAATACTAACAAAACTTTTCAAATGAGATTTATGCAAAAAAATCTAACTAATAACTTTGATCTTCTTATAAAAATTAGTCATAAACTTATAGAAGTAGATAATAATATTAAGTTCCTAGGAATATCATTGGATCCAAAATTAACTTGGGAGAACCATATACAGGCTCTCGATAAAAAACTTAGTTCTGTTTGCTTTCTTATAAGATCTCTAAAGGACAGTGTATCGTATGAAGTCTTAAGGCTAATGTACTTTGGACTTGTCCAAAGCCACTTACACTATGGACTTATCTTTTGGGGTTTGTCAGCACATTTTAATAAAATTTTTATTAGACAAAAAAAGGTTTTAAGAACTATGGATGATAAGGGTCCAACATATTCATGCAAATTGTTGTTTAAAAAATATAAAATACTTACGCTTCCATGTCTCTATATTTTAAATTTAATTTTATATGTGCATGATAATATCGATAACTTTTCTAAGAAAAACGAAATTCATAATTACAATACTAGAGAGAGAAATAATATTAGACTTCCATTTTCACGATTACATATTTCCCAAACATCCCACACTTATCAGGGTATAAAATGTTATAACAAAATGTACAATGTTATCGTCGAATGTAAGAGTAGAATTGTTTTAAAGAAAAGATTAACAGAAATATTTTATGATAAAATGTATTACAATATTGAACAATTTTTTAATGATTCTTTTTAAAATGTGCTTTATATTTTAGATTTGCGTTCTTTTATTTATTCTTTTATACTATTAATTAATAATTTATTCGTAGGTATATTTTTAAATTTCACCATATTTTATGTAAATTCTTATTCACATTGTGTTTTTTTGACTAGTCACATAAACCATGTATTTTATGCTTAAATGTACCTGGTTTGATTGATAAATAAATATTATTATTATTATTATTATTATTATTATACACAATCAGGTTTAAGGTAGTAAAAAACAAAGTGGACCAACCATTTTTTAGGTAGATACCTAATATACAGTAATGTCATAAAAAATTTGACACCATAATAGCAAAAAAATATATATAGCTTTTAGGTATGTATTATTATATGGGTGACATTCACAATATCGAAATTCATTAAATCGAATTCAAAATATCGAACACTTTTTATCGAAAATCAAAATATCGAAAATACAAAATGTCGAAAATCATAATATCGAAAATTAAAATGTCGATTTGAAAATGTCGAAATTTTATTTAGTCGAATTTTCAATTTATCGAAAATAAAATCTCGACCGCTGTCATACAGGTTATGACGAATAGCTGTCATCTTGGTTATGCAGGTACACTGCATTGTGCCATACCAAACCAACCCAAACTTAACAACCCAACCGACCCCGCCCCATTGGGCCCCTCCCGCCCCATTGAGCAATAGAGGTATAATATATCTAAGGGCAGGCTGGATTGTGACAATGGGGCGGGAGGGGCCCAATGGGGCGGGGTCGGTTGGGTTGGGTTGTTAAGTTTGGGTTAGTTTGGTATGGCACAATGCAGTGTACCTGCATAACCAAAATGACAGCTATTCGTCATAACCTTGAGGAATACTTTGCTACATTTAGCCTCTAGTTGAAAATGAGGTTAAAATATGCGACGGTTGAGCACACACATTTCTACGTCCGTCCGACGGTCGAGCACACACTTTTCTACGTCCGTCCGACGGTCGGGGAGACACTACCTTTAATTATTCGACATTTTCAAATCGACATTTTAATTTTCGATATTATCATTTTCGACATTTTGAATTTTCGATATTTTGATCTTCGACATTTTGAATTTTCGATATTTTGATTTTCGATAAAAAGTGTTCGATATTTTGAATTCGATATAATGAATTTCGATATTGTGAATGTCACCCTTATTATATATGAACATATAGGTATTATATATATATAATACAGGTATATATATAGGTATTATATATAGTATACTATATTTAATATATGACTATGGTCATACATACCTAATGGGTACATATCGACCCATGCAACGAAGACTATAGTAACTCAAAAAACGTGGGTTTTGACATACTATATGGCATCAACAGATTTTTTCAAGCTCTATTTGGTGGAAGATTACAGTGACTCAGACATGAAACGATAGGCAACCAGTGAACAACTTCCCTGTATAGTAAGTGTAATAATCCACATTCCTACAGGCGAAAACTATATTAAGTTGAGTTACTCCAGTCTACAATCAAAACTGAGTTACAATAGTCTTTGTTGCATGGGTCGATATGTACGTATATGTACCTATCCTGGATGTAGGTATACATATGTGGTCATAGTCATATATTAATGTGATTTATTATTATTTATTTTCTATCCAAAATAAAAATCAATGCATATAAGTTTGTAACATTAAGTGGTGCCTGTTCCTAACTTTCCATTTTCCATTTAAATAACATGGAAAAAAATTAAATTTTTTTTTTCTTATTTTTGTATCTTGACATTTAAGCATTTTGGTAAGAAATTGAACGCTCTACAAAAAAGTACTAATTTATTTTTTCATAGAATAAGCCGTTCTGAAGGTATTCAAACTTGCAATATGAAATTATGACTTATTTTATTAAACTAATACTTTTTTTATGTCTTAAAAATTATTTTAAGAAAAAATAATTATTTTCGTTTAGAAAGAAAATAACACTTACATCTCAATTTTTTTCCATTTTATTCTATTTACTATCAAAAAAAGTTATTTGTGTTCAATAAATTTGTTCAATAATTATAATAGATTAAATAAAACAATGAATTTGTTATTTTATTGAATTTTTAATCTTTCTTTATTTTTTATAATTTTAAAGTCGATAATTCTGATAAAAGATTATATCGGCTCAGTCGGTATATTACCGTTCGGATTACACAGGGACTAGAGGCACGCTAACGTGCCGCGATTCGAAATGTTAAAGGCAACTTTTAGTTTGAATACCTTCAGAACGGCTCACTCTATGAAAAAATATATTGAAACTTTTTTGTAGAGCGTTCAATTTCCTACCAAAATAATTTTTTAGTTCGTTTTTACAATGCTCAAATGTCAAGCTACAAAAATATGAAAAAAGAAAAAAAAAATTCCATGTTATTTAAATGGAAAATGGAAAGTTAGGAACAGGAACTTAATGTTAATATTAAGAGCTCAAATTTTTAGAGGTTTCTTTTTTCACCTTCCTAAAAGTTTTTAGCCTGTTTTTTATTTGAAAAAAAAGTTGCTTAAAAATGACACACCCTAATGACCATGTATGTTCTTACATATAGATAATTATATTAAACCATATATAAAAGCCAATTATACGTAAATGAATAATCATATACAGGGTGTTTCATAATATATGCGCAGGACTTCAGGATGTGATAGCTCAACCAAAAAGATGAAAAAAGTCGCTATTAACTTACCCTCTAAAATGCACAATTTTCGAGATACAGGGTGTTGAAATTTTAGAAAAAAAATCGTTTTTTTCGATTATCTCTGGAACCGTTTATCGTACAAAAAACAGCTTTTGTAAGCATTTTCTACTCATAATAAGCTATGTTTTGTGCCAGAAAAAAAAAATTTTTCCTCATAATTGGTGGAGATTTTGAAGGGGTAGCGGGTGTTTTTCTCCTCAACTTCTACGCCCCTGAAAAAAGTACAGTTTCGAGAGGCCCATTCGAACCGCCAATGTTTTCTACACAAAAAAGGTAATCTTGGTCATAAGCTCTAAAGTTGACCGTTTTAGAGAAAAATCAACTTTTATGTTTAAAAACATGGTTAATTTTTTGAAAAAAAATTTTTATTACTAATTATACAAAATTTATTTTAACGTTAGAAAAAGTAACAAAACCAAACGATAATTGCAAAATTAAAAAAAAAATAAAAAATGATTTTTTACACAAATGCTGAAATGTGCGAAATGCGTTACCTTTACGGTTTGGAGAATTTAGCAAAGACAACTTTTGAATCATTTTTTATTTTGAAATTATGGTTTGGTTTTGTTACTTGTTCTAATGTTAAAATAAATTTTGTTTAATTAGTAAAAAAAAATATTTTTTTTAAATTTGACCATGTTTTTAAACATAAAAGTTGATTTTTCTCGAAAACGGTCAAGTTTAGAGCTTATGACCAAAAGTACCTTTTTTGTGTAGAAAATGTTGGCGGTTCGAATGGGCCTCTCAAAACCGTACTTTTTTCAGGGGCGTAGAAGTTAAGGAGAAAAACACCCGCTACCCCTTCAAAATCTCCACCAATTATAAGGAAAAAAAAATTTTTCTGGCACAAAACATAGCTTATTTTGAGTAGAAAATCCTTACAAAAGCAGTTTTTTGTACGATAAACGGTTCCGGAGATATTCGAAAAAAACGAATTTTTTTCTAAAATTTCAACACCCTGTATCTCGAAAATTGTGCATTTTAGAGCGTAAGTTAACAGCGACTTTTTTCATCTTTTTGGATGAGCTATCACATCCTGAAGTCCTGCGCATATATTATGAAACACCCTGTATAATCATATATGTCCATACATTATATTATATATGATCATACATAATTATATAAATATATATATATGATTATTAGGGATGGGATTTTAGTTATTTTACCTTTTTTCAACCGATGTAACTATTTGAAAACCAATAATGCCAAAATGTGTTTTAAAAGATTTCCTTTTATATGAACCTAACTTGTTTTTAACTTTTTTACCTTTTTTGGAGGTTTTTGCTTTAAACTACCCTTTTTATACTTTTGTTACCTATTTTTTAAACTTGTTTTCACCTTTTTTACCTTTTTTGAAGTTTTTGCTTTAAACTACCTTTTTATACTTTTGTTACATATTTTTTAATTTGTCAGTTTATTTTCACCTATTTGTTATCTATTATTACGTATTTTTACTTATTTTATTTTTTTGTGTTCTTTTTAAATTTTGCCCCAATATTTTATCCAGGGCGTGCAACTCAACGGTATAAAAATTTTTCTTATGGTCACAGACTGTAACAGTAACTTTCTTTACAGTTACCTTCTTTGTAGTGAGCTTATGTTCTGTCATAGAACTTCTGTGTAGTGAGTGTCACTCAGTGAAACACAGTTTATTGCATAGAAATAGTTTATTGTGGGTATGTTCTGTATTTGGGTATGCGGCTAAACAAAATTATAAACGAAACGTGAACTTTTAATGTTTTTTTTACCTAAAATGCTGTTTTTTTAACCTAAAATGCCTTTTTTTAATACTTTTTTAGTTACCTATTTTTCAGATTTTAGTACCTAAATATCCCATCCCTAATGATTATTTATAAAAAAAATTTCCGGGTCTATATCGTTGGGGTTTAAAAAATTGTTCGGTGGTAATAATTTCGAAAATATTAAAGCTAAAGTTCCCCAAACTAAATAAATAAAAGTTAATTTATCTCATAAACACAATACAAGCACATAATAGCCTTATTCAAAGAGCGTCAATTTATTTTATTTTCTATAATTAAAACCAAAATTCGGTGAAAAAAGGAACGGGAAGAAATTGTATGAAAGAAACGGAGCGGGCACAAAAGAGCGGCCAGAGGCAACACGGGGGGCGCAACGGTAGCAATTAAAACGCGATGTAAAGTGATTGTGGCAAAACCCTTTCATGGCCTACTAATTTACCAGTCCGTACACAATGCCGGAACAGAGATGGCGCTATTTTTGCAGACGAAAATATTCAACAATTAAGCGATAAATGTTAAAATATTAAAGCAGAAAGTCGGTGGATGTGGTAAATCAAGATGTTTATAAATGAAAAAATGCATTTAAATTTAAAATCTAGTTCTTTGCATAATTAATTAAATTTGCTCAAGAGATAAATGTTTTTTAATATCTTAAAACTGCATAAAACATATTTGTACATAGCATTAATGAAAACATAAACTATTGGATTCATTAAGGAATTAATTTCTAGTGGTAGAAGGCGCCGATTTCTATTTAAATCTTTAATATTTACGAGTTCTGTTACATCTTTGTTGAACAATTCAGTCGTAACTTTTCGAAAGTTAAGTTATCTGGTTTCCCCAGAAATACGCCATTTCCGCATCACTCAAGAGGCAGCGAAAGTATTTTTGCTGTGCGTGTCATAAAAAAATATTTTTTTATTTAATCTCTCTGAATATAAGTTATCAATAGAAAGTAGATCTATTGTTTACAGCAACAGTAATAAGATTACCTGGATGCGGTATTGATGGATATATATTACTTTTTTTTAGAATAAAACCGTTTTAATAGTATATTATGTATCAAGTTTTATAAACGCCATTATAGTTAGGAGTTTTATTAGACACGAGCGAAGCTTATACTTTATCTACGAAGAATTTAAAGCCAAATTTATTTGTTATACATTTGACATCTTTCAACTCTCAACGGATTTAACTTTACTTTTTCCAAATTTATAATAAAGCTAACTTTAGCCCGTGACTAAAAGGGCCAAAAGCCACTATTGCTAGCTTTAACATGTGACTAAACGCCATAAAGTCACAGCTTATCAATGGGGGAGTAGATAAAAGTAGTTCAAAGAGTGACTCATTCGCAAATATTTGCAAGTATTTATGGGCTCTGTAAACTGGGCAACTCATTGTCTCAAGCTAATATTGTTTAGAAAAATAACAGATCATAAATATTTCGTAGATAACTTCAAAAATAATAATCTAATCTACCTATGCTCGATGTTCAAAATCCAATAAAATAAACTTTAATGTATCAAAATCGTTTTTATAGTCCTTAAAAACCAGTCCCCTGACGTGTCACCAAAGCAAAATGGTCACTTCAGACTAAATTAATTAAAGACAGTAACTATTGGAATCAACCTAATTGTTTAATTATTCAACCAACACAGAAAAAAAAAGTACATAATATTAATGTATTTTAATATTGTGACAATGTATGCGCACATTAAAATAGAGCCGATGCACAAATACATTATTATAATGTAAATGTTTCATTAATGCATTACAAATTACATTGAACAATGAAGAGTACATTGATATAATGTAACAGTATACATTGGTCAATGTATGTCATACATTTATAGTATGTACCTTATTCATTAATATAATGTACCCTGTACATTGATATAATGCATCTTGTATATTGATATAATGTACCCTGTACATTGATATAATGTACCATATACATTGATATAACTATATATTGTTATAATTGACTGTGCGTTCCACGAAAGATTGGCGGTCTTAGGAATGTGATGCAATCCTTTATTTCTATATAACGGCCAACTTTTAATTATAATAATAATGCTAGTGTTTTCCATATATTTGCAGCCGTTGCAGGCAAACGTATGCAATAAACCCTATCCCGATATCAATAAAGAGTTGGCCGTTATACAGAAATGAAGAATTGCATCACATTCCTAAGACCGCCAATCTTTTGTGAAACGCACTGTATAGGGTGTTTTTGGATGAGGAAAAAAACACATTTTTATACATATTAGATTTTTTATTTAAATACTCTTTTAATAAATGAACTTTACCAAAATTGTTTGTCGTTTTAAATAAAAAAAAAGGTTTCTAAGAAATTATAAATCATTACTGATTCGGGCGGAAAATCTAAATTAAACAAATAAATACATTTAAAGCAAATATCTACTGCCCTTAACTACGGTTTCGCGAAAGGATCGAACGGTCGATTTGCAAGGGTTCAAGAAATCGATTGAAACTTTTTTACCTTATTTCTACATCTTAATTCAGTACTTTTTTCAAAAAAAAAATCTCGTCCATTGACAACTTTGTTTTTATTTTAATTTTTTTCTTCGCTGTGTTAAAAATGAAGAAATTTCATTTTTTTTAAATAACTTTTTTATTTCAAAACGTATCGATTTGAAATTTGGACAAAATGTAGATCTTACTAATGACAATTAATCCATGCAAAAATTTTGTTTAGATTATAACGTACAGGGGGCGCTGGTGATAATTTAGTTTAAAATTTGACAATTTTTAAAGGGTAAATAATCGAAGAAGCAACATTGTTTTATAAATTTGAGTATAGCACCTGAAAGTATTGATATTTGACTATTATTTGATATATTAACTTTTTTATGCAAATGATGTTTCTGTGGCCAGGATCAGTTTTGAATTAGCAGTAGCAGTATTCATAAATGCTTAGTTTAGTACATTTTGTCATTTTTATACAAATATTGTTTTATCTTTTATTAATAATTAAGTAAAGCATAACACATAAATGACGTTTAATATACAGGGTGTTTCACGTACTTAGTCCGTTGGAAGTTTCTAGGGAATCGCGAAAGACATCGATTTAAAATTTTAATAGCGTAAAGTATTCGCTTTAGACTCTTTTTCTAAATTATTTTAAACAAAATAATACTTCCTGTTTTACCGGAATACCTCATATATTTTTACATTATCTAATTCTACATAAAATTCTGAGTAAAATGGCTATACCATATCCTATACCTAAAGTCAATATTTTTTGAGTTATTATTTTTTCAATCAAATATTTTAATTAATTTTAAACAATGACAGATTTGGTGGTAACCATGGATACTGTTACATTAAACCACATGTAGAATTTCAGAGGTTTGTTGATACAAAATAGTATTGAAAATATTAGAAATTGTTAAATGTCTCTGAAATTTTAACTTTAGGAAAGAGTTACTATAATACCAATTAAAAGATTCTTTAATGTTCTATTTGATTATGTTAAAACATACAGGGTTTTACATTTATAATAAAAACGTTGTTATTGTTTGAATTTCGCCTAATTTCAAGTGGTTTTTCTCAAGGTATTTGTTGAAAAACCTTTAAAAAACTAAACAATGTTTTAATATTCCAAAATTTCCAACCCCATGTCAACAAACAAATTAGAGGCTATTTTGATTAACGTGCATTTTAAAGAAAAAAATTAATATCTTGAAAACTATTGACTTTATGTATAGTCTAAATCAAATTGTATATTCTATTAAAATTTCAAATCCATACCGTTTGCCTTTCTCCAGAAACACCCTGTATAGCATTATATTGCAAATGCAAAATAACTAATTACAAAAAATCGAAAAACAAATGAATAAAAATATAGGTATATCTAAATAGCCGATTGCAACATAAAAAGTCTTTATTCTAATTTATTTATTGGGTAAATATTACTTTCCTCAGTTAGGAATTAAAATTGAAGCTTGTTTATCGAGTAAAACATAAATTGAAGCTTGGTTGTGGAGCAAAAAATAAAATTAAAGTAGCTTATAATTTCTAACTTGCTGATACTGTCTATACTTATTATTTAGTGTATTCATTTTATTAAATTAATATTTTAAGTTTATAGTACACTTATAAATTGAAACGCAATCAGTCATTTGCAACATATAAACTGAACTGTTAAATTATCTTTCATGCTTCCAATGGTAGGTTTAACCTACATCTAGGCATCACAGACTTATCTCTATGGTAACCTACTAGGTTACCATAGAGATAAGTCTGTGATGCCTACTATGATCAAAATTAGTATACTAATTTTGATAAACTTAAAAAAATTTAAAATTTATAAATAAAACTAATTTTAGCTCCATCTATGGCGATTTTTTTAAATAAATATGTAAGAATTGTATGTTATATATAAAATATTGTATGCAATATAATACATTATCTTATAAAACTAGTTAAAAGAATTTATAATTTGTAAAACACGTTAGTATTACGCTCTTTGAAGGCTTACCTTAAAAATGGTGTCTCTCGTAAAAACATAATTTGCATTTAGAAGTTTATATATCAAATAATAGTTAATTATCAGTACTTTAACGTGATATACTGAAAATTATAAAACAACGTTGCTTCTTCGACTTTTTAACCCTTAAAAAATGGTAAAATTTTAAATTAAATTCTTCACCGTGCCCCCTGTATATTAAAATCTAAAAAAAATAATACGTGGATTTATTGCCACTAATAAGGTCTACATTTTATCTTAATTTCAAATCGATACGTTTTTAAATAAAAATGTTATTACAAAATATCGAAATTTATCTATTTTTAACACAGTAGAGTGACTTAAGGCCTGAAAACCACAGGGGTCAATGGATGAAATTTTTTTTTTTGAAAAAAAAGTACCATTTAGATGTACAAACAAGGTAACAAAAATATATTTAATTCTGGCATCACTTGCAAACAAATGTCCAAAATTTGTTCGATTTTTACGCGAAACCATAGTTAATACACTAAAAAATTTATATCGGACACCATCAAAATAAAGATAAATTTCTTTAATGTTTACCTCATCCTTTCCTATCCAAAAAATAAATAAAACTGCTGTGCATTGACTTGCTTTTTTTTTAAATGATCAAGATGCTTCTCGAACTCCTCCAAAGTGGGTGAGAGGTACAGAAATGCGTCTTGTGAATCCTTTATCGTAAATTTAGTTGTCACGTTTTTTTCTGTGTTATCTTTTCTGACTATTTTGCCAGTTGGATTGCCATGGATTACCAGAAAAATTGTAGCATCTCGCGCATCTGAAACAATAGCAACATAATATTATTTCACAAGCATCTAAGGTAATTTCGATAAAAAGTGGCCTCATTTAACGTAAAGTGTTATTTTCATATATTATATTACTTAATACTTAATAATTATTAATAAGTGATATTCCTTACCTTTTTTTCTATTTATCTGCTTTTTACTTTTACAATAACCACCTGATTCGACTCACAAACACAAAAGAATAATAATTTCAATTTTTTCTTAGGGTGTGGGCTCTGGAACAGAAACAAATGCGTCCTTGCACTGTTGGCTAGTAAAGCGGGAAGCTATATAATTAATACTCTGTAGGCGTTTATAACTTTGCACATCAATACAATGTATTAATTTATTGAATAATGAACAATCTACCTTGATTAATGAATTTATACATTGATATAATGTATTAAAAACATCAATTAATAAACCTGAAACATTGGTTAATGTATTTATACATTAATATAATGTACGTTTTTTTTTTAATGATTTGGATAAAGTTAATGTATATATACTTTAGTTAAATGTATTTTTACATGAATTTAATGTATTAATACATTGATATTATGTAAAATTGTACATTATATTAATGTATGCTATACATAATATCAATGTACGTGGTCATGAGCTTATAAAATTTAAACATTCTATTAATGTATTTATACATTTTATTTAAGTATAACTACATTAATTTAATAAAATATTGGTCAATGTTTGGCATACATTGATAATATGTAATTATTTTTTTCTGTGAATATTGTTTGCTTGTTACTGTGACTTATTTATTTTTTATAATTATTATTTTGTAATTCTAAAAAAGTCATCTAAACTTTGTCTCCGGATTTTATAAACAGTCCCCTGTATAGATTTTTCAGAAAATGCTCAATGTTTTCCAAAGTAATAGGAATATTTTTGGTTCATCTGCCGTATACTAATAAATAGACCGATATTTATTCCTCGAATAACATTTATTAAATACAACAAAAATATAACAAAAAAACTTGCCTAGACAATTTCTTACTTCAAGTTGCCCAGTTTACAGAGAAACGCCCTTATATTAATGTATTAATGTATATATTTTTTATTGTTATGCAATAATGGATTTAAAATTATTTAAAGAACTACTGACAGTTTTTAAAAAGTAAAAGTGAAACCAATTAACTTCCATTTCGTTACCTTAATAATATTATAATACATTTTGTGAAAAATGGAGAATGCGCCGGGATGTTTTAACAAGTTGATAATGTTACTATGTACATGGTGTGGTCAAATAAGTTGTCATTTCCTAGGGGTGATAGTTCACGCCAAAGTAAGCAATCTTTTTCTTTATCACTTTTGCATTAGTGCTTAAGCATTAGTGTTTTTGAATAAAAAAATCCTGAAAATTGTGCAATCCTTGGGCATTTGTTTGTTTGAACCATGACCTGAACCTAAAACCAGTTGAGGTCGAAGTACAGTCGGCTAGTTAAAATCAATGACATTTATTCAAAATTTTAATTTGAAGAAAGCTTTATTTTATTTATTTATTTATTCAAAATCCGTTAGTACTTTGTTATCATTGATTACTTTTGTAGATATTTACTTGTAATTTTGTACACTTTGCTTTTTGTAGGCACATTTAAACATAAAACAGTATTTATTAAAACTTATTATTGTTAGGTAGGTATCCCAATGGGATGAATGTCGATGATTTTAACTGGCCAACTGCACTCCAAAGTACGATCAATATCAGTGGTCTCAAAACAAATGCCCAAGGATTACGCCAATTTCATGAATTTTTTTATTCAAAAAGAGTATTTCTAAACAAACAGTATAGAAGAAAAACCTGCTTAATTTGGCGTGAAAGGTTATCCTCCAAGGAATGACAACTTATTTGATGAAGCCTTGTGTACTAATTTTAAGTTGCGCGAATATTTTACTGGAAGTACGATTACCAGTGGCAAACACTATTTCTTTATTTTGCATATTGTATTACATAAATATAAATATTTAAAATATATTATAAATTTTAATTAAAGCGTGGTAATTCAAAAGCGTGCCAAAATATGTATACTAGTTACGAGTTAAGTATGAAAATCAGTTTAAGTACCTTACGTATGGCTGGCCCCATCGGCATCGCCTTACCCTGATCTCCCAGAGTTATTTTTACCCCCTTTCAGTTCGCCTTCGTATCCCGCAACTGCACACTGTGCATTGCACAGCATTACCTGTGTTTGATGGATACAAATTTTCACCCCAGCTGGTAAATCCCACTTAGTGGATGACAGTGTCAATGGTTGTCGATTGTGTAGATGGTTGTCGAAAACATTTTGGTTTTTGGGGGACATAAGACTGACCCAAAACTATTGTACAATGTGGAATCCCCCTGAACCCAGGATTTAGTTACACACATGTTCAATTGGGGGATCACGAATGGGGCTTAATACGCTGCTGGGACCTATCTTGCTTCTTAAGGAACTTTGTTTGCTGAAAATTGCTATGCTAAAAATTCAGAACATGCTGTTCACAAATTGTTTGCCCCACTGTGCAAAACCATTTCTTTAGTCTAGAGGCAATGCAACTCTCGATAGTTTTAGATAGATTTTTTTAATGTTAAATGTTTTAATGTTATTTGTCTAAAATGCTTGTTTCTAATTTTAAATCGAACTTGCTTTGCTGGATAGGCAATAGGTATTCTTTGGTCTAATAAAATGTGTTGGTTCATTATTCCCTGTTAAATATTTTATTAATTCTTTTATTTACTATTTTTGTTGTTCCTACGGATTTTTTTACTTGAGAAGCTGTAAACCCCCCAGAAGTATTGCAAATAGCGTCCTGCAAATTATTAAAATCTTATACGCATTTCGCAGATAACCCCTTGTCCCCTCTTGATTGATCTCTTTCAGGTTCCCGCTACAATGAACCACCTGTTCAGGTGGGGTGACACTATGCACTTTGCACCCCGATCCTGATTAGTGAAGTGAACAGACGCACGTCCGATGGATACGAGTGATACTGTCGTACTGTATTTATCAGGGGTTTTGGTTTACAGTTCTGATACTAACAACCCATCCAGACTGCTTTCAATTTTTTTACGAGCCCTAGATTGTTGAACAGTGTTATTTGTATTCTGAAAAAGTAAACTTTTTTTGGATCCTTGATATACTAAATTTATTTATAAATATAATATTTATTTATGTCATAAGGGAAGTAAGCAGGGCCGGATTAAGAGTTTTGAGGCCCTGGGGCCGAATTTGGTGGGGGCCCTCAATATTTCTAAAAATTTTGACACTTTAAAACTCATGGTAAATTTTTAAGCTGATTTTTTATTATCCTTGAATCATTTATTATTTAATAAACCATATAAATTTTAATAAAATCGGCCAAAGCGTTTTTAAGCTATAGGCAAATAAAAAACTCATTTTGACCGGCACTCTGCCAACTATACACAGCCGACAATCGGCCGAGTAAACATAGCCGACATTCGGCCAGGCGGATATGCCCGACAGTTGGCCAGGCGGACATGCCCGTTCTGCACGCCGAAAGAAATACGTGTGTCGGGCCGCACGCGGCCGATTCGGCAAGACGTATACGGGCCGTATGCGGGCCGGCTAGCTTGTGCTTACTGGGTTGTGTCTTAGTTTAAAAAAAAATATTTTTTTCTATATTTGTTCTTAAAAATTGTTATTGTTAATTAGTCAAACCATATCCTGCAGGATATTCCTTAATATTTTTAATTGCCAATACCGTTTTAAGAGCTTACTATAATATAAATAAACACAATTAAAAAAAAGTGTCCACAAAGAGTTAATAAAAAAAATTGAATTAAATGGAATGAATTTTTTTTAAATTTTTACTGTTTAATTTTGGAAATAATCTAAAACAAAGAAACTCGCTACTTTCCATTGTTTTTAAGTACCTACTGTAATATCCGAAAATGGAAAGCCCCATATACAAATACAATGCCATCCCCTAGGTTTTGCGATTTTATTTACTTTACACAACCTTTCTTTTGAAATAATTAATGTGTAAAATAAACACCTTTGACCTTGATTTATTAAATACAGTTATTTATATAACAAGTAGACAACCCTTACACAGTATTCTTTGTAAAAGTCCATTTAACGTCAAACTCCAGTTAAATATTAGCACAAATTAGGCTAATTTTACTGAAGGGCCGTAGGTATAAATGAAATTCATTAATTTTGTTTAATTTCGTATAACTTACTCAAAAAAGGAATTTTAAACAGAAAGTAACTGTCTCAATCAGAACAACTGCGAGAAACAAGAAACTCCCAAACAAATGAACGTCATTTCTTCTTTTGTCAACGTTAAATATTATTCAATACGGGGGAAAAAAATACAATTGGGTTAAGTTAAGTTATAAATCTTTTTTTAAATTCCACTTATAGAAGCCCGAAATATTGATAAAATTACATAGTTGTTTTGGAACATAATTGGAACATATGCATATATTGCTGCTATTTTCACTAATTTTTTTATCTCTTGTATTTCTAAAGTTTTAATATGATTCTTAACTGCAATAGCTACTCCACCATATATAAAATTACTTCTGCAGTAGTGTCCACATAAATTATAGCTTTCAAGTTTGATTTTTTATATTTGCTGTGGATTCAACTGGTGTTCAGTAATGCACAGTACGTCTGTTGGTTTTCTAAAAGAAATACATTAATTTGATTTATTTTGCTGGTAATGGATTGTATGTTTACCTATGTTTATAATAAATTTATTAGAAAGTTGCTTGTTTGTTGCTAAAAAAGTTATTTTTGGGTTATTATATTTTTAGGCCCTATTTCTGGCTTTACTAGTGAGTTTAAAGTCACATTACTTTATAAGATTTGTTCTTATTTTTTTTTGGTATTTTTTCAATAATAAATGTTTATACAGGGATTTTTTTTTAAAGATATGCTTTAATTTGTTGTAATTTGTGTAATTTACTCTGCCAATATAGATCAATCCCATTGTTTAACCTTACTTATTTTCTTCTTCTGAGTGGTTCTCCCTTCCGGGATTTAGTCAACTGTAATTTTTTTTAAATTTTCTTTATTATGATCAAGGGTCTTATTTAAAAGAATCTGAGAAAAGAACCCATCCCTCGAATCATACACAGAATTTTTTAATTATCTTTAATCTTCAATCATCCGATACATCTCTTAGTTATTTCCATATATTTTTACAAATTTTTCATTAAAACCAGTGTTTCTACACTAGGAGTCCGATTTTACCTCTTATCACTTATATTTCAAATACTCTTTCATAGAGCTACCGAACAACACGAGACGCAAAACCGAACTAAACCTCACTTTAAGTGAGTCACTTATTTTATTTGTTGCTTTAACTACTGGGATTTAATTTTTAGCTGGTTGATCATTCTTTCTGATATACCTTCATATTTGGTGTTTTTATCACCCCACTAAAAGATGGCTCTGATTGTAAGCCATTCATGAGGGAAATCTAATCATACAATACACTAATTTTATCCTGAAGTTCCGTAGTTATGTAATCCTTGTGTTTAAGTCTTTTCCTTAGATATTTCATCTTCATGTTGGTTCATGGTCACCTTGTTCACTTTCAATGTCATTGTTAATGCCATTTGTTTTATACCTAATTTACAGCATATCATTGTGTTAATACTTAGCAATTTCCCATTTTTAATGTATTTAAAGCATTTCGGATGGTTTAAATGAACACATTTTATCCCATTTTGGTGAATATTTTTACACTTTTTGCACTTATTTGTAGAGAGCTCTGGTTGGACGATACCACGTCATCTTAATTTCAATTGAAATGTAACCCTATTCACAGACATACTGTATAATGCAATAGTTTGTAATATGTATCAATTTTGTTGTTTTTTTTTTAATCCGTCATAACATTCTTTTGTTAATAACTTTTGTGTTTTATATAGAAGGGTGGAAATCTATCATTGGAAGGGTAAAAATCTATCCTTAAAGCTCTGGTTGGACGATACCACGTCATCTTAATTTCAATTGAAATGTAACCCTATTCACAGACATACTGTATAATGCAATAGTTTGTAATATGTATCAATTTTGTTGTTTTTTTTTTAAATCCGTCATAACAATCTTTTGTTAATAACTTTTGTGTTTTATATAGAAGGGTGGAAATCTATCCTTAAAGTTATTTTTGTTATTTATGTCGTAAGGCTGAGAAATGAGTCTTTTCGTGCTGATACGGCCGAACGGTATACAACATATTATCTTTGAGGCACAGTTTTATTAGTTAAACAATACATAAAACGCACTTACAATTATAATACCAATTATTAAAAGTATAAAGTGAGGTTAGATAGCTCAAAGCTGTCAGCAGTTATCAAATTTTTACAGACAAGGATGTATAAAACTTCACCTGATTGCTCTAAATTATTTTTACAGCCTAGAAGATAATCGAATACTTTGGTGGGCGTTAAAATGGTAATAAAGCTTAAATTATAGAACGCTTGAAGATAAAGAATCATTTTAAATAAAAACACCAAATGGGGTGCGCTGCTTGGTTTTTTATTTTGATAAAAAAAATTGAGGATGATCTTTTAGGTATCAAATATGAAAATCCGTTGCCGTTTTAATTTTTGGATTCTTTACTTTTAATCGGCACCCTTTAGAAATCTGAAATCGTGTCAATTTCTTACTCTCTAATAGTGGGCCAGAACTTTTTTTCTGTGACAATTATTAAAACGATTTTAATTTTGTTTTACTGTTCAGTAAGTGTGTTTTCGATATAAATTATTATTATCCAATTAGTTAATCTCATAAAAGAATGGTAAACCACTAAAGATTCATGATAATTTGCCAATTTTTGTGATTTTTGTCTGGCTCCTGTGCCTATTCTACTAAATCTAGAAAGTTATTTTTTTTCAGGTATGAAGTACTTATACAATAAAAAACGTAACTATTATTTTAAGTTTCTAGACTATCATTTTTATTATTAAAAAAATTATTGAAACTTGATAATTCTTAAAATTATTCAATTTTGCCGTCAGAAATCATTATGTTGAGGAAAAAATAAAAATCTGAAACTTTCAGGAAATGTAGTCCTCACCTTCATATTTTCAGTCCAGTTAGTCTTGTTTTGTTATTTTTATTCCTTTAAATGATATATTAATTTTTTTAATGCCCGTTTAGTAGCGATATTGTTAGTTCAATAGTTTTATTTTTAATTTAAAATTTAGATGGCCTTCATGTTTGGTGGAGAAGTGTCAGAACTGTCAAAAATATTTCATAAATATTATTTGTGCGTATTTCTTTGGTAAATTTTGTATATAACATAATATGTCAAATTATGTTATATAAAAAACTTTTTAAAATCACCCAAGGAATACCACAAATAATAATTATGAAATATTTTTGACGGTTTTGATATATTTGGTAGTTATGTTATATTTTATGTATTATATAATCGTATATATATATATATATATATATATATATATACAGGGTGATAAAGGGTTACATTTCATATAAGTTTTTTTTTAAATAACTTCTACTATGGTATACTTGGAAAGGTGATATTTTGCGAACAGTCACTTACTACCAAAACACATATTCAAACATAATTATAATTGTTTGAGTGAACACAGTGTCGTAGAAACGGGGGTTGCTTTAAGCTTATTATCCCATACAAACTTTGAGGTTAGGTTTTTATAACATTTGATGCAATTTTTATATTACACAGTTCGGCTTCCATTAAAAAGGTGTACCTTTCAAACTTCGATAAAATAAACCGTTTCCGAGATATTCGAGATTACAATAATTGTTATATCGCATTAAAGGATTAAAAGGTATACCTCATATACATATGATAACAAATTTTTTAATTGAAAAAACTAACATTTTTTTTTAATGTGACGGTCAGGGCAAAAAGTCCCGAGGCTCAAGGAATGCCCTTTTTAGTTTTTTCATTTAAAAAATAAAACGGTTTTTCATATATGATATGATAGTTTTGCCTTCTTTTGCACTTTTATCAATTGCATTTGGGATTATAGTAATCATTGCAAAATTTATTTTTACTTTTAAATAAGTTATTAAAAATACCTGCATATCCTGTAATTTTGTATGTATTTTGCTAGTATACAATTGTGGGAGTAAATATAAAAATTATAATAGCGCAAGCTGTAAAAACTGTTATTAAAAACAACTTGAAAACATTGTATTTGTTAAATGAGTAAATGAAGAAAGTATATAATTTGGTTAGCTACAAAAATTTATAGTTGAGCAAAGATAAGAAGTTTAAAAGCAGTCCTGCGACTAAATGATTTATCTTGAATTGTAAAATGGACCATTTCTTTCGTCTGCTTAAATAGGGCTAATGTTTTATTCTAATTAAAATTTTAATTAAGTCTGTTTATTTTGTATCTATATTAGCTATTGCAAAGGAGATTATTTATGAGGACTACGGGATAATGGTTTATTATGTATCAGTTTAGTTCAATTAAGCGTTTAATAAAAACGGGTGTCTACAGAAGTTTATAAACGAGTTGCATACTATACTTTATCTTTATGTACAAAAATATTTAAAAATTGAATTATATTTTTTTTACTTAAAGCTAATTTTGAATAAGAAAGTAAACAATTTTCTAAACACGTTTAGAAAAAGTTACAATTTGTTAATATTATTAAAGTTGTGATGAATACAAGTTTAAAGTTTTTGACGCAACTTACGTAGAAAATACAGTTTTTGTTTAATTTAGCTTTATAACTTGAAAACTTATTCTTAACATCATCAAAGCTTGGCATACCGTTATTGACTCATTTTCGGAACACGTGTATAAAAATATAAAGGGTGTTCAAACTTTAAAAAAAGATAAAACTACTTTGGTTGGAGCGTAAAAATGCAAATGATTTTATTTAAATGTATTTTTTATGAATATTTGATTTAATCACTATTTCGCGTCGACTTAAAAAATCCTAATGGTTATATTTTTCGAAGCAATATTTCAAACATTACTATTGTCAAAATATTGCATTATATTTAAATGTCACCGTATCCCATTCTTAAACATCGATCAGATTAAACCTAACTTTTAGTTTGTTTCTCAGTTTGACCGAAATACTTCTTGATATAGTGGTCCCAACTTGGGACTCCCAAGTCCCAAGAAAATGGACTAAAGGAAATAATGTTTCATACACAATTTTTAAAAATATGAATATTAAAAAATAAAACAATGCTGTCTATATTCCCAAACGCAGAAAAATAATTGTCCTATTTGTTTTGGGAAGCATATGTTCCATTAGGCGCTAAAGGATTAAGTGGACACCGCAGATCTTTACAAGGTAATTGGTTTATACCAATTTTTAATCACTTGATACTGTATATACTCGTATATCTGTCTGTATGCCACCAATTACTTGTCGAGTATTGGCTTCGAGGACATTAGAAGTTGTGGGATTTTTGCTTTAAACTTAATTGTGTAGCACCAAAAAGAAGTAATCCAATATTTTTCCCTGCAATAAGGGCAGTGGCTCACCAACTTGGCAAAAATAATGGTCGTCCAGAACAATATAATTAAATCGTGTAACAAAAGAATTGGTCAACAATGGCGTTTTATATTTACGGTAATGCTTCTTTCTTTCTCATAAAAAAGGGATCTATAATGTCTCCATATCGTCATCCAAACCAAAAAGTGATTCTTTGCCATAATACAACATGTATGATGATTCTGTGCAGATGTAAAGGAGCTTTGTGTATCGCTTGTAAATTAAATTCAATCCAATAAAGGCAACTTTGTCTATTAATAAAGTCTTTCCAGAGAATATTATTTTCTGTACAAAGTGCTCTTTATATGGCTTGATACAAATAACGAACAACAAAACAAACAAAATAAATAACGAACAAAATTGGAATTTTTATAATATGTTTAAAATTTTTTTAAACATTGTGATAAGATAAAAGAATTTGTGCTGAAACTTGAAACCCTACTAAACACAAAAATTAGCCAATGACAAAGATAATATTTCAAACAAAGCACAGATTATGTTCCCCGTAATCTTTTAAAGTGCAGTACATAATTTCAGTAATTTAGAAGGGGATAAAACATAACACATAAATTATATATTTCGATGATTTCTACATTGTAGTTGATCCATGGTAAACCTTGAAGAAATAGCAAATCCCAAAGATATTTTTTAAAACATGGTCCCTGTAATTTTTATTCGTAAGCCCCTTTATGTATCATAATGGCCCTGGCCTAGAACAGCACAATTTTAAAAGTAGAAAAATTTGAAAAACAAACATACTTTAAAGTATGACGTTATCACATTCATTCGGTCACAGTGTAGTTAAGTTTGTAAGTGAATACAGTGCGAAATTAGTGCACAGAGCCACTACATGTGCAGGTACATCAAGGTACCGGTACCTGTCTCCCGATGTCTTACAGAATTAGCAAAGCGCTAATACAGTAGTGCAGTGAAATACAACAAGTAAAGAATGTAAGAAATCAGTTACACAACCTGTGCAGGTGAATTCAATGTACCTACCAGTCTTCCGAAGGAACCAAAGAGAGGGTTAAGTGGACAGTAGCAACAAAAGATAAGTCCAGAGCCACTACCTGCGCAGGTAAATCAAGGTACCTGTCTCCCGATGTCTTACAGAATAAGCAGAGCGCTAATACAGTAGTGCAGTGCAATACAACATGAAAGGAATGTAAAAAATCAGTTACACTACCTGTGTAGGTGAATTCAATGTCCCTGTCTCTTGAAGGAACCAAAGAGAGGGTCAGGTGGACAGTAGCAACAAAAGCTTCATAGCTTTATTCTCCATGATTTAACTTGCATTATCTACTAAGAAAGTAATTTTGCATTTTCTCGAAGGGGTTAAGCGTATTCAACGCATTTAAACCAGAAAAACAAAACAACCAAACAAGAAAAAGAGAATTCCTACAGGACAGCAAACGTAATTATTCGTAATATAAATCGGTACAGTCAAGTGCAGTCACCTAGACGAAATCAATAAACATACCAACAGACCACTATAACTCTTTACCAAAATAAAGCTAAGGCTTAAGCACAGTGGGACAAACAGTGGGAATTTTCTCATTATTCGTTATAAACAAAAAACTATTGATACTATTGCCGACTACCGAAAACTATCTATCGATGGTTCTGGACCCTAGACTAAAGAAATGGTTTTGCACAGTGTGGCAAACAATTGCGGACTGCAGTGCCCAAACTTTTAGCACAGTAATTTTCAACACGGATGCAAACGAACAGAGAGTACATTAAGACCATCAAGCATAGGTCAAAGCAGCGAACTAACCACCCAAACCCCATTCACAAACCCCAATAGAATGGGGTTAGTACTAAATCCCTGGTTTAGGGGAATTCCAGATTTTACTTAGTTTTGGGTGAGTCCAATGTCCCTCAAAAATGTTTTCCTTCCTTGTCCCGCACTCCACTAGCCTAAATCGGGCGTATGGCCCGGCTCGGCGACAAAATTCCGGGTGGGGCCTTAACCATCGAAACTGTCATCCACGACCTCCGGGGTGAAAATTCGCATCCACCAAACACAGGTAATGCTGTGCAGTTGCGGGATAAGTATGAGAACTGAAAGTTGGTAAAAATAACTCTTGGTGATTAGTGTAAGGCGATGCCGATGGGGCCAGCCATACCTTCTCATACTCATACTCATAGGTTTACCTATAACTAGTGCGGCGATTCTAAATTTTTTAGATTTTTTATTAATCTACTCTCTAAAAATGAAATAGTCAAAAATGACTAATTTAATAGATATTAGTGGCTGCTTTTTTACTTGTACCATGGTTAACCATAAAATACCATGGTATACCCAAAATTAAATAGCCAATTCTTATGTAAAATTGTTGCCTGAATCCGAAAATGTTAAAAAAGTAGAAAAGTTTTAGAGATATAGTGAATTTTCCATTTAATATGGAATTGACTATATCTCAAAAACTGCTCAACATTCATAATTTATACGGTATTTTCGGATTCAGGGGACAATTTTACATAAGAATTGGCTCTTAAATTTAGGGATACCATGGTATTCCATAATTAACCAAGGTACAAGTGAAAAAGCAGCCACTAATTACTATTAAATTAGTCATTTTTTACTAATTTATTTTTAGAGAGTAGAGAAGTAGTTAATAGTTATTTACCTAACTGGTGTAAAAAGTGCTACATTTCCGCACGCGACTGCCGTTGAACCAACGACGCGTAGCGGTCATTAGTCGAGTGCGAAAAAGACACTTTCCGCACGTGTTAGGTACAGTACCTAACACGTGCGGAAAGTAACTGAGGAGATCTGCAAATACCCCAGCTACTAAACAATCTGTCAGTTATTAAGATTTTAATTGTTAAACTAATCATTTATTAATTAATATAATGTATTCACATTTAAATCTAGGAAAAATAGGGAACTAAGCTTGGCGTAGAATGCCGAGATAAGAAGAAGGGGGAAACTGGCAATCAAAAACAACAGGTGTAAAGTTTATGCAATCGAAAAGAGAGGTAAGTTTGCAGGTCTGTTCATTTTAATATTTAAATTATTGTAGTATAAACAGTCCTAAACAATTTGATATAATACCTTTAAACAAATGCCTTTTAGAAAGGTAATTATTCGATAAATTGACTTGGTCGCATCGACCCAACCATTCCGCCGTTTATAATCGAAATTATGTAAATCTACCTTTAAACGATGTCGCAAATTATAAATAATAAGCATTATTAATATATAAGTTTATAAATTTTAGGACTGTACTTGATTTTATCTTAATATTTTAATTAAAAATTAAAATAATTCTTAAGTGAACTTTTCCATAAGCGCCGCGTAAAAATAATATACTTGATATTGATTTTCTTAAATAAGGGGTCTATTGAACCTAACTAATTAGTTATTAGTTAAGTTGTTTTAACACTAATATTTTCTTATTTTTCTACAAGAAAACCCGTTTTGAATTATCGTTGAATATCGTGTAAATTTTAAGAGGTGCGAGGTTTCATCTGAGTGCGCTACGCAGACATTGTCTTTGTTATTTGTTATTAATATTATTTTTATCATTATTCTATGGTAATTATTAGTTTATTAGAATTTTCCAATACATGCAACAACTGCGAACCCTCAATTGGAACAACTTCGAAATCGATTAATCGATTATTATTTTGATTGAGCCTAAACTCTAATAAATAATACATGAATAATCATGTAACAGTAAACTTTGTATGGATGATGGATATAAAATTCTTGACAGAGAAAGTTTGTTTTAAAATACAATAATAGAGACTAAGCCACAATTTACTTTTAACCAAAAAACAAAAAAATCAAACCAAGGAACGTTAACGAGAGCTTACGTTATATGGGTAATTCTATAGAAACTATAATTTTTGCTGTTACTGGTCAAAATTTTGACTAAACAAATTATTTTCTACAATTGTATTTTTTAAAAGAAAGATATAGATTAACTATATTGGTTCCTAAAGAATATTTAAAAATATACTTAATATTATTAAGTTGTAGACAAAAATCTTCTTAAAATATCATTTCTCTGGCATGTTATAACTGGAGACGTCTAACATACAGGCAAAATAGAAAAATACTATTCATATTCTTTAATTATAACTTTTTATTTTTGATTTCAGAACACTGAAATATTAGTAAAAGTAAGCTAAAAATATATATTACTTTTAAACCACCTTGTTAAAAAATATATAAAACCTGTAACCACTTTTAGAGCTCATTCCTCTGGTTTGTGAATAATACCTAAATATATGATCCTAGATGGCGATAAGTCCGTGCACGCAACCAGAGATTCTTTTCCTAACCTAGTTCTTGCACTGAGCCAGCAAGCAAATATTTTTGACAAAGCAACACATGTTTTTTTTTAAGTTTTGTTTTAAAAATGTCACAGACAGGCAGATCATGTCTCTGGTAAATGTATTTTGTTTATTTATATTTTTGTTTTATCCATTATTTGATTTGAATTCGAGATTATGGGTTTACTTTTTTGTAAACCAATTTGTAGGTTAGGGTTTGTTGTATTTTCTTCCCCACGTGAAATAAACTAAGAAATAGTCATTTCTCTGGCACCATTCCTCTGGGATATTAAGACATTGTTACAAATTATCGTTATACAAATTAGGAAAATTGCTACACAAACCCAAAATCAACCTTTACAAAAAAAAAATGAGAATGCAAAGAAAAATAATGCAATTCAAAAATTTTTGAATTCGACTTAAATAGTATTCTGTCCTGGAAAAAAAAGACTATTGTGCAAAAAATAGACTAATAAAGCAAAAAAGATATCTCAGTGATACTCATTTTTGGGTAGGAATCTCAGATGAAAAGTTTGTTTCGTACGTTAATTACCAAGACATAATAACAATATTACCACGTCCCGAAATAATTCAACAAGGCTCCAAACTGTATAATAAATTTAAAAACTTAATTGACGAATTTGAATAAAATTAAAGTTCCTATAATAGAACAAACACTACAGTAACATAAAAATAAAATAGTTACTTGAAAAAGAAAAATATATACCTGCTTTATTTCATGACCCATTTTCAAAAAATGGTTTATGAAATAAAGAAGGTTTATATTTTTGTTTTCAAGTAACTATTTCATTTTTTGTTTTTAAACAAGTTTATATTTAAGTTTATTTTTAATGAGTTATTTAGTTTTTATGCTATATTGTATTCCTTTGCCTTTTTGAATAAAATAATAATTCCTCTGCTTCCCTCGTCATTCCTCTGGATATAACTTTTACAAAAACATCGCAAATCCGCTCAAAAAACAATTAAACTCTTTGATCTTTCACTTTGCAGGGTTTATATTAAATAAAATTAGAACAAAAAAACTATTTTCAAATTACTAAAAATGATAGTTTCTGTATAATCACCCATATAATGTATTTATGTATTTATGGGTTGTGGTCGCAGTAAAGAGATTTTTGTATGTGGTTTTATGGGTTTGTAGGATATCCCTCACTTCAAGAGTTCCCTTTCTGGAAATAAATTAAATGTCGTTTAGGGTATTGTTACTCTTGTTGCTCTATACAATTATTTACATTATTTTTTGTTAATAAATTTCAAGTTCTTTATATGTTTAACTAACTTGCATCATCCCTCATTTTGGAAGGTTTTATGAGAGATAGCTATAAAAAATAAACGGGAGACTTCCAGGTCTTGGACTTGGGTTAAAGGTGATTTGTTGTCTTTTATTTATTTCCCTTTTAATACTTCCTCATTAATATAAAACCTCAAAAGTATCTTGGGTTAATAAATTAATGAGCCAAATTAGCGTAAGTATTTATCTTATTTATTTGTCGTAATTTAATATAACATTTGCCGTGGTTTTATCAGTCGGGGTGTCTCTTTTACAGATTCTTTGCTGGGGTGGGTTTGTACCCTTACCGTACAATATTCTACAAGGGAATCCCGCAATTTTTTTCTTCGGTTTCCATTTCCTACTTTCCGCTCGCATTTACTTTCCATACCTACTGTCAAGCGTGTGGAAAGTAAGCGACTTTTCGTACGCATGTAATAGCTATTTACATACCATGGGAGGAAAATAGTGCTTTTCCTCCCGCGAATAGTTTGATGCCCGACGCGAAGCGAAGGGCATTAAATATTCAAGGGAGCAAAAGCATTTTCCTCCTGAGGTATGTATATAGCTTTTTCTATTACCTTTTAACGGTTTTAAGACATTTTAAGCGTTCCGGTTCCTTTTACTAACCCGGTATGGCACTATAAAATTATGACAAAATATTAAGTAGGTGTTGCGTCGCCGACGTTATGTTGACAACGCTTTGTTGCTATGGTATTTTTTTAATACAAACATAACAGTTGTTATAAGCTGTCAGAATGTTTATCATAAATTTGAAATTCTTCCTATGTTTTGAAAATGAGTTCTAGCAAAGAAGACCTGCCGCAAGATTTTGCTGAAGAGGCAAGAATAGCAATTAATTTCCTTTCTTAAAAATCGAAAGAATGATATGAAAATAAATATAGATTGTTCAAAGAATGATTGGACAAGCGCGGAGTAAATCTTTTCCTACAAAATCAAATAGTGCTGGACAAGGTACAAAAACTATTGCCAATGTAAAATTGTTAAAAAAAAAAGAGGGAGGAAATTTTTTAGTAAGGTAGTAGAAAAAATAGTTATTTGTTTTACAAGTGTTGAAAAGCGACTTTTTCATGCGAGTGTTTAAGTTGATCACAAGGCCGTCAGGCCGAGTGTGCATTAACAAGAGCTGGAAGAAAGCTTTCTACGACCCTTTTATTTTTTATTATATTCAAATACAAAAGAAAATAACACAAAAACGTGATTGACAGCTGTTAAAATTACTTATTCTTTTAATTTTTAAGGTATAACTTACTTAAAATCAATAAACTTACCTTCTCAATTTAAATAAAGGCTCTAAAAATTGGAATTTATTATACAAACACAATTAATTGTGTTCTAAATGATATTTAAACATACATATACAAATACAATACACATTTTGAAACGAATGTCGCGATGCTGTCAATTTCTTTTCATACAGACCTGTCACTTTTCACACAGAAATGTCACTTTACATTCGTGTTTTGCCTCGCCAATGAAAAGATTCATTTTCTAAGCAACGATGCCAATACGAAAAGTGACTTTTACATAGTGGTCGTAGAAAAAATATTTTTTTACATTTAATAATAATAATAATAATAATAATAGTGCTTTATTGCCCAACAGTTAAACCATTACAGGACATTCATATTCAAAATATAATAATAATAATAATAATAATAATAACAACAATAATAATAATAATAATAATAAAAAACTTTGGCTAAAATTAATTAAAAAAATAGGTAAAAAATTCAGTATATATCAGGTACAGTACGGATTATGAAGAGCAACATTCAAGAACAGATTGTATAATGAAACTTAAAGTATTAAAATTAATATCACAGTTTACTGAAATCATGTTAAAATTTTGACACATATTGTAAATCGGTGATTTTTTTCCAATATTGGTATTAGCTCTATGATTCCTAAAGGTTATTTGATTTCTAGAGTTTTTACGAGGTATATTAAAATTTAACCTATCCAATAAGATTGTACAATCGACATTGGCATGGACAATATTGTACAAAAAAGTTACCGAGATAATAATTCTTCTTAAATCTAAAGAATTAACATTAAATATTGCTAAAAGCAGCGCATGATCAAACCCTTGGACAGGATAGTTTCCGTATATTTTAAAGTGAAGCAGCTTGAGAAATTTGCGCTGCACTGTTTCTAAGCCCATTTTATGTGCTTCATAAATCGGGCTCCAGATTAATGAGGCATATTTCAATTTAGACCTAACAAATGCAAAATAGAGTGTCTTAAAAGTTCTTTCATTTTTAAAAGTTCACGTGTTTCGAATCAGAAAGCCTAAGGATCTAAATGAAGAGTTTATAGTTTTTTCTATATGTGCAGTAGGTGAATATTTAATAATTAAATATTAATGATCCTATGACTTGGATATAGGGATTTGTGTAAATGTTCATTTGACTCAGATACAGATATGTGATTCCCGGTCACTTTTCCGAAAGTCATTTTCCCGACAGACCATTTTCCCGACACACCATTTTCCCGACAAGATTTTTCCCGACACCATTTTCCCGAAAGTCATTTTCCCGAAAGTCGTTTTCCCGACAAGCCATTTTCCTGACAAGCCATTTTCCCGACAAGTCATTTTTAAGACAAATAATTTTTACCACAAACGACACAATATATTTTAACAGAGTGACGTCATCCAATGACGCAATCTTAGGACGGGAAGCAGATCTTTTTTCCTTAACCAACGTCCCGAGTCCGCCCGCTTCGAAACCAACCCAAACCCAACAACCCAACCCAACCGACCCCGCCCCATTGGCCCTTACAGAATTCCAGAAGGAACAAGCAGAAATCATTTTTGACCAGGTATGTTTTTCTTTACTCGATAATAAAACTTTTGTCGTGAACATAATCTTTCGGGAAAAGGGCTATCGGAAAAAACGTTTCTTAACTGGATAATAAGATTTTTGTCGTGAACATAGTCTGTCGGGAAGAGTGCTGTCGGGAAAAACGTCGTCGGGAAAATGGTTTGTCGGGAAAATGGTCTATCGGAAAATTGGTCAGTCGGGAAATTGCATTCGGGAAAGTGACCGGGAACCCAGATATGTACCTACAAGAAACTTTTTCTGGCGAGAACCAGTCTGCTATTTAAAGAAAATCTGAGAACTTTAATTTTATGTAAAAAAATATTTTTTAGAGAAAATGTATAAAGGGTGTCCAAGGTTATCTGCTCATAATTGCTAACTTCGTTATTATTGGAGCTACAAAGTCGGTTAAATTAGCAAATTGGTGGCATTTTTTCTTTTGATTAAAATGGTAAAAACAGAAAAACATTTTAACACCGGGTTTCTGAAATAATTACAAAAATATCATTTTTAAAATGGAACATCCTGCATATTTTAACATATTTGGAAATACAATTTAATTTTAATAATTTTAAAATATTAATATTGTTAACTAACCTAAACTTAAAAATAAAACATTAATAAATAACCACTTTAACTTTCTAAATGTTGTTAAAATAAAGTTATAATTTGGTTATTTTAAAATCCATTTATTTTTAAGTTTAGGGAAGTTATGGAACAATAGTTGTTTGTTTCAAATTAAATTATCTTTTAAAATTTGTAAAAATATACAGGGTGTACAATTTAAAATTATTTTATTTTTGTGAAATGTTGGAAACCCGACGTTTAATTGTTTTTTTGTTATTTTCATTTAAATCATTAAATTTTTTAATTAAACCGACTTTGTAGCTTCAATAATAACGGAGAATGATAGCAATAGTAAGCAGATAACTTTGGTGACGGTGTATATTTATTTGATAATTAATAATAAAAATAAAAAAAAATTATTTGTGCCTTAGATTTATTTGAATTCAAAGAGCTATATTTACTCTAAAATTTTCTCCATCCATTAATTAATTTTGAAACAGTTTTTTATTTTCTGAAAATAAATGTTATAAAAACATGGTTTTTTATTAGGTTGGCTACCAAATTTATTTTTTGAAAACTCAAAATAATAATTTGTGCCTTAGATTTATTTGAATTCGAAGAGCTATATTTACTCAAAAATTTTCTCCATTCATTAATTAATTTTGAAACAGTTCTTTATTTTCTGAAAATAAATTTTATAAAAACATAGTTTACCAAATTTATTTTTTAAAAACTCATTTACCTATTAATTATTTTGAGACCATAAAACTTATGTCCACCCAAATCGGTGTACATCAAATGAGAAAGTTATAAATCTGGTAGTCAGGGATGGTTAACATATGATTTATTTTTTAGTGATTGACCCAATTTTTTTCTGAAAAATCCAAAAAACCGTGACAAATTCTTTAATAAGGGCGGCATATCAGAGCGGACCTAGGGCGCCATTGCCATCAAATCCGCCCCTGCCTAAAAGTAAAGCAAATGCTTCTTTGTAAATGCTATTTACCCAAATACAATAAATTGAACAGCACATAACTTTAGCAATTTAGGGGATGAAACACAAGACATAAATCGTTTACAATACAAAAATAACCAATATAAGTAACGAAAATATATTATTTTAGGTACAATGTTTTACAAAGTTGCAACATTTATAAAAAAACAAATGTTTACAATCGTATACAAATAAAATAAAAATGTATTTTATTTTTTCATGTTTTATGTTCTTTATTTCTTATAAAAAATGTTAACATTATAAAATCAGTATTATCTTATAGGTAACAGGCAGAAAATAAAACGGCATAAAAATAAAGTTTAATACACCACTAAAAATATTAAAGCTACAAGACTTTAAAAGTTTTTTCCAAAGTTGAAACGGTTTAAAGCGGATACCAAAAGATAATGCAATTAATGTTGGAGAATTTGTTTCTGTGGTTTTTAATTTTATTTTAGATGCTTTTTAAAGATTTTTTTATTTTTATATCAATTTGTGTTTTAACTTTGAATTAAAGTTAAAAGTGTAAAACGATTACGTTTATGTAGGCAAAATTAAACTAAAATTTAACAGATAATATACATTATTTTATCTCCACGCGGTCTATAATTTAAACTTTATTGTTGTCAACATTCGATAAAGAAATACCTTGTTATGGCCTAGGCCGATAAAAATTTTTATGAGGCAAGTAATTAGTTCGATTTTTTCTCGCTAGGGGTATTGTTTTGACAAATTAATCCTTTTCTAAGAAATTAACGTACTAAACTGGTTTAATTTATTTATAATAAGCACTAATTTGTTTGTTTTACTGTTATAACACTATAATGTTTAATATTTTTCATTAAATTATTGTAAAATTAAATATGAATAATAAAACAAAAAGTGAGGTTAGGACATTGCAATTTGACGTTTCACAGTTGTGTTTTCTTTTTCTACGATTTAAATTATCTTTAAATTTTAATTTGCTTTAAGTTTTCAGTAAAATTAAATGTTAAACACAGCGTAAACATTCCAAACGTTTGGAATGTTTACGCTGTGTTTAACATTTAATTTTACTGAAAACTTAAAGCAAATTAAAATTTAAAGATAATTTAAATCGTAGAAAAAGAAAACATAACTGTGAAACGTCAGTACTACCTCTTTCTTTAATAAAAATGCAAACAAATTGAAATTAGATACCTACCTATTTATTAAACAATTAATTGAATTCAATGTAATAGCAAGAGGGTAAGTAAACCATTTTCTTACAAAAATCCATTTCTACTTAAATCATGTAGCTAGGTATTGTCAAACTATTACTGCTTCCAAAAGGAATAATAATTATTGTACATTTAATGTAATCTTTAGCTAATAAATAAATGAGATTCAAAAAAGTGAGGTTAGGCCGCTTTCATGTTGAATTAAATTGACCCATATAAAGTGCTTTGAAGATAAAATGTTGTATGTCATTCGGCCAAGAAGTGTCTTTTTGTGCTTCGCTCAATTGTAGGCCTCCGCTACGCGTCGGCCTTCAAACTTTGAACTTAGCACAAAAAGCCTTACTTCTTAACCTAATGACATAAATAACTATTATTATTTATTATAAAAGAAAATAAAAAGAAAATAAGGTTTAAATATTTTTTGTGCTACCATCTTTAAAATGCCCATTATCGTACATGTTTCCATGATACAATGTGATCTTTTAATACACATTAAGAAGCTATGGCTTTATGTCACTTTAGTCACGGGATGAAGTTAGCAACAGGTTTTTAGTCACGGGATAAAATTAGTTAAGAGTCAAATGTCACGTTAAAATAAAGTGGTCTTCCTGTGAAATAATACTAAATTGGAAAATTATTGTTTAATCTTAATACAAAAATACAAAAGTTTTAAATAGTTTCTCAACGCCAATATTTAAAAAGTGTATATGTACCTTTTATTTCGCAGGTTGCACGGTCTTATACAAGGTGTCCCTAAACTTAGTGGCATAAATTTAGGAGCAGATTAAGCAAGTCAAAATAAGACGAAAATCTAAATAAATATTTTTCCTTATTACGTATGTTTAAAAGATACAGGGTGATAAAGTGTTACTTATCATATCAGTTTTTTTAATTTAACTTCTACTATGGTAGACTTGGAAAGGTGATATTTTGCAAACAGTCACTTACTACCAAAACACATATTCACACATACTTACAATTGTTCGAGTGAACACAGTGTCGTAGAAACAGGGGTTGCTTAAGCTTATTGTCCCATACAAACTTTGAGGTTAGGTTTTTAAACCATTTGATGCAATTTTTTGATTACTCAGTTCGGCTACTATTAAAAAGGATCACAATAATTGTTACTTCGCAATAAAGGACTAAAAGGTATATGATAACAAATTTTTTAATTGAAAAAACTACAATTTTTTTAATGTGACGGTCAGGGCAAAAAGCCCCGAAAAATATTTATTTAGTCTTATTTTGACTTGCTTAATCTGCCCTAAATTTATGCCACTAAGTTTAGGGACACCTTGTATAAGACTGTAGCTGTACGTAGAGTTCCCATTAAACATTCTATTTGCTTTCACTGTAAAAAATTGCTTCTATATCGGATTTAAACGATTGTTAGTCCATTTTCAAGGGGTAAATTTCGCTTTACACAGAAAAATTTGACATTTGCTGCCCGTAATACAGATTTAAATTCTTACGGTTACTCTTTTTTGTATAGATGTCGCTCTATACAAATATTTTATTTAAATCAGTTTTAGATAATAATAAATGTTTATAAACAATATATCGTAGAAGAAATATAGTATGCAACTCGTTTATAAACTTTTCTAGACACTTATTTAATTAGGCAATCTCTCCCATACTCACTCGTGCCTAAATTGAATTAGTATCTAAAATGGAGTTTATCAAACTTGATACATTATTGTACTATTATGATAGAAAATATTTATTATTATTAAAATTTTTAGGCATATTTGTAAAATAATGTAAGTAAACTTCAAAAATTTACTAATTTTAAATTAAAGATGTCCCGAACCAACAAAAACGATTGGAAATTAAGCGTGAAGCACAGCAAAGATGACATGAAAAGTGAGATACCGATATCGCTGTCAGGTGGACGTATGAGTTGATTTCTGACTTGAGAAAATGGATAAAGAGTCCAGGCGGGTAAATAGATTTGGCACAAGCCTTCTCGGGACACGGATGTTTCAATGAGTACTTGACGATATTAAAAAAACGGAGAACATGGGGGCCATTTTAAAGTTTAAGAGAAGTGAGGGCGTTCCTAGGAAAAATATCTAATCAAACCACCGAAATTTTCTCTCGGAAACTCTTTCATGTTTCAGAAAAACCAAACCATCACATGATTTCAAGAATGCTGCCTGTCAAAACTTGAGAGAAGCGCCCACTTCTTTCATAATAATGCGTTCTCTTAACTCGAGAATCGCCACCCAGATGCTTTGTGCACGTCATACAATATTTAAGTGCACATAAATTTTGAAGATCTCTCAGAAGACCTACCTCGTTGAGTATATGCTGGAAAGTATATTACTCGTGAAACAAAATAGAAAGATGGAACAGAAGAAAGAAAAAACTACTAATCTCTTAAGAGAAACGGGGACGTAGTTACCATATTTATAACACCCAGAAGAAATGCGAAAGAATATCCAAAGTCTAAACGAGTCTGGGAATCCTATATATTTTTTTTTAATAAGTTTCTGGCCTTTATACCAGTCCTTTCCAATTGGGGAATCCTATAAATGTTAATGATACCAGACGACTTTGAATAAATGCGATTGATTCGTTCTATATTTTTAGAATTGTGATTTTTGTGCGAGGCGTTTGCATTGTTAGCTCCATTATCATAATTTTTTTTGCTTCTTTAATATATTTAAATTATTGGAACATTTCACCAACAACAATTTTATTTTCCAATTTTCAAAAAACTGCCAGAATGTACAATATTAAATATAACCATCATCAAAAAATATAGCGCCCGGACAGATAGTATTAACTTAAATAAAACAGTATTTTTCTTTTATCTAAGATACATGCGTTCCACAGCTTCTTTAACGAATTAATACAACTCGACAAATTTAGCTAGAAACTTTAAAAACTTGCAGTGTGCGCAAAACTTTAAAGAGAGAATGCATTCGGCCGCACAGAAGACTAATAAAGGTTTAAATATCAACATAATTAAAGTTTTTTAAGAGTAAAAATAGTACATTTTCGATTTATTTATACAATAATAATAGAATTATATGTATTTAAGGTTAACAAGAATTCCTTCTAAAGTTAAGGTGTGTTTAAAAGAGGCAGTGACGCTGTGAGTCTTGAGCAAAGCGGTTGTGTCGAGTCAAGCGCGTACTTTCTTTCATAGTTCCATCACCGCTAAAGTTCAATAACAAAAAAATCAATATCGATTCTACACGTGATAACTGCTTCAAGTGCAAGAGTGCAAATTGTGTGTGGTACCTTCCCCTGGATTAAGTCCTTAAGTGTTTTACCTGGATAAAAGATGTGAGAGAGACGATCAGTTCCAAGGAATAATTTCCTGGACTAGCACACGTGCAGGCGGCATGCGTTAAGGATCAATTTCATCACACCTGCCTGGCAATTATGGCAATTATCCCGAAGTCCAAGTCTGCATAAATTAGATCAGTAGTTACCAAAATTGCATGACCATATAATACCCAATAATATTAATACTGCAGTAACCATGGTTAATACGAAATCCGCAACCTTAACTAACAAATAATCCGCCAGGTAAAATTAATTAGTCGCAAACAATTTCCAAGACTCCCATGCACAAAAATATAAACATAGTAAAAAAAAACTATAAACACAAGGGCACACATAAGAAGCCATTAATCACTCAAGAGATAAACATTAGGCAGAAGAAACCATCTTAAATAAATAAACATCTTTAGATTACTAAGACGTAAGGGGACCATAAATTAGGTAAATAACCGTTCCAGTACATAAACAGCCGCACCGCACAGTGAGGTAAAAATTCGAAAGTATCGGCAATTTCAATAGGTTAAACAAAGGCGGGACAAACAGCTGCTTATGAAGTCGGTACTCGGCAAGAGGGGCTGAATTTCCACGTTGTCAGAGGGCACTAATTACGGCGGGGTGCGGTAGGCAACACTTCGGTTCTGAAGATAAGACTCAATACCGCACAGGGGGGCAAACAATTCTAAAGCGGCTTCCAGGAACCGAAATCTGACTCGAACAGCGATGAACAGGAAGTACACCATCAAGGATAGGCTCTAGCAACATACTATAGCAATCCCAACTGAATGGGGTTACTACTAAAGCCCTGGTTGAGGAGGATTCCGGATTGTACTTAGGTTTGGGTCAGTTCAATGTCCTCCAAAAACCCTTCCTAAACAGGACGTATGACTCGACCTGGCTGACAAAAATCCGTGGAGCGGCCTTAACCATAGACACTGTCATCCACGACCTCTAGGTTGGATCTACCAGCCGGCGTAAAAACTTTGAATCCAACAAACACAGGTAATGCTGTGATTTGGCGGGATACGCAGGAGAACGAAAAGGGGGTAAAATAACCCCGGGAGATTAGTGGAGGATAATGTCTTTGGGGCCTGCCATACGTTCCCATACTCATACTCATACTAAGGTGGGTTTAAAAGAGGTAACATTTATGCAAATAAAAATAGGTTATAATCCTGAAGTTTGTGTTATGGTTAGTTGTTGATATAAGTATTAACAAATGATGGTAAATCGACAATTATTTTTAAAGAACCTGTGTGGAGCGTTCTTTATCCTAAAGCAAACTCAATGCAAATGACGATTTTAAGAGCTGGCATCTTCGCATCGATGGGAGTGTATATTCGTACGTCTCTAGCTATATTTGCCAAGCTGTACATTTCGATAACCGTTTATAAAGGCACTTAGCCTCTTTATTACTTTTACTTCTTGATTAATCTAGTTCCTTAAATCTTTAGTCGTTTATGGATAAATTGCAGGATGCGGTTATTAATGTCGGATATCTTTTGCCATTAACCCGTTACAAAATCTCCCCCATTTAAAAAAATATTTTCTATAGATTCTTATTACAATAATTGCCCAGTTGCTTTAAATTTTATTATTAAAAATTCTTTCTGTTGGACGTTAACTTGACTGAAATATTTACTTGGTGTGGATAGAACGACCATTAAATTTGCATAATTCTGCATGATAGTTGGTTCAACCAAATGTAAACATTTTATATCAGAATAAGCAGTTAAAAATCCCTATTGGATCACGTTTAATAAAGTTGAACATGAAGGATCTTTCATAATTAACTTTTAAATGGCTATAACTAGTATTTAATTAATTTCAGGTAAAACTTTGTACTAATTAACTGGAGTCATACACAAACGTTAGCTAAAAAGCTGTTAAATTTATAAAAATGAATTCGTAAATTCGTCATTTTTAAAGATCTCATGCCGTCTCAAGCTATTCAAAATTTAGTAACAAAATGGATCTGTTAATGCCATTAAAAATTGCTATTTATGCTGAAAATATTATTTATAAATGTAGGTAGATAAAAAGTTTTTATAATTTAAAATTTTTTACGCTTTTTTTGTAAAGGACTTAAAACAAATTCAAACATTTCCAAAGGAACGTTTTATTATAAAACCTACTTATCATAATAAAATTTAAACTATGGTTTTACTATCTTTAGCATATAATATAAACTATACAATAGCAAAATTGATTACATAATATCAACTATACTTTTAAGAGCTTTTATTACATCATCTTGAAGCCAGCCAATAAAGTGATTTTATCTTTTAAAGTCGATATTTACTGCAACGACCTCTAAAACGTAAATATTTATTAAAGATGATATTAACTCAGTGAATCGTAAAATTGTCCATGCAAATTTATAAAAGGATCTTGTGTCTTTGATACACTATAGAAATTTAATCCCACAAATTTATAAAATTAAAAAAGTTAAAACGTTCTTTCTGTTAAATTTATTTTTCTTTTAAGTATTTTAAAACCTATTAAATGGGATTTTGTAATAAATCTTTGTTTGGTAGTAAGTAAATTATAAAAATTGTTACTTGTTCCTTATTTTTATTTATATTAAAAAAATGTGTACATGAAATGTTAACTTTTAAACGCTTAATAACCTAATAACTCGTATATAAATAAAAAAAGGCTTTCCCACTGCATATAATTAATAGTATATTATGTATCAAGTTTGATAAACGCCATTTTACAAACGAATTTAATTTAGGCACGAGCGAGAGGGAAATCTGTGTGTCACCGTCAAATGTCAAATTTTTAAATTTTATAAACACAATTATAAAGGTTAAAAATCAAAATGTATTTTTTAAAAATTGACAGTTTTTCACAGTGAAAGTGAAGAAAATGTTTTATGAGCACTTTACAGTGGAGTCCGTACCAGAATTTAAGTTATAGTTTACTGCCGGCGAAATTAAAAGGTCAGTACAATGTTCATATAAACTTTTCAAATATTGGCGTTGAGAAACTATTTAATACTTTTTTATTTTTGTATTGAGATAAGAAAAATATTTTCACATTTAGTATTATTTTACAAGAAAGGCAATTTATTTTAACGATTGTATGACACTTGACAACTGTCAACTAACTTAAAACTAACTTCAGCCCGTGACTAAAAACCTGTTGCTAACTTCAGCCTGTGACTAAAGCGCCATAAAGCCACAACTTGTCAATGTGTATTTAAAAGGTCACTTAGTGTCATGGAAACATGTACAATAAAGGGCGTTTTAAAGGTGGGAGTAAAAAAAATTATTTAAAAGATATGGGAGTTTACAATCTATTTGGTGACACTTAACTTAAATTATAATCTTCTAACTTTATATCAAAAATGATTGTCAAAACTCAAAATGTACTTTTTGTGTGATTTAATATTGACAAGTATATGTTAAAATATAATCACCCATAATATAACAAGTGGTATGATTATCATCGATGATATTTTCGAATTGAAACCGAGCTGCAGATTTCACGAGTCCGCAGGACGAGTGAAATGTGCTGCTTCGGTTTCATTGAGTAAATATCATCGATAATTAATCATACCACGAGTTATATTTAGTGAGAAAATATAATAAATTTTAGGATTTAACGAATTGTTAGTTTGGCATTTGAAATTAAAATGTGCTTTAAAATATAAAAAGTCTTTAATAAACCTTATTTATTCAAACTTATCTTAATTTTATCATCGTTTACACCAACCCATCGATCTTTTAAGTTTATAATTCATTATTTTAATCATTTAACAAACACAGTATTTAAATGTCAACAAATGTAAAATCAAGAAAAGTGTCAAAATCCTTAGCAACGTGTAAACAAGGTGATAAAAAATATTGCCGCTGTGATAAAATGCGTAACTATGGAATACTGGCATTTTATTCGTTCTAATTATAATAAATTGTATTGTCATTGTAATAAATAGTATTTTTCTATTTTTTTTAAAGCTTATTCATTCTTAATTTACCATTTTGCCAATAAAAAGTAAAATCTTAAAAAATATGTATTATTATTATTTAAAAGTATCAGGTGATTTTATTAAAGATAGAAGTTGATATTTGAAAAGTAGCTGGAAAATCTAAAAACGTATACAAATTTTATATTTGGTCCTACCTGTCCCTTGTTATTTATTTACTTTTAAATATTAACTTTTTAAAAATTATTAAAACGCATCCCTTCTGTCCCTGTCCTTGCTGTCCCTTTTTGATGATTATGAGTATGTTGCTACAATAATGAAGTTAATAATATAAATAACATTATATTTATTTAAATAATATACGATTCATAGCTTTTTTAACCCTTTCAGTATTTTCCACTCACGCGCGAAATGATACATTGTGCGATTAGTGAAATGGGTGTTGAATAATATTTATTTATTTAAGGAGTGCTGAAAAATAGTAATATTTATTAATACCTGTAAAATTTTATTTAAAAAAAATATAATAAAAGTTTGTTTTAAAATAGGTTACTTAAAAGTTTAAATCACACCTATTGCAATATTTATTAATTTTATTGAACATAAAGCAAATCGGCGACTTTTATGCTTAAGGAGGTTCGGGCACGATATTAGTCGCTATAAGAAAATGTTGAAAAAATGTTACGTCTATAATGTAGAGTCTATATAAAAGACATTTACAAAGTTTTGGAAAGATTGACCGTCTGGTTTCCGAGTAAGAAATTATTAAAGTTGCTAGGACTACACGAGCTGTTATTGTTTATTATTGCTAAACTGTGTTGTGTACAGGTATAAGTGCATCCGAGAAAAAAATCATCGATTGTCATGTTATAAGATATTGCTTATTTAGATACATATCCTTTACAGCCTATGTCTTTAAAATATATCTTATAACGTGACATTAAAAAATTAATAAATTGTTTTTCTCGTACCATGCACTTATACCAGAAGTGCCATATAAATTTTTGTTTACATTAACCTCGCAGTTTTGCTATAATAATCTGTCATTCTAGTCTAGAAGATCAGGCAACACTGGATTACTAAACACATGTTTATCTAGGGATATTTGGTTTGATTTATTTGGTGACCAACATAATTTCGTTTTAATTTATAAAAAAGCATAATAATTATTGTATAATTAATTATTATAAGTTATTTTTTTTAAATTATTTTACAATTCTTCTACCATTTATGGTTTTTTATCTTTGATTTCAGCTCTTCTCTTGAAACTTTCGGTGCATTCTGTGAAACAAATAAAGTCCACTACAAAGAAAAAATTATTTAAAAAAGGTAAGGAAACCAAAAATAAAGCAACAGAAAACATATTTATAAACATTAAAAACAGTTAAAATTAGTATTTAAGTATTCATTTAAAGAATAATAACAATTTTGGATTAAAATACTTTTCACAGATTTTGAAAAAGCTTTGGGATTCTTTATTTTTTTTAATTGATTCTGGAAGATAATTAAACAGCTTCGGTCCCCAATAGTGAATACTTTGTTGTGCCAATTTGCTTTTGTGAAGTGGAATTTGGAAAAAGTTCATGTGCCTAGTATTGTAGGTGTGATTTTCAGAATTTCTATCAAATTCGTCTGAATTTAAATATACATACTTTATTGCTGCCAAAATAAATATAGATGGAATTGTAAGTATTTTTTGATTTTTAAAATGTTCTCTACAACTCTCATTTGTTTTTAAATCACAGATTATTCGAATCGCTTTTTTCTGTAAAATAAATATTTTGTACGAATCGGTAGAAATCCAAAATCCATAACTGGCAATGCTGTGAAACATGGCGTAATAGGCTGTTTTTGTGGATATCATATTGGCACAGAGTTTTAATATTCTCATGCAGTAGATTGCACTCGTAAGTTTTTTGCTAATGACTTCTACATGTTTGTTCCATTTAAGTTCACTATCTTTATGAACTCCCAAAAACTTTATTGTAGTTCCAAAAAAAGTTATTATTTGTGTTTTTTCTCATTTAATTGGAGTTTGTTGGAGTTCATCCATTCTTTGGCTGTTTTTAATATAGTTTTAGATTTTTCACCTATATTAATTTCTTTAGGAACTTTATAAATAATTGATGTATCATCTGCATAAAGACAGACTTCACTTTCTGGAATATTTGAAGGCAAATCATTTGTATATAAGATAAATAGTACTGGACCTAAAATCGAACCCTGAAGAACCCTATATGACGTGACTACTTCTGTGTAATATTTTCCATTTAACAACTTGACGTCTATCCATTAGGTAAGATTTTAATAGCTCATAAACTATTAGGTTCTAGTTTTCTTAAAAGTAGTTGTCTATCCACCGTAACAAAAGCTTTACTTAAATCGCAACATGCCATTTCTACTTTTTGTTTTTTGTCATGTGCACATGCATGCCGTAACTATATACTTTATTATGGAATTTATTGCTGTTGTAGTAGGTCTACTTTTTCGATATCCATGTTGCTGATTGTTAAAAAGCTTCTTTTTTTCCAAAAACTCTACTATCCTTTGTCTGATTATTGTTTCAAAAACATTTGATAATGATGGTAAAACTGATATAGGCCTATAGTTTTCTAGCTTATTTGCATTTCTATGAATGGGTACAATTTTTGCAATTTTAAGTTCATCGAGAAATGTGCCATTTTGTAGACTTTTATTAAATAATATTGCAAGTGGATTACTTATGTAAAGAGCTATTTGTTTTAAAACTACTGTATTTAGTCCATAAATATCTACGGTTTCTTTTGATTTTAGGTTCATAATTATACTAAACACTTCTTTTTCAGTAACTTCTTCGAAGAAACATGAAGTGTGGCTAAAATTGTTATGATTTTTTAGAAATTCTTCTGCAGGTTTAGCTTCTACATCATGAAATTTAAAAAAAAAAGTATTAAAATCTTCAGCTTTTAAAGTGGATTCTTGAGGACTTAATATTTTATGTTTGTTTGTCTCACTATTGATCACCTCCCATATAGCTTTATTCAGATTGGATGAATTTGATATATAATTAGAATTCCTATTTTTTATGTTTTTATTTAAAGCTTCATAGTAGTAAGACCTCATTTCTTTATAGGTTTCAAATGAAATCATGTCTTTATTAATTTTCATGATTGTTGCAAGACCATCTAGTTGTTTTTTTTATTTGTTGAAGTTCTGTGTTTTCATTTATTTTATTTTTTCTTTAGGTTTTAACTTTTATATTTTTTTCAGGGTAAGCGGTACAAAAACACTGAATAAGAAGGTCATGGAATTTGGAAAAACCTTCATTGTTTGCCATATATTAATTTTTCTTAAAGTTATTATTACAAGTGATACAACAAAGTTGTAAGTATTTTCATCTGAAATTATTCTTTTTTTTATTACTGTATGCTCTTTTTGAATTTTATTAGATTTAATTGTTAATATTTGTGCATTATGATCCGAAGTAGTTTTGTGTTTTACCCTCATATACCTTAATGTTTGTAAAAATATTGTCAATACATGTAGAAGAGATTTTTGAAATTCTCGATGCTTCTTTAAAGCATGGTTTTAAATTAAATGTTTCTAATAAACTTTCTAACTCGTGTTTACATACAGAGTTTTTTAGGAAATCTACATTAAAGTCTCCTGATAAAAATAAATTTATATCACTATAATTATTATTTATATATTCCAAAACCAAGTTTAGTTTTTCCATAAAAATATTCATATTTCCCAAAGGAGACCGATAAGTAGTAATAAAAACCATTTTTTTTTCTTAATATATATCCCTGCTAATTCTATGTCCTTTTCAGTTGATATATTTTTTATTTCAGGTAGTTCTGCATATTTTAAACTATCATGCACCAATATTGCTGCCCCTCCATGAATAAAGTTTTTTCTGCAGAAGTAGCTTGCCACTGAATAGTTGTGGATTCTTTTTTTGTAATTATTTCATCTGTAAGCCAGTGTTCTGTTAATCCCAAAATTTGTACACTATTATTTAATAAATGATTATTTAAGGCATTCATTTTTGTTGTTATTGACTGTATATTTATTTAAATTTATAATTTTGAAATCCTTTTTTGATTTTAATTTAATTTGTTTCTGCTCAAAACTTGGCAATGATTGGTGGAAAAAAGTAAAATCTCTTTATATAAACTGCGCACCACTGAATGTGTCGCGACCAAAAAGTTCGTTCTTTTTCAAAACGACATAACTTTTTTGTTTCTTGAACTATTTTATTTTGGTCTTTGTTGTCTGCTAGCCTCATCCTCTGGCAATTCATGCTATAGATATGAAGCTCGCGGTTCTTCAAGTAAATTTCCTACAGGGTGATATGTAAAACGGTGAAAAATTTCAATAACTTCATTCAAGCCCCGTTTGTAAAAAAAATAATTTTTTTCTCGTTTTTACTTTGAAATAATGAAGTAATATGTCTTTCCTTGTAGCATTTTTCAAATTTTTCGAATTGGAATCTAAAAAATATGATTTTTTTCTTCAAAAGAGTACATTTAAGGCTTTTTTGTAGGCAATACTCTCAGTCTTTTTAGGAACAAGAAAATAAGATGGTGAAAGAATGTTCTTTAAATAATTCTGATCAAGCGACAAGCAACAAACTTCCATTATTTTCAGAGGGTCTAAGCAAAGACCACTTTTTCAAAATAACATTTTGGTGAAAATTTAAGAAAACTGAACTTAAACCGATATTTACGTTCGTGACATTTTTTCTTCATAGTTTTGACCTCCTGATTGTGATTCAGTTGTCAAATTTAAGTTTCAGATAAAACCAAATTCACCAAGGATCAAAATTCGAAAACAATTCCCGGCTGTTAAATTTCTCAATAAAATACGATTGCTGGTTTTTACTATTTTTTTATATCTTTAGTACGTTATTATTATGTCGCATGGACGCATGGAATTGGTAAATGCTATTCAGGAAGAATACCCCAGGAATTTAGAAGGAACTTGGTCGAGGCCCAGGAGGGTTAATGAATTATTACCGATTGGGGAGGCCCAACGAAATATTGAAAGTTATTATTGTTATTGTTTGTTACATTTTTCTGTTGAATGTTGTAGTTTTGATTATGATTATATCTTCGCATAAAATTTTCCAAAATGAACAAAAATATTTTTATTTAACTTTATTACCAATTAGGTAGGTACTTATCAGTGATAAGTTATCACTAGTGCGCAATGTAAATGTAAGTAAGTTGTGTAACATTATCCTAACCACTCAAACAAATTGCAGTAATTTCGCCCAAAAAATGAATCCCCAAATGGCATTTTAATCATAAATATGCAAGAAACAAGCCGGCAATCGAATTTTACTAAGACATTTAACAGCCCGGAATTGTTTTCGAACTTGATGATTATTTAAGAAACAATCTTTTACCATCTTATATTCTTGTTCTTAAAAATACGAGTGTATTGCCTACCAAAAATCATCAAAAAATCATATTTTCGTTGCTAAGATTCCAATTTGAAAAATTTGAAAACATTTTCAAGATAAGACATAATACTTTATTATTTCAAAGTAAAAACGACAAAAAATATTTTTTTTTACAAACGGGGCTTGAATGAAGTTATTGAAATTTTTCACCGTTTTACATATCACCCTGTAGGAAACTTACTTGAAGAACCTTAAGCTTCATATATATAGCATGAATTGCCAGATGATGGGGCTGGCAGACATCACAGACCAAAATAAAATCGTTCAAAAAACAAAAAAGTTATGTCGTTCTGAAAAAGGACGAAATTTTTGGTCGCGACACATTGAGTGGTGCGCAGTTTAGATTCCATTTGGCCAGGTTTCTGATTTATGAAGCTTCTAATAATTCCATATCCGCTCCCAATTTAAAAGACATGCTTCTTTACGTCTTGGAAGTTCTTCAATGGTAAATTCTTTACTTGGAAATTTATTCTTTAAATATTTTTGTATTTCCCCAGCTTGAGTTCCAATTTTGATCTTGCTTATACAAAGCCAGGCTTTTTTAACTGCTGCAGCAAAACTTTGATGTTGATCAATGTTATTGCCAATTGTTTTAAGAGCCTTTGGAGTTTCTTTGATTTTTTTTTATTTCACTGTTGGTGTTTTCTTGGATTTTTTAATTTTCTTTTTTGTCTATTGCTTTTATATTTTCATTCTTCTTGATTTTTCCCTTTTTTTTGGGACCGTGTTTTGATAATCAATTGTTCTTTCCAATTCAGTTACCAGTCTTTTGGTATGTTTTAGATCCATTTTAACTATTTCTAATTCATGCTTTAGACCTACCTCAACTAAGTTATTTTGAGAGGTTAAGTTACGTTCGCCTGTATTAACTTTGTCTGTTTCACAATTTTCATAACTTCCAATGTGTTTTCCAAGGGATTCACTTAACGTAAGACCTGGTGGTACTTTCTTGTTAATTATCATTTCAATTAAAGTTTATTTTTTATGTTTAATTAACTCAGCACTTAAATTTTCGTATGTTGCCATTGTTGCCAACAATTATATTATATATAATAAAGGCCTTTAATAAATCCAAGTATATCGCATCTACCTGTGTTCACAATTACAATAATTGCAGAGGTAAACTTAGTAAAATACCATTGCAATGCATTGAGCGGTTTTCCATAAAACCATGTTGGTGACGAATCACAAAGTCTATCTTCACTGAAGATAGACTTTTTGACTAATGGGTAAATATGCATATATAAAGATATTGAATATTGATTGTGTTATTTGTTGACAATTAAACCTTAAAAATAATGTATAAAAGCATCGTCGATAGCATTTGAAGAAATAAAACATTGACCAGTATCATCATATAATCTGCCTGGAATACTTGTTTGACCTTTTTATTATGTTAAATTAATAGAATTTGTCTTACCTTAAGTAGTACTTTCTATTCAGTTATTTTGCCAGTTCCGATTTAATGTTATACATGCATGGTTAATAAATAAAAGGTTTAGCTTTAGAGTTCCAATTTGTTTGTCCGCTATGTCCGTTTTTGTGTCCCTTATTGTGTCCCTTCTGCCCCCTTGCTTGTTTGTTGGAAGAACACGTTTTTTTTGCGTTCTACACTTTTAAAACTGGTTTTTTTTTAATATGCTCCTGTTATAAAGAAATATTTGTAAAACGTTTTTCAATAAGAGTGATATGTTTTCTTTCTAAATAAAACAAAATCGAAATGAGTTGGATCAACAATTTTTTTTTATTTTATAGTATAATCTATGCATTTATGTCTGCTTCTCCTACAGAGCTGAATACGGTAAGTCCAATTTTCAATCACTTTATTTAATAAATTAAATCTATTTGTCAAATTTGGTGTTCAATATTTAATTTTAATGCCTTAATTGTTGCTGGTCTATTAGCATCCCTGTTGAAAATGACCAGTAGAAACATATAGAATCCGTACAGTGTTTCTATATGTTTTTATAGTTTGTTATATGACACTATGGATTCAATATGTAATCAGTATTATGAACTGTATGTGTTTATATGGTTTTATATGACAGAAATTTATATGAAAATCCATCTTAAATCATATATGAATGAATATGAATTTATAGGTAATAAATTGTATATGGTCAGTTTTTTATATGCCTGTGTAGAAATGAATATGAATATGGTCTTATATGTAATGTCTGTTTCAAAAATCATATAGTATCATATTGGAACCAGCAGGGATTTTTCATATATGATTTTATATGTCATTTACAACAGGGATTAGTCTTGGAATTGATAAATTAGGGTGTTTATCAACAATTGCCCGAACGGCAGCAACATTCTCTTCACTTCGACCGGAACTTTGTCTTACTGGCATGCGAACATTTTGTAAAAAAAGATTGCGTTCAAAATTTTCCACAGTTCGACGAATAGCGAGCACACTAGGCCGATTATGACGACCATAATTTGGAAGTGCACGATAAGTTGCAATAAAGAAACGATTATTTTGATAAAAAAATTGGATTATTTCCAAACGTTGTTGAGGTGTGTATCTTTCCATGATTAAATTGCACGCCTTACTTAATATAACTGATAGTGACAGAAGATTTCGACATTTCAAATACGGCCACACTCTCGATTTAGAAACATATCACCTCTATTAAAAACCCTTTATGTAGGGGACAAATTTATTATTATTATTATTTTCCGGTATAAAATTTGAAAAAAATCAGTTTAAAGCCAAAAATTAAAAATCTGAAAATAAAAAAAATTGCCAAATTACCAGATATTTGCGGATTCTAATAATAATTAAAAGTTATCTATTTGCCAAGTCAAGAGAACTTTTTGGGTTCATAATATTTTTAAAAAATCTTGGACAAAATAATTGTTTTGGCACTGTATATATTTATACTTAAATTTAGTTTTAATTAATTTTTAAAACTAGTATTTTTTCGTCACCCAAACTATCCTGAGCTGCATACATAACTAATGCAACACACGTTGGGGACTAAGAAGTTTGCTATAAATTGAATATAATTTGAGTTTAACTTTTGCCAAAAATCAATGTACATACATAGTTCTACAACTAGAATAGTTAATATTAAATGAAAACTTTGCTGCAAGTAATTAATTTATTAGTCGGACTGTGAAACCAATCCATTTCTCATCCGTCAAAAAGTAAATGTAGCTGCTATTCACGTTTGCCTGCGGAAAGTTCAAAGCGAAACTGAAACCACAGCGATGGAACAATGGCTCGTTTCAATTTAGGTTCCCGGTATAGGAAAGCGGGGTTCTCTATATTTGGCCGTCGTTTTCTACTATTTTGCACGACGAGATTAATTCGGACGATAAGATTCAAAATTTTCCGTCAACAGAATAAAAGTTCTCTGGAGGGTATTCTTCCCCGGCGTCCCTGTCCCCTTTTATTTACCTTTACATATGCTCTTAGTTGAAATATGTAAATTTTGTAATAAAGTCGGCAGCAAAATGAAAAGGAGACTTGTAAACTAAAGGGAAATTTCTTGCCTCCGCTCTTTGCCGCCAGGAATACATGTAAATATATACGGAGCACTAAAAACGGTTCAATATTGTTTTATTAATCCTGCAATGAATACATTACCCCATACTATTTGTACATAATAAAAAAATATGGTTTTAATCATCCAATATCAAAACACATTGTTTTTAAACTTAAAATATTGAGATTTTCTATAAAATATTTCCTAACTTCTGATTTTTTAAATATAAAAATAATAAATATTGTTATGTATAGTAAAATATTTAAATATACTTTTATTAAGTAGACAAAATGGTCAGTGGAAAATTAAATATAATACAAAGATTTTACTCCCGGTGCATTCGCCATTTTTGTAAAAAATATAGAATTTCTTTATTAGTTATTTACGATATAAGTGGGATAAGAGCTTTATTAACGTACGCATGCGAATTCGCAGAAGTACGTTAATAAAGCGTTATCAAAATTTTACAAGTTTTTATCTACGCCTCTAAATGAAAAAATAAACTCTAATTATAATTTTTGTCTAAGACTTAATTTAGGGCTATTGTTCTCCGCCACTTCCTATATGTCGATTAGCGACACATTTGTTTTTTTTTAGCAACGATAATATTGTCATAAACAATACGTGAACAATAATTTTCTAGTAATAAAAATTAGTGATTCGGAAAGTTTTCCATCTGGTATTAATGAACAAGTTATTTGTTTTACAAGTGTTGAAAAGCAACTTTTTCATGCACATGCTAACGAGGCCTTCAGGCCGAGTGTGCATTAACACGAGCTTGAAGAAAGCTTTTCTCACAAGTGAAACACAATGTTTTTTCTACGACCCTTTTATTTTTTATTACATTTAAATACAAAACAAAATAACCTAAAAACTTGTTAGACAGCTGTTAAAATTCTTTCATTTTATTCTTTTAATTTTTAAAGTATAAGTAAACTTACCTTATCAATTTAAATAAAGGCACTAAAAATTAGAATTTATTATACAAACACAATTAATTGTGTTCTAAATGACATTTAGATATTTGGGTGTTCGTTAAAAATTAAATTCTTTCCGACGCACATAAGGCAAAATGAGGTATTTACGGCGACAGAAGTAAAAAAACCAGAATATAATAATATTCGTTTCTTTACATAGCAAAATGTTTCCAAATATGTAAAATCTTAGAAACAACAAAAAAATTGTAAAAAGGATAAAGAGAGGATTGAAAAAATGTCATATTTTTCGCGTGTTGTCAGGTAGTCGTGCGCGCAACCTGTATTTTGCCAAATTTAGTGCTAATACATTGTGTAAATTTGCAGTCTCCGCGAAGTAAATCTAAAACTTTTAAAATGGAGGTGTTACCATGTTGTAAGTACTTTAAATCAACATATATATTAACGGTGTAAATCTAATTTCTCTATGTGAATTATCCAATTATCTAAACAGAGTAAAATTTGCATTGTTTAGTTTATTATTAAACTTGATAAAAGGTTATAAAAAAAGTTTCGCAAAGTTTCGCTTTGAGCGCCAGCTTAATCAATGGCATTGAATATTGGTTTTACAAGGAAATTATTTTTTTTCCACATACTTCCACATTTAAGTGTTTTCGTCTTAATTTTCAAGTTGTGGAGCTAAAAAGTGTAGCACTACAGAAGAACTATATTTAGTCCTAAAAAAAGAACGTTTTTACGAGTATTTGCTAATAAAGTGTTATAAACGATTACACTGTTTAAAATATCTGTGGTGTAAAAAGTAATCTTAAAATGGCGTCAAAATCCAACACCAAGTTGTGTTAATATAACACCATGAATTATGGTTAAAAATGTGTACCGATCGCGGCAAAGGCGGTGTGGATCACGTGATGTTCTTAAATCTCGCCTCTGTTGACTTACATGAAGAATATATAAACTCAGGTGGTCCTTTGCTTTGGTGTGACACTACAAGTTGTTCGATACTAAAGAGACCTTAAATAGGTGGAAACAGCTGTCAATACTTGAAGTATTTTAAGTTAGTGGAACGCACTAAAAACATTATCTCTAGCGAGTTGAAGGTTCCATTTTCTGGAATAATACCACTGGTAATATATTAGTAATGCGTCAAGGAACTTCCTGTTTCCTTTTTTTTTCCTTTTTTCTGTGTAGTGTGATTTAATTTGACCACAAACACATAATATTTAACACTGAAAAGGAGTTCAATTTACACCAGGTAAAATTTATTTTAATACTATGTGAAAGTTAAATTAACACCATTTTAAAATTTGAATTTACACCGGCCAACGAACCATATTTAACACCATTTTGGTTTGTATCTATATAGACCATGTATGGTGTTAATTTGGTGTTAAAATGGTCATGAAATTTTGAACAGTGTATATGAATACATTTTGAGCAGTTTACAGACTTACACTTTGTATTTAATGTTTAAACCCATAAATAATTCGTATTAATAATAATCATAAAATGTATATCATTATTTCATTAACGTATTAAAAATATATATATTTTTTTTTAAATAAGGTACATTTACAGAAATTCATACTCGTGGCATTAAATGGCCTCCGTACCCTGTTGACAAATTTCGGTTAAATAGAAAATGTTCGGAGGTATATTAACTCCGAGCCAGAATGGGTTCCGACCAGGTCTAAGCACGGAATCTGCCTCATTCGACTTTGGTGAATAAATATATAACTTGGCTTTAGAGGTCAGTTTGCTCCCCTCATTGAATTATACTTGACATCCAGAAAAGTTTATACAAAAATAGAAAAAGAATCATCAAACATCCATAATATTAACCTTGGAGTGCTCCAAGGGTCGGTATTAGGTCCACTAATAGTTTTACTTTTTATAAATGATCTTCCTACACATTTATCCTCAAATAATACCATCCTATATGCTGATGACACTACAGCGGCTGCTGAAGCAGATAGTCCTGAGGCACTCCAGAGAAAACTAAATACAATAGCAAGTAATTTTTCAAAATGGTGCAGGAGAAACCTCCTTATTGTAAATGCTGATAAAACCTACTAGTGTGCTTCTCGAATGGAGATAAAAGCTTATATATTAAAAACCCTGTCTGTGTTTATATAAACAATTTAAATATAACCTGCTCATCTACTGCTAAATTTTTAGGAATTTACTTAGATAACGACATGTCATGGAGAACTGGAAACTTAATTATTTATGTCAAATTACAAAAATTCTTATTGATAATGCATTTTATTCTGTAAATGATTATTTGCAGTGTCATATTTAACTGATTATAAAATATTGTACTTTCTGTATTTAGTTAAGTTTCATTGTTTGTTATATTATATTTTATATAATATTATTATTATTATTATTATTATTATTATCATTATTATTATTATTATTATTATTATTATTATTATTATTATTATTATTATTATTATTATTATTATTATTATTATTATTATTATTATTATTATTATTATTATTATTATTATTATTATTATTATTATAGTGGATACTACGCAATTTTGCAATTAAAACAGATATTAGACCATAAAGTCTGATGGGCGTTTACTTTGCAATAATACACTCGGTCTTAAACTATGTTATTCTTTGGGGCAATTCTTTTGATAGTGAAAGCAAAAGTGATACTGATAGCAAAAGCGAATCCTAAGATTAATATTTGATCTGAAACAAGAGAAATCTTGTAGACCCTATTTTAGACAACATAGAATTATACCACTACATGCTCTCTTGTATACTTTATGTTAAAAAATATATATATCATCCTTTAGTACTCTGGGTGAAACACATAGTTATAATACAAGATTTAATAATTTATTAACAATACCGATCCACCACACATTATTGTATCAAATTCTCCTTCCTATACTGGAATAAAACTAATGAATAAACTACCAGATGAAATAAAACGAATAAATTGTCCAAAGAAATTCAAATCTCAACTAAACCAAGTTTTTTTTAATAAATTGTTTTTATTATATATCCGAGAATAACACAATGAGTGACAACAAGATATAATTACTGAATTAAATGCATTTGGACCTATTGGGTAGTTTGTATTCCTATATTGTATGTTGTTAGTTCACAATTCTGTGTATAATGCCGGTTTTCCACCAAACGGACAAAACAAAAACAAAACACAAACTCGTGTCGAATAAAACAAAATGCAACTTTTTGCAAACTTTTTGAAGACTGGCGTGTTTTGCGACAGTTTGAGTTTTGTTTTTCGAGTCCCGCTCGAAAGCGGTAACATCAAAAGGTTTCGACGTGTTTTGAAACTCGAGTCTGTTTAGTGGAAACGGTCGTGTTGTGTTTTTTGTTTTCGACTTTTATTTTATTTTGTTAGTCTGGATACGAATTTCATACTAAATTGGTAGGTAAGTAAGAAACATATTTTTTCCAAGTGTATAATAATATTCATATTATATTCCTCATAAGTCTATATAGAAATACTACAATTTAGTTACGAATAGATACGAATTTCATACTAAATTGGTAGGTAAGTAAGAAACATATTTTTTCCAAGTGTATAATAATATTCATATTATATTCCTCATAAGTCTATATAGAAATACTACAATTTAGTTACGAATAGATACGAATTTCATACTAAATTGGTAGGTAAGTAAGAAACATATTTTTTCCAAGTGTATAATAATATTCATATTCTATTCCTCATAAGTCTATATAGAAATACTACAATGTAGTTTTTTAAAATTTTGTAACCTCATCTTTAGGTTAGGTTTAACTGTCAGACGACAAAATGTCACCATTATTGTTCGGCGGTCAATAATAATTTAACTTTTGAACTAGTAGTCACTACATTATTGTACTAGTTCAAAAGTCAAATTATTATTGACCGCCGAACAATAATGGTGACATTTTGTCGTCTGACAGTTAAACCTAACCTAAAAATGAGGTTACAAAATTTCAAAAAAATATCGAAATTTAGAGCTTGAAAAAAAATAGTATATAAAACACGGCGGCGAAAGCTTATTAATTACCTCGCACACAACCTACTGCCTTGGCAGTAAAATGTCATGGATAAGTTTAATAGATACACACATATATATATAAATATATATGGGCCAAAAACATTGACTATTTTTTTTTTGAAAAATATATCGAGAATATCATAAGAATGACAAAAAAAAATTTGGTGAAAATTTGAGCCCTTAATATTAATATTAATTTTATTTAATTTTATTTTAGAGGTCTATCATCGCTATTTTTGATTTTTAGTCATAATTTGATGTTTTAATTAATTTAATTCTTCAAAAGTTATTCACGAAGAAGTATAAACCAGCCACAACTAAGAATAAGACAATCTTTTTCTCTAAACATGTTGGCTGATACTGAAAAAGTGGGTTCTGACATAATCACGACAACTAGTGGAAAAGGACCGAAAACAAAAACAAAACTCGAACAAAACTTAGTTTGCTTGATGGAAACAAGAGTTTCGGGTTTGTTTCAGTTTTGTTTTTGATTTGCAAGTTTTTAAAAACACAAACAAAACCCAAACTCAACTGTTCGTTTAGTGGAAAACCGGCATAATAATGATTTAAAATGTTTTATCTACCTACTTAATATTGACCTGTCCTATACATTTACAATGTCAAAAAAGGATTAATAAACATTATTATTATTATTATTATACATATACAAATACAATACAAATGAATGAAACGAATGTCAAACGATGCTGTCAATTTCTTTTCACACAGACCTGTCACTTTTCACACAGAAATGTCACTTTACATTCGTGTTTTGCCTTTCCAATGAAAAGATTTATTTTCTAAGCAACGATGCCAATATGAAATGTGACTTTTACATAGTGGTTGTAGAAAAAAGCTATTTCCGGCCTGTTGCCCCAAAAAAATCTAAGTCAAAATACGAGTTGACCTATGCCAAATATGAAAAATGGTGCACAGAAAAATAGATTCGCAGTTTGGCAAATGAGAAGGTATTATTATCATACTATAGCAGTTTATCCACTTCAGGAATTCATTTGGAACACTGTACGGATTGTGTTATTAATATTTATAATAAATAATTAAGCTGTATTGTTAAGTACATTAAATTTAAATAGATTTTGACATTTTGACTTTTTTTATTTGATTGGTTGAAAAGCAGTGAGATAAGAAACACTGGCGTAGATAATAGTTATTTGTTTTACAAGTGTTTAAAAGCGACTTTTTCATGCAAGTGTTTAAGTTGCTCACGAGGCCTTCAGGCACTAAAAATTTGAATTTATTATACAAATACAATTAATTGTGTTCTAAATGATATTTAGATATACATATACAAATACAATACAAATTTTTAAACGAATGTCAAACGATGCTGTCAATTTCTTTTCACACAGACCTGTCACTTTTTACAAAGAAATGTCACTTTACATTCGTGTTTTGCCTTGCCAATGAAAAGATTCATTTTCTAAGCAACGATGCCAATACGAAATGTGACTTTTAAATAATGGTCGTAGAAAATAGTATATTCTGTAACAAGTTTGGAATACAGCATATTCCGCTCGAGTGAAAAATTTGTCACACGAGCCGAAGGCGAGTTTGACGGTTTCACGAGAGCGGAATATGCAATTCCAAACGTGTTTCAGACTTTTCTAGGTTTCCAAAAAATATAGAAAAATAATTTAATTGGAAGAAAGTGAGGTTGGATCGGTCTAAAATTTGTTAGTATTAAAAACAGAGATGTCGCCACGAGTGTTTATTCTGTCATCAGATGATAGAATATTTCATTCTGTAACACTTTACGGAATATATGTCATTCCATAGATAAAAGTGATATTAGAAGGGTCAAATTCCGTAATAGGAGTAGAAAAAATATATTATGTAACACGCTTCGAGAAAACCAACCTTAACACAAACGCGTATGCTGCGCAAACTTCAATCGCTCCTCCTGTAAAATTTAATTTTTGGCCCTAAGCTTCGTATTTTCAAAGCGCGTCATCAATATTTTATAAAAATATTAGTATATTATTTAATAATTCAGTAAGTTGGCTATTTCCATGGGAATGAAATATTGCGACATGAGCCAAAGGCACGTAAAGTAACAACTTAAATACATCAGATTAAAAATACGTATTTCTCAATAGTTAAGCACTGTACTTTTTATAATTTTATTAATTTATTTTTTAAAATAAGATAGTTTATTAATACGTATACGGTTATACCAGAGCTTATTCCAAAATTATTATAGTCACTCCGCGTTTACTTTCATAAAATCTGACGTCCAGGGCCGGGCCTAAGGGGGGTGTAGGGGGGGAGTCACCCCCCCCAAAGTCTTGGCAGTTGGTTCCAAATCCAAACACGGTTGGCAAAATCTATAGTATTTGGGTCGGTTGGTTGGGTGTACCTACCCTACCAACCAACCCATCACAATAAATAAAATGAAATATAATTTTTAAACTTTACCTACATATTACAAAATTATAATTTTTAATCTATTGTAACCTCCTATAATCGTTACCGTCAAGAAAATTGTATTGGTCAACCTTATTTTTATTAAAGGACATTATATTTCACACAAGCGGCATGTACAAAGTCGGCACCGCCCTTAATTAGTTGAAGCTTATCTAAGCTAAGTAAAACTAGTGTCAATAAATAGGAATTAATTTTTTTTTAATATGGAAAAGAAAGCTAGACCGGGCCGAGTTCTAGTAAAATGCTCATTATGTGGATTTGTGTTTAACAAGGACTAGAAAAAAAATGCACGAGGAAAATATTCACGGTGGAAATTTGGTTAAAATTAAAATTGTTACTGTTCCGGATAATCCACTTACATTGGTAGCAAATAAAAAAAATAGAGACTTCAAAAGAGCATGCTAATGGTAGGTAAAGACATTCTTTATCTACACTTTACAACACTTTACATTCATGATAAAACTACTGAAATTTTACTATTACTACTAAAGTATCGATAAAAAAATAAGTTGTTTTTTTTTATCGTCTCCACCCCCCTCAAAAAAGTGTGCCTCGGTACGCCCCTGCTGACGTCTAACACAAAGTTCTAACCTCACAAATAATTAACCGTCGTTTAATCGTCTAGGTAATTATATAGACCCGTTGAAAAAAGTCAAATCTCATTGGACAGTAACCTGTGAAGAAAGAGGTCAACTTTCTAAGCCACTTTCTAAATTGAAAACGTATATAAAAAATAAAATTATTGCACAAGCTCAAATTATATTGCAAAGCGAGGGATCCCAAGGGCGTCTTAAGTAAAATACTCAAACTTTTTGGATTTTTTATTTACTTTAAGTAAATATGTTGTTAGATTAACCTTAAAAATTGTCAATAAAGTTAACAATTTTGTAAAGTAATGAAATAAGTTTTTATAATACTAATAAGTAAGTTTCAAAACTATCGTATTTTAATGATAATCATCAATATTAAAACATATATATGTATATATAATATACAGTATGTCCCCGGATAGGGTTGCCAAGAGGAGAAACTTCTTTATTTTTCATTTTACGAGAAAAATGTATTCTTCATAATAGTTTTTGCTTGTTTCAAAATGGCTGAATCAGTTTCCACCGTTTCAAATTTCCTTTCCGTTAAAGAGAAACATGAAAAAATATGTCCTTTTAGTTGAATATTTGTTTAAGTCCCAAAAATTACTTTTCGTTTTCATGGCAACAGTTAACACGACTATTGTTTATTAAGTTTTTATTGCAACAATTCAACAAAAATTAAGTTGTTTCATTGTCAGTCTAAAACGAAAATTTGTCAAAATTAATGACAATGTTGTCGAAAGAGCAACGAATTTATTTGAATTTATGAAGGTGGTGAATGGATCGAGTGAAATTTATTAGTAGTTTAATTATTTTGTTGACAATGAAACAACTTGATTTTTGTTAAATTGTTGCAATGAAAACTTAATAAACAATAGTCGTGTTAACTGTTGCCATGAAAACGAAAAGTAATTTTTGGGACTTAACAAATATTCAACTAAAAGGACATATTTTTTCATTTTTCTCTTTAACAGAAAGGAAATTTGAAACAGTGGAAACTGATTCAACCATTTTGAAACAAGCAAAAACTATTATGAAGAAAACATTTTTCTCGTAAAATGAAAAATAAAGAAGTTTCTCCTCAAGGCAACCCTATCCGGGAACATACTGTATATATATATATATGTTTTTTTCGTGAATAATGATATCATTATAAATTCCCTGCTTAACAACGGGAATTCACGTTGTTAGGCATGACTGATTGGTCGATTTAAATATTTACTGTGATTTGAACCCATTGGGTTTAAAATCAGGAGAAGGCCATTATAATAAAATTAAAAATTGGTAGAAAGTAAGGTTAACCATTTGACAGATTTTATTTATTTATTTTTGAAAATTATTTAATCAATTACTTATTGGAGGTAGATACGGTATAGTATTACACTTAAGATCATGCGCATTATTCAATTGGATAATTTAAGTCTCTCGTCTGGCGACTCGAGACGCAAACCTCGCCTGAATTACATTTCGTGTAATATATTAATAGTATATTGTAAAACTGAAATTGAAATACCTTTAGTACTAAAAATAATATTTATTAGTATTGTAAAATTATATTAGATGACTTTCCAAATCCATATTTTATCCAAAATTGTTTAATTAATGCCCTCAGGTATAATGTTTATACAAAACATATTTTTGTGTATACCTGAATTAGGTTATATAAATACCGCCAATTAATAAATATTTGTACTTATTCTGAAGAAGCTACCGTCTAGCGAAACAATTGTTAATTTAAAAAAACATAAATAAAATAGTGAAACTTTAAAACAGCGTTCTTTTTATTTATTTATTAGTAATTATTCCATTTTACTTACTCATAAAAACTAAGTATACTTATTACATTATTACACCATCAACTGCACACTGTCACACAAACGGCATATAATAATTCGTATGTAATAAAATAAAATTGTTTTATATGAAACCCAACCAAACTTAAAAAAGTAATAAAGTAAAAGGTTTAATTCATTCATTATAGTGAGTGAAGTAAGTCAGTCCTGTAGCCTGTCAAAAATCTTTGAATACGCTTTCTTAGAGAGGCTAGGCCCATTTCTTGGTAAGTTTAGAATCCTTAGTAATAACCAATTTGGTTTTCGTGCTAATTGCTCTACAGCATCAGCAATAAATTCATTTTATACACACCTGATTGACACCCTTGAAAAGGGAGAGTGTCCTGCTGGGATATTCTGTGATCTCAGTAAGGCATTTGATTGTGTTGATCATGGTAAACTAATGCATAAAATGGAGAGATATGGTATTAGAGGTCTGGCGTACGGCTGGCTAAATAGTTTTCTAAGTAACCGACTGCAATATGTATCAATTAAACACAATTCTCTACAAAATACAAACACAATTAAATCCAACCTAAGTAGTGTATGCATGGGAGTACCACAGGGTTCAATTCTTGGCCCTGTGCTATTTACACTTTATGTAAATGACTTAGAGCTACACCTGAAGGAAAACTGTTTAACCACGCTATACGCTGATGATACAACACTTGTAATATCAAACAAAAGTAAACATATTCTTGAGATGGAGTGCAACGCAAACCTGGATTTGTTATCGTCCTGGTTTGCCTATAATTCACTCTATCTGAATGCAACCAAGACTAATTACTTGAGATTTTCTACTCAGGGTTATGGGCCTAGTGAATCTCTCAATTTAAGTTTGTCGATTGATGGCCTAGATGTTTCCAGAAAAAACCACCTTACATTCTTAGGTATTATTCTTGATGAGAAACTAAATTGGAAGCATCATTGTGACTTTTTGATTTCAAAGTTCTTTAGTCTATTTATTTAGAAATCTTAGACAAGTATTGGTTTTCGAACAATTACTTTCTTTATCTCAAAAAAAAAACTTACATTACAATTTTACAATTATTCCCGCAAATCCCAGAGTGGGCCGATTTTTTTCCCATTTTTTTATTGAAAAAAAATTGTCTAATTTTCATAAATGAATTTTTTTCTCACAAACTTTATTTATATAATAAAATAAATGTAATTCAACGATTTTAAGGTATTATATTCTCAATTTATAGGCTTAAGCTACGACTGTAATGACTAAGATTCAAATTTTTTTTCCTCACGGGTCACGGGCACTTCAATGTCTACACTGGGAGATGGAGAGGCTGGCGGCAGAGACGGCAGTAGGTGAGACGCTGGGCGTAGGGAACCTAACAAGAATAATGTTGAGTGGGACGGATGGATGGACGGCTGTGGACAAACTGTGCGAAAGCATCCTCGTGAGGAAAGACCCTATGGTCAGGGCGCGTAACGGCAACTGACAACCGGAGGAGCTACGTATATGCCAGGGGCTGCTGGAAGTTATGTCGAGAGACGGTCCCCAGCAGGATTCGCCACGAAAAGAGGGGGGTTTTTAGTGGGTATGAGTAGTACTCATTGAGTACTAGGGTGCTCGAGCCCCACACTCTCCCGTTGCTAGTCCAACAGACGGGAGGCTAATGCGTAACGCATTTTCCCCGCAACCTCTATAAAAGATACTTGGTCAATATTGAATAAAATATTTGGTCAAAAAAAATCTTTTTATTTTTAGGAAACATATTATTTCATACATTTCATGTTTTAAAAATAATGTCTTTAAATGACCGCCGTTATTGTCAATGCACATTTGAAGCCTATTCCGACAGCTCGTCATTGCTCTGAGCGCCATGTCTTGCGAAATTGCGTTGATTTCTTGTGGACGAAGTTTAAAAAATTTTGATTTTAGATACCCCCACAAAAAAAACCATTCCGTAAGTTTTTTTTAATTATTTATAGGTTACTTACATACATTTCTATCAGCTACAATGTAGCTGCTACTTGTTTCATTATTTTTTTAAGGTGCGTTTCATAGTGAACCCAAAGATTCACAATCAAGCTCGGCATCCCAAGTTAGCGCTGCAACTCAATTACCCGTAATAAACCATGCATTACTATTGTTAAATCAATCACCAATTTCATAAAAAAAATTAAATGATAATCAATTTTTGAACAACAAAATAAATCAGATATCTTAAGCTTAAAAAAAGTTTTGCTCTCTTCTACCGATGAAAAATCGATCGATGACGATGGTGAAAATTTTCGCTCTTTAATTAAAATGCTGCATGACAAATTCAACGATAAAGAAACGGAAAAGTTTTTGAAAATAGAAATTTTAACATTATTACCTGAAAAAATAGAGTGAAAGACGTATTTGTGAAACTATAAATACATCAAGACATTTGTCAAGGGTAGCAAAAAAGTTGGTTGAAGAAAAGGGTCTACTTTTAATACCTGAATCGAAATTAGGTATATATAGTGTAAAATCTATCTTTTTAATACAACTGAAGACTCAATTACTTAATATATTTTTTATAGGGAGGACAATAACTGATCAAGTAATGTTAAAAGTTGGAAATTTTTATAACGATGATGAGTAGTGCTTTGATGCCCTATATGAAAGACGTATAAAAAAAGCTTATCCTGTCTAACTAAAAATAATTAGACCAATGTTTCCGTGAAATAAACCCTGCAGAGAAAATTGAATTTTTGAAATTTGCTTCTTTGCAACCGAAACATTGTGTGTTAGCAGGGGCAAGTGGAACACACACCATCTGTGGATGTACGATTCATCAAAACTTTAAGTTAATGATGCTTAGTGCATGAATTTTCAATTTACCAAATTACTTTCATTTTAGGTGCAAATGTTCATTCTTTAACGAGAAAAACAGAAAAGCCTATGAAACACTACAGTGGTTGTTTCAGCATGATTATATGTGAGACTCCATCGGCTCAATGTTATTTTAGTAGATGTAAAAACTATCCAGGGGTAGTTGAGTTGAGTAACATTTTACTGACATGTTTTGAGAACCAGGAAATCGAGAATATTACGTATAAGTATTGGATATCAAAACCGCGAAGTAGTTTAGAAACTTTACAGAAGAATTTGTTGAAACCTTTTGTAGTGAATTAAACATTCTTCTACCTCACTCATTCAACTTTCGTTACTTTTGAATACTTGTACCGATTCGTTACTTTTAATATCAATACCCGTTACTTTATATTCTTTACTTTCGGTACTTTTAGTCTTCAGTATCAGTACATGGTTACTCTACTCTTTTATTATTTTTTATTCTCATATGCCTATAAATTATAATTATAGGCGATTTGGTATTTTTAGGAGGTAATGGTAATGATAATAGTTTTTGGTAGTTAAATTTTTAAATTTACACTTTTAAATTAAAAAAATATAACAGAGAACAGGGATTTTATTAAACATAAACAAAACTTCTTTATTTTCATTTTCATATCAAAACAAAAAAAAAGTATATAAAATAAAATATCATCAGACAAAACAAAAAACTAAACTGAAAATTAAAAAATAACTTTATTTATACTGCATATATTTATAAATCATTATTACAATGCAAAAATAGTAGTTTTTCCACATTAGATGATTTTAATCGGTTTCTGCTTTGGAAAATATGCGTTCGCACGAAACAGAAGTAGCATAAACAATATATATATACTATAGTAATTAATTTAGGCATTATAGGACATAGGTATAAAAGTAACGAGTAACGAGTATTTCCAACAACAAGGAATCGGTACTTTGAGTATTGGGCAAATACCCCTTACAAAGTATCGAGTAGGTACTTTTTTTACATCACTATCATTCATTGCTAAAGAACAAGACAAATTTTTGAAAACATTGAATTTGTCATTATTTGATATTTTGCAGAAAATTATGCGTTTGTAGTACAAAATGCGGCATCTGGTTTTCACTGAAATAGGCAACAGTTTTTCCGGTCGTTATTTATTATAAATTAAATGACAAACTTGAACACAAAAGTTTAGTAATTATTTAAAATTGTAATAATCATGATGCGGTTGCTGTTCATGTTTTCATCAAAATAATAATTGATTATGTGAAAAGTCTTTCTGAACCTTGTAACAAGATTTATTATTTTTCTGATGGGGCTCCTCAACATTTCAAAAACTTTGTAAATTGAAATTATAATGAAGGTGATTTTGATATTTCTGCTGAATGGCTTTTTTTGCGACTGCTCATGGCAAAGGTCCGTGTGATGGAATTGGTGGCATTATTAAACGACTTGCATAGAAGATTATAATACAGCAGTAAATGATTTACATGATCGATTTCTGAAAACGAAACCGATTGCAGGAACTCAATAACTATACTGTGTAATTCCGGATAAAAATTGTTGTTTATATGTTAAAAACTTTTCAAACTTGAATGAACACAGAATTTGTAAAATATTTAAACGCCAGAGAGGAAATTAATAAATATTTTTTGCATTATTTTTAAAATCATTAAATGTTAACTGTATTAATCATTAATCCTAGTCAGTATAATCGTAGATTAAGCCTTTAAATTGATAATATAATACCTTAAAATCGTTGAATTGCATTTGAGTCAATCCAAATAAAAAACAACAAAAATGAATTTAAAAGTGCGCTGCATGATTTTTTATTTAAAAATTGAGGATTATCTTTTAGGTATCATACCTATATGAAAAACCGTTGCCGTTTTATTATTTTGATGCTTTACTTTTTATCGGCACCCTTTAGAAACCTGAAATTGTGGCATTTTCTTACTCTCTTATATATAAGAAGCTTAAACTTGTTTTAAATTATTGAAATGATTGTAATTTTATTTTACTGCCTAGTATTTATGTTTTCAATAATAATAATTATTATTATTGAAAACATAAATACTAGGCAGTAAAATAATTATAATTATTAGCTAATTAGTTCATCTCATAAAAGAATGGTAAACCACTAAAGATTTGTAATAATTTCCCAATTTTTGTGATTTTTGTCTGGCTCCTGTGCCTATTCTACTAAATCTAGAAAGTTTCTTTTTTATGTATCAAGTACTTATACAATAGAACACGTAACTATTATTTTAAGTTTATAGACTATCATTTTCTTTATTTAAAAAAATTTAAATTATTAATAAAACTAACAATATCGCTACTAAAAGGGCATTAAAAAAATTAATATATCTTTTAAAGGGATAAAAATAACAAAACAAGACTAACTGGACTGAAAAGATGAAGGTGGGAACTACATTTCCTGAAAGTTTCAGATTTTTATTTTGTCCTCAATATAATGATTTCTGATAATTTTGAGAATTACCAAGTTTCAATAATTTTTTTAATAAAGATAGTCTAGAAACTTTAAATAATAGTTACGTTTTTTATTGTATAAGTACTTGATACCTGAAAAAAAAATAACTTTCTAGATTTAGTAGAATAGGCACAGGAGCCAGACAAAAATCACAAAAACTGGCAAATTATCATGAATCTTTAGTTGTTTACCATTCCTTTATGAGATTATCTAATTGAATAATAATAATTCATACCAAAAAAAAAAACCAAAAACAAAATTAAAATCATTTGAATATTTGTCACAGAAAAAAAAGTTCTGGCCCACTATAAGAGAGTAAGAAATTGACACGATTTTAGACTTCAAAAAGGGTGCCGATTAAAAGTAAAGCAACCAAACAAACGGCAACGGGTTTTCATATTTGATACATAACAGATCATCCTCAAATTTTTTTATGAAAATAAAAAATCAAGCAGCGCACTCCATTTGGTGTTTTTATGTGGAACCCATTTAATTACATTAATAAAAAAAAAATATTTTTGAAAATTTGACATTTTTTTTTTCAATTAAATAAAAAAAATAGAAAAAAAAATCGGCCCGCTCTGGGATTGGCGGGAATAATTGTAACATTAATTGAAGGGGTCGGGTTCAAAATTGGTCGATTTGGCATGGAATACCCCATATACACACAGGCTTAAGAAATCTTTTATTTTTCAAGCATTCTACTATAACATTCAATACTACACTAAATTACAATACTCACTAAAGAAATACCTACTTGACAATATATTTCAAAAATGCTATGACAGAATCCTATTTTCATTTTAACTGTTAATCATTGTCATGGTGTGATGTCAAAGGATAACAATCAACCAATTAATTATTGTGAAAATTCAACACCTGTAATTTGTAACCAATCAAAACAGATTACCATGGTAAGGGATGAATTGTAGTGGATATTTTTTCCTCGTGGATACCCAACAGCGAATTATACTGGAAATTTTTTGACGTTTATAATGACAGAATATTTTTTTGACAATCTGGTTTTTATTTGTTTACATGATAATTTTGATACATTTCAATTACAAAGCTAAGATGTTTTCTATATTCTTTGGACACCTCCTTTCTTTTCAATGGCGAAAATGCAGGACTTGGAATGGAATGAATTAAATGTCTATATCTAATGAAATATATATAATATTTACTAAATATTATTTAGACACTATTCTATTCACCTTTTTTCCATTTAGCACTTTGAATTTTGAATAGTTTAGATGCAAATATTCGTGAACAATTCTAAACAAATTTTCTTTCTTCAAGTAGGAGCCACAATCCTCTATTAATGCGGGTAAATAAGTCATCGCACGATGATTGATCATTACATCAGACAATTTCACGCATATTTTGCATAATAAATTATAATGACAGAATATTTTTTTGACAATCTGGTTTTTATTTGTTTACATGATAATTTTGATACATTTCAATTACAAAGCTAAGATGTTTTCTATATTCTTTGGACACCTCCTTTCTTTTCAATGGCGAAAATGCAGGACTTGGAATGGAATGAATTAAATGTCTATATCTAATGAAATATATATAATATTTACTAAATATTATTTAGACACTATTCTATTCACCTTTTTTCCATTTAGCACTTTGAATTTTGAATAGTTTAGATGCAAATATTCGTGAACAATTCTAAACAAATTTTCTTTCTTCAAGTAGGAGCCACAATCCTCTATTAATGCGGGTAAATAAGTCATCGCACGATGATTGATCATTACATCAGACAATTTCACGCATATTTTGCATATGATTTTAAAACAGATTGATTTTGTTGGTTTTACTGGCTGCACAATATTCTTTATTACAAAAAACGCGAGTTTTTCTGATGTAAAAATCAATATATCATAGGGCAGGCTGAGAAGCCAATTATATATAAACACAATTTGGTGTGGAATTTTCTTACCGAATACCACACGAGGTCAAAAAATTTCTGGATTTAATTTGACCTCGTGTGGTATTCGGTAAAAAATTACACAACAAATTGTGTTTAAATAATTAAAATTGGCTTCTCAGCCTATAGGGTATACCGGGTATACTATACCCTATGAGATATTGATTTTTACTTGTTGTGGTTATACGGTAATGCAGTTTTTTAATGAAACATATTACATTCTTTGATTTTTTATTTACTTTGGGCTACTACAAGTGGTAGAAAATAAAATTTGTATTAGTTCGATAGAAACATACATGAACAAATTTAGTTTGTCTTGTCACCAATGGATTCTTAGCCTATAAACTGTTGATTTCTACTGATTCTAGTAGCTCAAAAGTGCCATTTTAGGACCTAAAATATTATATTATTTCATTTTATAGTTACTTGGGCTTACTACAAGTGGTAGAAATTTATAATTTAAAAGGTTTTTCGGAAGTGGTATTACTAGTGATAATTAATCGTTGGTACTCATGTTGCCAAACGCATACGCATTGTTAAAGTAAAAATCAAAAATGCTATGTCAGAATCCTATTTTCATTTTAACTGTTAATCATTGTCATGGTGTGATGTCAAAGGATAACCATCAACCAATTAATTATTGTTATAATTAATTGTTGGTACATCATGTTGCCAAACGCATACGAATTGTTGAAGTAAAAATCTTAAAATGCATTTTATCATAAGATAAAAATTAATTTCTAGTAAAACCATTATTTAAACATTGGGTAGATTAGGCCTAATCTATATAATATACTCATTAGGGTGTCCCAAAAAAAAAGAATATTTTTTTTCTTCTCGTCTCTTGTGAAAATATGTTGGTTTGTTATGTTTTAAGAGCCCTGTCAAAAGATCAGCACCATTAAAAAAATTTTAGGGGTCGCTCAAGATTTTTAAAAATTACCAAAATCGTCAAAAATTGATTTTTTTTTAATTTTAATTTTTTTTCTCGTTCCGATATTATTTTTTAATTTAAAAATAATAATGATTCTGAAAATTTCAAATCGATATTTTAATTTCTAAAGGTCGCTCAAGATTTTTTTAACTTTCAAAGTAGAGTATTTTGAATGTTTTCGAGCGACCTCTGATTATAAATATCAATGAACTTTTAGCGACCTTTAGAAATCAAAATATTGATTTGAAATTTACAGAATTTTTATTATTTGCAACCTAAAAAATAATATCGAGACGAGAAAAAAAATTAAATTAAAACAAAAATTCAATTTTTGACGATTTTGAAAATTTTTAAAAATCTTGAGCGACCCCTACAAAATTATTAATCGAGCTGATATTTTGAAAGGGCTCTTACAGCATGATAAACTAACATATTTTTACAAGAGACAAGAAAAAAAAATATATTCTTTTTTTTTGGGACACCCTAATACTCATATTACTTCAAACAATATAAACCTATTATTTTTAAATTAAAAAACTTAATGTTTACGCTCTCATGTCTTTGTAAATAATGAAGGTATTTTTTTAAACAATCTGGAACTCCCGGCGATCTGTAGATCATACACATACATAAAGTGCACCATGGTGCCGGGGACTCTGTTTTATAGCTGACAAATTAAAATTAATTGACTTTTTTCCTAAACCCAAAATCAAATTTTTATATAGGATAAGAAAAAATGGAATGTGGAAGACAATTTGACTAATGCAATTTAAGACAAGTGCGTCTCGTTGGGGTAACAAGGTGTAAAACGGTCGTCTCCAGCAGTAAAACGTCGTCTGGTGCGACAAAGTTTATGTTACTTTGTATTGCCGCGTGCATGTGCCACTTTCATTTTAGTAATGTGTAGCTGTATACCTTTGAGACGCACTTCGGTTTTAAATCCAGCATTTTTCTAAAATATCCACAGGAAAAACACGTAGAGACAATTTATAAAAACGTGTGACTAGTGTGCACGGCGAATATTTACTTTCGGTGGGTAGTCTCGCGAACAAGCAAGCCGACTAAGAGAGTCTGGCATATTTGAGCCAACGAAATATATCTTATCCGGTTGGAAGTGCTTTGCGAGTAAAGGGATTTGCCTGCAAAAACGAAAGGGCCCCAGTTACAATAATTCTACGACTTTCGCTTTTTATATTGCTGTGATACTACCACTATTCAAGCCTAAATAATTAAACGATATTCTTTTATCCTCCTGCAAAAAGTTTATACCCTTATAAAATACCAAATGCAATAAAACAGTTTTTACCTTCGAGCGTTCTATAATTTAAGTTTTATTTTTGTCAACGCTCATCAACCAAGTACCCATTTGATTATTTCCTTGGCTGCAAAAATAATAGGTCTACAATCAATAACTGCTGAGGGCTATGAAGATATCTAACCTCACTTTATACTTTTAATAATTGTTATTATAATAAGTATTGTCAGTACGTTTTATGTATCGTTTAAAAATAAAACGAATGTATTTTTTAAAAGGAAATATGCTTGAATCGAAAATTATCTGATTATTTTTATGCACGAGTGTAATTTGTTTAAATAATTACACGAATAAACTAATTAAATCAAAGAATAACATTTTCAAATGTTTTTTTTTTGTTTGCAGTATTTTTTGGTACAATATTTTTCACATTTTCATTAATTGATTCAAATGATTCTTTACCAAAACGTGACATTTTAAATAACTGTCACATTAAAATAAAAAGTGACATTATTTTTATTAATTGCCATGGATACGTAGATACAATGGAATTATCGATTCCTAGTAGACAATTATCGACTATAATTACACAAGAGCCTATTTTTAGCCGGATAAATTTTTGTTTTCCTTAAAAGCTTGTTACCTAGCAATTTGACAAGAAAAAATGTCATCAATCAATCAATCAATTTTGTCAGATGACATTTTTTCGAGTCAAATTGCTAAAAGGTAATAAGTTTGAAAGTTAGAAAACATAAATTTATCCTGACAGAAAAAAAAGCTCGAGTGTAATTCGACGAGATAATTTTGTGATTAATTGATGATTAAGTCTCTTTTTTAAATTTATTTAAATGAACAATTAGTAAATGAACAATTATTATAAATAATTCTGGATGTAGAGGTAGAAGATAGCTCAAGTGTATTATTTTCTTCAATAAAATCTGTAATGCTTGCATTTTGAATGTTGTTTTCATTGTTTGACTGACAGGCAATTTTCATATCATTTCGTAAATTTGAAACTATTTCTTTATGATGTGTTGCATCTATTTGTAAATATGGTTTTAAAGAATTTCTATTAGAATGGCCAGTTAATTTAATGAGTTGTTGGTCGCTTACTCCCGCTTTAGCTAATTCGGATACAGTACTGGCTCAGTTTGAATGGTTTGTTATTTTGATCTTTTTTGTGTCGAGTCCAATTGCAGTTGCTGAGATTTGCGTCCATTTTGAGATTATGTTTTTACCCAAAGGCATGTTTTTGTACCAACCTTTAGAATTTTGTTTATTCCAAAATGGATTTGGAGTAAGAAACATACGATCTGATGTTATGTATTTAGATCTTTTTTTCAGAAGAACTTTAAATAGTCTTACTGGACAAATGCTTGGATCTTCCTCATTTTTTAAAATCCATTTACTGTCACTTAATCTTTTAGATCCCCCTTGTGCAGTCTGGATTGTATTCAATTCTGCCTGTGAGCATCCCATTGGTTTTTTCTTCACTTAAATAACACTGGTTTACAAATTTAAATTTTTTAAAGATAGAAACTTTCTTCTTCATTTTTTTAGGGTAATTCAGATGCGCTGAACACGAAAAACATACTCATTTTTTTCTCATTTGGGCCATTCACCTAGGTAACGGTGTATTTTTGTTTTTCGATGAATTACTTTACTTAAACCAGCGCGCAGCAGCCCAGATTGAACGGCAAGCCCAATTCAGATAAGTCGAGATATTATTAGAAAGGTGACTAAATTACGCGTACAAAGGTACCAAATTCGTTTTGATCAGATGAAAAATGGCTGAGTTACAGCTTATAAAATTTCAAACTTCATGCAATTTTTGACGATTTACAGCAATTTTCGTCATTTGAGTAATTTTTTTCCCACAACAAATAATTCCAATATCCCAAGTTTTATTTCTAATCAATTGTATATATAATTATAAAAATTTCAAGCCCTAGAAGACCAAGATCGGATTAAAAATATGATAAAAATAAGAAAAAACTAAAAATATTTGCAGTTAATTTAAAAACTAGTTTTTTCTTATTTTTATCATAATATTTTTATTTTTTATGCGTTCTTAATCTGTTAGAGCTTAATTTTTTTGTAATTAAATAAACTTTTGATTATAAATGTTAAACTTAAAATATTGGAGTTATTTGTTGTAAAAAATTACTCAATTGACAAAAATGGCTAAAAATCGTCAAAAATTGTATGAAATTTAAACTTTTATCAACTGCAACTCAGCCATTTTTCATCCGATCGAAAAAAAATTGGGTACCGTTGGACCCGCATTGAAATCACCTTTTTAACAATATATTAATTATCTCGATCGGGCCTGCCGTTTACTCGAGATGCTGATTCAAGTAAAATCATAAATAGAAAAACACAAATATACCGTTACCTAGGTGAATGGCCAAAATGAAAAAAAAAAGAATATGCTTTTCGTGTTAAGCGCACCCGAATTACCTTAAAAAAATGTAAGAGAAAGTTTCTATTTTTTTGCTGTAAACCAGTGTAATACAACATGCATGCTGCTGCTTAGTTTTGATAACGTATTCCTTATCTCCCTTAATTTTTTTCATATTGTATGCCCAATCAAGCAAAATATTTGCTAAGTCTTGCTGTGATGTTGAGTCGAGTACTTTGTAATTCCTCGCATTACAAAATGCCATAAATTGTCGCCAAATTGACGCTTTATTCTTTAAAGTGTTATTTGGGATACTATTTACAATTTGTTCTTTAATTTTTTTGTCGGACACGTTACCAAAACGATTCATTTTAAAAGATTTTTGACAACTGGTATTAAAAAATAATTATTTGCAAGGTTGTCAAGGAAATAAAATGACACGAGGTAAATAAATAATTATCCACTTGCAAAAAGTTACCTTCCTTTTTATCCGTTATCAAAGTGACTTAAATGTAATTCACTACGACGTTTTTATGTAAGAAAAAAATTATCGCTGTAATCAAGCGATAATTGTCTTTTAGGCATATATAAGAGGGTAATTATCATTATAATACATCAAATTAGTCGCACGGTTTAAATTATTTTATTTATTTTGATGCTTCTAAGAGCTCTTAAAAGCGTTCTCAGTGCTACTAAGAGCTTTCTGGAAGCATTGGCAACCCTTTTTCATATCAACCATGGGGGTAAAACTCGGGTCAGTCAAGTTGGCCCCCCCCCAATCGTGCAAACCCCCTCTATTATACATCATAATTTTGCACACATTTTGCACAATTTTGCACACCCCTTCTTAAATTTTGCACACACCTGCTTTGGAAATGGCAAGAAAAATCATGTGGGGGGGGCAAACTTGACGCTTGCCCCCCCTTTGCTCCGACAAACTCTACTTTTCGCCATCATAATCTCCTAATTTTGCACAATTTTGCATACCTCATTTCAAATTTTGCACACCCCTACTTCATTCCTCACGGTGTCCCAAAAAATTTTTCCTAGCCCCCCCCACTGAAGAAATTCACTTTTTTTTTTGCTATCCTGATCATCTAATTTTGCACAATTTTGCACACCTCATTTCAAATTTTGCACACCCGTCCATCCACCCCCACGGCATCCCAAAAATTTACTTACCAGCCCCCCCCCCACTGACAAAATCCACTTTGTTTTTATGCTATCCTGATCCTCTAATTTTGCACACCTCATTTCAAATTTTGCACACCCCTTCATCCACCCCCACGGCATCCCAAAAATTTACTTACCAGCCCCCCCCACTGACAAAATCCACTTTGTTTTTATGCTATCCTGATCCTCTAATTTTGCACACCCCTTCATCCACCCGCGGCATACCAAAAAAATATGCACTAGCCCTCCCCACCGGCAAAAATCCTCATTGTTTTTGTGCTATCCTAATCCTCCAATTTTGCACACCTCATTTTAAATTTTGCACACCCCTCCATTCATCCCCACTGCAAAAACGGCAAAATTTACTTAAAATCCCCCCCAATAACAAAATCCAATTTGTTTTTATGCTATCCTGATTCTCCAATTTTGTACAATTTTGCACACCTCATTTCAAATTTTACACCTTTTTCAAATCTAGCCTAACCCCCACATTAACGTCCTCGCTCACTGTGTTTCCGAAAATTTTATCCAACTCTCTCCTTGCCACTGCCAAAATTCTATTAGGTATACCTTGTCATCTAAATTTGCACAAATTTGGAAACCATAATTAAAAGAAGGAAAAGTATTCAAAGGCCAAGTTTTTATTTTTTTTATCAAAATACTAGTACAATACAGAAAAATACAAAGAAAAAATAAAATATGAAAACAAAACAAGTACCTATTCAACTTCTAATATTGGGACGTATAAAACAAAATTTGGCAATTCACCATTCGCTTACCAGAACAGGACTCGCTTTTAGTTTTGGTGTCGTTATAATTTTCCCAACGATTATTATGTCGCAAACTGTAAGCTGTAAAATGACCAACTCCTACGTTAGGTCCAATATAACCAACCAATCCTCGCAATACGTACGTCTCGTTGCACACTGTCAATTTCTTTGGTAAATCGTCTAACGTACTTTCCAAAGTAAAAACTTTTTTATTGGGATCTATTATTAGGTTCGATTATAAGGTGTGTTAAACTAATTTTAGTTTTCAAAATCTGAAATCCTTGACATGTGTCACAACACTTACTACATTGTCTGGACTGAATAATATCCGCAATTTTTTGTGGAAGTTCCTGCGCGAATTCTATAACAACTTCCAAAGTAGATTTGTAGATGATATTATTTATTAATCCACAATTTGAACACAGAGTTTCTTCAGCAACGCATGCATTAAAATCTAGCTGCGGTATGAGATTTCCTATTTCTGTTTCCACATTTAATTTAAATATTCCACAGAGATGGGGAGTGTTCGAGAATAGTCCATGAAGTATAAAAGCCCGCATTTTATATGTCTTTTTAGTGATTCCTTTTTTTACTATGTACATAGTAAAAAAAGGAATCACTAAAAAGACATATAAAATGCGGGCTATTCACTATTCACTATCAATTCGGCAATTTTACTATGGGCTACCATATTTTGTACTAGATCCTTGAAAGTAAAACTATCACAGAAGCAGCAAACCATTACTTGAAGTAATGAATCAAAAGCACACGTGTTAGACAGAGTCACTGATACGTCCTTTAAAATCTTTATGGGGTGTAAATCGATTAAGTGGCCATTTTTCAGCAAAGGAACAGGAACAACATTTCTTAAGCTGGAGTAGTCCGCTTCTAAAAGTTCGGAGTGAGGTTCCAGATAAAAAGTTCTAGGACGTTTGGGATTAGTTAAAGTTTCGAACATCTTACACAAAAGATTTGTCTGTCAGTTTTCGTACTACATAATGAATTTTTGTGTACTTCTTCCTTACAATTCTGCCGTGCTTAATGAAAACGCCGTAACCAACAATTTTGAGATTTTTGTTTTACGGCATTTTCTACTAGAACAATTCATCCTGCGTCTATCCCCGATACTCAAAAAACCGTATCTATATCTATACGGTTTTTTGAGTACCGGGGATAGACGCAGGATGAATTGTTCTAGTAGAAAATGCCGTAAAACAAAAATCTCAAAATTGTTGGTTACGGCGTTTTCATTAAGCACGGCAGAATTAATACAGAATGCATACCCCTTCTGATGTAACTGACAGGAAGGGCACAATATTTCAACCTTGCCTAGAAACGTTAATATACTATTAAATATCCAACTGTTTAATTAGGGGGACCGTCTCGGTAAAATGTGTAAAAGCTAAAATGTGGTTAAACTTATAAATTTTTTAAATCAATATTCCTAGTTACATCACTTGTTCAAAAGGTATTACAACCTAATTCCTATTCTTTTATTACATGCAATAACGTTACAACCTCACACAATGTGATGATTTAAAAGAAAAACTTGAGTGAAAATTGTTTAAATTTACATTGTTTAGTATATCTATATATCAAAGAGACGGCCGCCTTAATTGGATTCATTGAAAAAAAATTAGCAACCTACCCTCAAAATGATCTGTTGTACCTAATGCAAGAAGCTCTTCGGCGTTTCTCTTGGCATTTGAATTAAAATTACATTCTGGGTCGCACTTCTAAAAGAAAACAATGTTGACAAATCTTTGTGTGAAACAATAGAAAAATTTACTTTATTGGTTGAATGTGTTTGTTCATTGTCTATTCTTCTCATTACCAATTTTGATTGCCCATAGTTAGAAAGGATGAGTGTCTTCAAGAATTCATGTACCCTTATCGGCAGATCTTTATTACCGAAAACACGATGCTTCGTGTTGTTGAAATTACTTTCAACAGAAGCGCTGCTTCCAATTTTAGGAGAATTGAAAAAAAAAATAGTTTGAAGGCCTGACCATAAGGGCAAAGTCCGGCAATATTTAAGAAAATCTTCTGCAAATCGGGGCAGGCACTGTTGATTTCCTCTGTCACCAATTTGTTCATCTGAATTGACAACCTCTTTGCATTCGTCCGAAATTCTTCTGGCCCATTGCTCAAACGAATTCTCTTCAGTAGTTTCACTTAATACTATTGGCACCTTTTCTGAAATTTCATCTTTCATATTGAGGTAGTTTTCGATTACTTCAATGGTTCCAGTGCCGCATCTTCTCTTCAGCCATTCCTTTCGCACTTCACACAGAGTTTCCTCGCCAAATTTATTTTGCCCTTCGGTATCGCTAAATGAGACTGTAAAAATTGCTTTGAGGAGGTTTTCCATATCTTTGACGTTAGAACATTGAATAAGTTGTCCAATGGATCTGAGGTAAAATTGTCTAGTTAACTTGTGTTGCTTATGAAGGCTTGGCCAGGAGGTGGCCAATTTCACAAAGTGGGCAACGTCTATTCGTAGATAGCACTGTTCGTTAAATGGACTATTATTGAATATGGCTCGGAAACAATGAGATAGATAATCATTTAAGGTTTTAAAACCTGTAAAGGCAAGAACGCAGGCATATATCAGGGCAAGTGACATGTCAGTTACTACCTCCTGTGGTTTTGTAGCGCCAGCACGGATCCAGTGAGCTAGCCAGGAATGAATAGACACAGCATTTTGACTTTCCGACAACATACTTGCTACAGAATACTGAGAATCATGTTTTGCGCTTGTGCTTCGAACAGTTATATCATAAAGAAATATATGAGCGCCTTTTTCGTTATGTGGTTTTTTTTATCTTATGTACCACTCCGCCTGTGGCATCTACACAGATTTTAGAATATTCAGATTCACAAAATTTATTGTATGCGTGAATTTGTGTATTATCCCAAAAATAAACGAAAAACGGATCCAAGCCAATATTTTGAATGGCACCTGCGTAATTCGATTCAACTTTCATTTTCCAAATTGCCATAATAGGATCATTATCTAAACGCTGTTTTTTCACAAGTTCATATTTGGCTTGCCTTAGGGCACCCAATTTTGGCACAGGACCATCAATTTTACTTTTGGCAGCCATGAGTCTACGATATTGACTGGGAGCAATGTTTGTGTCAACCAATTTTTGACTAATTTGCTGCCTAAATGCGTCACTTATAGGCCTAACCATGTCATGTTTGTGCGATATCAAACACTCCTTTTTCATAAACACATCTATTCTGGTATTATGGTCTTCCTCAGGAAGATCCTTTATTATGCACAAGAAATCTGCACCACATTCTCTGCAGTTTGCCTCCATTGTTGCATAATTCTTAACGCCACTAGCATAAAATTTGTTTCTTTTGAAAATAATTGAACAAGGTATCTGCAGGGCTCGTAACTGTGGATCTAATTTATTATACAAAAGACGAGTCCAATGCCGCTGCTGAAATACTATGTAATGTCGTTGGTTCGATTTCCTTGATTCATTCATGGCACCCGTTCTTTTATAGTTTTCCTTATGCGGCAATAAATTCATGAATTCATCACTCGTAAGATTAACCGAAAAAAGTTTTTTGTCAAAATCAAAATTCTCATAATCACAGTCCGGGTGGTTTTCACGGTCCGGACTACACTGCTCCACATCCTCGTCAGAACTATAAGCGAATTCCAAAGTTTCGTTTGCACCATTGCAGGAAAGCTGAATAGGCGGTAATTTCAAAGTGTTCTGTATATTGTTATAGTTTTTTTTCACGCTGGTCCACAATGAATAAGCTGAAGCGGCGTTGGCTATCTGATTCGATATTACAGCCCATATTTCATCAGTTCTGGGAACTATTGTACAATCCCTTATAATGCTATCTTTATGTAACAAAAGAGCTTTTTCAATTTGTTCCCATTTCGTTTCATTCTTTGGCCTACCCATCGTTCTGAAACAAGAGGCAACTTAAATAACCCTAACCCTAGACCGCGCGATTTTCTATATTGTAAAAAAATGTATTTTTAGGTATACAATAATGTGAATAATTTTGGGAAAATAGTAAAAAAAATATAAATAAATATTTCTTTATTTTTTTTTTACAAAAAAAAATTGTATCTAAATTGATACATGTTTAATTACTTTATATATTCTTTGGGTAGGCAACCATAAAAATATAATTAGCTACAACTTAATAATAAAATTGGCGGAAACATAAAAAGAAAATAACTAATATAATGCCTGATTTAAAGATTGCCTTCCTTCCTTCCTCCCTTCCCCCCGTAAAATATAAGCAAAACAAAAGCCGTTGTTCTGTTTAAAGATTCTCGTACGGGAATCTATAAAAGGCACTACGATTTTCGTGTTGTTCATCTTTTACGGGAGGAAGAAAGGAAGGAAGGAAATCTATAAATCAGGCTTAACCCACTACACCGCAACTATTGCGCTGTCACTTGTTAACACGCGAATTATTCAAATGCATAGAGCATAATATATTATATCAGCGCCAATATAGACCTTATAGGACGTTAAAATAAGGTTGTATCAAATGCGATACAAAGGGCAATTAGACAAAAATTCAGTTAAATGTAAATACCGAGGGGTCACCCACACCTGCGAATCCCTGGACATTTTAGAGGGGGAATACCATAGGAATACAATGGAAATACATAGGAATACAATAAAATATAATGGGAATACATGGGAATCCCTGGAGGTTTTCCCTTTGGGTGGTTGACCCCTCGGTAAATACTTTGCTTTAGAAAAGTATTGAATTTTATTTAATAATACATTGCGCGCAGTAGCTCCCTTCTGCACAGACCGTATTTGGAGCCCTAATTAGTTAACAATTTTGTATCAAATTTAAAAAATGTTGGTTTTAAGTTCGCCCCCGTCGCCCTACGCTACTGATTGCGCGGTGTAGGGTTAAGAAAATGTTTTATCAATGCTCGCAACGTTAGGCAGTTTAGATAATACGAATTAGAAACGGCAACACCAGCATCTATACACACATATAAACAATACAACATAATAATTTCCACAATATAATGGTTACAAGTTACAACTTGCAACATAATAACCTATGAAGTATAACTCAGTATTTAAACAGTGCTTACCTCTTGTTTTAAATCACTTTACAAAGAAGAAAAACCATACTTTTATCAAAAATATTTTAACAGGTTATGTTAAAGTCCGTTAAACACAGTTAAATTCAAATATTACATCAATCGCATGATAACCTAAAGATGGCGCCCTCGGTTACCTACCGAGAGAAAGCGCTCTCCGCTACATACAGAAAGTTGGCTTTACCGAGACATGACTTGGGACAATTTTTTTTGGGACGCTGTGAGGTTTGAAATTGGGGTGTGCAAAATTTGAAATGAGGTGTGCAAAATTTTAGGATCAGGATAGCACAAAAACAATGAGGATTTTTGCCGGTGGGGAGGGCTAGTGCATATTTTTTTGGTATGCCGCGGGTGGATGAAGGGGTGTGCAAAATTAGAGGATCAGGTTAGCATAAAAACAAAGTGGATTTTGTCAGTGGGGGGGGCTGGTAAGTAAATTTTTGGGATGCCGCGGGGGTGGATGAAGGGGTGTGCAAAATTTGAAATGAGGTGTGCAAAATTGTGCAAAATTAGAGGATCAGAATAGCATAAAAACAAAGTGGATTTTGTCAGTGGGGGGGGGCTGGTAAGTATATTTTTGGGATGCCGTGGGGGTGGATGGGGGGCTGTGCAAAATTTTAAATGAGGTGTGCAAAATTGTGCAAAATTAGAGGATCAGGATAGCATAAAAACAAAGCGGATTTTGTCAGTGGGGGGGCTAGTAAGTAAATTTTTGGGATGCCGTGGGGGTGGATGGAGGAGTGTGCAAAATTTGAAATGAGGTGTGCAAAATTGTGCAAATTTAGGAGATTATGATGACGAAAAGTAGAGTTTATCGGAGCAAAGGGGGGGGCAAGCGTCAAGTTTGCCCCCACATGATTTTTCTTGCCATTTCCAAAGCAGGTGTGTGCAAAATTTAAGAAGGGGTGTGCAAAATTGTGCAAAATGTGTGCAAAATTATGATGTATAATAGAGGAGGTTTGCACGATTGGGGGGGGGCAACTTGACACCCGTAAAACTCATAGGAATATGCGGAACAAGCGCCTCCCGAGCAATGTTGCCATATTTTTGTGGCTTAAGTCATCTTTTTTAATTGTAATTGTAAGTTTTGACTTCTGACAACAATAGTATAGAATAGTATATTCAGTAACAAGTTTGGAATACGGCATATTCCGCAGGAGTGAAGCCGAGTTTGACGGTTCTACGAGAGCGGAATATGCAATTCCAAATGTGTTTTAGACTGTATTTCTACGTTTCCAAAAAAGTAGGTTGGATCGGTCTAAAAGTTGTTAGATAATAAACACAGATACGGAGATGGCGCCTCCAGTGTTTATTCCGTCATTCGATGATAGGAGTAGGAGTATACTACTTTTAAGCCAATCCAACCTCACTTTCTCCAAATTAAATTATTTTTCTATGGTATTTTTTGAAAATGTAGAAAAAGAATAGTCTGAAACCCCGTTCTGCGTTTGTTAATCAAAATTATAGTATAAAATGTGAATGTAAACTATGTCTTACACTACCTCTAAGCAGCTTTGAAATAGAAAAAAAAAACAAAATTTGACGTTTTAATTTTTACTGACATTACTTGACTTCACGTCAATTGTGTCAACCTAGTAACAATAAATAAACTACTTGTTGTTTTGGGATTAATTTAATTTTTTTAATAAATTATTGTCAAAATAGACAAAGTAGTATGAAAAACTCCTGTTACAATGATTTATTGTAATACTACGAGTATTACTAGGGCCGCACTCGCGGTCGTGCGGAAAATAACTCAGTATTAATAATAATAATAATAATAATAATAATAAATAGCTTTATTGTTTAATTTGTTTAACAAAAGGCGAAGTTCAACACATTGCCAAAGGGCTGTTTTTCTTCCACTTAACCTAACATATTACAATAAGGTTCATTGTAACACTCGTTTTACAATATACTATTTTAACTTTATTACAAAGTAATCTGTGGGTGTACAGTGTTCTAAAGGGTGTCCAAACAAAATCATTCTGAACACAAGCGGTAAAATATTAGAAAAGTTACATTAAGGTGGGTACTGACTGAACAGAACAAACATTTTGTGAGAAACATTTGCATTATTTGAGGAGCTTGTACAATGTCCACCATAAACAATAGAATATTAATGAACTAATGTCATAAGTCGTCATTTTGTCGACAAAAGGTCTTATGACATGACTATAAAAAATTACTATTACTATTACACTACAAGGGCCGAAAGTTGAATTTTTTATTTTTCTTCATACATCGGTCGAAAGTACTTACTTTCGTCCCTAATAGCAGGGACGAAAGTTTACCTCGGTCGAAAGTACGTTCTTTCGTCCCTAATAGCACAGGGTGTAAATGTTAAACTTTAGTCCCTGCTATTAGGGACGAAAGTACCTACGTACTTTCGAACAAGGTATAAAGAAAAATTAATTTTATACTATACCTACATATATTTAATTTGGTCGAATTTTACTTTAGATAGTTGGTATCACAGTCATTTGTTTGAAGGGTTAATGTCAAAATTGATTCGCCATGGCGTCCTTAATTTACTTATTTACAATAAGCTGCTGTTAATGTTAAAGAAGAAAAAAGGATTTTCTTTGGTGTCAAACAAAATTTTTTGCCAGAAAAGTCTCGTAAGTACTAGAAAAATCATAAAAATATTATAACCAATATGCAAAATAATATTTTACTAGTATGCTGTTTAGAGTAGCCAACCTATAAAATCAAAATTTTACAGCTCCGAAAGCGGTGTTACAATGAAGTCATTATGAACGCAAAATAGATAAAAATATTTACTTAAAAAAAATTCCTTTAACAAATCAGTTTTGCCGACCAGCCGTTTCGGAGAAAAATGCACAAGTCAGCATGCAACTTTATATTATTTCGTATGTATGTTATTTTTACATTTTAATTTTTAGTATTTTTTCACCTTCTAAATGGAATGCAACTGCATCTGAGTAAAATGCATCTAAGTAAAATGCACCTTTTCATTAACAAATTAAAACTTCGACGCTTCTCCCTATATTCACAACCTTGCTTACTTGTTTTTTGTTTAAATAAATAATAAAATAATAGCCCATGGTTTTAATACACAGAATTATAGCTGAAAAGCCGTGGTACATCGTGGCCGCAAACCGGTGCAGAAATATTTCTATAACTTTTTTATTACAAATTTGTAAATTATTTTTAATTTTTTTATCTATGTTAAGTAAGGCTTATAACGTATAATTATTTATATTTTATTAAAAAATTAAAGGTTTTTATTCTTTTAGTCAGGTTTTAGATTTTTAACTTGATTTTTACACCAAACAATAAAATATTTAAAAATATCCTTAAATTTTTTAAAAAATATATGGGCCATTCCACGCTTAACGGATAGGACAGTTGCCGTGTTTTTATTTACAAAATAATATTGTTCTATTATATTACCAATGTCAAATTTTTATAAATAGTTCTAAACAAAAGCTGTTTAACAAGGTTTTAATTTGGCAAAATTAGGTATCGTGATTGACTGGGACTATACTATAAAAACGTTCGTGCCCTGGACAAACATATATAATTAAACGTTTAATTAAAATTGGTGTATGTTTCAGAAAGATGTAAAGGCACATTTTCATTATTAAACTCTTGTTGACCAACTGTTACTGCATTGGAAATATTTACCTTTGTTAATTTGCATAATATGCTAATTAGTATCTGTTTTTAGATTTTCTTTTTGTTCAATGTGTATTGATTTTTGTTGTATGTTTTTACCAGCAACTTCAATTTTTTAACGTTTGGCTGTATATCCTTCCGCCACCGTGGCCTGTGTAGGTACTGATTTGGCCCAAATTTTCAAACCCAAATCATTTGGGTTTGAAAATTTGAGGAATTTAGCTGTTTCATGGACAATTTTCGAGATAATATGTTTTCCGCTCTTACAACAATAAAAAAGCGTTTATCTTGAGCTTTTTTGGCCGGAGTTGCATATAACTATGTACATATGTTACCCAATCTTGTTACTACAATTCTTCCTTGCACATTGCTTTTTTTATTGTTCACTTTAAGATTAAACAGGAATACGGCATGCTCTATAGAGTAAAGCTATAGCTTACTAAAAATCGATACTTTTTTGAGTAGATAAATTTCGTCAGAAGCTTCCATCAAAATCTTTCAAATTTCATCATTTGTAAATATTTGGCTGATATCCATCATTTTTAAATTTGGATCTGTCCTTGTTTTTTTATAGAAATAGTCAATTTCAACATGGGTCATAATGTAGCAAGAGACAATGTTTTTAACTTTTTAATTGAAAAAATGCTAATAATAAAACTTCAGTTATTATGGAAAAATCATTTGTTGCACACCACTTGGTGAAATTTTCGTAAACTTGTTGTTACCGGCAACAAATTTCTGCACCCAATATATAAGGCTTCATCAATTAAAATAATTTTGATATAATTTACAACCAAATGTTTGAAAATTATCACGGTGTGTAAAATTTGTCATAAAATAATTTACTAGTGACAACAAGCCACCTTATAATACACCTCGCTAAAAGTAAACTTTCGCATCTGGTAATGTAAATAACTATTTAGCAATATAATAATAGTACTTTTTTCAAGCGTATTCGCTAAAGAAGCTTTGGGTTTTCGCAACGCGCGCGCCATCTAGTGGCGCTTGATATCATTGTGAGGATTCAAGTATTGTCAAAAATTGTACAACTAAATCGCGAATGTTATTTGTATTTTGCGTTGCAAGTAAAAACTAAAAAACTTTGGTTTAGTACTATATTTTGATTTAATATTTCTTATTTTATTAATTAGATTAATTAACTTAATATTTGTATTTTATCTAAGTGATCATCGTAAATTGTTGTGTTTTTAATTGTAAATGAAATGTAAGAAAATCGTTGCATTTTCATGTTTTGCCAAAGGATCCAATTCGGTACGAATATTTATTGGTGCAGAATTAACCAATGATAACTTTACCTAATATAATTTATATTTTAGTTTGAACATTTTTAAAAATCCAACAAAAAATAATTGTTTTACAAACATAACCTTAAAATCAGACATTTTTATATTTGAATCCTCTAAAAAACGCCGACAACTGCATTTTAAAATAGTAATAGTAAACCACAAAATACGACTTTACGGCAAAATAATATGTATATAATACATAATATAATACCCGTTTTTGGAATTTTACCGTTAAGTGGAGACTTTTTCAATAAATTAATCGATTTTAAAATGCACAATGGTGTTTGAATTTAGATGAATTATTTGTTTTATGATTTTTACTGACTTGAAATGTTTACAACATAAATCATTACTAAAATGTGTATTTATTGTATTTAATAATATTTCCACTATTTATTGGGAAACCGGTAAAAACTCAAGCCAGGATTTCCTCTCAACAACACAACATTTCGTTCCACGTTTTTTTTCTCGATATTTTTAACATTTTTCGGCCTTATTGGCAAAAACATTCGTTTGTTACATAAACCTTTGGCAGCTGGCGTTACCTGCGATGCTTCTCTAGCGTATAACAATTTTAATATTATAAAAACTCATATTGAAAGACTTCATAATTGTACACAGTTCAAAATTCAAATTATTAAACACCGCCGCGGTGCGCCACTTTTAAAATTACAGGTTACTGTAGAATAAATGTATGCCTCCTATAATTTCAAACGCTAGCGCCTCTGCAGCGAACAATGAGCTCGGCTATAATATAAGCGTTTTCTCTTTCGGATAATATGCTATTTTTATAATTGATCTACATACTATTAATAAAAATATTAATATTAAAAAAAATATATTATTATACATTATAATAATTTATTATATTATTTTTAATGCAAAAAACAATTTAAGAAACACCTTTGTAATTTTTTTTTTCAATGGCAAACGTTTTTTTACTTCAAATACATTTTTAAATCGGCATGTTTTTCTTTCGGCTTACATGTGTAGGGCTGGAGAATTTTCCCTTAGAAATTAAACATTCAAAAGTGATTATGCAAATGCTTTTAAATTAAATAACTTTTACGAATTGGTTTAAATAACTGAAGCGAGTTTTTTGAAATAAATTAAATCTTTTAATAATGGTAATGGAAAACAGATTTTTAATTAAAATTTTATAAAAATCTACTTTAATAAAACTCTCTTTTGATATGCACTTTTATTAAACTAACTAAAATAAAAGTATGTTAATCTAATAAAAATAAGTGTGTTTTTTATGTCAAAGAACAAAAAAAAAACAAATTAAAAAAGGTTTCTCCAAAAAGGCGGAAGGAAAACGAAAGATCAATTAGTATAGAAACATGTTGACATTTTCGTATTCGATTACATTTCTTGTGTTTTTAAGACCCTGTTAACAAATTGCTATAACGAATTACAAAAATGTTCTTTTTGTCTTTTTGTGCCATTTTTTATGAAAATAAAAGAATTTTTATCCAGTCTTAAGTATCAATGTTAAACTGTCAGCGATTTACTCTTCGTTTCTATATCTGCTTATTCAAGATATATTTGTTCTTATATCGTATATTGTTTTTGAACGTTAAAATAAAAACATTATTGTATTTAATTGTTAAAAAAATCTTGTTTTTAAATTTTAAATACGTTAATAAATATTTAATTAATATTTAAATTCAATCGCGTACGAAGAGGAAATAAATTTATAGTACGAAACTGGCACATTTTAGTGGAATAATTAGTTTAGGGCAATATTAAACTAGTTATCACCTATTTATCATTGTGCAGGATACTTATATTTCTGTTTCGTTAACAATTCAAAACTGCTGCTACCTAAGATGCATAGGTATGTCAACATAGGTACATTTTTTTTGCTTCACAGATAACGGAATAATCTTAAAAGTTACAATTGACACCTGTTACCTACCGCCGTAAAATAATGAAAATACATTGAAATTACATAAAAAGAGTGGTTTCATCTATCGCTAGAAATCAGTGTAGGTAAATGTAATGTAAAATTTCAGGTCACTGTAGAATAAATTTATGAACATAACCTGTAATGTTAACCCAAGAATTTTAATGAAAGTACTCTCTAAAAAGGAATTAGTCTCATAGCAAAAAAGCAGTCAATAATTATTCTCGTTAATAGCAATTTGTATCCCGAATATTTAGCAGTCAACTTTCATGTAAAATTGTTCCCTGAATCCGAAAATGTTGTCAAAAATTATAAATTTTATTAAATTATTTTCCATATAATATGGAATTGACAATATCTCAAAAACTGTTTTACTCTAATAATTTTTGATAGTATTTTTGAATTCAGAGGACAATTTTATATAATAATTGGCTGTTAAATGTTGGGGATACCATGGTATCCCATGCTTAACCATGGTATAAGTGAAAAAGCAGCCACTAATAACTGTAGTAACAAGCCATTTTTCACTCATTCATTTTTAAAGAGTACAAAATTATAATTTTAGTAATCATAAAATAAACGTTTTTTGAGAAATTAAATTTAAAAAAAAAATTAGATTTTTTTGGGAATTTTTAAACAACATTTTTCTATTTTTATTTTATTTTAAAGAGCGGCAAAAAATATGTTTATATGATTTTTTTCGAAACTTTTGTCTTTTGGGTTTTTAAATAATCGAAATATAAGAGAAGTGATATTGTTTTTGTTTATTTTGTAAAACCTACAAAAATGCATAAAAGAGGTTGAAATTGTAGATTTTTCCATTACTTTAGTTCCTGAACATTTGAAGCAAATCGGAAACATGAAGTCTTACTCTTGGCCGATTTGGCGTGGACTGCCCCATATATACTTTTTCTACTCCAATTAGTAATAATAGCTATTTACATACCATGGGAGGAAAATAGTGCTTTTCCTCCCGCGAATAGTTTGATGCCCGACGCGAAGCGAAGGGCATTCAATATTTAAGGGTAGGAAACGCATTTTCCTCCTAAGGTATGTATATAGTTTTTTCTATTACCTTTTAACGGTTTTAAGACATTTTAAGCGTTCCCGTTCCTTTTACTAACCCGGTATGGGGCTATAAAATTATGACAAAATATTAAGTAGGTGTTGCGTCGCCGACGTTATGTTGACAACGCTTTGTTGCTATGGTATTTTTGGAAATACAAAAAACAACAATATTATGTATCAAATTTGATAAACGCCATTTTATACACAATTTAGGCACGAGCGAGCTTGCGAGCGAGTGCTTAAACTAATGAGTGTATAGAAAAGTTTATAAACGAGGTGCATACTGTACTTTTTCTACGACAAATACTTATTATTATCTTAAAATGATTTAAATAAAAAAAATTGTATAGAGCTCCATCTATGAAACAATAGGGGAATCTGTGTGTCACCGTCAAATGTCACATTTTTAAATTTTATAAACAAAGATTATAAAGGTTATAAATCGAAATGTATTTCTTGAAAATTGACAGTTTTTCACAGTGAAAGTAAAGAAAATGTTTTATGAGGACTTTACAGTGGAGTCCGTGTCAGAATTTAAGTTATAGTTTACTGCCGGCGAAACTAAAATGTCAGTACAATGTTCATATAAACTTTTCAAATATTGGCATTGAGAAACTATTTAATAATTTTGTATTTTTGTATTGAGATAATAAAATAATCTTCACATTTAGTATTATTTTACAATAAAGGCACTTTTAACGATTGTATGACATTTGACAATTGTCGACTAACTTAAAAACTAACTTCATCCCGTGACTAAAAACCTGTTGCTAACTTCAGTCCGTGACTAAACGCCATAAAGCCACAACTTGTCAATGTGTATTTAAAAGGTCACTTAGTGTCATGGAAACATGTATGATAAAGGGCGTTTTAAAGGTGGGAGTAGAAAAAATATTTTAGTAGGGTAACAATAAAGCTTAATAGTTATAAAGCAAAATATCCTATAATCATATGCTAACATAATAACTACTTTTAGATTAACTATTAGCTGATGGAAAAATAACTCATAACTCAGAAAATGTGATTATTATAATAAAATAATAATAGAAAACCAAATAAGATAACAGTTAGTAAATACAATATTAAGAATAATTTATTATTTAGGTAAATTTAAAGATTTAACTATTAATATTTTAAAATCTATCTATTAATAAATGAAAGATAAGATTAAGTACTTCTTTATACCTTGTAGTAGTTCACATAGGTTTGGCAGAATATGAATCCACTAAAGTGTAACTATTACCTTGTAACAGTTAATATTATTATTTATTTGTCTCTGTGTATACACCTATAGGGCTGCGTTTAAAAAATAGAAATGCTAGAAATTAAAAACGGGGTGTGCAAAGTTACCCCCCAGTTGCTAGTAACTTTGTCTCACAGTGAAAGTTCCGTATGAAATTGGGACATCATTTTATTTATTTTTTTGTTTGACACATGTTAGCAGCGATATATAGCAATTTCTAGGAATTACCAATAATTATTATAATACAATAAAAAAATGACCTATAATTAAGCAAGGATCAATCATTCCAAAAGATTGCGCCGGGAATATAAATTTTACCGCGAGCAGTTCTAAGGGTCATGCACCGATGCAATATTAAAAATTTGAAACTGTAATGAATCCCATTTATTACTTTGAAGCATTGATTTTGCGGTAATATAAAATTCATAAAATCGCTCCATTGACAGGTTTAGAGCAACAAATTATAAATGTTAATTTTATCGAG